>CM057169.1:14616878-14642842 GCA_029962745.1 Echinometra lucunter
TAGTAGTAGTATAGTAGTAGTAGTAGTAGTAGTAGTAGTAGTAGTAGTAGTAGTAGTAGTAGTAGTATAGTAGTAGTATAGTAGTAATAGTAGTAGTAGTAGTAGTAGTAGTAGTAGTAGTAGTAGTAGTAGTAGTAGTAGTAGCAATAGTAGTAGTAGAGGAGGAGGAGGAGGAGGAGGAAGAGAAGAAGAAGAAGAAGAAGAAGAAGAAGAAGAAGAAGAAGAAGAAGAAGAAGAAGAAGAAGAAGAAGAAGAAGTAATTCACTGTAAAAAAAAAATATATATATATATGTATTGGGGAAAAAAATTATCCAGCACGAGAATAATTATGTATCCAACCAATTTGGGGCAAAATTTTTACCCAATGCGGGAAACATACTGCCCAGCTAGGGTAAAGATAAGCAGTAATTACATTAGAATCGGCAAAATTTCCATCAAACTGGATAAAAATAAATGCCCAAAGTTGGTTGGATACATAATTACCCTCATTATACATTTTTACCCAATATTTTTAGAGTGTAGTAATGGTAATAGTAGTAGTAGTAGTAGTAGTAGTAGTAGTAGTAGTAGTAGAAGGGGGTAGTAGTAGTAGTAGTAGTAGTGGTAGTAGTAGCAGCAGCAGTAGTAGTAGTAGTAGTAGTAGTAGTAGTAGTAGTAGTAGTAGTAGTAGTAGTAGTAGTAGTAGTAGTAGTGGTAGTAGTAGTAGTAGTAGTAGTGATAATAACAACAAATCGAATTTACAAAGGTATCTTATATTGGAATCGACCGTGAAGGACTCTATTCCCAAATGTCCACTCTCCTTTGCCTATTATAATTACTCTCTTTATTATATATATACACACACACAGTTCTCCCTTTTCGTCAGGCGAAGGGGGGTGACAATGTGCCCCCGGAACTACCCACAGATTACACTGATTATGTGGTAAACTGAAGATCAGAAAGTAACAGGAGAAAACATGGGGAACATAGAAACAGAAAGATGGAGAAGGGAGAGAGAGAGAGAGAGAGAGAGAGAGAGGGGGGGGGCTAGAAAGAGCGAAAGAGAAAGGGGCAAAAATAGAGGGAGACTGTGAGACAGAGATTTGATGTGACCTTTTATGTTAGATGGGATAGATGAATAAACAGTTTTGACAGCTCCATTCATGCACCTGATATTCCGATATTACACAAGCCTTTTCTATTATGTCTGTACAGGTCTCAATGTTATTCCGCAAGTTGAGATTCTCTGTATCATGATGAAGTGTCGGGCTGCAAATCAGAGCCCAATGGTTATTGGTCACGCACAATCATACATTGATAGCGACAAGTATATGTAAACGTTGAAAAAGGCGCGATTAAACATGTTAAAAGTTCGGCATCGAACTGGGATGTCGTCATGATCGTTTTGGCACGAACACAATCATGTCTGGAGTCTCGCATATATTTTATCGTTACAGGCATGAGATGAAGTCTGCTCTGAATGAGGAGTGTGGAGCGACAAAGATTTAGTAGAAAAAATGATATGGACTTGGTGAAGACCATTTTAGAAAGCCTCGATACAGAATGAGAAACGGGAAAGATTTTGTTGAGAAAATCCGGACCTGGTGAAGTCAATTAAGGAAGACGAAATACTTTGTCATCCCACGCAAAGGAATCATCATGCAAGCGAGAGCAGGATCAAAGATTTTTTATTTTCATGCTGTCTGTTCGTGGTCTCAGGGATACCAGGACAAATTTATTTTAATCTCTCATCGAAATCAGGATGACCGTGATATTCCTTTTGAAGCAAGCATCGGTAATCTTCTCCAGGATAATGCCACCTACTTTAGGAACCAAGCATACAAAAGCTATTAAAGTGCTTGAAGAAAACTTACGCAACACTGCAAAATAATGCGCTACGGCCTTGATGCCAATGTCAGAGAGACCCATTATTGTGTAAACCGCTTATAAGCTGACACTCCGAAGAGATGAGACGGGCATCACTTGTGTTATATCAAGACCTAGTGATTCGTGCTTCTTAGAAACAGGCATTATGTCTGTTTAAAAAAAGTTGTACCCGGAGCTAAGAGGCTTTCCATTGTTAAGCTGACACCAATTTATGCATTTCACATGACGGCAAATGCACGAACTATATTGTCCTTCGCTCTTGAATACATTAGAATTATGAAGAGGCGAGTATCACGCAAAATAAAATAGCCTTGAATGATCTAAAACTCATTATGCAGTACTTTGTTATGCATTCAGAAGGACAACTCTTGTGGCTTTCATTTTAATTCAGATCGATAAGTATCTCCGGAAGTGCAGATCTCAAGCTTTCCTCCTCTACTCTAACCTTGCACCTGGTACACAGTCATGTTTTATGTGATGACAATGTAGATGATTATTTATTCATTTCCCCATCCCTGTAATTGCACAATGATACAATTTGAAATGGGAGACTTTCCAAACAATGTGACGTGGATTACTTGCAGAAAATGATATTGTAAACAATATTGCTGAGACTTTGATGATAAGAGTCCCGTCGTTACGTTAATCTGCAGTAGATATGAAGTTGTTTAAAAACCTTATTTAAAAAAGAAGAAGACAATTTTGCTGGCTATTTGCTCTGAGTTGTCATCAATTCTGCGATGCGGGATTGTTTTTTCTGCAAATCCGACACATTGCGCCTATTAGAAACAAAGAACCAAAAAGGAAGAAAACAAAATTAACCGTTATTGCACATTTATTTTCAAGACTGTATAGTGTCCAGGTATAATCAATCTTTGCACAAACCTTGAAACTGTGCATAATGGAATAGAGGAATGGACTGTTATATTCAAGTTTAAGCAGTCACGGAGGGAAATATCAGCAGAATGGATGGTCTTGAAAATATCACATCACAGAATATAATCCGGAATTCTGTTGAGGTGGAGACCATTGTAACAGCATGGTTTCAAATACTGAGTGGATGTCTCGGAATCGTAGGGAACCTTACATGTTTGATCGTCTTAAGTAGAAGATCAAGGAAGGATCACACCAACTGGCTGATTGTCAACCAGTGCATAGCTGACCTCTTGACCTCCATTCTTCTCGTCGTCGCGACGATCAACATCACGTGGTTTCGGTCGACATCGTTTTCTTCAATGTCGTTGATCAAGAGTGAATTAATCTGCCGTCTGTGGTACTCAAGGGTCGTATACTTCACCGGCTTTGCTATATCTACGTTTAATCTCACAGTGATCTCTTTGGAAAGGTACCTCGCTGTCATACATCCTATGTTTTATTTAGCGTCCTTCAAACGCCATTCCACCTATCTGCTTACGGCTCTTGCGTGGCTTATGGCACCTCTGATGCAGATCGTCCTAGCCGCTTTTCTATACAAGTATCAGGACGGCAAATGTGTTTACTTTGGCCAAAGGCCAGGAGTCGGAGCTGGGGTCTTTGTCTGGGAGTATTTATTTCCGGTTTCAGTCATGACGTATGCCTTCGTAAAGATAGCTTTAAAGCTTCATTCTTTAGAACGCGTCTCTGCTGCCTGGGCACGCGATGGCCCGAGCGTCAGGGTCGACACTGTAAAGGCAGACGCCCTCTCCGTTGCGGAACAAGCAGTTGCCTGTACCGTAGAGACATCTCGTGGACACTCCAAAATGTCCAACATGAAGGAACTGCTACCATCGCCTAAAGCCCCAGGCAGCATTCATAGGCAAAAGACCACAGTTACCTTGTTCATAATATATCTTACTTACATGGTGTGCTGGACTCCCAATCAGTTTGCGTTTCTCCTCTTCAATTTTGGAGTGATCCCGGAATATTTAGAAAGCACCTGGCATACATTAACAACCATCTTAGCGTCCTTTAACATCTGTGTGAACCCCATGGTCTACGCCTTTCGGTACAGCCCGTTTAGAAAAGGAATTCGTCAGATTTTTAACAAGTATTTTTGTTTTCAATAGTTAAATTCACCGTGCATCTGCTCACTTTGAGTGAGAAAGCAATTTACTTTCGTTAAGTGATAACTGAATAGGTGTTTGGTATTGCAAAATCGGAAAATAGCATTGAACACAGACTTTCTGTTCATTCATGCGATTTTACTCCGATGAGTGCATGTCGAAAAGCTTAAGTATGTCCACTGGCGTAGATAAGGGGGGCACAAGGGGGCCATGCCCCCCCCTGTTGATCGGCGAGCAAAAAAAAAAAAAAGAAGAAAAAAAAAAAAACCCTTTCATCTAGTCCACTTCAGATAACTTACCCTACTCGTACCCTGCGAAATGAAAGTAAAACGTAAATATGCTACTTCTCATATCAGTTACCCATAATACTGAATTATGTGTGCAGTGTGTGCAGAAAATGCCATTTTCATGCACGAATTTTCAAAAATCTCCCTACCATGGGACGTGAGATAACCCCCTCCCACCCCCCTCCCCCGCTCGGTCGTTTCGCTCCCTCAGCTTGCCCCCCCCCCATATGCCACTTCTCATATAAGTTATTTCCTAATACTGAATTTTAGTGTATATAAAATGACATTTTCAAGCACGAAAGAAATCTCCCTACAGTGGGAGGGGGGATACACCCCTCCAAAACCCTCGCCTTCCCCCCCCCCCCCTGTTGAAAATTCCTGGCTACGCCAGTGGGTATGTATGTGTTCAATGCTAAGTGTTCATTGTAGGTGCTCTGTGAAATAATTGAAAATCTTCTTGAATGGTGCTATGCTTTAAAAATAAAGGAATATAAAGCAAGTGTAACAAACTCAGAGTACCGTAAAGCTCTTGTGATGGAGTAAGTGAAACACTTTAATTTAGGAAGTCTCAAGCCTGTGACGTAACCTGTGTCCTCAAATGTGATGATGAGTACTCGTCTCAATTGCAAGTATAATCATTCTTTAGATAAGGCATCATTGTGAACATATCAAAACATGTACAAGATATTATAGAGTATAATATAGGAATTAAAAGATAACATTGTCATGATTATACAATGTAGTAATATGTGTAGAGAACATACAGAACAATGTAGACCTAAATTTGAACAATGAAGCGGACGGCATGCTGAAGAAGCAGTGGTTATATGGCACACGCCCCTGAAATTATAGAAACATCTTGACTTCAAATTATTCACGAAGTTTTCAAAAAAATCATAGCAATTAATAATTATGTCAAAAGCAACTCTCGGAAAAGGTACACATTTTGAATATTACGTGTAGTTTTAAAAAACCTAGCTACGGAGTAATCTTGTCTTTACAGAGTGCCATAAAAACTATTTTGAAAATGGGTTTACGACCACACTGAAGAGGGCGTACAGGCCAGAGATATCGCTGGTGTTATCTGCGTTAGGTTTGAGGGGGGAAGGAGTTCATACCCCCCCCCCCCTCCCTGAATGAAGATGAAAGGAAGAAAAGAAAAGGAATGGGGGAAAGAGAGAACAAAAATAAGGGGAAATGACAAGACTGGACCCTCTGCACCCTTTTTAACGTGCCCAATCAATGGCTTTGTAAATTCGCATTTCACTTTCCATGTAATACTGGTGCCTCCCCGAAACCTTTGCCTCTAAATGTTGGTCTCGTATGTTGGATACGCCGCAGAAGAAAAAGGAGAAAAGTCGCTCCTTATAAAAAGATTGAATGTAAACAGAGGCGTAGACAGGGGATGAGGGGTATGCATCCCTAAATCTTGGGGGGATGGGGGATATATCCCCCTACACTTTTTAAGGAAGAAATGATATTTGAATTAATCAGTTAATAAGATTTTTAACAATCTGTCATAAACAACCATCATATTTTAGAATTTCTATTTGAAAATGTGATTTAAAACCAGAAAAGTGGTTATTTTTGGCTCGCTTGCTTTGCTCGCTCATCATATTATAGAATTTCTATTTGAAAATGCAATTGCAAATCAGATAAATGGTAATTTTTGCTCGCTCGCTTCGCTCGCTCGCAAGGAAATTATCAAAATGTGTGTAAGGGGGTCTGTGCAGGTGGGTGAGGGCGTGTGTTTATACTTAAGTGTGGGTTCGACAGAAAAAAAAATTGGCAAAAAAGTCGATCACCACCCCCCCCCCCACTCCTCAAAGTGGATTTACGCCAGTGCTGTGCATTCGGGTGTATGTGTGTGGGTGTGTGTTTGTGCGTGAGTGTGGTGTGCGTGTGCGTGTGTGTGTATCTGTATACGAAATTGATCCTCGATTTCTCGTGAACGGCAAATCATCCCCCAGGTGTAAAAACCTGTCTACGCCACTAAATGTAATGATTAATGAATTTATACCTGTCGGCCATAGAAGACATTATGTAAATGGGTATAGAACCTGTAAAACATAATTTAATTCAACTAACAATGTCACTGTCAAGAAACCCCAAATAATGACTTATTTATCCCGTAATCCTGATAGTGAGACTACCCCAGGACCGATCCTAGGGTTGTCCAATTCCCAGTATAAATGGGGTAAAATGGATTTACAATGGTTCAGCTCCCACCTGCTAAATATGAATTAAAAAGCAAGCATAAGAAAAATTTGTGTGGGTGCACAGATTTGAAATTAATATTAATAGATACATGGATGCATCGTATGATTTATGACAGTATCCACGCTTTGAATTTAAAACTATCTATTGAATGTTGTTATGTAGATTTATTTCTTAAAGTTTCATTGTACCAGGGGAACACAAGCACTGCATTTTCATCCATACATGTAATATGACAAATATTTATATTGATTAGAACCTGTCAGTGTTACGTTATTTAATAGTCAAAGCATCCTTGTGCCAGGAGTTAAAAAGGACGGCATACCCCCCCCCCCCCATCAAATCAAATAAGTTGTTCTTGAAAACCAAAGGTTTCGGCATTTTTTCATCATATCTCAAGCATTATATTATAGCCCCCCCCCTCCCCGACGTGAGCAGTGACAATAGTCACGATTCATCTGATTATGCCCCCCCCCCCACGAGCCCCGTTGGATAAAACTTACCATTGCTGGTAACTTTGCCATCAGTGGTAACTTCCACGGAAACCTTGAATGTTACCATTGGTGGCAGAGTTACCATTAAAGGAGTTTTGCAGCAGTGCTTTAAAGACGTGTGTCCCAGATTATATACAAGGAAATCTCTCTTGATATTTGCAGAGTTACCATATTGCAAAATCAAATCCAAATAGGAAGTCTAGTAGATTGAACTTCTGCAAACCTAATTTCCCGTGGTGTTGTCCACTTCGGGTATAATAGTCAAGCCACAAGACGACCTAGTTTGTAACACAGGGATTAATTTGATTTTCAAAATTTCCACCTTAGCATATGCTGAGTGAAATCTGAGAGCGAGTAGTAATCTGATACTTATTATGGACAAAAATAGGTACCAATCGATGTGTACTGCGCTGCGAATATTTGCTCACTGCGGACATGGCGGAAATTAGAGATTTGTAAACGGCCAAAATATTGCTCACATGATTATAAAATATCACTGACTTCACAGCTTATATCGATGTGCAAGTCTCCCTTCTTTTTCGTTTTTTTTTTTTTTTTTTGGGGGGGGGGGGGGGGGGGGTGGGGGTGTTACTTCCACGCACTCATTGTTATAAAAATGAGAAGTCATTGAGACACGTTTACATGTGTGTTATTTGAAGTATCTTGGTGCTTTCATAAGTTACCAGGAAAAATCATATTTTCTTGATAAAGTTGTATTTTTATTCATGTCAACTATCATTTCTTTAATGATCATGATAACACAAAATATGTAATCATATTGACACGTATGAATGAATATGAACGATATCAATTGAGTGATGTCATAACTAGTTTGCGTTCAGAAATCATGAATAATGTAAAAATAAAAATAAACAAAAGGCAAATATATAAAAGCCAAGATAGTTAACCTTTGATTACATTATATCACACAACATTTTTACAGTCTTGAAATAAGAATGGGTCCACATTTAGCGACAAAAGAGAATCAAGGAAAAAACCCAAACAAACATGAAATCGTAAATTATTTAGCTAGATGAGAATATCTTAAACAAAGAAAAGTCCTTTTAATTGAACCGGGACCTTTAATAGCTCGAATAGAATCATCCTCATTTTTCTGCCCGATCACGAAACTTTATGCTAGAAATTAGTTTTGTTTTGCAATGTAACTTTTTGTGCTGAATTATTTCCAGTTTGTTTCAATGGTCAGGTCGACCTTAAAAACTATCGAAATGGCCATAGCAGACAAATTTTCTTTTGCTAAATGCCAGCCCCCCACCCCCCCCCCCCCCGTCAAGGTCCCCCTAAAAGGGCCCTTGACCAGCAATATGAGGTACAACTTGAAACAAACTGGAAATATATGCATGCATTCAAATTCGTTTTAGCGATACGTAGGATGTAGACTAGGTCAAACATTCAGAGGCCCGTGGGCCACTCTTTAGGGACATCTGCCGGGCACAAAGCAGCAGTACATTGTCTGTCATGGCCCATTCGGTAGTCTGTAGGATGGACCTGACTCTTTCGCACTGGTTTCAAGTGACGTCTAAGACGTCTAACTAGGTCAAAATATGAAAAGGGCCCTCAGGCCACTCTTTGGGGCGTATTCCGGGCACAAAGCGGCAGGAAATTCGTCTGCCATAGCCTATTCAGGACTTTGTAAGATCGACTTGTCCATTTCATTTTTTTTTTAAAAGTGGTATAGGATGTTTGACCTGGGTCAAACATACGAAAAGTGCCTTCGGGCCACTCTTTGGGGGCCGCTGGCGGGCACAAAACAGCAGCAAATTCGTCTGTCATTGGTCATTCCATAATCTGTGTGAGGAGCCCCAAAATCTGCCATGGGTTTCGTGTGGTACCTCTTTCATCTAACGAAGCCTATAATGTAGCCTCTATGCTATAATGCCCTTTGGGGGCGTCTGCCGGGCACTTAGCAGCAGAAAATTCGTCTGTCATGGGCCATTCCGAATTCAGTGTAATGAGCCGCAAAATCTGCCGTGGGTTTCATGTGGTACCTCGTCCATCTAATCTAACCCATTTTTTAGCCTCTTTTAAAAGGCCCCAAGGGCCACATGCAGCAGAGGTGCAACGACAGACGCCCAGTTTGGTATATGCGGGGTTCCTTCCCAGGTGTTCCAATACTCAGATGTTTGTACCTCGTACATCTAATCAAAATTCACCTAGCTGCCGGTCTATAGGGTTTCATTCTCCTTTAAAGAAAAGTGACGTTGAATGTAGATGATTTATCCTTTTCTGCATATTCTATTCCATATAATCCTGGGATCGCGGTGGGAAGGGGAATAATGTTTTTTGTCAAGATTAGTGTATTGTCTCAAGGTGGAAATTAATCAATTGTCACCTGAATTTCGTTTAACCTTAATTCATCTTGATAAATTCAAATATTCAACAACTTGATCAATGTAGCTGTTTTGCTATTTTCTTTCCTCTATAGCAACAAAGACATTTTGTGAAAACAAATTTTCATGGTACGGTTATTGCAATGCACTTAGCGTAAAAAAGTAATTATCAGAGGAAGAAAAAACAAAAGGGGGAGTAGAAAATGCCAAGGGATAAGAAAGAAAAAATATGAGATTCTTGAATGCAAATTTCAGCAATTAGTCTCAATGGCCCAAATAAAACAATGCATAGATGAAATATTGCCATCGCCCATGGAAAAATCACACCAGAAGTAGGATTACGCAAATGGTAGATCCATAGGCGCAGCCAAGGGAGCTCAAGGAACCTTACCCCCTTTTTCATCCGGTGAATAAAGGTGTCAAAGATTTTGTTTAAAGATTTGTTAAATTTAACTCCCATTATGAGTGGCGTAGCGACAGTGAGGGGGCATCGGCATGTGGAAGGGGGGGGGGGAATCAGGAATCTCCAGTCTTACTATCTTGATTGTAATTGATAATAAATAATGTTGTTTTATTCATTGAGGGGTAGCCACATAAACATGACTACTGCTCCAAAGGCACGTCCTGCAATCAGGCGCTCTGAAACACTGAGAGAGGGAAGAGGATGGGGGAAGGAGGCAGAGCAAAGACGGGCAGAGCATTGTTCACTTACAATGCTCAGCCACAATCCCTTGTCTCTCTAGTTCTCGCGCTGCTGCCTTCAATTATCGTTACCCCACACGTAGAAATCCAGGTACCCATCAATGCGCCCAGTTCGAGAGAGAAAAACTGTGGCGCTTGGCAAATCGCATTGTCCAACACACTTAGGATAAAAGGCTCAATATTGCACCCAAAATGCAACAATGGCAGCACCTTTTGGTGGTACAATCTTGCACCCTACATGAAAAAGGTGCAAAGATGCACCCTTTTATACTAGTTTGTACCCGGAAATTGCCGTCTGAACCCTTAAAGGTGCAACCATGCACCTTTAAGGGTGCAGAAATTTTTGCATTCAAAAGGGTGCAAATTTCCCTTGAGGGTGCAAAATGTAGCTCACTGAACCCTTAATGGTGCATAATGTACAGATTAAACGAGAACTTACCTGAGTTTGAAGTTTGATCTTCATTTTATGAAGTAACGGAGAGTCTAGGGATTATGTGAGATACGAGCTACGCATGCGCCAGATCAGTATTGAAAAAACTAGTGTGACCAGAGTGAGAAGCTCATGATTAAACAGGAACTTACCTACAACTCAATCAAATAGTAAAGACTTTAATCTTAGTCTTGAAGCAAAGGGAGGGAGGGTAGGGCACATAATCCCTAGACTCTCCATTACTTCATAAAATGAAGATCAAACTTCAAACTCAGGTAAGTTCTCGTTTAATCTGTACATTTTACAGTCAGGGAAAGTACCGCTTTATGGGGACTGAACGAAATACCGCTTTCCGGGGTTTACGGTGTTTAACGGAGCGTGGCGGTGCGGAGCAGCCGTTACGCTGTGTTCTCTTTTCAGGCAGTCTGTATTATTTTGCGCTGCAGCGGTTTTATGCGTGGCGAACACGTACGTGAGTGAATTCAATACACTTCATTCTCGGGGTTCTCTCTCTGTCCCCGTCTCTCTCTCTCTCTCTCTCTCTCTCTCTGTCCCCGTCTCTCTCTCTCTCTCTTCTCGATCTCTCTCCCTCCTGTAACCCTCACTTCTCGTCATGCTCTTACTCATCTCTATAGTTCTTCTCTCTCTTTCTTTCTCTCTCTCTCTCAATCCGCCGTCGCAGCTCTCACAAATTTTTCTTATTGCATATACTTGCTTATATTTTTTACAATATTTTCTGTCGCATGTCTTCATAAATAATATATGGCCTGTCGATCACTTGATAGTTTAACAGCAAATACTCCCCGAAACACTTATTACTATACGTTTTTTTGTGTTGTTTGTGTTCATTAATCAGGTACAGCATTTAAGTTAGGCGATTTGACTATCCTTGCATGCAATTCCTTACCTCAACATGATACTTTAAGCTGGCCAGAAAGAGCTCCCGATGACATGGATGATCTAAAACTGCCTCCTTGATAATATGTTGAGTGACGATGAATGAATCATGACATTACTGTAAACTGTATGAGAACCAGCTCTAACCTTCAGGCATGGGGTCATGAAGAGAAATATGCGGTTACTATGACCACTGCACTGGTGGCCCTGCTAAATATAGCTCGATCCTTGTATCATGCAATTGCCTTGTGCAGTTATGTAATAGTCGGGATCTACATTTCCAGCAGTGTCCAGTATATTACTGTTACTCCATGTGCTTCATGCAGCCGCCTCGCATCTTTCCAGCTTAATCGGTAAGCCTCCATCACCTTTCACCATGTTTACCTTTTATTTTCATTGAGGTATAGCTTGCACTATAGCAGAAATACTAACATAACCATGAATGGCAACACTGACTATAACTAGCAGTGCATGCAGCAGCGGTACGATTGTTACACACATAGTACATACATTAGTGTACATCGCGTGCGGCGGAGAATCAAGAAACGTTGAACGGCTGAAGTAAAACTATCCTTGCGACAATTTGAAAAACATTCATCCAAATTTGTGTAATTTTATTTTTTGTTCAAAATGCCACGCGGTGGAAAATTAAGTAAAAAATATATGTGATAGGAACATGTATTTTTTATGCCATTTAATTTTTTAAAAATTTTCCACCGCGTGGCATTTTAACGAAAAATTCTGGAACACAGGCATGTAAACTGTTGCCATTCACTTTGTACAGCCTCGCCGTGAGCGCTGAGCCGTGAGAGGCCTAATGAATTATGCATTTTTGCCCACGATCTTGCTTTTCCGGGATTTCGGCCAGTCCCCATAAAGCGGTACTTTCTCTGACTGTTTTATCTCGTAACTTCTAGTTACGGGATTCTGTGAGATATTGAAAGCCACTCTGGGCTCACTAGAAAAGCTATGAACATACACATACACTGTACTGAATAAGGCATTAAATGACCTGCAGCTTTATTCCTTATTACAAGGACTCGTGTACACTGTGACATATGTCATGAAGAAAAAACATCAATACCTCTTACAAAACAAAAGAAAATAGCCCCATCACCTAGCGAAAAAGGACCAGTCCATACCAAACACATGTCAAACTGTATTAAAGACTGCCACTCAGAAACATGGCCAGATTTAGGTATCCTAATGTGTTGTCATAACCAGAAACACAAAAATTAAAGTCACAACTACTTGGCCATATTGGCCTCATATGCCACAGTACTTGTATGAAAAATGAAACTAGTCTTTTAACACACCCAAATAATGTCCTCGCTCGATAAACAAAATGTCCTATTAATTATCAAGCTTCCAACACTGCTCTTTGGAAATTGTCTACAAGTGTGTCCTTTACAGGCTTGTGATAAAAAGTACGAAAAGTATTCTCTGATGACCAACCAGCCTTCGACATAATTTCACAAATAGGGACATGCCTTGCTTCGGCCGCAGACGTTGCAGCTGCCCTTGTAGAGTGGGGCTTATATTTCACAGTGTCAATTCCTGAGCGAGACAAACCTTCTTTAGTCCAGCGAGCTATTGTGTCCTTCGATATCGCACAGTGAGGTTTCTTGTAACTGATGAAGAGGCGTTTCTCTTCCCCACGTAGTGATTCTGTCTTTGTCAAGTACTGCCTCAGAGTTTCTACAACACAGAGTCGTTTGTCGAAAGGGTACTCCCTTAAGCAAATGGTCGCCCCACAGTTGCCTGGTCGACTCTGTTTCAGCAAATCTGTTATCACAAACTTTGCCCTGTCTTCCTGCAAATCCAGCATGTCTATTCTCAAAAGGTGGAGTGTCTGGATACGCTGTGCTGATATCAAAAGTATAAGCAAACAAAGTTTCAAAGTTAAATCTTGCAGGGAAATATCAACATCCACTGGAAGGGAGCGAATGTAGTCCAAAACCTTGCCAACATCCCAGATGTCTGCATAACGAGGCCTTGGTGGTTTCAGATTGAAAATTCCCTTCATAAACCTTGTCACTATCTGGTTGTCCTTTATTGATTTCCCATCTTGCAAAAGAGTGTAGCTTCCAATGGCACACTTCGCTGTGTTTATTCCACTATATCCCACTCCACTATGCATCAGGTTTGTTAAGAAGTCTAAAACCTCACTGAAATGTGTCTGCAACGGATCAGTCGATCGCCTGCGACAAAAGTGAATCCATCGCCTAATGTAGGAGATGTACTGTTTCCTTGTGGACTGCCGCCATGAAGCCAGTATGATTGGTCGAGCTCGTTCCGGAATGCCTCTTGCCTGGAGCGATTCCAAGATAATCTGCAAGCAAGCAAGAACAGTTTGTTGCACAGGGGGTGAATTTTCCCAGTTTCCGTTTGGACCAGGGTATGCTCACTCTGTGGCAGGACAATAGGTGTATCAATTAACAATTGTAACAATCTGGGGAACCATGGTTGTGAGGCCCACTTTGGGACAATCAAAATCCCTTCTGCTTTGTCTGCCACAACTTTCTGAAGACATTTATTAATTATACAGAATGGGGGGAATGCATAAAAGTCTAGACCTCCCCAATCCAAAGTGAATGCATCAATGGCTAGTGCCTCTGGGTCTGGTTGCCATGACACATAGTTGGGGAGCTGGGTATTTAATCTGGATGCAAAGAGGTCAATCTTTGGGTTACCCATCAGGTTACACAATTCCTTGAAAACTCTGGGATTTAACATCCATTCAGTTTCATCTCTAAAGATTCTGGATCTTTTATCTGCAATGACATTATCTACACCCGGTAAGTGGGCTGCTGTGACCCATATATCTCTCATTATACACCATTGCCACAACAGACGGGCAAGCTTATCACATTCAACTGACTTGATACCGCCCATTTCGTTAATGTAGCAAACTGCTGTGGTATTATCTAGCCTCATGAGAACATGGATGTTAGTTTTATCCTTACAAAAGGCCTTCAGTGCAAAGAAAGCTGCAAGTAACTCCAGGTAATTTATATTGTGCCCACTTGCGAGGGACTCTGAAGTTTTCCATCTACCTCCACATTGGGTATTTCCATCTGTGGCCCCCCAGCCTGAACCACTAGCATCACTGCATAACTCAACATCCACTTTTCTTCTACCCAAGTGTCTAATAGCCAAATCAATGTTCTCCATCCACCAGTGCAATTCTTCTTTTGCTGGGTCAGTAAGTGTCAAATGAGCATCATAATTGCCCTTATGTACTTTCAGGTTAAAGATTTTATCTCTTTCAAGTGCTCTATAGTGCATCTTTCCTTGCTCACAAGCAGGGAGGGTTGCTACAACCTTCCCTATAAAACAGGCCAGTTGTCTTACTGTAACCTTGCTTTTTCTCATCAACTTCTGAGCAAACTCCTTAATCTCGGCTGCTTTTTCATTTGTCGGTGTAACAGTCATTGTATTTGAGTTTATGTCAAACCCTAAGAATGTGAGTTGCTGACTTGGTTCAAACTTGGATTTTTGAGGGTGAATGACAAACCCCAATTTTGTTAGCATTTCTGTTGTGTCATGCAGTGCACGCATGACTTGCTCTCTTGATTCTGCTATTATAAGCGTGTCATCAATGTAGGAGACGATAACATGCCCCCTGCTTCTGAGCACAGATAGAGGCACTTTAAGCACTTTTGTGAAAATTCTTGGCCCCGATGAAAGCCCATTGGGTAGCGCTCTGAATTGGAACAGTTTCCCTTTCCACTGGAAACGCAAGAATTTTCTGTACCTGGTATCTATGGGGATAGAGTAGTATGCATCCTTTAAGTCAAGTGATGCCATGAAGCAATCTTTAGTTAACAGTTGCACTGCAGTTTCAAATGTGTCCATCTTAAAGTGGTGAAAATCCAAATGATTATTCAAGTTGGACAAATTGAGAATCATTCTCAATTTTCCATCCTTTTTCTCCCGGGTGAAAATGTTGGAAATAAATTCACCAGGTATGTGGTCACAACTTTCAATTACCTCTTTTCTCAAAAGGTTTTGTATCTCTGCTTCAACAGCCATCATTTCAACAGGCGTCAGTTTGTAAGGGTGGGGTATGTATATCTGATTGGGTGGCACCCCTGTGAACTCCAATTTATACCCCTTGATAATGTTCAAGATATTCCTATCAGAAGTTAATCTTTCCCACTGGTTCAAATGTAAATTCACTTGACCCCCTTGGAATTGGTTACAATTCAGAGTGCTACTCAATGTATGTACATTGCTCACCTCATCATCTGTCTTGTTCAAACTGGGTTCTAGTAAGGAGGCCTGGACTGGGTAGCTGGTGCCTTGAGTCCTCTCATTTTCTTCTGGCCTCTCACGACTATTCCTCTCCCCCTGCCTCGCAGGTTGAATGCATGCCCTCTGCTCTGCATGCCTAAAAAAGAGGGTGTGAAAGGAAAGTTCTGATTTCCCCGGCCCCTCCCTCGGAAGGCTGGCCTAATGAAGTTGCCTGGATATGGAGCAAATCTTTGACCTTGACTCTCATCCTTGACCTTGTGGAACCCCATTCTAGTAACAGACACTGCCTTTTGCTGCTCTGTCATGTCTTTCACAACCTTACCCAGGTCTTCACCAAAAAGGTGTTTCGTTACCTTTACTTCAGAGCGACAGAGTGGTTGGAGTTTTGGGTTTATATCAGGCTTAATGGACTCTCTTCTGAACATGTTTACTTCATAGTTAGCATGTGCCAGTAATGCTAATGCCTCTTCCTGTTCTGGGGAAGATTTTTCCCTCATAAGCTCTGTTACTGCTATCATTCCTTTGATTAGAGGCTTTTGGAGTTTTTGAAGCCTCAAATCTTTTGACTTTGTTTTTGCAGGGATATTATCCCAAATTAAGGGGTTCACCTTGGGTACCACCAGGTTCGGAACATTCTTGGGTGGAACATATTTGTCCATAAGCGCACCCATGTTTTCCATGCCCATCCGCTCTGACAGCATGATGTTTAGGCTATCTGCCAGTTCTTCATTCACATCTGGCCCTGTAGGGGCTTGTGCTTGAAAACGGGCTGCGAAACCCTTTGCCACCATAGGGGTAACAGTATCCCCAGCATGCCCTGTTGTCTTGTCCACTTCTACTTCTACATTATTTGAACTACTACTAGGGTCAGGGTCTGCCTGCTCAGCTTGGGCAGATGGGAGGGAAAAAATATATCCGTCTTCATCATAGTCATAAGGATACTCGTAATCTGGTTCAAAATTCCCTTCCTCAAGGTCCATTTCCTCCATATACTCATCAAACCCTTGACTTTGTGCCCCTTGGGCATTTGTACTGACATTAACACCCTGTCTCTCAGCTGTGTTATTTGATATGTTCTCACAGAGCTTTTCTAACATAGCATTCTGTTTCTCAAGTGCCCTTTCTAGATTTTGAAATCTCTGTTCATTCCTATCATTGACATTGTTGCTTGGGGTCGAAGACCCCGTAGCTGTAACGTTAGGGGGAGAAACTTTACTTGATTTACCAACAGTAACACTTGGTCTTGGGTCTTTGTTTGGCTTAGTTTTCCCCCCTTTTGGCTTAGCAGGCCCTGCCTTCGGCTCTTGGCTGCTCATGTTATGCATATGGGACTGAGACCGAGTCTGAGAGTCAATCTTATCTCTACTAGTACTCATACCCGATCTAGTTTTTGTTAACTTGGGTATCACAAAACTATCTCGCCCCTGAACCTCGCCAGCCGTGCCGGCAAATATCACATTATTACCAGCCGTGCTGGATTTCTGAGCCTTCTCTTTCTTACTCGCAGCGTTAGAGGCCAGTACCGCCGTGCGGATGGACTCGGGTGAAAAAACTTCACCGTTAGCTGCCTTACCCGAGGCGCCTTCTCGGAGGCCCTCCTCACAATCAAAATCAGCCATAACAGGCCAAAAACGAAAGCAAAGAAATGCAAAATTGGCTCAGAAACTGGTGATGTTAATAAAGAACATAAAACAGTTACACGTACCTCCTGTAGAGCGTGAAACTTTCTGAAAAAATGAAATTTATACAGATCAAATGGCTGCCTGTGGTCAGCCAAAGCACGTACGTAGGCTCACTGATCTGGCGCATGCGTAGCTCGTATCTCACAGAATCCCGTAACTAGAAGTTACGAGATAAAATGTTTCTTTGGGTGCAAAGTTGTACCCATAAAGAAGCTCACCGACAGTGTTGCATTGCAAGGTTACAAACTTGAACCTTTTCTTCTTTAGTGTGAAGGATGTAAGCGTCGAGCGAGGATCGAACCAGAGGCCTCGGCCTCTATGAAAGTCCATAGCCTTCACCAATACACCAAGATGAAATATAAGTGAAACGGTCGTTCTACAGGAAGGGTTGGGAAATGACCTTCCCATTTCTTTCTCCCAACCCCCTCCCTTCCCCTTTTCCATTCCTTTCCTCCCCCTTTGCCATTTAATTGGGTACCACGTGCACGTTCCCCCACGCCTCAGTAATTAGTAATTACTCAGCCGGCTGCCAAATGCTGTACGAACTATATGTATTCTGTGAGAATTGTAGGGTTTATGTTGAAAAATACCTATGAATCTGTTTACAAAAGAAAAACGCAGGCAAGCTTAGATACGTCAAAATCCTGTAAGGGCTAACAAACACGTGATATAACATGAGAGGTATAAGGTAATTCTTGCTATGAATATAAAGAGAGGCCTTGCCTGTAAAGTGGTTGAGTTTGTGGTTGATATAATGAGCTTTTCTCTTCTTATTGTAAGCTAATCAATGCTCATTGCATGTGGGTGCTGGACTGATCTAATGAAGAGCCTTTGATGAAGAAGAATTTCATGCCAGTGCAAGTGCGGTTTATCTGGCTAAAACACAGAACAAAGGTGTTTTGATGTGCTTTGTGTCGTATTTGTCAGATTTATGAAAGAACAGTCAAATATGATTGAGGGCATAAGAAACACAATACGTATTACAATAATCAAAATACATTAAACTTAAATTAATATTGAGCGTTATAATGAATTGGAAAGGTGTACAATCGAACGATTAACGTTCGGGTGTTCAGAGAAAGCTTCCGCCGTTGACGAAAGTGTAAAAGCATTTCCTTTTAATATTTGCTGTTGCATTGAATAAAGGGACGATTCGGTACATATGTTACTAACGATCCTAACGGCTTCAGGAACGACGATGAAATCCCTTTGCATTGATTGGACGGTAATATCTAGGCGTCAACATCTCACTTTTAAGAGAGAGAGAGAGAGAGGGGAGGCGCACACAAAGCAATGGAGAGAGAGAGATAAAGAGAGAGAGAGAGAGAGAGAGAGAGAGAGAGAGAGAGAGAGAGAGGGGGGGGGGGATGAGAGGAAGCGACTCAGACTGCGTGTGAATGAATGTATGTGTATCATCTCTGACTTTCGATATCAAGACATTTTGGCAATTATTTCCAGCGCATCCACACATCGATATAAGAAGTTGTGTCGTGTCTTGTTATTAAAGCTGGGTAACCTTTCTGTTTGCTCGTTACTACTACGATACCCTGTTGCCTTTTCCTTAGCGGTTGCAAGCAAAGAAACAGTTTTGTCAAACAGGAATGCTTCTTTTATAGGAAGTGTGGGATAGTTATCGAGATCAATGGAGAATTCAACAAAGATAAACGAACCGGCGTCATCGGGAGCTTCGGTACAGCTCTTGATAGCGACATCATTTCAAATACTGTTTGGCATCATGGGCTTGGTGGGGAACTCTATTTGCTTCGCCGTTTTACGACGTCAGTCGCTGAAAAATCATACAAATTGGCTGATAGTCAACCAGTGCGTGGCTGATCTCCTGACATCGATTGCTTTGATCCTGGTCGTCGTCCACCTCCACTGGTTTTCTCTTCCACCAAATCTTGGCTACTTTGGCTCGCAGCTCTACTGCCGTCTCTGGGATTCACGAGTTCTCATCTTCAGTGGTTTTGCGACGTCATCTTTCAACCTCACCATCATATCGGTTGAGCGTTACGTCGCAGTTGTCCACCCGATGCTTTATGTGACACGGGTAAAACGCAAGACTATGTACTTCCTCGCGGTAACGGCATGGTTGACCGCGCCAACTTTACAGATTGTTTTGGCCAGTACGCAGTTCGACTACCGCAATGGGCAGTGTGTTTTTGTCGACAGAGGTCCTGCAGTTGGTGTTGCTTTGTTCCTTTGGGAATATTTCATCCCGGTTGTCATCATGGGGTTTTCTTTCTTCCGCACTGCAGCGCGGTTGCACTCACTTAACCGCGTATCACCCGCGGCAGCGGATGAGACCGAGGTTTCAACCGTAGCGAGCAGAACGCGACCCCCTACTGTGCTCACAGTGTCCGAGGCAGCGTCGACGGCACAAACGTCAACGGGCGGCACTGGAAGCGGTCAACCCTCTGTGAATTCTACGACTCAAGCCTGTCGAAGCGTCCGTCGTCGCAACATCACCATAACTCTTCTCATCATCTACTTGACCTACCTGGTTTGTTGGACACCAAACCAATTTATCTTTCTGGCCTTCAACTTTGGAGTACTCCCGAACTACATAGGCAGTACAGGGCATATCATTACAACGGTACTTGCTACGCTCAATATCTGCATAAACCCCATAGTCTATGCATTCAGGTATAAGGCATTCAAGAAAGGACTTAAAAATATCGTGTTTAAATGTCTAAAAATTCGGGAATAGGTTAAAACGAAGATGTAGTAGCTTCTACATGTTATCCGAAAAGAGACCCGCCACCTACAATTTATAATTTTCTTGTGTACTCTGTTAACACACAAATAAGATACATCAAAATGTACTGTTAAAATATCTTCATCTTTCAACTTCACCATCATATCGGGTGAGCGTTTCGACGCAGTTGAAAGATGACAGAAAGTGATTATACACTGTAAAAAATTAATATATTGTATTTTCTACTACAAAAAATATAGGTTGTAGGTCGTAGGCGTTTTTTCGGATTTTGTGGCATTTCTTCTCTTTTTATATGACTTTTTGCATCTACAAAGACAGATCATATTGTGAGAACAGCCAGGCAGGAACTTAATCGATCTAAAATTGGGGTTCCTTGATGCTTTTGTATTGAATTCTTTGGTATCAAGGCCGTAAGCATCGGAGAAGGGGGAGGGCGTCGCCCCCCTCATTTTGGACTAGGATTCTAGATTTTCAAATAATTTGATCAATTATATTTATTTTTCTTATTTTTATTGTAAATTTTCCAGAAATTCCACCCAAAGTGTGCACGAGATCGTTCAATTTCAATTCTAAAAATTCAAAAGCTCCCTTGTGTGGAAGGGGGCCCACACCCTCCCCCGCCCGGTTGCTTCGTACCCTCGCTTGCATGTTCTCTGGAATATTGAACATATTCTTGCCTCCAAGAATAAATTTCTGCGTAAGGCTAAGTATTGTATTGCATTTATTGATCACCGTTAAATGTAAAATCGATAGGACATAAACTTAGATGAATAACTGAAGATATTGTGGAGATGTCTGAAAATTAAGAAATCTCGTTCCCAAATCTGAAAAGAATCTGCCCAATCAAATAGATAATAACAATGAGCATGATGAGGTGATTGAGAACGAGCTCGAAATAGCCTGTGCATTTCATGATTTTTTTTTTTGTTAATGTAAACATACCCGCTAACGATGTAGAACCTATCGAAGATATCGATAATCATCTAACGTGTTGCTAATTCAGGCGCATGCACAAGTTAAAAGCACTGCTTTTTAATAGTGGATCCCTCCTTTTTCACAGAATTTAAGAATTTTAAAAAATGATTTATCTATGTGTACTTATACTTATCAAGAAAAAAAAATATGTATATATATATATATATATATTTATATCAATTCATCTTTTCTGTAATTAAACCTAAGTAATGCCACTGTATTTCTTTTCTTGCTGTTGGAAATGAATGAATACGATTACATTTCAGTCCCATTCATGAAAGAAAACCTGTTTAAATTTTCTCCAGTAAACATGGTAAATGATGATATGGTTCAAAAGAATTTGAATTCACTGGAAGAATCCAAAGCGTGCGGATCGGATTATATTGGAGCGAAACCACTAAAAACGTCCATTAAAACCATTGTACCTTACATTACAAATCTTATCAACCAAGCTTTCCTCGCAGGCATTACTATAATGATGAATGGAAATGTGTTAACGTCTTACCCGTTCACCAAAAGGGTAACTCTTCCAATTTAAAGAAAATATCGCCCCATTTCATTTCTCCCACAATTAGGAAAATAATTTTAAAAATACCCACCAACAGTTGTACGATTATCTCACAAAGAAGTTTCAGACAAAGCTTTGCTTTTTAGTGGATCCATCGATTTCCATACGCCTACTTTAAATATCAGCTTATATTGTATATTCTTCTGTTACGGTAGATCTACTTTATTTCATAATTCATATTATGTAAATGCATTATATTATTGTACAACATTTTATGTATATTTATGTACGTTTTATTTTTTTTTCTTCAAAATTTGTTATAATGATTTTGTTGGAAATGAAAAAAACAACATTGAACCAATGAACCACTGTAAAGCTACTTCGGTTTTCGACCGGGTTGTTCAACCGCACCTGCTCTAGCATCAATGGCAGATACCTGGTTTAACGCGATACTGTAGATAATGGACAGCTCATTTGTGCTCTCTTTCTTGATAGTTGATAGTGTTAATGCCAATATTCTGCTGACTAAGCTCCAATCTATTTAGATTTTTCAGGTAAATCACTTAAGTGGTTTAACTACTGTGTTTAAACATGAGGCATCAACAGTCATGTTGTGAATAAATAGTCCATGTCTGGCATTTCTGGGAAAGAAAATATATCAATCGGTGTAACTCAAGGATCAATATTAGGTCCGCTTCTCTTTCTCATCCAAATCAATGATTTGCCAAAATTGTCATCAAAACAGTTAGGTTACGATGTTAGGTTACGACAACCTTATTCTTTAATCTGTTAATGGCTAATTGAATAGAAAGTATGAAGATGGCAATTCAAGAAGACGTCACTGCAGTTTATACATGGTTAAAATTTAATAAACTTAAACCGAATGTAGGCAGAACACACAGATGATATTTGGGTGCCAAACACAGACTAAACAATTCTGAAAAGTCGGGTTCAGTTATTTCCATTAAGTTTAACGTTATTGAAATAATTAAAAAGTGTTAAGGGGTGATTATAGACGATGAATTGCTCTTGAACGATCATGTTCATTATGTTTGTGAAAAGGTATGTGCTGCACTTGCAGGACTGAAAAGAGTCAAACCGTTCTTCATATTGCTACAGCCAAAATAATGAATAATTGTATAATTCAAAGCCCGATTGATAACTGTTGCGAAGTAAGCGCATGATGGGACTTCGATTTTTGACCCAGAAAAATCAAATTATCAAACTTAAAGAACCAAGGCGCAAAGTTTTTAAGAGGTATTATTATTATCATTATTATTATTATTATTATTATTATTATTATTATTATTATCATTATTATTATTATTATTATTATTATCTCTTTTTTGTTGTTGTTTGGCGTCACCTGTGCCTGGGTAGTGGAAAGCGAACTAAATCACTGTGACCCGCTGGTTTCGTTTTCGAGTGCCTGAATAATCTACTGATTTCTTTAAGAGCAATTAGGTTCCAATACACATCTGAAGTAGGCAATGTTTAATACACGGTCTGCCGCCAAACAAAATTTGATATATTCCCATGGGGGGGGGGGGGTGGGTGAGAATATCTTCAATATTTGAAGGAACACGCAAGCGAGGGAGCGAATCGACCGAGTTGGAGCTTTAGCATTTTAGAATCGAAATTGAAGCATGTGGTGCACATTTCGGGTGGAATCTTCTTGAAATTTTAAATCGATAAACTAAGAAGAAAAGAAGAAAAAAAAGGGGGTTTTGAAAATTTCGAGGGGGGGGGAGCAATTTCCCCCTGCCCCCTATGTGGGTGCGACCATGATCTAGTTCCGCCATTAGATCCAACAGTTAGGTCTGACATGAGAAGTCTGAAGCGTTGGATGAAATGTAAGTAACTAACCTTATTGGTAAGATCCAGTTCCAGTGCTGCTCTTAAACTTCAACAATTTAGTGAAATTTTCTTGAAATCACAAAACTTCCAACTATTACAGTCATGAAGCTCCATTTGAAGAACATCAAAGTGGTAAGATGTATCTATCTAGACCAACATTTGGTCTAACGTATGATATTAATAACAAGGCACGGAACTACTTGAATTTGGCTAAATGAAGGAGTGAATGAAATTCCATCTGCTCTTCTTTGAAATAGATTTTATCAATTTGAAGTTAGATTTAAAAACAAAATGACCTAGTGAATCCATATCATTAATCACGATTAGCTCTGAATTGATATTCGCAATATAGAAGTCATGGAACTTCACGGCTAATCTGAGCCGATGAGCGAATTTTGGCTATTTTGTCAGATAGGCCTACGCGCTGCGCCGTCTGATCCGCTCCCCCCCCCCCCCCCCCCCGTGGTATGCATGCGTGTCCAAAAAAGCGGCGTAAGGGGTCGGATTTCTGACACAAGGCGTCGACGCCGTTTTGGGGAAAAGCAATGTTTTTCGGTCTTACATTCGATGTTTCTTGGAAAAAGGGGTGTTTTCAGTCTAACGTTCGACATTTTTGAGAAATAGGCGTTCTTCGACCATTTTACATTTTACATTTACATTTACATTTTACATTTTTCCTATGCCAATGCCATTCAGGGGTAAATTCTACATAATCCTGTGCCATTTAGGCCTTTTAGGGGTAGAATTTGAGACCAAGGATTACGCCATTTGGGATCCAATTTTGAAGTGCTTGGACGAGCATGGGTAATACTTCAGTCTGCGAGTGTCTCTGCCCCCCCCCCCCCCCCCCCGGGCTGATCCGGCTTCTAGCTACGTACAGGAGCAACCGCCGCATTTTCATGCTGCAAGTGAGGAACCCGAGAGAATTACAGTCTATAGGCCTACTTACTGCTTCTATCAAGGTTTGGGTATGAGTGTCTGTGTGAGTTTGGGACTATTAATGTATTAATGTATTAATAAATCCTAAATCCTTTTATCCATGGCTAAAAAGTATTCTAAAAAGGATTTAAAAGCAGATCATTTCAATACCCCACTCACCATGCTCACGTACAATCCTTAATGTTGATAAAACTACATAAATAACTCGCAGCGATGCCAACTAGCATTTTACATGTAAAGCTTTCCTCATTATATGGAGTATATGATCACTGATCTTTGTCCTTTTCCCGATCTATCTCCCCCCCCCCTACTCCCGCCCAGGAAGGCAGTGGGTTTAAGAGGGTGTAACAAGTCAGTGATTGAAGTGGCTCATGAACTGTTAGGACAGTTGTTTAAAATATGAACCTACCAACAGATGTTTAAAAAAGATCCGCATATGTCTTGCATACATTAAAAAAAAAAACAACAGTTAGTAGGGTTCATATTTTAAACAACCTAATGATTTTTGAACAACTGTTCTAACAGTGAATAACAAGTCATAGTGAATAAGGAATGTTGGAAAAACAGGACAACATAGAAAAAAGAAAGGGAGTTGAAAGGATGGAGAGATGGAGAAATAGATGGAGGGAGAGATACAAAGAGAGAAAGAGAGAGAGAGGAGGGCATTATGGTTAGGGGCATAGCATGGGTCCAGCCACTTGAGGGGAAACGGAATTTTACGAAGGGGGGGGGGGGGGGGGGTGGGAGGGCAACCGTATTCTATAAGGTTGGTGAATTGTGCATTGCATTGACGAGGCAGCAGTTAGCATGGTCAGGGAAGGATGTCAAACGGGCCCCAGAAACAAATGCAAGTGAAATTGTTTAAAATTACGACGAGAAATTATAAATGAAATTCAGCAAGATTTCAAGACTTTAAGATAATTAATTGTCATGTATAAAAATACACAAAATTTGTTTCCGGACATAGCAAATTGTGCATAAATGAATATAAATAATACAATAATTATAAAGTAACATATACATTGATATACATGAGATACATTTAAAGACAATCACAATTTAAAATATATTACACAAGAAAATTATGAAGAAGAGAAGACATTCCAAAGAAGAGAGGAAAGAAAAGCTAAAGAGACAGAAGGAGGAGTAGGACAGTGAAATTCATTTAGCTTGGTCCAGACCCACGCAGCATACATACGTTCACACAACCCCCACCCACCCCCTCCCTTCCCAAGGAACCACACCTAATAACGTTTTTTTTTTAAATGTCATGAATAGATTTTGATTTCTATATGTCTACAAAAGAGAATAAAGGACCCTTCAAAAAAAATGATGAAAGTGACCTCCAGACAAGTGGAATTAAAGGCATTTATTGTAGAATATGGACAGTCACTGCATTTTGATGTGAAAAAGATTTTGATTTCTATGTATCTCTAAAGGAGAATTCCAAATAAAGGACCATTCAAGTTAAGAAAAATGATAGAAAGTGACTTCCAATTTAAGAAAAGTGGCATTGGGAGTATTTCTAGTACATTGTGGGTGGTTTAATGGGGATATTTTCAACTTGTATCATGAACATGTCACAAATATCTAAGAAAACAAGCGTAATAGCACCGGAAAAAAGGCCTTCCATAATTAGTTATTCATTGGTTATTCATTGGGAGCTTATAGATCGAACGATTTTCTAATCTGTCGATAGCTGCCACTGAAGAAAATAGGGCAATGACAAAATACTTCAGTA
>CM057169.1:14645842-14889737 GCA_029962745.1 Echinometra lucunter
ACTCCCTTTACTGTAACCCCTTTAACCTGACCCCCTCCACTGTAACCCCCTCCCAATCTGTCCCCCTCCACAGTACTAACCCCTCTTCTCCACCTATCCCCCTCCACATTACCCCCCCCCCCCCACTCCACGGTAACTCCCTCCAATTCTGGTCCCCTCCACTGTCACCCCTCCCCTCCCAACCTGACCCCCCCCCCCCTCAATGCTACCCCCCACCCTTGCATCTCGGTTACACTTGTGCATATAACACACAAACAACGTTGGACAGTAGTAATTTCTTTTACACAATGTTTATTATTTGATGTTAAGGCCAGTGCAACATATTAAAAACATCCCAGTACAATATTGGGATCATATACTTGAAAACAGAAATAAAATTTCAGAAACTACAAAATGTCATGGTTTTAGAAGTTAGGTTTTAGGATGGTGCTGTGGAACATCGTTTCTTCTTTGAGAAGACATAGGGTTAGGTAGACGAGGAATGGACGCTATTAGGACTGTAAGCGTGGCAAGGGGTTGTGGGCTATATTCCAAAGCAGAGGGCATTGGTTGCTGCAGGTCAAAGGTCAGCATTTGAAGGGTTTAGTGAGGAAATTGGAAACACGTACAAAACAGTATAGTTGCATAATGGACACAAGATCTGCAAAATTAGGCTTATGACAATTAAATGCTTTTAAAAATGTGCACATCGGGTCTATAATGAATAAATATTTTATGAAATATCGCATGATTTTGCCACAGAAGACAAAACAATCTGCATGCTTATCACACATGGGTATAGATGATATATAAATGTTTTTTTGTTTGTTTTTTGTTAACAAAGAATGGATGGTAGACATGATTCATCATTTTCTAATCTGCAATGAATCAAGTAAGTGCAGTATCTTCACTGACCTTTTAAAGTGAAGGATTCATTGCTCACCCTCATTCACCTCCACTTTTAGTAATTCATGGGTGTCAATTGCAGGGGGGATGGACAGGGGACACTTTCCCTCCCCCCCCCCCAAAAAAAACTTTTAAGGGTGAGAGACAATAGGGTATGTCCCCCACCACAAACAAATTAAGGTGAGGAGCTTTTTTTCTGACAGGCAAAGTTCTGGTGTATATCCCCCCCCCCAAAAAAAAAAAAAAAAAAAGCTGAAGACCCTTCTTTGAGAGAAAGTGTCCCCCCCCCCCAATAATATTAAAGGCATTGGCTAACATTGCTATAATTGAAAATGGGATAAACATAAGGGTTATAGTGTAAAAAAACAGTCTGAGAGTTTCAAAGTATAATATCCACAGGAAGTGCTTTTGAATACTAGAAATGTGAACCAATGTTTGAAAAATACATCGGGTCGGTTGCCCGGACTAGACGTAAGGAGTGCGCATGCGCCCATGGCTCACCGGACCGTACTGCGTGTATTGGCATATCACGCGGAGGGAGGCAGATAACGGTTTTTTTTTTAATTCGAGCAAAGCGGTCCTCTTATTTATTGTCTCTGAGACCAAAAATAATAAAATCGCGGTTTGCGTCTTACTAACAGTTTTTCATTCCAAATTATGGTTGGTCTCAGGGTTTTTGAGTACAAATACAAGTACTCATACACATTTCATCTAAGTTTGAGAATGTTTTAAATCGGCTGCTCACATAGTTAGCCAATGCCTTTGATAATAAATAAATAAAATGGATTGACATTGACACCTGATTATTCATGAAAGATTATGCAGTCTGTACAATGTACCAATGATGTGCTTTCAATGTACAAGTATCCGTCGGGACATCATCACATGTATGGAGATTCCTTCCAAATAGCTGAACAGTATGCATATAACACAGGATAACATCAAATATATGGCTTTTCATTCCTAATGGTGTCCTTATCTTGCTATAAATGATTATACACCCACATTCATAATGGCAAGGGATGGGTCCTAAGGGATGGAGATGGTGCACATGTGTGAGCTTTCTCACAATCATGGGATGCATATAACTTCTATACAGCACATCAAGTAATGAAATGCACACTACAAAAATGCACTTTATTGAACATGTCAAATTCATTTCCTCTAGGATATACAGGTGTGTAATTGGAAGAAATAGTCACTTGTAAAATAAATTAAATGGAATCAGTTCAAATAAATGATCAACTTAAATACAACATGATTAAATTCAACAAGCACCTCCAGTCAGACTACAATACAAAATTCTTTATACATAAGGTATGTACATTTCATGCAAAAAAGTGGCATATATTTATAGATATACTACAAGATCCTTCTATATTACATACTTACATGACTTACATATGAACAGTCAGATATTCAATCCTATACACAACACAATCTGTGCTTTGATAATTTATCACAATTCTCAAATATATTTATGCATTATCGGCATATAAACTACAAAATCATTAAATATCTATCAATATATAACCATATTCTATAAATCTGGAATCACAGGCAGGTTACTTAAGAGTCCTTTATGCACCGGAATGGCATAAACTCACTTTTTTTTAAACAAAGGAACACCTTTTTTTCACTCAGTACATATTATTCATGTATACTCAATGCTGGTTATAAACAGGGTAGATTGCTGAGACAACACCATTTTTTAAGAACCAGTAGGGTGGTGGCTAATAGACCATGTGGCTGATTAGCCGTTTGCTATTTTACAAGTTATCCAAAGTCTACCGATACGACGACTGCTACTTATTCTTCATAGTGCATTTAATACCTTTCTTGCACTCAGCACATAAAACTCATACATACTCAATGCTGGTACTATACAGGATAGATTGATAAGAAAACACCATGTCTTAGAGCCAGAAGGGCTCTAAAACTTTTTGGCCGATTAGCCTTTTGAACAAGTTATCGTATAATGTCTACTACTACTGCTACATATTCTTCATAACGGAGTTAATACCTTTTTAGCACTCAGCACAAAAAATGCATGCATGCCTGATGCAGGTCCTCATAACCGTTTTACTGGGGAAAGTAAACTGTTGAGTGTCAGGAATGCATTCATTCTCAGTAATGCCTGGTGACGTAATGCCCTTCTCGCACTCAGAACACAAAATTTATGAATGCCTGATGGAGGTCCTAATGGTATACAAGGTAGAGTACCAAGATAATAATGCCTGCTGAGATCCAGAAGGCATTAAGTGACATTCTTCAAAAGAGTTAATGCAATGCTGAGTTCTATGCAAGTACATGTAAGGTAGTGGGTGATTGCAGTAAACTTAAAGAAATACAATTACTTATTGATAAATACCTTTTATTTAAAAACCTACACACTTAAAATGAATTTTCTTAATAAAATTGCTTGAAGGCAGGGCAAACACAATGAATCTAAAGTCAGATCAGAATTTCTTATGGGCAACACAGTGCCAAAAAGAAATCCAAATCCCGCCAGGGCTGGAAAATAATTTTCAGTGAATTGACTGGATAGTTCATTAACCTGTTAAGCATAATTTGATTTCAGAATAACACAGATTTTCCATAGACCCTAGCCCAAGATTTTTCAAGTTTAGTGTTCAAGAGGAGAAAAAAAAAAATAAATAAAATTGCGGTTTGTTCCTCATCATTCAAGTGGAAGGATAAAGCATAGTGACCTGATTCTCTGAAGCTATTTAAAGGACATTCTTTCAATTGTGAAATACTCAGATTGTAAGAAGCAATTAAAGGAAAATTCCACCCCAGAAGTTTCACTGTTTCAATAAAAGGAGATAAATTTGAACAGCATTCTAAAAAAGAAATGAGCAAAATCGGTCAAAGAATAAGAAAATTACACTCATTTACATTTTCTAGTAAATTACTCTCGGCTCTGGAGATTGGCAACACTGATGACATTATATGCGAGCAGCTCTCCATTCTCTTTGTGCATGAAATTTCACATTTTCTCAATTTTCTTGGAAGTTACACATTTTCTCACCCCATAGACAAAGTATGCTATGTAAAAGCAGTTCTTCTGAACATACATTGACTATGGGGGTGAGAAAATGTAACTTCCAAGAAAATTGAGAAAATGTGAAATTTCATGTACAAAGTGAATGGAGAGCTGCTCGCATATGATGTCATCAGTGTTGCCAATTTGCAGAGCCGAGAATAATTTAATAGAAAATGTAAATGAGTGTAATTTTCTTATTCTTTGACCGATTTTGCTCATTTCTTTCTTAAAATGCTGTTCAAATTTATCTCCTATTGAAATTTAACTCATTTTATTGAAACAGTGAAACTTCTGGGGTGGACTTTGCCTTAAAAAAAAAAAAATCATATGAAGCAGCTCACACTACTTGACCTTGTCACAGTAACACTTGATAAATGCAATGTCACACCAAATGAAATTCAAGCAATGCAAGTGAACAAAAGAGAGCCATATAATTCTACTTTCAGATCAGAGGAATCAACCGTTACCAAAGAACGGACATCAAGTTCTTGAAAAAGAAATCATAAATCATTTTTCGTATAAAACCAAGTGCACTATTTGACCTTGCATCATTTTAACTGAATAAATGCAATGGTCATGGTATGTGAAATTCAAACAATAATGCAAACCGTATAGTTCCTTCATCACTCCAGGCCCTGTGATCACTACTGACAAGATAGCAGAGCTGTTGCAGGCATAATAATGGAATCCTTTTGAAATGAAACCAGGGTTGTGAATCGGTGCTATGGTCATGACCCACAAAAGTGAAGCACTAATGGCAAGCCATGTAATTCAATAACATGTAAATCTTCACAGGAATTGACTAATTCTGAATGGACAGCATTTTTGGTTAAGTGTACCATAATTTGACCCCAACTGTCCAGTGAAGAAAAACATTCCAAACTGTGGGTTCGGAATAAAGCTCAGGTGATGACGATCACATCATTTCATTTAGCAACTTTGAAGACACAGGCTCTTCCATTTAAAGTAAATTTCTATTCGTGTAGATCGCCAACTGCGATAACAAGATTTTTCATGAAAGGTAAACCCAACAGTTTCCATATTTTTCACGAATAAACATGAGCATACTCATGCCAAACACCATAGTGTACCTTTAACTGAAAATATGCCCATCATTATCTGTGAGATGGTTGGAAAATATCTATTTCTAGGTAAGACTCACAGGAACCTAATTATGAGTTCTGACATTATAAACCCTTCTATAACAGGGTCATTTAATTTTCCTTTCTTTTTTAGTCCCATGGAATTTAAATACCAAAGAAGAGGCACAATCCTTCCTTTAAGAAATACAAAATACAAATAAAGATAAAAATTTCAATTCAGAAGTCCCCTGGCAAAATAGGTCCAAGAAAACTCAGCATTCAACTCATGATAGTAGCATGCTGAAGGAAAATGTACTTGTTTCCATTGAGTTGAAATTAAAGCCCAAAGTACATGTTGATCAGTTCAACGCTGAAAGATGATGCATCATTTTAAACAGGCAAGATTTCATCAATACTTGTTGAGATCGAACATGAAAAAAAATTCCAGATAATGTAAACACTAACAATGAGCTCTTAAAATGAATTACATGCGTACTTTGTTAACCTTCATTTCTGTTCATTTTGTTCTCGCAAGAGATGTGAATGAATATTTAATCTAATTTCTTTTAATATAATTTATTTATGTCGCTAATGATGCACGCAGGTGGAAATAAACTTGTGATGGAACTTCACATCCTAGAAATTATATTCTCCCCTATCACTTCAGTATTTTAGAAACAAGGTCCTTTTGCTAGCACACAAAATGCTGACGTAAATGTTAATGATGTCTTCTATAGAAAAATAACAAAATAAATTTTAAAAATACTTTGGAGGGAAACATGCAAGAATTACAAGAAAATAGCAGATGCATTGAGCTTGTATTAGCAGTCAGAAGGAATCTAAACTTGATTTAACTTCTGCATGCCCCGCACATCAATAAACAAGATCAATAATATGCAAAAGACTCATTGACAATGAAGGGCGGTAGCAAACAAGCTTGGAAAGGTCATACATATCGCTATACTGAAGGTTATGCAAAAGGGTGGAATCATAAAAAGATCCTCTGTTAAGATATGTTTGCTGGCTGTAAAACATTTTGAAAAGATACCTTGGAATGTAAGAAATATTATATTCTCTATCATTTTGAAGGTCTTATTGGTTTCTTTTTTTATTTCAAGCTTCCAGAGGGAAAATATGCTCATTCATTTTATTCAAAGAATTTCAAACAAACATAAATGCCAAATAAACCAGGAAATATACCTGTGTATCATCAAATATGATAAATGTAAATTTGAAAGCTAATGCAGTTTTACCATAAAAGTTTAAGATTCAAGAAACATATTTCATACTCAAATTTCTTTCTTTCTTTCTTTTCTTTTATGCAAGTATGAACGTGGAAGGAACCTCTAAACACCTGAAATGCCTACATTTTCTAGAAATATAATTGTAAAGTTTTCATCATTTTTGATAAAGCTGTGACCTTGTCTTTCTGTTCATTCACTCAATTACAAAAACTCACAGAATTACTTTAAACTGACAGGCAGGTTTCTTTACATGTTTCAATACCCAATATAAAAATGAAAAAAAAAAAATAGTCTTTTAACAAAATTTTTAAAAGAATATATCACATAGAGGAAAGGAAATGGCGTTCCAAAACAAGAAGGAAAAAGGAAGGGTTGCAAATTTGAAATTGTACATTTCCAACATCTCAATACGACTGTTTTGGTTTCACCTTACACGTTTTGCAGCAAATGTATGCATTTCAATATCAAACACATATTACAGCAATTTTGGTCAGGAACAACCCCATATCAAAAAATAAACTAGATGAATCTTCGACCACGCGTGGTCGAACTTTATGCCTCCGCCATTACCAAATCAGAAATAAATGGCACTTCATGTTGATTTATTTTCATTTATACAATGACATCTTTGACCTTGACCTTTGACCTTGTGACCCCCAAATCTAATGAGAGCATTGCCCTTTCCAAGTTTGTTGAACCGTCAAATGGTTACTGAGTTATCACAAGAACGAACCATTTCTATGTACATAATGACCTCTATGACCTTTGACCTTTGACCTTGAGACCCCAAAATCTAATCAGATCATTGTCCCTCCCATATGCATACCTGTGCCAAGTTTGAGGTTGATCGGTCAAATGGTTGTTGAGTTATGGTGAAAACGAACCATTTCTATGTACATAATGACCTCTATGACCTTTGACCTTTGACCTTGAGACCCCAAAATCTAATCAGATCATTGTCCCTTCCATGTGCATACATGAGCCAAGTTTGAAGTCAATCTGTCAAATGGTTCTTAAGTTATCGCGAGAACGAGCCATTTTTATGTGTATTATTACCTCTATGACCTTGACCTTTGACCTTGAGACTCCAAAATCTAATCAGATCATTGTCCCTCCCATATGCACACACGAGCCAAGTTTGAAGTTGATCTGTCAAACAGTTCTTAAGTTATCGCGAGAACGAAAACGGGACGGACGGACGGACGGACGGACGGACGGACGACCCGAAAACACAATGCCTCCGGCGACCACCTACGGTGGGCGGAGGCATAAAAAACAAACAAATAAAGAAAGATAAACATTTTACAGGGGAATGAGCACTCACTTTTCAGCATGTCTGTCTTGTGTATAATATAGCAAACCAGAAAGATGAAAAATCAATTACATTTCATCATGTATGTTTAAATAAAGGCATGCAAGGAGTTCAGGTACGAGATAGGTATTATTTTAAATACGACTACAAATTGGTCCAATAATGGCAGAAATGTAGCAGCATGATCTTAGCAAGAAATCTCAAAGAAAACGTTTCACGGCAATGACAATAAACACAAGATGTGCATACACTGTAACGAGCACATCAAATTCATGAAAGGGCAATATGATTTCAAGTGTTAACAAATGGTGTATTTTTTAACACCAATTTTATTATTATACACCAAACTGACCTCATGTGAATGATTGGGAAGAAACATATATTGATACTGGTATCAGAGTTCAGTCTGGGCACAGTTGAGCACAATTTGATTCCAACATAACATGCATTTTCCAAAGACCCCAGCCCGAGTTATCTCATGCTTTGTGTTCAACCGGTTTAATAAAAGCACGTGCACTGGCTCTTGACACACAAACCCATCATGAATTAATAAAAAAAATAAATATACTCCTTGCAGAAGCAATATTAATATATCGGAAGATGCTAACACGTTTATCTTCCACAGAGTTTTCTCAAACAACATTACAAAGGCACTCCTTGTGGAGTTATTGCTATTGGTATTCACAAGGTATACAATCTTTCTTACAATTTTCTGTGTTAAGCATACCAAACATACACAATCCAAAGGATGATCATTCACTAATATAAAGAGAATATACAAGAAGATAGCCATCTCTCTCATGATAGTGTAGGAAATCTTTGTGAACACTCTCACAAGATATGATCTTCAAAATCAAAGACTTCCAGTTAAATGTAGTTCATGTCATTCAATCAACATTGAAAAGAGACAAAGCACTACTACTTGGCCTTTAAGAGTAAGGCAAGATGTACACTACCTGTATGTTTTTATGGTTTGCCTAATCTGCTATTTATGATAGTGATATTATGAATGCCAAATGAGAATAAAGACTGAAACTACACCTTTTAATTGAACTCATTCAAGTACACAGCATTCTTACATTTGTTAACCAGTCCTGACCCATGGTCTACAAAGTGGAAATATATTTCCTGTAATGTTGCACTAGACTATGACGGCTACATATAAAAGTTAACATGTTAATAGTGAAAATGAAAACTGCCTTTCGTGAATTCTTGTTCGCAAACGAAAACAATGACAATTAAGCAGTTTCACTGCACCTTAAGGCTCATTGCATCTGAATCAGACCTTGTTTACGATTTGGTCAAAATATTTCCAGCAGCTGCTTGAGTTACACTAACCCTTTAATTTATGACATTTCTGTTCCAGTTTTTAAGTAAAGTAAAGGATTCGGTTTACACAGGATCTTGACTGTGGAGCATGTATCAGGTACAACTGGGGAAACTAGGAATCAAGGATAAAACCGTTGGCTACTGAATTCTAATTTTCCCATAAAGTTAATACAGGGGTCTCCAGGTTTGAATAGCCAATGGGTTAATACAGTTGTTTCTCATGTCATCTCCTGAAGAACCTAGAAAATATCTCTGAAAGGCGCATCAAATGTAATGCAATCAACTTTGCACTCTCTTCTTCCAGATGGTAACTCTTTGGTGTGAACTGCCAATCACATTCAACCTGCACATTTTTCCCAAGCAGTAGGAGTAGTAGTAGTAGTGGTAGTTGTAACACATGCACAGGGTAGTTAATTCTAACTGTCTCTTCTGCGTGCATCACTGAGGATCACTGCTGAATGCCTTTAGAATAAAGACTAAGCATTCATCTGAGTCTTGGTTTCCTTTCCAACAACCTGGACTGTTCTCTGACGGTCTGCCATTATGTAACTTGTAGCAGTAGCAGTTGTAGTAGTATAGGATAGTCAAATTCTTTATCAATCCCATGCACACACAGTTCACGACAAAATGTTCATAAAAGTCCTCATGGATCAGACAGCCCACTGCTTGGTGTGAACAGTTGATTGTGATAGTAGTGTCCTAACTGTTGTGGCAACTTTGGGTAGACCTTTGCCTTCTAGTATATCGGATGGCGTACATAGTTTCTCCTGAAAGGAACAAAACAAATATGAAAAAAAAAAAAAAATCAGAGATAAGGACAATTTATCCTGGGGAAAAAATTACATGTACAGAACAAAAACTCAAATTTGTTCCTCACCATTGTCAGTTACATACTTTGAAGCAAGGTATCTTGATTTAATCTTTGCAATTCGTAATTGTCGCCATAACACCACAATTGTCTTTCAAAGTCGAACTGAAGATATCTGATACATGGGTAAATGTGCATCCAATACTGCACGTTTCAATGAACCATTCTCGAAGCAATGTTGGTCTTTCATGGCTTGTTGATGGTGGAATGCACAGTTGGTGCATTCATGGATAAAATTCATAATTCTAATGACACTGTCCAGGGTCCCGTTTCATAAAACTTGTTATCAGTAACAACTGTCACATTTCTATGACAAATTTGCTCTCATCCAATCAGATGCAAGGACTTAAGTAGCTTATAACAATTATTGCAACTTGTTATTGATAACAAGTTTTATGAAACGGGGCCCAGTTCTTCCGAAAGTGGATCACAGAAAGATCGTATAATGTGTTGTGCGCTTAAGAAATATACAATGTACTGCATGCAGCTATGCAGAGGGGAAACAGAGCGGGTCACATGCCGTGTGCAGAGAATGCTACATAATGCTTGGAAAGGGATCAAGAACAGTAGAAGAAAAAGGGCATGCAGGAAGGAAGGGGGACTCAAGTGCAATGTACAGATACACGTATCATGTGTCTAACAAAGATTTTCCACTTTACCACCATCAACTGTAACAAGTGTACCTGACAAAAAGTGTACAACATGGAAAAGAAAAGGAACGAGAACAGCCAACTAAAGAATCATCAGAAATAGCACTCAGAATGAAGAAAAGTGGCGAGACCTGTTATAGCAGTTATTAGGAATCAGGGCCCTGTTCCATATGACTTGTTATCAGTAACAACTGCCACATTTCTATGACAAATTTGCTCTCAGCCCATCAGATGCAAGGGTTCCAGTAGCTTATAACAGTTACTGCAACTTGTTATTGATAGCAAGCTTTATGAAACAGGGCGCGGACAAATATCTCATCAAACCAGGTAAATACTGTTAGAGAAATCTCACATCAATAATAGATACATTCTAAAGACAGGTTTAGATTGCAAAGCATGGGAGTAGGAAGTGTGAAAGCAAAGATTAGGATAAGTTGGACAAGAGGAGTGTGGGGTGGGGGGGGGGGGGGTGGTCAATGGGTAAAAGCATAAAGAGGAGAAAAGTAATGCTGTCTTCATGAGGGTTTTTTTTATGGGAGGGCTGGAAGGATTGTATAAGCATGGGTTAGCATTGTCTAGTTAACTGAAAATAATTGAATCTTCTCTGTACAGGTTATCAAAAGAAGTAGAATTTAGAAATAGCACTTTCTTGAGGATACAAATTGTTGAATATTAGTATTACTATGAATCTAGCTTAGCTACCCAAGGTGCTCAAGGTTTCTAGGATCCCCCCCCCCCTCAATCTACATGTAGTTCTCAGGGGTGGAGGCTTCAGCTCAAATGTACATAGCACTACCTTATGACATCGCAATGGTTTTCAGTTTGATATTTCGCCTTAAAATAGGCTTGCTGAAGTGAAATGATAACATATATGACCTGAATACCTATGTGATAAGCCATTTTTACCTAACCAAGTCAAATGTCACATAAAATACCTACTTCATCCAAAAAATGATATGAATATGGCATATAATGACTCATCCACTAGAGGTGGTGTGGATCAGTGCATGAGTCCCCGGACTATGAACCATGAGGACCGAGGTTCAAATCCCACCGTCAACACTAATGTCCTTTGGCAAGACAGTAATCTACATTTCTCACTCTCTACCCAGATGTAAATGGGTAATGGCAGGAAGGAATTCCTTGGAAGCTGTGAGCACTCTAATTGGTAGCTTGGCTGAGCCGGCGCAATAATGGAGCACCTTGAGGACCTTGTCTGGTGGATATATACACTACATAAATATCCAACATTATTATCATGATACCTCCTCATTTTCAATCTAAAAATTATCTAAAAATTAGAGCATACACTGTATGTAGTTGAAAAAAATTAATGTCACAGAAGTGAAACTCACAGATGGCACACCAGCTGCTACACACACTTTCAGGAAGTTTTCAACATTTCTTCTGCACTTGGCTTGGGTTAACTTAGGCTGTGAAAGCAAAGCAGAAAAAGAAGACATTGCAAAATTGCATCTCTACCAAATCAATCCTAAAATGCTTTTTCTTTTTTAAATACATGGAAAAAAAGTATATTTAGAACTACATTACCACTGCTCATTATGATTCAATTTGGTTCCCTTTGTCTTTAATATACATGTATTTACAAGTGGTTGAAGATGAAAATGGCCCGATATCAACACTTCCATTATGAAATTGATAACCTTCAACAAAACATAAAATTGAGGGATTGGTTATCAAGGGAACTTATCAACAGCAGTTCTTTGCTATTAAAGGGAAGGTCGTAGAGGACTCTCTCCTTCCTGGTTCCACTCTTATCTATTCCTAATCAAATTACAATAACAGTTTGAATGATCTGCAGCCGAAGGGACATGAATGCCTGACATAGCAAGAGCTATAACATCATTACCTAGATAACATACATGTAGAAGGACTTTGAACCCCCTTCTTCTCATTCTTCTCATGATTGTGCCAATCTTGGCCCCGTTTCGTAAAACTTGTTATCAGTAACAACTGCCACATTTCTATGACAAATTTGCTCTCAGCCAATCAGATGCAAGGATTTCAGTAGCTTATAACAGTTATTGCAATTTGTTATCGATAATAAGTTTTATGAAACGGGGCCCAGATATATACTTTAACCCACTGGATACTGGAACCAGATTAACTATGTATAAAACCTATGGGAACTAAAGATGTCAGTCCTCAACAATCTTGCCACTGCAGCTGCAGGGAGACAGGAATACTTCATATAGTATGGGGCTCAGCATTAAAGGCTTGTACAGATATGAGGCAACAAAGCCCCACAACAAATTTTTTAGAGTTCAGATATGGCGCAACAAACCACCCCAATTATGTCAATGAACACACATGAATGCATCAACTCTCAGATATAAGAGTTTTGCCAAAAGTTGCGAAAGCAAACTCATGACAACATATTTTGCACTGACTTTTTAAAGAATTTGATTGGTCTACACAAAAATGTCTCCTGCCTCGGCGACATATTTTTGGTCGTCTCATACCCCACTGACATGTACACTGAAAATGTTGCGGGGAATTGTCGCCTCGTATCTGAAGAAGTCTTTATGAGCTAGATGACAGAGAACCATCCCCTCTCCATTCTTTTTTATTCCAACTATGACTAGTCCACATCCTTCTAATGTATTTTCAATTGATCTTACTAAATATATCTGAGAATGGTCTTACCACTGCAGCTGAAGGGATATGAATGGTTGATACAGCATGAGATTTAACATTATTAGCTAGATGACAGAGAACTACTCCATCCATCAGAGCTTCTGCTAGATCCTCGGGTAAGGGCATTTTCAATCTTGTTTCTATACTCTGCAAGACCAAAAAAGAAAAACAAAAAAAAAACCAAACAAAACTTTCACAAAAGTAATATTGATAACAGTTGAATTTAGAGAGTGATTAACACATGGAGGTACATGTACAGTGTCTCCTTTAGGTGACATTTTTGTAGTATCTGTTGTCCAGAATGCTGGGCATTACACATTATATATTAGCAGAAAGAGAAAAAAATTCACTGAAAATTTTTGAGTCCATTTCCAACACAGTATGGTGTGGCGTTCTCGAATTAGAGCAATTTAATTGTAACTAATCGTTAAACTCTTTATTGGCAACGCAGTGAATATCATTTAATTCCTCTTTCCGTGTTCAAATTGGCAATTTTCAATTAAATTTACAATGATTATAATTCATTTTGGTTCATGTTATATCCAGATTTCATTTTTTTTTTTCAAACTATGTAAGAGTGGAAAAAAAATAACAGTTGTTGCCAACTTGAGGATTGAAGGTGATTAATTTAGACCTCCAGAAAGCTCTATACTGCAATAGCTTAATACTAATGTTTATACATGTAAGTGTCGGACACAAATATAGTACCCAAGCTTCCGTCAAGCTATAAAACATCCCGGTAAGATGCCAAAGAACTATTTCTTCAGGTTCTGATTTACACGTATATGTACTTCACTTATAGCAGGAGGAGGACAAAGGTACATACGATTTCATGTTTTTAACAAATTGGCCATAGAACCGGTGGGTTCCTGCATCAAGACTAGAAAAAAATGCAAGAATGGAGTAGTTAATGAATTAATTTCTTTCCAAGGTCTACACACTAGTGCCATGGCAGGAACTCGAACCCAAATCTCAACAAGATGATAAATTTAGGTAAAGGTGTTTCAAAGGACTTGTATCTCAATGTTTATGCTTTAACCGGTTGAGCTTGATTTGATTTCAGTATAACATGCATTTTGCATAGGCCCTAGCCCAAGTTATCCTGGGCTCAGTGTTCAACAGGTTAAATGACTTGCAAGGTACTGCAAGTGATAGTCAGTTTTGTGTAAAAGGCTAAAAATGTTTAAAGAAGGTTGCTACCCCTACAAGCACTAAGGGGTTTACCATAGCATACAATATACCCGACAAGCCTTTTCCCTACTACGTAATAAAGAACAGGAACGATTCATCTCAACTGAAACACTTGTCAACATACCATGCAAACAAAGCTCAAATCTTAAAAAATACTTAAAATGCTGTAAAAATTTAAGAACTGTCTATGCCCTTTCAATATACCTGAATCAGAATACTTTCAAATAAAGTTTGGTTACACTACACATGTCTATGATTCAAAACTATAGAATCTTCAGAAATGTACTATCTACATAAACAAGACAGGGGACAGAAAATTCACAAACTTCTTATCTAACCAATTCAAGAAAAACCCCTGATCATCGCATATTTAAAAAAAAAATTGAATTAAATTAAGAAAAAATCAAAATCATTTGATCAATTAAAACATCCAGTAGCACACCATGCAAGCAAAATCAGACTACCAAACTGGACAAATTTGCTATCTACAATAAACATATCAAAATTATTAATTTCCAAATAAAACTAGGTTTAAACATAACATATCACTGACCTGCATGAAGAAAAAGATTAAATTGTTGTAAATTTCATTCTGAATGTACATGAAGATGTAACATTTCCCAAGTATCAAAAAGTGTTAGGCTACAAATTTATTACAACAAAATGATTCAGAATCTGAAACATGGCTATTTCTACTATACTTAACACAGTATCAATTTCCAATGAAGGAAAAAACCAAACAAAAATAGCACAAATAAAACCATGAAGCAAAAAATTATGACTTCCAGTGAAAGCACATGCACACAGTGAAAAAGGCATCTCACAGTGATCTAATACACCACATCAGACTAGAAGACAGGTATCCCTTCTCACTCACCTTCTGCATTTCCACTACATTATTGTAATCACTGATAGTGTGAATGGAATTCATCCAAGGCTGTGCACACTGGGATAGTGCAGTGAAAATAAAGACTGGTAATTGCTAAATACTAATTGAAAATCTATGTATAAAGCAAATAAGTTGTGATTAAGTGCAGGAATACCCTAATGCACACGGATTACTATTGTATATAATAGACACAGCATACCTACATGTAGTAAATGAAAACATACAGAGATTTTAATCCATGGGCCACTGGAACCTATGGCCCTTATACTAAGCTCTTGGGAATTAAAGAATTTAGTAAATAGATTGAGAAAAACTATGACCAAGCAGACTGCCTTGAGAATGACATACAATGTATACAGCTCATATTTCATCTTATAAATATACGGTAATAAACTTGTACATAGAACTACCACCAGAAATCCTGTTTACCGTACATAATCTTTCTTTCGCATATTTTGGCTTATAATCAGTATGAAACATTATATCGTGATCAATTTGCAGGTTCTTTCCCACATTGTTATCAATATCCTGAAATATAGTCTAACTCAAACGTCTGTGACATGGGATTGGCCAACATTATTTCATAGCTCATGCGGAATGAATGGTTGTGACTCACCTTTCTTAGTTGTTCGATTCTTTCTAGCTCTTCTGCCCATTTTGTTCTTTCTCTCTTCGCAGTGAAGTTTGGTTGCAGATTGTCACCTGATGGTTTGCCACCTCCTATATTAAATGCTGTGAAAGAGAAGGGGAGAGACGGAGAGAGATAGTGGGAGACGGAGACAGAGACGGAGACAGAGAGAGAGAAAGAGAGGGAGAGAAAGAGGGAGAGGGAGAGAGTGTGAGAGACAGAAAGGAATAAAAAAAAAGAGAGTGGGAGGTGCAGAAAGAGGAAAACCTTGATTCAATATAATATTTAAATTTTAGAAATATGTATATACATAATGCAACAATAAATCTCACAATATTGGTATAAAAGTCAAGTGAAACCAAACATGTTACAGTGATGTCTATAATTTAAAGTTATAAATACTGAAATATGCATCTTAACAGATCGTTACTTTTATTATCAGTTATCATTATTTCTTATCAATACTAATTACTTTTTGAAAATTCACTTTCCTCTAAATGTATGTGTTTTCTGTTTGTTGGTTGGTTGGTTGGTTGGGTGGGTTTGGGTTTTTTTTTTACAAGAATGTCTTGATTATCCCCTTCTCATACATGTATATGTGTGATTTTTACAATACTGGAGAGTGAAAGTGTGACATCAGAGTGCAAAAGATAAATTCCTTTGAAATACTCTCAACACACTGCGTACATCAATAAACATTTTGTGAGGGCTCTATATGACTAGAGGAGATAGTTCAAGCAGTCTTCTTCAATATAAACATAATTCAGTTTCTTCCTTCCGTATGAGTTTCTATTGGCATTTACATAAATTACGCTTGGTGTCCACCATAACAAACATAACATGAGTTATAAAATTAGCTTACTTTCTTTGGGCAAAAGGTCAACACTTTTTTTGGGGGGGGGGAGGGGGGTGTGACATTCGCAATATATAAGTGTAGCTTACCTGATCTAGGTTTGATATTAGAAAAGGTGGAACTACTGTTCGGCGATGGTGAGTTTTTGAAATTATTAGCAGCTTCCTCTCTCCTGCTCCCTGGGGTTGGTGATGTTCTGGCCTGGTGATTGTAATGAAGTAATAAGAAACAAACTTTCAATAACATTTCTATGCTTTAAACATGATGACTATTCATTGCACCATTGTTTTTAGCTGTGCGATTTTGAGCATTTGAAGCTAGGAGACCTAAATGTAATCGAGGGAGTCTAATCCAAATACTCTTTCACGATGTGGTACACTAGATCTACTTACTATAACAAATAGTGCATGTTCTATTGATGCACCATTAATGAATTATGTGAGCTTCCAAATACTAAATTATCCCTCGCACAGGTCTACTTTACCTCGGCCTTCAGCCTATTAGGTAATTTAGTATTTGTGGTGCACATAATCCGGTATAGCGCAGGACAGACCATGCATTATTTATGTAATATAAGATGGGTTACTTAAAAAAAGGTTTCTGATTGGTCAGATGCCATTGAGTAATTTGTTATATGGCCACGACCGTGGTATATAACGTGTTATATTGCACGCTTATTTGTGTACAAAATCCCATAGGCAAAGGTATCAATGACTTAAGAATTATCGATAATAGGGAGTTCGTTGCACTTTATCAATGGATGTTGCAATGTTTACAGTTTGGTGAGCTCCGATCCCACAGTTTCCCATCTTATATACGCAAAGCACATGCTCATTGTCGTCAAATATACCATAAAATGTGCATCCATAGATAAAAAAGAAATTCTCTCATGCACTATATAAATCACCAAGGCCATAAGCCTCGGTGACATGGAATGCACTTGAGAAATTCTAAAGCTATGGGTGCACATATTACGGTATATTCAACTCCAGAGCATGCACTATATGTATTATAATGTTGTATGAATAAGAAATGAGTGCACAAAAACTGTAGAGTATAACAAAATTAAAGTGGTGCTAAATAGTAATCATTTAATTGTACATGTATCATGCCCAAATTACAGTGTGAATAAAGGGAACAAATCATAACTCAGCTACATGCAGAAAACAAAAAAGGTAATCAGACACTGTACATATTGTTTGAAATTATCACAATTTTCAAAACAATGTTGTTTGGATAAGAATTATCAATATCTGGATCTCCAGGAAGAACAGAGGCATTTTAGCAATGCCTCTGAATAGAGCTTTCCAGTCCTATTTTTCTTTTAAACTCTGATTTACACATTTGTTTATATCTACATGTTTGGTTTACATGTATAATTGTATCGTATGGAAGATAAAAACAAACCAAACCAAATCAACATGTAAATGTCATTTCCTTTTTGATTACAAGTATTTTTGATTGAAATTCCATTATTAAATGTTTGAACTGTCTGAATATTGTATCATTGTTTTTATCCTGAACATGATTGTAATCCAGCCTTTGGACTGCGAATATGGATATTCTTTGATAAAACCCTTCATTCAATCAATCAGGGCTGCATTTCACGAAACTGTCATAAGTCTAAGTTCCTGGACATCCCATTGAAACGGGTGTAAATTCTACAACACGCGTTTCAATGGGATGTCCAAGAAGTTAGACTTTTTCGTGAAACGCAGCCCTGCTTATAAAACCCACAATAAAATAACAAAAGGCCTCTGCACCATTGTCTACCTTCATATAACTGAGTACTGCATCTCTTTGGGCCTGTTTGGTCCTATTTTTCTCCTCAAACTCGGTCCTCCTTGTAACCTGAGCCTTGTGTCTCTCCGGAGAGACTTGATTTGCTATACTAGTCTCTGATTCAGACACTCCTCGTCGAACCCTGCCGTTGGCCACAGAGTGGTTAACATTGCTGCAGAAAAGAAATGAAACTAAAATTGTCACAAATAAATCCTGTTAATAACTTCCATAAATTTGAGGTACACACATGCATGTAGATGGTTTCAACATTTCAAGAATACAAGACTAAATCACCATTAAAAGTCTTCACCCTGATATTAGTCATGAATGTGATATAGACATGTACATGTGCCTAAGTAAACCATAAAAGCAAATGCGATGTACAGATAAATTATTTGTGTTGTCTAACACAATGTGCTCTGCAAAGAATATCCTATAGCTATTGCATTTATTCAGTTTCTGGTTCCTTGCATTATGAAACTGCAACTCGACAAGAGCCATCAAAAGTAACACATACAATTCTCAGTTTGCACCATATTTCACTTATAACACAATATGACAAAGATACCGGTAATACAAACTAAAAGTCAGTTTCACTTTTGTTTTGCACAAATCACGCCCAGAATACGATATTGTACACATGACTATCAATTGGGTACATCGAAACTGACTGTTCAAGATCTACCAGGTTCCAAATAGCCATTAGAAGAGAACGTAATTGTGCATTAACACACCAGACTATCTCAGAATTTAGCAAGAATAGCACAGATTGTGCAAGCAAAGTTCCAAACCCACACCAAAGATATGCATGCCTTCCATAAAAGAAAGAAAAAAAAAACCACACACCCTGAATACATGCAGTGAAGTAAATATTTCACATCAGGAATAAATGCAGTTGCATTTACTCAAAATTTCTTTGGTGGTTTGCTTTTGAAATTATGATTTTTGTCACCACTTATTTTTCTTTTGACTAACAGAATGTAACAGAATGGACACATGATGTCTTTCTGGTACCTGGTTTGCATGACCATGCGACACATACATGTACTACAACACTTTGTCTGCATTATTGCATTTACCAAATTCCTCACCTTAACCCATGACACATTGACTACTTATCCCTAACCCCAAAGCAACATGTAACTTGTACAACCTTATAACAGAAAATGTACATCTACACATAATGCTATAGCTGCCTGGGCCAATTTTCTCTACTGCATGTAACTGATATTAACTGATATTAGCAGGCGCATCAATCCATTATGTTTTGCTGCTTTTTTGCACTGAAAAGCCACAAAAAAATGAGGGTCCTCAGCTTAAAATTTGTGGGGACATACCCGAAAAATGTTCCAAAATGCCCAGAAAAGCAAGAAAAAAAAAAAAAGGTCCTCAGCTTGAAATTTGGGGGTACACATGGTTTTCGCCAGTACATAACACCCATGGTTCCAATACCATGCGTAAAGGATTTCAGACAAGGAAGAACCATGTGTGAAATTGCTGCACCATGCGTGGCAACAAGGGTAAAAAAATATTGGAGTATATATTCCTAACAATAATGATAAATGCCACAGATTGTTTTGCTTTTTGGCAATGTATTTTTACTATAATGCCATTAGTAGACAACTCCTGCTTACCAAGAAGTATTTTTCATCCTTTTGCTATCGCATATACTGCTGCCACACCTAACTTAAGGTGTTATTCCGTAAAACTTCAGAAAATTACGCGCTTTGCGCAGAGGAGGAACCATGTGTGGATTTTTTTTCTAGTGAGAACCCTGGGGGGACATGCACAACAGAGAGAGAGTTGTCGCTGAAGCACATGTCAGAGCCGTTGTAAGCCCACACCAAGATTATTTTACCTATATCTATCTCCTGTAGAAGCTCTTTTACTCTCATCGGGACCTCCAACAGTGGCTCTCCTTGTTACCTTCTTATCACTGTAATGTATTAAAATCCATTAAAATATTTAGTTTGGTAAAAAAAAAATATAAAGAATCACAAATTAATCATCATAAACCATTACAGTCAAACATAGTGACCACCTGCCTATAAAGACCACAATTTATGTTGAATCCTCTTGATCAGTGCTTTTCTCTAAAACATGTATGAAAGGAACCTGTCCATAAAGAACACCACCTGTTCATAAAGACCACCTTCTCTTCTCCTTAGAGCTGTCTTTATACACAGGTTTCACTGTACATCCTATCATGACATCATAATAATATGAATAATTATGTGTGACTTTACAAAGGTTTATTCTGAATCTTGATAATCTTAATGAAAATGTAAGGACTCATGGTAACAGCTAACACTGAATTACATGTTGTATAACATAATTTCTCTAATTCTATATAAACAATGAGAAGTACCGGTATTGAAATAAAGAACTCATTCATTCATTAACCCATTCGTGATAGAGGGTACACATTTTGTGGTTTGGCCTAATATCTTTTGATGCAAAGCCCTAAAAATCATACCAAACACATGAGCAGAAAGAGCAAAAAATTCTACACATACTGTCCCCATTTTGGTTGGGTCAATATTTGTTGTTTGATGCTGAAATTTTTTTAAAGGAAAATAAGCATTAAAATCCTTAAATTGGAAATGTGATAGAAAGTTTAAAATCACCGTTTTCCCCTGCAAATTGGCAACTTTTTGACTTCTCATCATAATTTCTGTTAATTAATATTCATTTAAGATACATGTTTTATAAGGAAAATGTAGCAATAAAATAAACAAGCCAATAGCAAGATTGTGTCTCGCCCACCCGTGACTAAATAACACGAAAGTTTCCCCAAGTACATCCCTAACCAAGTTTGATTCACAAGAAAGTCTTGCAGGTAAACTTTAATGTTTGACCTAAAATGACCTTTAACCTTACCATGTGACCTGATGGCACAACAGCATGAATGTACCCCTAGTGAATCTATCATCCAAATTTGCTTGCTACTGCAGCAACATGTGCCAAGTTATGTGTCATAAGAGAGTCTTGCAGGTAAACTTTAACGTTTGAAACAAGAAATGACAGAGGAAAAGCAAATTCAAGAATTTGAAAACATCTGTAACATATGACCTCCAATGACCTTTCACCTTATCATGTGAAGTCCAACAGAATGATAACATGCACTTCCCCTTAGTGATCTGCAACCCAAGTTTGACTGAAAAGTGTGACACGGTTGCAAAGTTTTGTGTCATAATAGTCCGGTAGCCATGGGGGTAAGGTTGCATTGGAATGTTATAGTTTTTTTTTTAATTGATATCGACTGTTCAGACCTATTATTTCAACAATCCACATGCTGGAGCTCTGTCAGCATTGAGCAATTTGAGATATACGCGAAAATCCAAAATGGCCGCCGGCGGCCATCTTGGATTTTCTGTTTACCTACTTTAAACATCCCAAGAATGTTCAAAAATTGGAAATAAGGGTTTTTCGGGATGGAGAATCCAGATCTGAGGTTATTTTGAGGATATGACTATTTCTTGATGTCTAGATATAAAATGGCGGCTATTTTTCAAGATGGCCGCCATACGCACTATAGGCTAGGCATTATCAAAAGGTGAAAAGTCATTATTTATCATTTAACATAAAAACAAAGCAAGCAAAATGCAATTTTTTTGGTACTACAATGTATATCTATTACATGTTTTCTTTAACTTCTGAAAAAATCACGACAAAAGTCATTGCTGTTTGGGCGTAGGGCGCCCTCAAAGTTTGATTTTTTTTTCTAAATTGGCAAATTCGTCCTTCAAATTACACCATTAGTACCAACAGGTAGGATGATTAAAATTAGTGATATTGCAGACATTTTCCAATATTTCAGGGCAGTCTCAGTGAAATTTCACTTCCAGAAGGTTATATGGTCAAAATATGATGGTGAAAATGAAGATAAACATCATTTTGCAACCATTTAGGAACACATAGTGACTCACACCCTACATTATGGGCAACTATCTTGAAAACTGGAGATGACATGAAGCTTTAATAGTTCTACATAGTTCACAATAGATTTTTCAATGTTAATGCATTTAAGTAAAGTGATATCTTGACCTTGAAGATACAAAAATATACAATATTTATATAATATACACAAACAATGCGTGGTTCTCTTCCATAATTGGTGTAACATTCCCATAAATGCGTATTGTGGTTAGCATTCAGCTATCAGCATTTTCCATTTAAAATGTGCTATTGATCTCATTTTCTAATCTTCGCATATAAAAGTGATATATATATATATATATATATATACACGAATTCAAATGATAACTCATTAAAAAGAAAAACAATTTACGTTTACCTGTCATCAAAGGAAGCCATGCCAAAATAAACCCCAGCAAAAACAAAGCTAGTGACTATATAGCCAACAGAAAGCATTGCTAAACACTATTTCAGGAATGGCTCTCTTTAAAACTACTGATTTTATGAGGATTAGATTGCAGAATATACTGTAGCCAGCAAAAAAAATAGTTTAAGCAACAATATGGGTGTCGATTTGGGGAAGGGGGATAGGGATATATCCCCCAATATTGTTGGTAGGAAGATGGTCTGCATTAACACTGCCCCCAATAATTCACAATCAGAAATGACGTAGCCCATGCAATTCCCTAAGAGTATTTTAAAAAAAATAAAAAGTGAAGGGCAAATGGGGGAAAAAAAAGAATTTCAAAGTAAAAAGGATAATGAAAAACTTTCCAGCACTGGCTCGCTTCGCTAGCTCACATTTTAAAGTATCTCTAGTTGTGGTTAGATTGGCTTGCAACTTGTTTCTCTCTCTCTCTCTCTCTCTCTCTCTCTCTCTCTCTTATGGTATACTATTCTTCTACTCACTGCCTTGCATTTTAAGTATCTTAACCAAAGCCGGTTATGTTAATATCCTTATGAAATGAAACTGATTTGCATCTAATTGTCTATCTAATGTTATACTATTCTTCTTGTCATGATAGTAATAAAGGTGGAAGGAGTCGAGTCAGACATCGAGAAGAGCTAAAACAGAAGAATTTTTCATGAGATAAAGGGCTGTGACCAATGGCCTATTCCTATCTCACCAATTATGAGAATGGAGGAAGCCGATGAAATGTATTTCTAGAATGATGAGATTGAAGTGACAATACAAAACCCTGTTCTTAGCACAGTATATTTTTAAATACCCATCTTTCTCTTTCTTGCTACACTCACCTATCAAATCTGAAAAAAAAAATACTTCAAAGGAATCATACACTCTTATTCGCTTAGCAACAAGTTTGAATACAATAATGCTTTTACATCAAAGTGTCCAGCTGTCCTCAAATTCTGTGGGAAGATGTACATCATCACAATAATTATTTTGGAGGCAAATCTACATCTGAAAGAAAATTAGTCCGTAGCTTGTTCTGCTTGCTCATATAGAAACAGAATTGTTTTGGATGGCAAGCGATGAGCCAATTAGCGTTATATTTGGCAGTTAGGTGATCGAATATACAACAGTTTGAGGTTATCAAGGAGTGTAAAACTTTCCTCACTCGTTGCACTCACTCGTATAGCATTTAAATACAGAACAGTTGGGGAATACTTTTTCGCCAAGCGTGTGTTTTCCCTTATCTCCCTTCGCTCGCTCGTATTATTTTGAAAGGTGGTTTAGAACAGCAAAAGATTAGACCAGCGAGGTGCTAGAATAGAGTCATAGTATGCAGTGAGATGACTATACCATCAAAACATTTTGACCATGAAATAATACTGTATCATCAAAAGAGTGTATTTTCCTTGCTCACTCGTAATATACAAAAAGGGTGGTTTGGACTGTAAACATAAGACCATAAGCATAAGAGGTACTGAAAAGGTTATAAATCATTCTAATCTCTTATTCCTAGTGCATTGTAGAGTGTGTTTTGATGATAAAAAACCCATTTATTTATTACTCGCTCATCCACAGAATAAAAATGTGGTGGTTCATACTTTTAGAAAGTGTCAACTAAATTAGAAAGCTTACAGGTCCCTAAACATTCCATTCAAGTAATGGGGATGTACCCCTTCGATATCATTTGAAGGCTATTTTTGTTTGGCTAATGGGATGAATGGTAGAATAGACTAAGAATGCAGTAGACCTGTGAGCAAATATAGGTATTATACCTTCCATTCACAAAATTTAGTGATGCTCTGATCTCTGTACGTGGTCCTTCACTTTTTAATCCCTTACCCTTTCCCAGTCACTTTCCTCCCCGCCTGAGGATATTTGGCATCAGTCCCACTCCCCCCCCCCCCCCCCCCGAACCCAAATCAAAACCCATGAGCATCAATATCTATATTTGTAAGGAAAATTATCATTTGACTTTGAAAATATCATAAAATATAAAAAGTGTACTTTTTCCGTAACTCGTAAACAGGCATGCACTTAAATCTAATATGCAAACAATAATTTGAACATTGACCTGTCTCTTATGATGGCTGAAATATGGATCAATTAACTTTAGCCAACAATAAAGTGGTGCTAAACACACGATTTCAGGAATTGGTCTCTTGAAAAGTACTAGTTATTTGGCTCAGCCGAGATTTGCAGAATTTTCAGTCCACGATAGGCAATGGTATATACCGTAGATATAATAGGAGATACTCAAATTAGTCAGGAAAATGATGTTTTGGCCTTGAAAACATCAAGAAATATCATTTTTGAAAGTATGTTTCTTCTGTAATTAGTATTACAGTAACTGAATGCTTAATGAATGAATTTCATAACTAATTTCTGAGCCTCAAATTCCTGATAAAGAGATTTGAGTACACATATAGTTTTTGTCAGCTACAAAAAGGTGAACATCATATGCTTTTCCTCCATAGTGTAAAGTGTGTGTGTGGGGTGTGGGTGTGTGTGCTTGGGAAGGAGTCTATCCCCCTCCCCTCCCCCGTCACATTTATGCTTGTTGTTTTTTGTTTCTAAATATCATCCTTGTAGAAAGAAAATCAATCATATTCAATGTATTTTCTACTTGATTGTCAATGCAATATTGCATATATGTACATGTACAAATAGACTGCTGGGGGCGCCATCTTGAAAATTAGCTGCCATTTTAAATCAAGACATCGAAACATATTCATATCCTCAAACTAACCTCAGATTTGGATTCTCCATCCCGAAAAGCCCTTAATTCCCAATTTTGAACATTCTAGGAATGTTTAAAGCAGGTAAACTCAAAATCCAAGATGGCCGCCAGCGGCCATTTTGGATTTTCGCGTATATCTCAAATTGCTCAATGCTCACAGAGCTCCAGCATATGGATTGTTAAAATAGAAGGTCTGAACAGTCGATATCAATTTTAAAAAAAACTATAACATTCAAATGCAACCTTAGGCCTAAAATCCGGGTTTGGCTGCCGGACTATAAGAGAGTCTTGCACGTAAACTTTAACCGTTCAACGTTTGACCTGTAATGACCTTTGACCTGACCATGTGACCTCTGACTGGACCATAACATGCAGGTCCCCTTAGTGCATCGACAACCCAAGTTTGATAGATAAGTGTCACACGGTTGCAGAGTTTTGAGTCATAAGAGAGTCTTGCACGTAAACTTTAATGTTTGACCTGAAATGACCTTTGACCTTACCATGTGACCTATGACTGGACCATAACATGCAGGTCCCCTTAGTGCATCGACAACCCAAGTTTGATAGATAAGTGTCACACGGTTGCAGAGTTTTGAGTCATAAGAGAGTCTTGCACGTAAACTTCAACGTTTGACCTGAAATGACCTTTGACCTTACCATGTGACCTCTGACTGGACCATAACATGCAGGTCCCCTCAGTGCATCTACAACCCAAGTTTGGTTGAAAAGTGAGTCACGGTTGCAAAGTTATGTGTGATAAGAGAGTCTTGCACGTCAACTTTAACATTTGACCTGAAATGACCTTTGACCTTACCATGTGACCTCTGACTGGACAATAAGATGCAGGTCCCCTTAGTGCATCTACAACCCAAGTTTGATTGAACAGTGTCACACAGTTGCAGAGTTTTGTGTCATAAGAGAGTCTTGCACGTAAATTTTAACGTTTGACCTAAATGACCTTTGACCTTACCATGTGACCTCTGACTAGAGCATAACATGCAGGTCCGCTTAGGGCATCTACAACCCAAGTTTGGTTGAAAAGTGAGTCACGGTTGCAGAGTTTTGTGTCATAAGAGAGTCTTGCACGTAAACTTTAACGTTTGACCTGAAATGACCTTTGACCTTACCATGTGACCTCTGACTGGACCATAACATGCAGGTCCCCTTAGTGCATCTACAACCCAAGTTTGGTTGAAAAGTGAGTCACGGTTGCCAAGTTATCTTTCATAACGTTTGTGACGGACGGACGGACGACGGACGGACGACGGACGGACGACATTTGGATCCCTTAGTCTCGCCTTCACCTCCGGTGGGCGAGACAAAAAGTTGGTGTTGCCAATTTGAAGAATAAAAGCTGATCAAATTAGGCTTTAAATAATTCCTGTCACGAATGGGTTAATAAACGAAAACATCAGATCCATGTTATGTCTTGCAAACAAGTGCATGATAAATCCACATCTACTTGTCAGCATGATCTGCGAATGTAAAACTGGCTGAGATATTGCACAGGATGTAGTCATTGAAAATATTTTTCACAATAAATAATTTTTTTAAAGGAAAATAAGCATTAAAGCATTAAAATTGTTCATGCAGGACCAGCCCTGTGGAATTCACTCCCACAGGAGCTGAGGAATGCAAACTCCTTAACTTCCTTCAAGGGCAACCTGAAATCCCATTTGTTCAAACTAAGCAGGTACTAGGTTTGAAGACAGACTTTTCTTTTTTTTTTCTTTTTTTTTTAAAGCGCCTTGAGCACTTAATCAAAATGGAAAAGACGCTATATAAATCCTATGTATTATTAATAATCAAACCATATCATTAACTATACTACAAATAGAGCTACTTACTTTCTCTAAAAATGCAAAATATCCTGTTTTATTTTTTCAAAGCTATGGTCACCATTTGGTTTTTGCCATAATTGATAGTAAGTTCTATTTACTGTACTGTACAAGCTCAATTGTTGCATTTCATTTTGCAGGGTTGCTTTCATTTTTCAAGAGCAATTAGGTAGCTTTTTTTTAGTATGGTTGAAAAGCGGAAGAGATATTTCAAGAAATAGGCATAAACTTCTACTGTGACAGTGAAAGGTCAGAAGCAATGCCCCTATTAAATGTTCTTTTATTACCCATAAGATGTACCTGACAAGAATACAAATCTCTATTTAAGAACATGTACACATGTAAACACACTTTTTTAATGGTGCTGAGTGTACAGCAATGCTTCTTCAAATTATACCAGACCAAAATTCATTTTTTAAAGATACAAACTGATTCTACAATTAACATTCAAGAAGAATAAATTTGAAATTTCTACTGTATCAGCCGTCCATAGCATCATAAACGAAAACAGTTCCAATGCCATCTTCCTCATATTGCCTGCGGAGAGCATGACAATTACTTACTACAGATAATATTCTTGCCACTTAGCACAAAGTTTACACCCTCAGCTGGTAACAGACAAAATCATACTTAACTTCCAATATTAAACTATAAGGTAAAGTGTAGTATCATTGAAACAACACAACGAAATACAACCATCATCAACTTCACTCAACTTCATCGGTGGAATTCATTTTAAAAGTGCTAAAATGCTGAAGCGCTGATGCGGGGTGAACCTCTATGTAAAACATACTTACACGTAGAGCGATCGCGGCCTTCCTATACTGTTTGACGCTGAACTAGACGATGTGATGGTTCTCCTGCTAGCCATGAGGATGATGACGATAATGATGAAGTTGCCATGGAAACCCAGCATTAAAGCAGCAGAGTAGCCATGCAAGAAATAAAATCATAGAAATGCAGCAAAATGCAAAGCATGTTCCAACAGAAGTGATTGAGAAAATCCAGTGTAAGATTTTAAAAGGTGGATTAATAAGATAAATAAAAATGAAAAAAAGAAATCCAGCACTTTCAGTTGGCTTGTCATGGTTGCTTGCACAATAGAATTCATGAAAATGTGTAAAAACAAGCACCATTTCTCAGTATTTGCAATACCATGCACCACCAATTAGATGCTGCACATTTTTCAGCTTCCAAATTCCAGGATTGACATCAAATCAGCAGATTGTTGCCTGCCCATTTCACCCAATGCACGTCTTTCATCCACAATTATTTCTCGAAATTTTTAAGTTTGAAAGTGTGGGTAGAACATAATGCTTCATAGATAAAGCTATAATGATTGTAGAGGAAGAATTGAATTAAACTTGCCAAAATATCATTTTAAACATGCCACATCTGTGTGCAATCATTCTTGGAGGTAAATTGTAATTTGACTGCATTTGACCTTTGACCTACAAACATGACCTTTGACCGCAACTAACAGTGAGGTCCCTGTATTAGCCATCTGCCATCCAAGTTAGGTTACAAATGGGCTTATGGTTCAAAAGTTACCAACCCAAATAAAATTTTGCAGGTAAATGTTCACATTTGACTTACATACATGACCTTTGACCACTATATCACATTAAGGTCACTGTAGGACATGTATCATCCAGGTTTAGTTACAAAAAGGCAGTGGTTCAAAAGTTACTAACCCTAATAGAAAATGTGAACATTTGAACTCGTTTCACTTTTGGCCTACATACATGACCTTTGACCCCCAAATTAAATTGCAGCCCATGTAGAACATGTACCATCCAAATTTGGTTACAAATGGGCAAGTGGTTCAAAAATTACCAACCCCAGTAGAAGATGTTAACATGTGACCTCATTTGACCTTTGACCCTCAAATTACATTGAGGTGCTTATAGAACATCTTCCATCCAAGTCTGGTTCCAACGGGCAAAGAGTCGCAAAGTTATTCAAGTTTTGTAAGCATTACGGACGGACGACAGAAGGACGAATGCCACTAAGGATCCCTTAGTCTTGCTCTACCTTTGGTGGCTCGACAAAAATTTGCAGAAAGCATTATTCATATTAAATGCAGAATAGCTAGTCTACTAGTTCCCACATCGCATTGCGCATTTCGACCCATCTGACAAGTGGTGCAGTTGTATTGCGAATACCAAGAATTAAAGAAGAGAACAAAAATAAAGCCATTTATTGTGGTTATCGAGACTAACAGTAACATGAAAATGATAAGAACTACATTACTATGTTATTTACTACTGTATATTAAGCAACCCTACAATGTATAGGAATATCCCCAGAATGTATCCCCATGTACATGTATTTTGCATATAAAATTCAAAATGAAGTTGATGACTAATAAATTTCCAATAAGATGCCCAAAGAAAGAATTGACAAATATCGCTATTCCTACAAACTTAACCGGTACATGGAAATATTTTAGTAACAGACATGATACAAGAACAATGATTTACTTTTATCATTTTATTTGACTAATATTTTAAAGAAGAATCAAGAGCTCAAGTTTCTGCAAGCACTACATCACATTTACTCATCCAAAGGGCTTCTTTCACTCAATTTTCTTTAAAAACAAATATGTATCTAGAATATGCAAAAGATGATTTCCTTTTTGGAGACACTTTCCCCATCATAGGAGAATCAATTTTCAAAGAACTTTACCCTTTACCCCAGAAGAAATTGCAGAAGACAGTGACAGAAACTAGAAAAGAATTTTGATTTTTTTTTTTCTAAAGGATCTATTGAAGTAAGATGCAAAGAAATTGCAATTCATATGTTTATTCATCATTTATCATTTTTTCAGTCATTTGTTTCCATTTGCTTTTCTTTTAGGGGAGTTTTCCTAGCCTGGAAAAGGCTGAAAAAGTAGTCCATTTTAATCATTTTAAAAGACAACGCAAAAGCTGGAGAAAGGAGATAGTAACTGCTTTATTTCCATATTTGCTTGCTTGTTTTATTTTTTTATTTTCTATCATTGTTTTGTTCTGCTTTAATGAAAGCTCAAGTGCATTTCTAAAGCTAATATCCGCCACTTACATTTTTCTTTCTTCTGAATGGTAACAGTTACGTTTCTATTTATAATTTTACTTACATGAAATTGAAATGTTCTACAATCCCTTAACAAGCAAACCCTATGATCCAATCAACTCCTCACAATGCACAAGTTCCCCTAAGCTCATACCTCAACTAATGAAAATCAAATATTAAAAGTCAAGCTGATAACATGCATGCATGTTAGTATAGTTTTTGAAAAGTCCCTCCGAGCAAAGGGCATGCTAACCTACCTATTTCCATTAGTGGTAACTGCCGTTGACCCGTTGGCTAACTTGCTTGCACTTAGTCTTCTCTCTTCGTTCCCACTGATGACCACTGGCTTTCGTAACCTACTTTCACTGCTTAGTCTCCTAACACCAGCAGTTTCTTGGGAGTTCACACTGTTATGATGTGCTTGTTCTCCGTTCTTCTTTCGTTGCTCCTCTTCTGTCTCTAACCTTAGTCGCTCTTCTCTCGCTGCCTTCTTTTTCTCCTCGTATAAAGCCTTCTGTCTCTCCAGCTCCTGATAAATCAAAATTTGAGGAAAGAATAGCACAAAGGAAAGAAAAACAAAAAAGAGACAAAACACAGTTAGTAGGTGTTACCAAAGTAGTTACATCAATACAATGCAGTCATTTTAACAACAAAGATTACATACATGTACATGTATGTAAATATAATTAAAACTAATATAGGCTGGCCGAAAAAGTGGAAAGAAATATGACAAATATACTACTTAAAATCATATGAGAAGTAAAAAATCAAACAACAATAATATTTGTACTGAGTGGTAGAGAAGTAATCAGTAAACAAATCACGGGGCACATCCGGGTGCAAGCAACCAGCGCGACGGCCATATAAGATGCACTCACGCATCAAAGTCTACATTGCCTGATGAAGGCTAGCAGTTGCAGCTGAAATGTCCAAATCGTCCAGTTTGCTATTTCGTGCGACAACTAATTACTTCTCTACCACTCAGTATATCACTCCACGATGATCAACCTCTTCCGTTCTATAATAATATTTGTAATCATTTTTATTTATAGGTAATTTGAAGAGAATAGAACCACTGGGCCTCGTTGTATAAAACTTACCATTATTGGTTACTCTGCTATGAATGGTAACTACCATGGTAACACTGCTCAACAGCCAATCAAATTCAAGGTTTCCATGGTAGTTACCACTGATGGCAAAGTTACCATTAATGACCATTAATGGTAAGTTTTATGCAACGGGGCCGAGGACGAGGAAAGACCAGCAGAAGATTAGTTTTAACAAATAAAGTCTTCCATATATCAAGGGCCCTCAAGAAGAAGAATGTTGTGATCACAGATCCACCCTGCCTGAATGTTTCACAATAAAGAAGTAATAAGTGAATAAATATAGGAGTAAATATAAGTAAATAAGTAGTATACAAATACATGTACATATAGGAGGAAAGGAAATAGATTGAAATTAACCTGAAATGTAATTCACGTCTTTCTACATCTTATTAAGAGAAGATAAACTGAAATGTCATGTCATTCATTCAAATCATAGCAAAGCATTAAAGGTAGCTGTACATAGCAATATATGCATTCTTACAACTAGTATACAATGAAAAATAACCATAGATTTCATAATATACAGTAGATTATTTCTCTCTTGGAATATATAATTTGTGTAAATCAAATTCAAAACCCACAAATATTTGCCAGAACACAATGATTATTTATACGTGGAGCCTTGTCATTTGTCAACACAGGTTTCCGTAAGTCTTACAAAAGTACATTTGAATTTGTATATATAAAACTTGATTTCCTATCCTAACTGTCAGTAACAGTTATCAAAAAAATAAGAATCATTTCTATTACCTAATCATTTTAATATGACCTTTCTTTTTCAATGATCCATGCTCATAACAAAAAAATATGGTCAGCCAATTAAAAAAGTGCATCAGTTTCGCATTATCTTTCCAATGCAAATTGACTACAGTATGTTAGCATTCATGCATTTACGATGCTTTTTTCAGCATACGGCTTTTCTTTGATGGAGGCAGTACTTTGGGTCATAGCCACTTCAATAACTCAAAGTGATGAGAAAAGTTTAATGCATAATGGGAAACAATCACTCATCATCTGATTGCGATTTGTTCCATTAACAAAAGAAAATCATAAAGAATGGTGAAAAAATGTTAGCACAGCACAGTGAGAAGAAAGAAATTTGCATGGATATGCACACAATGTTGTAAGTTTGAATAAAAAATAATATTAATAATAATAAACTTTAAATTTTCATCTTGTTGGATAAGTCCAAGATGTAGTGTACATGTAAGCATCAACTCAAAATTTCTTTGTGATGCAATGCGATAGAGGCATAAAATCACAACATGTCACAAAGGAAAAAAAAAATAATGGAAAATCCATTCACCAATTAACACAGCAATGCTAATGTTTTTTTAAAAAATCAAATGATACAAGAACCGAATCTTTAGGTGGATCTTTCTATGGAGGACCTCAATCACTTCAGAGTAAATCAATATGCAGGGAGTGAGACCTGTCCACGATTAACAGTCTATGGATGGGGGTGTGGGGGGACGGTGGGGTATAGGGTCACTGGTAACATTTACCATCTGCGTAAACTGTTCAATGAACATTAAAGCTTATGTGATCAAATAAACAGAACTTCAGAAGCATGATTAAACAAACATTCTTCATAACCAGAAAAAAAAAAAAAAAAAATCTGGCTTTTGGTGAATACAGCCCTTCATTTCCAAATAATGCCTTCTGTGGCAGAGGCATGAAAATAATCATAAGAAGCAAAGAAGTTAAGATTTTCAAAGTGATCCAAAAGTTCACACTTAAACCTAGTTTTACTAGTTCTTTAGAGTAAAGTACAGTACTTGCCTAAATATCCAGGTTATTTCTCAATAGCATGAAATTTTTATTACTTTCTAATTTCTAATTACTTTCATTAGGATGTGATAATTTGCTTCCATTAACTGCAAGAGAGTTGTATAGTCATTCTGCTGTCTTACGGCACTTTTAGGATGACCTTGGCAGGGTGAAAGTATATTTTTAAATACCAATATCTTGATTTAAGACTTTGTTAGAGTAACCATTACAGGATATATGTGTCTACGAAAGCGCAAAACATAACTGCACCTATCCATTAGCTTACAATTCATTCCAATCAAATATTATTTAGTGGAACAAAACTGCTAAATAATTTCAAAGCATAATATTATATGTATTTAAAAGTTGCATACTATACAGGGATATACCATAAAAAATATATATGTCAAGTTATTTGGTTAGTTTCTGGAGTGTAACAGATATAATTCAAATTATACATTCGCATTCTTGAAACAACCATACCTTAAAAAAGTTTGGATTTTGAATCTCGTAGAAAATGAGTTCATCATCCTACAAGAAATCACAGATATTCTATTTCAAAAACTGCGTATAAACTATATAATCTAGTATGTAAACTAGTCTAGAAAGAGTAAGTTGTACCCCAAACATAAATGAATAATAAAATAACTGAAAAAAAAGCAGATTAAGTATCAAGACAAATATTGCTGATTCCGAGTAAAGCAGAGAAAAGCGACACGGGATACATTATGATATTCAAGAATGAATTTTGAAGTTAATTCCAATTTTCAAGATTTTAGGCTCTTTTAATTTTTTTTTATTGCAAGGACAATGGATTTAATATTTTGTTGGGGAAGCACATGTTAATATTCAGGGTTAAGGTTGCATCTATCTCTGGCACACAGTTGCTATCTTCGTATGATTAATGATCCAGCTTTATTACAGCATTAGGATTTTAGATATTCTATGCATTATGCATTTGGAATTTAAATCAGAAAACATTTTTAATGGCATATGACAAACACTGTAATTGTCAACAATTTTGTTTAGATACATTCTTTTCAATATACAGCCAATTAGATGTATGACTCGGACCAAAATTTTACAGGGAACCGCAATTTGGGATTGCTAGTGGCTTAACAAAATGCATTGGAAGTGCAACTACTGCAACCAGCCTTCTGACAGAGGTTGGACATAATAGCTGGAACTAATGACAGCAATTATCTTGAACCACAGTTTAAACCTTCCTAAGAGTAGTATGCACATGTCATCCTAGGCCCCGTTTCATAAAACTAATCAGTAACAATTGCTACATTTCTATGACAAATTTGTTCACAGCCAATCAGGTGCAAGGATTTCAGTAGTTTATAACAGTGATTGAAACAAAGTTTATGAAACGGGGCCCTGGTTCAAGAAATGGGCAATTAGTATTCTTTTACTGCCCCCAAAATGTGCTTTTCAAACAATAAGATAAAACAAAACATGCCTGAATACAGCCTTATCTTATTCCAGACGTTTACTGCTCCAAAAATGTGCTTTTTAAATAAGACATCATAAAACCCTCATTTTATTAAGTGGTGAAAGTTTAAACCTTTAAGCATGATTTGGTTTCAGCATAACACACATTTTCCATCAACTCTAGCCTGAATTATTCCAGGCTTAGTGTTCAAGAGGTTAAACCATGGTTCAGCGCTTGATTAAAATTCAGACCTCTTTGGTGAATTTCGGCCAATATGGACTCTCTAATATATGACCGTGTACCTCTTGGGCCATCCAAGATCCAGTTAATGAGGGGTGAGGTTTTTTTCTTCTCTCTGCTATGGATATCAGATGTAAAGTAAGACTGAAAAATCAAAATGAAGAAGAAACAAACCCTGCCTGGCAAGCTGATTATGTGAGAGGAGAAAAACATGATGCTGGAAGTTAGAGCTTTGCTTTTTTTGTTTGATTTGTCCACCTCCTGGCCACTCATTCAGCGCACGAGCTTGGTTTAGATCGGCAATCCATGCAGAAATGAGAAAGAAAATTGGTTCACCGATACATACATGATCAATCACCTTAGTAAACGGGTCCAGCTCGGTCGATGTTGGGGTCTGGATGGGGCTTTGCGTCGGCGTTTCCACATCATCGTCATCGTCGCCTGCGTCGATGTAGTCGATGTGGCTGTCAGCCGGTCGGAAGGTCCGTGATGGATCACTGGTGAATTTCTGTTGCCTCTTTTCTTTCTGCTGGGATGCCCTCTCAGCAAGGTACTTGGCTTCCTCATCTTCTTGACTTGGCTAAAAGGTTACAGAGAAAATGCAAAGATCACGCTTCATGATGATACAGTCAAGTTGTCCATGTGACTATGAATCAAAGGAGAAAGACTTCCCTCAGGGACTGCATTACAATTTAATCTGAACAATTCCATGTTAATGTGAGCACAAGTCTTATGGAGACATCAAAAACTGTTGGACCATTGTTCGACCAACATCTTTTGGGGTACAAGTATGGTTTGACTGAAAGCTTTATATTGAAAAATACATGTAGGAAATACCCATCCTATGTGTACAGGAGGAACCATTAAAGGGGGTACCCAATGCTGAAACAATGTTAGTTCATTTAAAAGAGCATGATTTTATTAGCAGAAAATCATCTGCCTAATTTTTTTTATTAAGTCATGTTGCCAAGGAAACCCCCAAATGTGGTAAGATTTCAGGATATTTTTGACCCCTCAGCTGTGACCCAGTTTCAACTGGGTACCCACTTTGACGTCAAAATGACGTCAAAGTGGGTACCTTGTCGCGCAATTCTAGCAAAATGCGCGCAAGGTATAATACATTTTGTACAGTCTAGCGCGCAGCACAAGCGCAATGCGCGAAGCTGGGTACCCACTTTTACGTCATACCTCATACTCAAAATTTTTGGTCAACTCTCGACTTTTTATGAGAAAATTAGCCAAAATGCATTGATTTCGATTGAAAATCATCAAAGTTTTAAAGTTATTGTTCTTAGAATTCTATTCTCGATCATATATCAAAAAAAATTTTACCATTGTGTAATCACTTTAAAGACAACACTACATTGAAAATTTACAACAGCATTTCTGGGCATTTCAGGGGAAAAATAGCCCAAAGGGTTAATACCATGAATATATACACTGTCCACTGCATAATGATGATAACCACAGTGACTCTAGACAATCCATATCACAATGGTAATCTACTTAGGGCTATTCTCTGTCTTAAACAATTAGATATTTGTTTGCACACCTGCAATTCTTTCATCAGAACTAATCCCTCCCTGCACTAATCCTGTAAACCCTCTGCTTATCCAGATGTAAATTCTCAACTTTCTTCTTTAAAATCTAGGAATTTTTCTAATTTTCACTACAGTTATCTTGGTAATACGAATGGATGTCAGATTGGTGATTTGACACTTGGTCTAACACCACTCAGTCTATCTGATTAGACGAACTGGTAATTAGACCAAACGGTCATTAGACAAAATGAAAAAAAAACTAACTAGACAAAGTGGCAATTAGATCATTTGATCATTAGACAAAATGACATTTAGCCCATCTGGGTATTAGACCAAGTGATGAGTGGACCAAATGGCAATTAGACCAAACTGATGGTAGACCAAATGGGTTTAGCCAAAGTGGTGTTAGACAATCAGGGATTTAGACCAACTGGTATTAGACCAAGTGGCCATAAACCTGTCAGATTTGCATATCCAATGGTATTTTATGTGTGAGAATATGATGTCTTTGAAATGGAAATAAACTAACCAATATTCCCTCAAACAACCTCTGACCTTCTTACCTCCGATGAAGACCACCTTTATCTCCTTCCAAGTAACCCGAGTCGGCCATCTTGAGCTCCCTCAGCTTATGATTGAGAGAGAGAGAGATCTCATCTTGCATGCTGAAAGGACAAAAAAAATTAGAAATAATGAATAATTAATCATAAAATAGTAAAAATGTTAATTTGGACTTGAATCTTCTTTCAAAAATCTAATTACACTACCAGGTAATTGTTACAATTTGTCACAAGAATGAGCAAAACACACTTGAAAAATATATAAATATCTATAGCCCTTGTTAGTCTTCTTTTCTTTTTTTTTTTTTACTCCAGCATGAATTTCATTAGATGGAAGGAAAAACCTTTCAACAGTTTGGTTGGAAACATACATTACTTTACACAGACTAGATTATACATATGAAATATACTTCTATTTTCAAATTTACTTTCATGTACAGTGACATTCCATGTGAACAATCAACTCAAACATGAAGTACAATGTATATCTATGGTCCACAAACATACTAATCATCAGGGAAAAAATTAATTATTTTTTTCCGTGGCTACTCTTGGAGCCCATCCACCCAAATTTTCTACATTATATTACAATTTACATTGGACCCTATGAGAATTTCAGGGGCTCTTTTTTAGTTTTCCAGAGTTCTTTTTGGCATTTCGGGGCCAAATTCGCCCCGAGCCCCCGTGTATTTTTTTCCCTGCTAATCATCTTACATAAATGTATTCACATTGCAGATACAGGTATGTTGATAAACATCAACATTCGTTTAAATAAAGTATTGATAATGTAACATGTATGAACAGTAATTAGACTAGAATACATTAAGATATTTGTTTGTGAAATGAGAAAGATAGTGTTAAAAATATAAATCAAATTGCAAAAATTAAAATAAGCAAAACAAAGAAAAAAAAACCAAAGCCTTTCAAAATGTGTTTTAATAATCAAAATTGTTCTCGGTGAAGTACATGTACATGTAAGTGATAATATGTGTATTGTAATAAAGTATTCTGAGCAAGTTAAGTGCTTACATGTGAATTCTACCAATGGTCTAAAATGGAGGAACTACATAGAGAGTAGTATGTAGCCCAAATGTAGTACAGTATATATTTGGTATCTTTGATACATTGTACATTAATGGACCTTGTCCATTGTGTACAGGAATCGTACAGGCATGTCTGCAAGTCCGCACCTGATAAAGGAAATGCACTCATACCTAAAGACAGCGGTCATAACAAGATACATGTATGTGGGTGTTGTCACACAGAGGGGCGTATCCAGGATTCTATGCAGGGGGAAGGGCGCAGTTTGGAAAATTTTCTGATGAACAACAAAAAAAAAAAAGATATTTTCCTATGCCTGCAACAGGTATATCTACAATTTGAGAGGGAAACAAGAACGCAAAATAGGGAACCTGTTTTTCTTTTGATAGTCTTCTTTTAAAGGTAGCTTTATAGTGAAACAGAGTGGTACAAAAAGATGCATATGGAAAGCACATAAACAATACAGAAAAAAGCATGCATTTTGCATTCTTTACATATTTTTTTATACCACTACATGTACATTTTGCTAAGCTAACTTGGATATGCAACGTCAGGTTTGAAAGGGGGGCCCTGATGTTTCCACCCTCCCCCCCCCCCCCCCCCCCCCCATCCAGTACGGGTGAAACCATGTCTAAAGGGTTCAGGTTGAATTCACTCTAACCTTTGTAACCCAGCATGTGACTGAATTAATTGCGTCTATAGGTGGCTCTAGCTGTTTATATGCCGATTTATAAACCTGCCTCGATCAGATTTCATTTTAATCGTGTTTTGTTCTTAGTGAACTCCCTTGACAGGTTCCTAAGCATACTAAGACACAGTACTGACGGCAAAATTTTATGTTACCTGTCCATACATTGTGACATACATGTATCTTGGTGAACTACCACATGAATTGTGGAATCTTCCTTTCCATGGAAAGACAAGGAAACACAATGAACATTACTTGATCCTGTTACCTTTTAAGAGACACAAAAAATAGCCTGTACATTTATGATATCCTAATGGTGTCCTAATTACTTATGATGTCACACTGTTTTCAGAAGATCTGTATCAGACAGATATTAAAGAAGCAAGGTTTGATGTAAATGATAAAGAGTTAATAACACATACCCTATAAATGAGTGAATCACAGTCAGTACTTAATCTAAAGATAAAATCTGTTCTTTGGGTCTAATTCATCCCCTCTTTCTTCTTTTATAACTTATTCTTCTTCTTTCTTCTTCTTCTCTTCTCCTTCTTCTTCTCTTCTCCTTCTTCTTCTCCTTCTCCTCCTCCTCCTCCTCTTTCTCCTCCTTCTCCTTCTTCTTCTTCTTCTTCTTCTTCTTCTTCTTCTTCTTCTTCTTCTTCTTCTTCTTCTTCTTCTTCTTCTTCTTCTTCTTCTTCTTCTCTTCTTCTTCTTCTTCTTCTTCTTCTTCTTCTTCTTCTTCTTCTTCTTCTTCTTCTTCTTCTTCTTCTTCTTCTTCTTCTTCTTCTTCTTCTTCTTCTTCTTCTTATTCTTCAGCTTCTTTTTCATTGTGCTGACTACTACACCTACACTGACAAGATACATTACAACAGTGATACATGCTACATGTAAAATAAAAAGTGGGTTTTCTTTAAATATGCAAATACACAAGCACTCTATCTAAAAGTACTTTCCCTAAATACGTGTACCTCTTATATTAATAAATCAAATGATGCAACTCAATTTTCCCCCATCATGTTTGACAAACACATATTGAAATGTCAGGTTTTAAAAATAGTGCAAGTGTGACATGGTGCAATCAATGTCTTTGGTGATACGTGATAGTATTTTGTGTAAAGGTCATTCATCATTGCAAAAAACTCTATACATTTCAATTTTTCATTATTTTCAAACTTATAATTGTTTGTATTCAAGCACTTGGGCACGGATGTAATTTTTGGAAATCCCGCAAAGAAATAAACAAACATATGTTTACAGTATTAATACAAATAAAAGAATAATCAAGTAAAATACATAAATTGTGTCATGCATTTATTATACAGGCGCATTTGTGCAAGGAAATACATGTAAATACGTGTACTGGGTAACTTAAAGCTTATTGATAATTTATCTCAACTTTTGAAACAATAAAACAAATTCAGCAAGCACTGAAGCAAAATAAAACCTCCACACTCTGTACTACATGTATTTTCTTCCCTTGACTGTAATGTCATACATGCAGTTTAATATGTACCACTACATATGCCCATACAGTCATGTGCATGACCAACTGAGCGTAAAACAAAAGGAACATCGCTAGATGAGATAGGGGTGACACCCATCCCACCCCCATCCCCCCCAACAAAACAAATTGCTTGCAAATTTCAAATTTATGATTTCTTATAAGCTGTCAGAATATTTGAAAAACCTGATGACCTTTTTATAATAAATATCTGACTGAGCTTTTCAGCAAAAATTCATCCAACAACCCCCGCCCCCACCCCTTCAAAAGGGTCCACCACTGCCCTACATACACAAAGCACATCCAGCATGACACATAAATATTCAGGCACAGACAAGGCGTTCGAACTTGAGGTATTTCCATCAAGTTCAGCGGGAGGTAAAGCCATTCCAATCTAATTTGAATTCTGTCAAATTACACAGTACTTAATAGATTTTACAAATATAGCCCTCACCCGTCCAGTAGTCTACAATGTCAGACCAAAGTACATGCCAATATATATTCTACCTTGGTATATTATTACAGAACATAATATGCACATTCTTTTTTTAAAAATATATATGCTGCTAGGAACAAAATTTGTAACTCATTTCCTCTTTTGCAGAGGTTCACATGAAGACAGATTATAATTCCATAGAAACAAACAAACAAAAAAAGCATTTTGTTAATGAGCAATTATATGTACATGTGGGACCATAAGACTACACAAGTTGAATAAAATGCATGCAAGGACATACACAAGTAACCACTCGGAGTCATAACTGAAATTTGTTTTTTTTGTTGTTGTTGTTGTTTTTTTTTTACATAAGAAAAACTTCTCATCTGCTAAAAGAAAATCTTGCATTGCACTGTTAAAACTATAGACCTTCATGTATGTCCTTTGTGGAAATTGACAATTGCACATCTATAATCAACATAAGGATAAGAGCATGTAGCAGCTGAAATCCACAACCACATCCAAATGAATTCACACATCACCTTGAAATAATTGTCTATGCCTACACTCTTAATAAAGCATTATGTATATATGACATTGTTTTATTTGATGATGTGAAGGCCTGAATATTGAGACTGATCAAATTGATTGTCTTACAAGCTGTTTAGTCTGGCTAGGTAGATCCATGCATGCATATGGGTAGACTGAATGATGTGAGAGAGATATAGTCTAGATGTGCACATACAATGTATGACAGAAATGGGTAGAAAGAAATAGAGAGCGGAAGGGAGAGAGAGAAAGAAAGAAATGGGGAGAGAGCAAAAGATGAAGAGAGAGAGAGAGAGAGCAAGAAATAATGAAAGGGGAGAGAGAATGGGCAAGACAGAGAGGGAGAGAGGGGGAAAGATAAAGAGAGTTACAGTAATTGTGACATCAGGAAACAGAGATGAAATGTTTTGAAATGTGTCAATTCACATTTTATTGTTATTGTTGCTGTTGCTATTTTGCACATATTCGTTTTGCTATATATTTGATTATTAAAATGTTAAATGTATATAAATTGCTTAGAGTGGTGGAAGTAAAATCTCAACCTAATTTCAACATAAGTTTTAATGATTAAATATCCATGTTCAATTTGTAATAAATCTGTTAAAATAAATCAAAAGGCTTTGTTATGCACTGTATGTTCACAGTGGGTGCATATAGTTTGTGGCGGAGTCTCAAGAGAGACCTATGATTCAGATGAACTGTTTGAAAATTGGCAGTGCCCGAAATGCATTCTGCAAAGTGTATTACCTTTTGGAATGATCCTGATCTATCTACTGAAGTCATGTATAACTGTAATAATATTTCTGTCGACGCAAATGATGATAGGTCAACCGAAACTAATGATTTTGCTCTAAAAGATATTAAAGGTATAAAATTAGCTCATCTTAATGTCAGAAGCATTGTTAATAAAGTTGCTGATTTACAATGTTGGCTGAATAATAACCCTTATGATCTACTAGGAGTGTCAGAAACATGGTTAACAAAAGAACATTCTGATAGCTTGATTTCTGTTAAAGGTTATAAGTTTGAGAGGAGGGATAGATGTACTCATGGAGGTGGAGTGGGATGTTTTATATCAGAAAATTTATCATATATAAGAAGATTGGATCTTGAATCTGTTGCCTTAGAAATAATTTGGTTGGAGTTGCAACGTAGAAATAGTAGCTCATTATTTATTGGTATATTGTATAGAAAACCGGATAATCATTTAGATTTTTTTGACAGTCTTGAAAGTAATCTCGAGAAATTGTATACAGTTACAAACAACGTCATCCTTCTTGGTGATTTTAACTGTAATATGCAAACTGTAAATAATCTTTCTAGAAAAGTTTCCAGTCTCCTTACTACAATGCAAATGACACAGGTTATATCTGAACCCACTAGAATTTCACCACATAGCCAGTCAGTAATCGATTTGGTATGTATTTCTGATGCACTTGTTGACAATATTATTAAGTCAGGAGTGCAGTCAGCTGGACTTAGTGATCACTCTGTGATTTTTACTGCAATTAAAGGGAAACATCAATCCCTTTCTCCCAAAATAACTAAATGTCGTTCGTTCAAGTACTTTGACAGTGAGAAATTTAAAGATGATGTAAGGAAAGTTGATTGGCATGAGTTTTATTCCTGTGGGACTGATGTTGAAAAATTGTGGCACTACTTTAAAAACACACTCCTGGACATTTGTGACAGGCATGCCCCCGTGATATCAGTGCGGCAAAAACAAAGAGGTGTACCTTGGATAAATGATGATTATTTGGTGTTAGCACGCGAAAGGGATTATTATCGAAAGCAATTTAGAAAAACAAGATTAATTTATTGGTGGAATAAATTTCAGTCTTCCCGTAACAGAGCTAATAACTTGATTAAAAATTTGAAAAAGAAGTATTATCAGGACAAATTTAAGGACTGCGAAAATGACATAAAAAAGAACTGGAACATTTTATCGAAGCTTATACCTAAGAAAAATAAAGCCACGAGTCATGATGTTAAATTAACAATTGATAATGATCAAATACCTAACAATGAAATAGCTCACGTTCTAAACAAAGCCTTTAATGAAGTCGGCTCAAGATTGCAAACCCCTTCGAATAATTTCTCGAAAGATTTATTAAACAATTTACAAACTCTGTTTATTCCAGATTGTGAATTTAAATTTTGTGCAATCAAAAAGGAGTATGTTTTGAAAGAGCTATTACATATTGATTGTTCGAAAGCAGTCGGAGTAGATGGCATTCACCCTAAGTTTCTTAAGCTGGCAGCAGAGAGTATAGCTGGACCTTTAAGCCATTTATTTAATGCAACTTTACAAACTAGTGTTATTCCAGAAGATTTCAAAAAAGCAAGAATTACTCCTGTACATAAGGGAGGATCTTTTGATATTGACAATTATAGACCAATTTCTGTGCTTCCAGTCCTGTCCAAAATACTAGAGAGAGCAATACATGATCAATTGTATAAGTACTTAAATGTAAATGATCTACTTGCAAATTGTCAGTCTGGCTTCAGACCGTCTTATTCCACTGCCACTTGTCTAACTGAGATTACAGACTTTTTGTATGATAAAATGGACCGAAAAACATGTTACTGGTGGTATTTTCTTGGACCTACGCAAAGCTTTTGATGTTATTCCTCATAATTTTATACTTGCAAAAACTTAAGTACTATGGTATTACTGGCAATGAATACAATTGGATGGAATCGTATTTAACAGACAGAAGGCAATTTGTAATGATTAACAATTGTCGCAGTGAATTTTTAAAGATAAAATCAGGTGTCCCACAAGGATCTATATTGGGTCCATTGATATTTTGTATTTTTATTAATGACATGTGTAATTTGAAATTGCATGTACATTCTAAAATGTCTCTTTATGCTGATGATACCGCCATTTTTAATCACGGTGAATCAATTAAGGAGGTACAAAAGTATTTGCAAGATGATTTTGATTCAATATGTAAATGGTTAGACTTAAATAATATGCATTTACACCCGCAAAAAACAAAAGCCATGGTATTTGGTCAAAAGAAAAAGTTGAGGGGTGCTTATTTGCCAGTGAAATTCAGGAACATACAATTAGAAAATGTAAAAAAGATTAAATACTTAGGTGTCATGCTCGATCCGGGCTTGACTTGGTGTGAACATATTACTAATATCGTTTGTAAAATATCTCGAGCAATAGGTTGTATAAGGCGGATTAAGCACTTACTGTCCTTTGATATCATGAAGAAGCTGTACTTTTCTATGATTTTACCTTACATTGATTACTGTAGTACATCTTGGGGAAGCAGTGCAAAAATACATTTAGATAAGATACAAAAACTTCAAAATAAATATGCCAGGATGCTTTTGAAAAAAGATTATAATACATCACAAATTTCTTTGTTGCAGTCACTGAAGTGGCAATCAGTAGATCAGCGTATAAAATATCAGTATTGTGTTCTTGTATATAAAATAATGAATAATTTAGTTCCAAATTATTTAAAACCTTTAGTATGTAAACGGCCCGTGAAATACAGGACACGGTTTTCTTTGCGATGCCCCCTTCAGCTTCCCAAAGCTAGAACTGAATATAAAAGAAAATCTTTCGCATATTTCGGACCCAAATTATTTAATGCACTTCCTTCAAATTTACAAGCTTGTACCTCCTTGTTAGTTTTTAAAAAATTATGCAAAGCCTTTCATACGAATTGATAAAGAGCGAAATAATATTCCATTGATTTACAATGCTATGTACTTGTATGTTTAAATTGTCACTTCCCACTCTATGTTTTTCGTGTTAATTGTTTCTGATGTTAAATATTTTGTATTTTGTATTTTTGACGTTGATTGTTTTTTTGATGATATATTTTATACTTATCATGACATGTATTTTTTAAACTGCAGGGCGCCTCTGTAAAGCAGTTTTAAGAACTGAACAGGCCTACCCTGCAGTATAAAATAAATAAAACAAAATAAATAAATATATATAAATAAATATAAGACAACTAAAGAGAAAATGAAGAAACAGCATGCTACACACTAACAAAGTACAGAAAGAGAAAGACAGACAGAGATGGGGACATCAGAATGATAGAACAGCATAAACAAGATCATATTTAGCTTCAGACAGGATGAGGAGGGTGGAGTAGGGAAGTTGTGTACATGATAAAGAGAGAGAGAGAGAGAGAGAGAGATAGTGACAGACAGACAGACAGAGAGATTACAGACAAAAGAGAGAAAACAGATAAAAGCGTACAAAGAGACAGAGACAGATCACCAGGCAAAATGCTGGGGATACCTGTGCCAACACAGAAGAGTGAGAGATACAGTTGAGCAAGAGAAGTGAATGCTGTGAGGAGAGAGAGAAAAGGGGTAATAAAATTTTAAAAAAAAAAAACTTGACAGAATGTGAAAGACTTCCATAAATATTGCAGAAAATCAGTCAGGGTCATTCCTCATTCACAGCACAAGAAATTGGAGGAAAATGACTGCAATATGTGGAAGGATCAATGGAAAAGGGATTCCGAAAGACCGTGGCAACGAGACAACAGAAGAATTGACAGGAATGGCACAGAAACAGGAGACAAATCAGAAAAGAGAGAGAGAGAAAGAGAGAGAGAGGAAGGGCCATAAATACTAGGCCAGATGGACATGTCACGCATACATTGCTCTGATCCCCAGTGTCACACTACATTACCTTTTCAATCTAGCACTATTCGTCCTAAGTTCTGTCTCAATAACATAGTACACTTACTTCTAATACATTTCAAACTATGCCGAGCATTTCATGCGGGATGAATCAAGCATACCACACATTCTTTGTAAATACCTTAATACATATAAACTACCTTAAAAATAGGTGATTAAAGGTGATTTTGAATATTAGAGGAGGCTATGATTAAAAAAATAACAATACCATAAGAAGTTGGGACAACAGAAAAAAAAATCCTGAAAGGACAAATGTAACTCCCTATACAAAACTTTGAAGGATATTTTTTGCAGTGCTAATCTAAGTGCAAAAAAGACATAAATGTATGCAAAAATATACATGGAAATTACAGTGCAATTTAAAACATACAGGGAGTGGGGAAGGCTGTGCGAAATGCACAACACACTACAGCATACGTGTACAGCTTAGGTCTATTTCATGTTATCAGCATAAATGTAAACATGTTTGACAAGCACACAATTGCTTGCCAATGACTGCAATTATTCAGAACCTTCTTGATTGCCAATAAACACACTGTACAACCACAATGTTCCAAAAAAGTCATTTGTGGTAAACTGCCATTCTAAAATGTGACCATGATCTACTATGTAGTCTAAACTGTGAGTAAGATAATACACATGAAGTTGTGAACCTACACTACATGAATACATATTTACATGTAAATGTACATGGTCTTCTTGTACAAAAAGTTGTACATGTGTATGTAAATGTGAGGGCAGTTCCAGGTTACATAATTGGAGGGGGGGGGGGGTAAAGGCAAAAAATCCTGAAAATTCCAAAAAAAAATCTGATGTAAGTGACCATCCCCCCTCCCTCCCTAAGGCAAATATGAAACATATCATCTTACTTTATTAGTGGTTGTTGTTGTTGTCGTTTGGGTTTTGTTTTGGAGAGAATGTTTGCAGATCAAGTAAGGGACCCCTGACACCCTCCCCCCCCCCCCACAAGCACACATGCCATAATGATGCCCCTGCATATGTGTTGTCAATATTAAGTTCCTGAATGTAATGATGTTATTGATACTACAGGATGGAAGGAGGAAGCATTTGTTAATGTAAACTGTATAAAATATAATCATTTACACTAAAAAAGCAAACAATACATATCATAGCACACAGCTTCCTCTTGACTTTAAAACATACGGTACCCTATCGATGCAGAAAGATACATGTAACTACATGTATATAGGAAAGGAAACAAAAAAAAACCACTTTGCAACCAAGCAATTTGCCCTGTAAATTTACCACAAGCATCATGTACATGTACATATATATATATATATATATACAAGTACATTGTAAATCAAATGTACAGTGTTCTCTCACTCTCTCTTTCTCTCTCTCTCTCTCTCTCTCTTTCCATCCCTCATAATCCTTCCTTAAATTAAAACATCTGCTTCTGTAGATACGATTATTGCATTAACCTTTTCCTGGATCTCCTTGAAATGATATGACCAAATGCAAGGAGATGATATGGAACATCAACGAAAAAGGGAATATTACACACACAAAAAAATGAAATTACAAACATCCATGAGGAGTATAACAAAATTGTGCACAAGGGTTCAAAGCTCAATAAAAAATAAAAGGTTAAGCGGTTTAGCTGCAATCTCAATGCAAACAGGAAAAATACACAGCACACTCACAAACATCACTTATGATCATATATCTGCACTGAAAAGACTATAAAATGTGTATTGTATGTGGGCAGGATGGATGGCAGAATGTTACCATGGTAACAACAGTGATGCAGTCCAAACATGTCACAATGAGAGATGGAGAAGTTCCAAACACCAGACTTTGAGTTCTCTTTCTTGTCTCAATATCAAATTTTGGGATCTGACATTTAAATACCCTAACAGTCTAAAACTGTTAATTTGGTCATAAGCCAAAGTTGATCAACTGTTTAAAACTTTAAAGACCAACTTTTCAAACATTTCAAAAAAGTGACTTCATTAGACATGTGTCTCGGATCATGTCTGAATTACATCACTGTGCATCACAGATGTATTGATTCCATCTCATGCTATAGGAATAACAAGCGTGCATGAATCAGAATGAAAATGTGCAAAATCAAAGCCAAAACTCAACTCAAAGCTAAAACTGAACTCAAAGCTAAAAATGAATGGAAAAGCTTGAATTCACTGCAAATTAAAGTGCAGCAAGAAAAACAAACAAAAAAAATGCTAATCAACTACAGCGTGGATGTAGAAAGGAAGCAAAAGGCGTTTTATACCTAAGATCAATCCCGCTGAAAACTGGCTCGGAAGAAAGTGGGGGAAGATTGGATGCAGAGAAGGAGAAAGCGGAGGAGGAGGAGAAGGAAGGGGTGGTGGGGGAGGTTTCGGGGGAGGGCTTGGAAGGGGGTAGCTCTTGAAGAGAGAGGGTGGAGGTGTTTTTGGCTGTGAACCAGCGGTATCTGGTTGGGAGAGCAGATGGAAGAAAGAGTAAAAAAAAAAAAAAAAAATTGGGGTTAAAACCTTTTTTTCAAATTACAAAAGTCCTCACGGCATTAAACCTCATTGGAGAAAGTTGGAATAAAAGAAAAATGATATAAATTTATCCCCCAAAAAACATGAACTAAATGTACAGCAGAAAGCCCTCACACAATATACTTAGGCAAGATATTAGTGGTTGCCCATAGTAACAAAACTGACTATTATAAATGTCATTCAACCTATGGCAAATTTAAAAAAAAATGTGCAGTATCCCTAACAAGGTTTGCAAAGGATACCATATTTGTAAAATGTTTTACAATGAATTACAGTCAATAAACCTCTCTAGTCTCTACTATTATCTCTTGTGTTTTTCCAATATGAAAAACTTTCTTACCCATCCCCCCCCCCCCCCATTTAAAAAAAAAGGAATAATTAAATGACTAAATGACCACCATGAGGATAAGTCTTTCCTACTGGGAAACTTGCAGGACTACAGTGAAAACAGTGAAATCACTCTTTTATTTTTTGAAATAAAAATTTGGACTACCTCTCTCTGATTCTGAACAGATGACTTACAAGCATAGCACAAACTGTTCACAGTGCACACAGGGAGACTCTATCCTGTGCTACATGTACCATTTCTAAACAAAAGGAAACACAAAATTGCAAGAACTACATGTATAAGAGCAAGGGGATCAAGTATAGATAAAGTACACTGGACAAGAATCCCCATTTTAAAAAAATAATATCTACTTCTCCCTTTACATTTCACTGAATTTATCAGCATATTTCTTTGAATAACCAGGATATTTCACCAAGTATGGACAGCAAAAGTGATAAGAATCCAGCTTACAATAATAGATAATCTGACATAACTCAGCAATGGACAAGTTTCACAAAATGCTTACAACATTGACCATTATTATGCAGTAGCATTACTTTAACACAATATGTCAATGGACATGAAAACAAGGATTATTAGAATCTTTCAATGATGCTGAAAAGAGCAAAGAAAAGCACATTTCAGCTCTACTGCAAATGATGAGCTTTAGCTTTAGGATCATGTAGAGATACTCCTTGGTGACTTCAGAAATGTCCAACCTGCAACTGCAAATTTGTATTAGTTTATTTTGCTTGATGAAACAAACTTTGATGAGGACAGAGAGAAAATGGTTAATCTGCATATGTTTAGTTTGTCTCTTGCTTTAAAGATTAAAAACTGATGCAGCCACAGATGGACAGGTCTCACGATTTTCTGGCGAGGTACAAGGCATGGAAAATGTTCCATCAAGAGCACAAATTATGTAATGTGAACAATACACGACAAGCTTAACTGGACAATGATGATCTGCAAATGTATATTTTCATGGTTTTTTATGGTTTTTCCTTCTAATAGGGATTTTTTTTTCAATAATTTGCATGAGGAATTTCAGACAAATAATGGATGAATTCTAAGCAAAAAACAACAAAGAAACATTTGAAACCTTCAGTTGGTAATGACATTATGCATGTATGGGGAAATTTTGAAGCACTTTTCATGGGGAAAGAGAACAGATTTGCTGCTGAGAAAGTGAACTTTACAATGCTACATTCAATGCGTTTTCAAACTTATGAATGACATGAAATCGAACACAAAGACCCCAAAATTGACAGAGATAAAGTAAATTTCCTAAACCATTTTGGTTCCTGCTCTCTTGAAAAAGTAACAAAGTAAGCCCTAAGCAGGAAAAAAAAAATATCATTTAATTTAAAAAAAATAGAATTGAAAGCTTCCTAAAGTTTGTTTATAACAGGGCAATATAATGTAAGGTTCTTGTTACCAAATGGCCAAAGTGCTATCCATTATAATATTTCTTGCCTAAGCTAAAAAGATAAATTCACTGTACTTCTCATAAAATAATTTACAGGAAGGATATGAATACACTGATATTTGATACGTCAAGTTCTGCACCAGCTGAGGAAATATAATTTCTGAGATATTTGTTTCCTTTTCTAAATACACTGTAGGAAGCAGGCAAGCTTCTTGATTTATCAACCATTTTCTTTCTTTCTTTCGTTTTTTTTTTCCAAGAAGTACACTACATAGATAACACTTCTCCTTTCTCCCTACAAATGTAAAATCCCTAATCTTTCTTTTCTCCCATTTAATTGAACCAGGGGCGAGATTATCTTCCTGACAAGGGGATAGACACGGATGAGATCACTTTTGGTATCCACCTTGAAAGAGAAGCCCCACAACTGTCCACATTTCTGAAAAATTCTTGTTCCTACTGTGCTGATTACTATGAAAGAGGTACAAACAGACTTGGCTTCTCAGCAGTAAATAACACCTTTTTATTATACCAAACTCATGAGACTCACGAAAAATCAAGATATACCAAAATAAAATTCCAATGACATACTTCAAATATTGTCAGCTGAGAGCTAGAACATTTTCACTCCTATGCACATATAGATGCATAATATAATAGATAAACCAGAATTTTGGGGAAGCATGAAACTTTCTTCACTTATTTGCACAAGATTCACACAGTGAACTATCAGATCAATTTAATAAGCAAACGGAAAATTAGCAATCCCCAAAGAGTGCTTCCAAAAAGATCTTGAGTGAAAGTTCCATGTTATGAAATTTTTCGGTTTTACAATAATGAACATCCTTTTCGCTCTTCGCAGACAATAGTACCCTCAATAAACTCCAAAACTGAAAAAAAAATATATGGTGCTCCCCAAAACTCCCCCCACAACATGCCAACCAAAGCTCACTGGTCACTAGATCTACAAAGAGCAGCAAAGGAAATTCAGACAGTACTGCTGATGTGACATACTTGGTATTGTAAGGGTTCCGTGACGGGTTCCAGTCGCTCTGTTCTATCATGCCCCTCCTCCTGTCTGCCCTTGAAGCCTCAGTGGCCAGGTACTTGAATATATGCACTCTCCCTCTGGTACATACCTGCGTACGGAGTGTGAAACTAATGTCTTACAGCATGTCTATCCTCGCTGGGGTGACAAAACCTTGTACCTCAAATTGTGGTGGAAAAAAATCACTATTTTGTATCAATCTCTAGATAATCAGTCAAGTGATGTCCTGTCCAAATTCTAGCTCTCTTACCCCCCAAAATGAAGCCACCACAGGATATCCAAGGAAAGGCAATCCCACTGCTTATACTGTTTTGGACATCATGTTTTTTTGCTCTCCTGAACATTTGACATTTTTGAAAAACAAGGTTTTGTCACCCCAGCAGCACTATAGTAGCAATTCATATTCACATACTTCATTTACTGAAAGTTAAATTCTGAATCAAGCCTAGGATCTGGCCTGTAAACCAGGAAATACAAGGTAAAAATCAAGAAATATAAAGATTCATAAAACATTATATACTAACAGGAGAAAATACAATTATCCTAAAAATTTAGTCCCATATCAACAGATTCAGAACAAAATCATTAACACAGGATTTATGTTTGATTCACGTTAGGTGATGTGAGTACTACATTTAAGGTAGTCCAAGGTTATTTTTCATTTGATGTCCAATAAATGATCTGCATTAAAGTAAACTCTGATCCGAACACCTCCCTCCCCCTTCCCCCTCACCCAAACACTTGACCTCCTACTCCTCTAGACCCAGAAGGCAGTGGGTTAGCAAATCAATAGTATCTTTATTAACCCACTGCCTTTGAGAACCAGGTGATCCCTGTATTAAGTCTATGGGAGATTGAAAGTTAAGTAGTCAACGAGTTAATACTGACCTGAGCTGGAGGATTTGTGAGAGGATTATGGTCCACTTCAAAGATATCTAGGGTATACATGGTCCTGAAACAAGGTGGTATCGTCTGGATCTTGTTGCATGATATATCGAGCTTCACTAGTTTTAACTTGCTGATTTCTGGAAAATGGGTTAAAAAGACAAAAAAAATCATTTATTTAAGGCGTTTTATCTTTATGTCGTTGTGCGAAAGAACGCAAGTGGAAAATTATTAAATATGAATTTTTTCAAGCAATGATTGATAATTTTGCGGGGAGCTTGTAGACCTTGTAAAATAAAATAAAATCTTCTTGTGGCATGATCTTTGCTAAAATTCTATGCTTATACATATCAAAATAGACATTTTAATTTTTACATTTTTGTATTTTGCGTTCTGGACGCATTCTTTTGCACAACAAATAGATAACGCCTAAGGAAGCGTTACTAAATTCCACGTACATCTCTGCTGTCCAATGGCAATTGAAGCAACTTTGATTTTTTTTCAAAATTGACTTTTTCTTAATTGTGGTATGTATTTGTGTGTTCTACATGTTGGTGAGAAAATTAGGGTCACATGACCCCAAATTTCCGAAATAAAGACATATATGTATATCAAAACTTCACAAGGAAGCAACTCCATAGATTTCCTCACAAAACAGTCACATACATGTATATTCTTCATTTACTAAGAAACTCATTCTACAGAGTTGCTTCCTTTTTACATTGGGCTGCAGATCTTTTGCCCAGTTTCAAGTGTTTGAAAACAGAATATCCTTTGCTGCCAGCCAGAAAGGCATTAACTATGCTTTAAAGAAGTCAACATCAGTTTGGCTCTCCTTAAAGTAAATATTTTTCTCTCATCCACTAAATTACATTTGAAATGAAATGTTTACACAAGAACAATGAAAATCTATACCATATCATTTCTTGCTTTGATTATTCGATGTTAATTTGATAATTCTCCAATAATCAGAGGAATGTTATTTCATCAGTACCTAAACTTATCACGACTGTACAAGTATACTCAAATGAAAGTAGCATGAAACTGATTTGATGGCAATGTCGCACATCTCAAATTTGATTGTTTACAAAGTCACAGCTATCAGCTCAGAATGTATACAGCATTATATTGGCCCCAACTCCAAGAAAATAACTCCCCATTGTCTCATTTCATCCTCAAACCAGACGCTGTGTCGATAACCCCAAGGTGCACAGTTACATTAGTCCCAATGAGCTTGAACTTCAGATATTAGACTAGTTTAAAAATATAATACAGTAAGCTTTTTTTTTTCCAACTATTTTCTTTCATTAGCCAAATTCCAGCAATTCCCATTCCTTCAAAGAATTAATGTAACTTGACTAACAGAATGATGCCCTGTCCAAGTGCATATTTCTGTCTTTTTTCTTTTCTTTTCTTTTTTCCTACATGTAACCCACTACTTGAAAGTTGGCCATGTGTGCTTCATAAGCAAGAAATATTTTGCTTGGAATATTTCAAGCCGATATCTAAAATGTGACAGTAAAATGGCCCATTCTTGCATCATTAGGGCAAATCAGCATGGGCTACATGTACATGTACGCAATTTTGTGATTGGGTGCTTGTCTAGTTAGTTGGCACAAAGCCCTGCTCTTGAAAAAATGTGACAAAGTGTCCAAACCATAAGCCTTTCACAGATCCTATGCTATAGCTGCTCCTGAAGAAGGAAGGCTAGTGAAAACAGGCCTACTGTGACAGATAACCTTAGTGACTGATGACCTTACGCTGCAGTCAGTTCCCTGGGGTCAAATTTAGACCTGCTACCCTCCTTCAATATGACTCCCCTCATGTTCATGAAAGGGAAAAACAAATTGGGTAAAGAAAACTACTCAGCGCATTGGAATTCCATGTCCAAGTGCGTCACAGAGAAAACTACAAAGTACTTGTTTACTTGCATACCAAATCAGGCAGTAGAACATAGTCACAATATGACTTGGTATTTGCCAACTGTACCCTACTTCAGGGCACATGATATGTGGTATAAGTGTAAATTTCAAAAAGTTTATGACGGTTGAGAACACACACAAAAAATTTTCTTTGTTCACAACGTTGTTTTTATTATAAATATTCATTTTAATATCCTTCTAAGAGCACATGTACCATCCAATATTTTGACTCAGCTTTGAAAGTTCAAGATTATTTCACTCTTAATAATGATAAAACATAAAAATACATGAAGGCATGATCTGATAAAATCAGCCTACATAAAATTTTTTTTGTAATATACAAAAAGGTACATAATGCATTTAAAAATTGTGAAAATACACACACAACACAAAATGGATAGGGATAAGACTAATGTCCTCTTTTAGAATTGTTCGTAAACTTGTCACAGAATGTGAAATATAAAAAAAAGAAATCTTCAAATATTGTACAAAAAAATCATTGTCACAAGATGTTTAGTAATAAAGTCAATTTTGAAGTGGGTAAGCTGTCTCGAATTATTATGGGGGGGGGGGGGGGGGGCAGTCTACCGTCTTCCAAAGGGAAGTTTTGTTCACTATTGACTTCACTGAACCAGCATAAAATGCTGCACTTCAAACCATTAAGCAATATAAACAACCATCATTCAAAGCCAGGTGGGGATGAAACTCCTTGTACTCATGCATGATTCATACTTAACTCATTGTCTCTGAAACCTCATCCAGACATGGTTGAGTAAAGTGCTTTGGAAAAAGTGTAACTTTTAGGCAACAAAGCATGACAATGAAGCATAATGCAGATCATGAATCTGCAGTGTCAACCAAATGAGTTATACGACACAATGAGGATACACTTTGGTGACAGTTGTTGTACTGTCAATTTCTGATAAAAATCTACAATACTATTCCCAACTGGACAGACACTATAAAACTGTATACTGTTACCTACAATTACAATGCACACATACACATACCCCTAACCTTAGTCCTAACTCTAGCCCTAACCCTGATCCTAATAATACCCCTACCAATAACCTATTCACATAAACCTGCTTGTCAAAACAAAGTGTAGTCCTACATTCAACTTTTACCCAAAGCGTATTACATGTATCTTTGATGAAATAACGCTCGTAACCAATGTCACCGGAGCAAGCATTTCATCACCAGATCAAAGCATACTCAAAAAGACTTTCATGGCACCATACATTGGTTTTTAACCATACTGTACTTGCCATTCATTCACATAAACATGTGCCGTAAAGAATGGATTTGATTTTTTTTTCTTCAGCAAAGGTATTGGTGGATTTTGGGGGCCATGTATGAACAGGGCTTGCTATTTACTAACCATCTGGTAATGTGACAAGGTGATTTCTCCTGATGTTTAACTCTTTGAGTCCCGACATCTCCCCAATCTCATTTGGTAAGTTATCCAATTCATTGCAGGAAGCATCCTGGAAATAAACAGGAGAAGAAAAAAAAAACATCCAAAAGGATTTTCAAACAGCTAAAAGGTACATGTAATATGGCCAAAATGTGTTTGTGTGCCTACATACATACATGTATCCCTCTTCAATAAAAGTTTGTATAAGGTCATGTAAAATCATGATATTCTGTGACTGATTACCCCTACATGTACTTATACATACTGCTTTTGGAACACTGCACATTTCTGAAATAGCACTATATTACCTGTACTGTTCATTACCAACAGTTTGCTACAGTTTCCGTTTAGAACGTTAAATTCGGGGAAGCAGAATTAAATTATTAGAATAAACTTAGGGAAGTGTGGAAAATTAATAAATTTCAAAAGGCAATGACAATCATGTATGCTTGAATTGAATTAATTTTCCTCTAGGATAAAATGTGTTAAAGGCAATAAATGACCCTTGTATTCAGTGGTACAGTCCCTGCAGTAGAGAGTTATACAACATGTAAAGTACATCACAAGGAAATAAACAGCTTTGATCAACAATAACATGAGTACAATTTAGCCTATACATTACCTTTCCATTGTATAAATGTATACACTGTAAAATATCTTGATCATTCAGTGAGGAACAATGATGCAGAACAAAGAATGGGGAATTCAAACTATGCAACTTGTACAATATAATGTAGGTACATTACAATCAACAAATGTTAATCAGAATTCAGAACATACCAATGACTTATGGCCAAAATAAAGAATAAGTAATTTAAAAAAAAAAATACAATAATAATAATAAATAAATAAATAAACAAATAAATGAATAAATAAATAATCAATTAATCAAATGTTTCAAATTGAATGTTTAATAATGGAGGTTTCACGAATATGCTTTATACTATATAGCATTCAGGTTTGTACAGGTACATGTACCTTTGCACATGACCCTCATGGTGCTCAAAAGCCTTCGCCACATAAACAAGGTAATTAATGAATGAATAAATGAATTATGTTTAACCAATCAATGCAGAAATAAAGAAATAAGTAATATGAATAAACTAATGGATAAAGAAATAAATATGTAAATAAATAATATATGAATAAATATATAAAGGAATGAATAAATAAATAAACAAATTAATAAAGAAAGAAAGAAAGAAAGAGAAAAAGAAAGGAATATATAAATGAACACTTTAGTGCAAAAAAATTAGAAAACAAAAATACAAAAATAAACACCTAAATAAATGAAGACAGATGAACAAAAATAAATAAATTAATAAATGTAAAAATTAATCAGTTTACTTACCAGTAGCATTAACGTTCTTAACTTGCCAATTTCTGGAGGTAATGAGACTAATTTGTTGTTGCTAAGTATAAGAACTTCAAGGAACAGATCACATATTTGCATAGGTAAGACGCTGAGCTGGTTTCGACTGTCAAGAAGTGAGGGGGAAAAAAACAAAAATGTAGTATCAAAGCATTATTGAAATAAATGTAATGATACCTGTAGAACAAAGGAATTGTAAGAATTTCAAAACATTTTCAATCAGTTAAATTACAAGTCATACATGCATCACTAGATATTAATGAAGCTCTAAACACGATCATGGGATTGACATCATGTACTTGTATATCCAGGGCTCAACATTAACAGGTGCCCGGGACACATGGGCCCTTAAAATTTAGGTCCGTACCCCCAAAAGTGAACAATTTTAACACACAGCTGAATACATGCAGAGTCTGGGATTTAGATCTAGACCCCCTAACAAAAAAATTAGTGTGGAGCCCTGGTATAGATCTATTAACTTCGGCATTGGGGGGGGGGGGGGGGGGCGCAGGGTAGTGAATGTTATTAACCTGTTAAACACGACTGATTCGGGTATAAAACAAGTTTTCCATAGACCCCAAACCAAGTTATCTCAGGCATAGCATTCAATGGGCTAATTACTTACTGTCAAAACCAAAACACAAGGAAAATTTGCAATTTAGCAACACTCTCTATCATCGTTCTTCCTCTCTCACACTGAAAGACCAATCACTTATATCACTATTGATATATTTCGGTCTATAAGGAGAGGGTATTCGCTACTGTTGATGCTGAATGATCTATGATCGTCAGTTACATGTACAATCAGCACCAACTTCCTCTGATCCATTTATACCAATATCATAGTTTTTAGTTGCAAACTATTAACCCATTCAATAGTGAATTCTATGATTCCAGTAGGCTTAAAACAGAGATCACCCGTTCCAGTAGCAAATGGGTTAATAATCTTAGATCAGTAGTTGTATGATGTTGATAGCCCTCAACTTTTAACAGACATGAACATGCAGTAATCTCCTCCCCCTCCCTTTCTCTCTCTCTCTCAAACATTCTGTATGCTTATCTACATGTACACGTACATGTATGTCTCTCTTTCTCTCTCTCTACCTCTATCTCTCTTTGGCACTCCTGTGGTCTAGGGGGAGGTCACCATCAGCCTCCGTTTAGTACATTTGATCCGTCCGACTTCCTTCCTCTGCCTCTCCGTCTAATCGCACCGATCGCATTAATCCGACCCCAATGCCAGCACAGGCAAATCCGCACCCCAACCGTGCCAGGTCCCCCTCCTTTAAAGGTAATGTATCTGACGTCACACCCGCTACAACCGATTAACGAGCGCTCTCATTGATCCTTCTGGTGTAGGGGTGTCATGTAACGGGAATATAGAGTAATTTCCACAGGACACGCATAAGCTGTGAACCCGTTAATAATCTTTCCCCCATCCCACTCTCTCCTGCCCTCTCTCTTTGACATGATATGCATGTGTACAGGTATATGCACTACATGATGTGGATAATATCGCCTCTTCCCTCTTAGCAATGTTGCATTAACATACTGTACTTCAATTCAATTCAATTCAATTCAATTCAATTTCCTTTATTGTCATGTTTTAAAAACACAAAAATTGTTTTCGGACTCCTTATAAAATACAATAACAACAAAAACATCTTGACATGTAGAGTATACACAAATAGGGTGCTACAAATACAAAATGAATACCTGAGAGAGACATATGCAAAATACAACTTATGTAAAAGTAAGAGACAAAAGAAAAGATTTATGTCATAAATGCCCTCCTCTAATACCCATACCCCATATTGCCCAAAATAATTGATGACCGATAACCTGTGACTAATGCCCCCCCCCCCCCCCGAGTATCTGCATGAATTTGTTCCTAAAGAAAAGTTGCGTACATGTAGTAGTGAAGTATCAAATCATATGCATTAACGGTAACCACAAGTCCCCCCCCCCCCCTCCACCACACCAAACCAAGAACGGACCAGGGTGTCCACTATGAAAGTGATAGCCATCATTCACCTTACATATGCATGCATATCATGAGCTGACATCATGTAGAGCTTCAAAAACCAACTAGGCCGATCTAATACCCAAAGCCAAATACCACCTTAAAAATTGCACATACAGTACATATACATAGAATGGACTTCCTTCCCCGCCCCCCTCCCTGCAAAAAGTACAAATTATGCATGTGCACATTTGTTTGATTTATTAAAGAAATTGCAAATATCTTAAAGGTTAAGTCCACCCTTGAAATTTCACTTTTTCAATAAAAGGAGATAAATTTGAACAGCATTTTAAAAAAGAAATGAGCAAAGTCGGTCGAAGAATAAGAGAATTACACTCATTTACATTTTCTAGTAAACTACTCTCGGCTCTGCAAATTGGCAACACGGATGACATCATATGCAAGCAGGTCACCATTCACTTTATACATGAAATTTAACCTTTTCTCAATTTTCTTGGTTGTTACACATTTTCTAACCCCCATAGTCAATGTATGTTCAGAAGAATTGCTTTTTACATAACATACGTTGACTATGGGGTAAGAAAATGTGTAACTTCCAAAAAAATTGAGAAAATGTGAAATTTCATGTACAAAGTGAATGGAGACCTGCTTGCATATGATGTCATCAGTGTTGCCAATTTGCAGAGCCAAGAATAATTTACTAGAAAATGTAAAAGAGTGTAATTTTCTTATTCTTTGACCAATTTTGCTCATTTCTTTTTTTAAAATGCTGTTCAAATTTTTCTCCTTTTATTGAAATAGTGAAATTTCTAGGGTGGACTTTCCCTTTAAATCTACTTGCCCAAATCTGTGAAGCATACTGTATAGTAACTACAGCTGGGAGGGGCAGAGGAACAGTCAAGCCAAGTCCTCAAATGGGTACTTGTACATTGCCAAGAAAAGGGAGAGAGGAGGGGAAACATGTACATGTACATACAAATGTACAGTACATGTACAGCTGGCATGCGCTATAAAGATAGTCAAGAGGATAGAAAATTATCTAGAATCAACTCTGTACATGTAAATGTAGCCATGTTACATGTAGGTTAATCCATAGAGGTACAGTGTCTCCTTTCGGAGACGCTTTGGCAGTATCTGTTGGTCCTGAATGCTGGGCATCACACATCGGTTCCATGACATTTGCTCCGGCGACATTTGCTCAGCCGACAACTGCTCCGAAAATGACGACAAGTGCTCCGCGACAAGTGCTCCGCGACATATGCTCCGCCGACATTTGCTCCGCCGACAATTGCTCCGCCGACAATTGCTCCGCCGACATTTGCTCCGCCGACAATCGCTCCGCCGACATTTGCTCCGCCGACAATTGCTCCGCCGACAATCGCTCCGCCGACATTTGCTCCGCCGACAATCGCTCCGCCGACATTTGCTCCGCCGACAATTGCTCCGCCGACAATCGCTCCGCCGACATTCGCTCCGCCGACATTTGCTCCGCCGACATTTGCTCCGCCGACATATGCTCCGACGACATTTGCTCCGCCGACATTTGCTCCGCCGAATTAATTATAATCATCAATAAATTGATAATAGTTCTACTCTACTCCGACAATTGATAATGATTATGAACAATTGTCACCAGTTCAAGTGTAGTGTCTACGGAATTAATTCGGCAGAAATATGTCGGGCGGGGCAGTTGTTACATTATTGTCGAAATAATTCGGCGGAGCACATGTCAGCGGAGCAAATGTCGCCGGAGCAAATGTCGTCGTTTCGGAGCAAATGTCGGCGGAGCATATGTCGTCGGAGCAAATGTCGGCGGAGCAATTGTCGGCGGAGCAAATGTCGGCGGAGCAAATGTCGGCGGAGCATATGTCGGCGGAGCATATGTCGCGGAGCACTTGTCGTCATTTTCGGAGCAGTTGTCGGCGGAGCAAATGTCGCCGGAGCAAATGTCGTGTCACCCACACATCATACATGTACATGAGTAGAAAGAGAAAAATTTGCTTAAAATTTTGATTCCATTTTCAAAGCAGTATGATGTTGCATTTTCGATTTAGAGCAGTTTAATTGTAACTAATCATTAAAGTCTTTAAATTGGCAATGCAGTGAATATTATGTAATCCCTATTTCCACGTTCAAATTGGCAGTTTCCGCTTAAATTTTACGATCAAAATTCATTTTGGTTCATGTTATATCTATATTTATTTTTTTTCGAACTATGTAAGAGTAGAAAAAAATAATAGTTGTTGCCAATTTAAGGATTGAAAATGATTAATTTAGACCTCTAAAAAGCTCTGTACTTCTATGGGTTAACAGTGGCAGATCCAGGTGGGGGTGCAAGAGGCGGCACCCACTTTATTTTTTGAGAATAACACATTGAATGCATATGTTAATATAGCTAATAGCTACATGTATATCCAAGAAAATTGTTGTCTGCGCCCCTCTATTTACAATCCTGGATCCGCGGCTGAACCTGTACACCTTGATTGATACACATGAACATATACACCTGTACTTTACATGTACATGTGTATGGGCCTAATAAGGCCAGACCTAACATGATTAATTCCCCACTTTAAAATTATCATGTACGGTTGTTCCAGAAAATAAGGAAATTAAAAACTATGAAGTCAGCCAGTGCCAGCAATGAGAGCCAATGCTATCATATCAGATTAGGCGTTATTTAGGTAACGTTTAATGAGATGAGGCCAGGAGAGGAATACCAAATGTATTAATAGTGCGGGATAAGTGCATGTATATTCCGGTCTAGAAATCTAATTAATGCATGCATCAAATCACAGAAGTGTGTGTGTTCATGTGCGTGGTAAGTCTAGACTTGATGTGAGTGTGCACAGTACAATGTATGCAGTTAATTCTACTGTAATAGGCTTTTCACACCTCAAATTTGGTGGTACTAAGGCCCCTATCCCCCCCCCCCCCCAAACACACTATATGTACATGTATCTACATTATGCCCCTGATATTGTCATGGCAGATTAAGAGGCACAGGACAACATCCCCTTCCCCCTTTGTTGTTATCAATCATGAGTGCATAAACGTACATGTACATGTACATTGTATTACTGTATGTTACACTGTACTGTAAACCCCCTAAGTGTTCCAGACGGTAAAAGAAAGTGCTTGTTCCGTCCTTCCCCCTTCTATTTTGACACAACAGCACTTGAAAATATGATTGATGACTTTCCTTTATTGTGATTTCTCTCAGACTTGCCCCCCCCCCTTTACAAATCCTACACATGTGTACATACATGTACATGTCTAGCCTCTGTATATTTTATACATGTAGGTCTGTCTGATAAACATTCTTTTTTTTTTCTGCACAGCCATTTCTTCTTTTTTATTCATTGTCTTGACACATACATGTACATACATGTACATGTACATGTAATATGCCCTTTACACTGAACTTTTCATCTGTAATGTGCAATGTACACATAACTATAATATAATGAGCCAAAAAGTGCAATAGAGGGTAAATTTCTCCACCGGAGGCTGAGAAATGGATTGTGCACAACACTTAGAGACCTCCTTTGAAGTCCTTTCACCGCAACAATGATGTTTCAAATTTACAGTGCATGTTACACTTGTACAATTTCTTGATCCGTAATATAAACATTGCACATGGAGGCTGCGCTGCTCAAGCCTCTAGGGCAAGCAGTCTGTCTAGTAATCGTAGTCCCAGCTTAATAAGCAATACAATCTAATTGTGGAGTGGCTTATTGAGTAAGCATTCAATTAACTTTCAGATACATGTATATATCCTCTCCACCAACTGGCTACCTGAAGCTGCATTCTCACTGCCTTTATGTAAACATGTAGAGAGATCGTATTTCAACTGTGTTGACTGTATTATCCTCCCCCCCCCCCCCCCCCATCATCATCACTATCATCATCACTGTTATCATTACCATAGCATCATCAATATCATCACCATCAATATCATTACCGATCATCATTATCATTATCATCATCATCATCATCATCCCATCACCATCATCATTATCATTATCATCATTATCATTATCATCATCATCATCCCATCACCATCATCATTATCATCATTATCATTATCATCATCATCACCATCATCACCATCATCATCAATATTATTATCAATCATCATCATCCTCATTCTCATCCTCATCATCATCTTCTCATCTCATCAGCATCACAGCAACATCCTTACTATCAGTATCATTATCGTCGTTGTCATCATTACCATCATCATCATAATCAATATCAATACCAATCCTTATTATTATAATCATCATCATCATCCTATCACCATCATCATTATCATTATCATCATCATCATCATCATCATCATCATCATCATCCTCTTGTCATCTCATCAGCATTGCAGCAACATCCTCCCTATCATAATCATCACTGTCACCATCATCACCATCATCATCACCATCACCATCATCATCAATATCATTATCAATCATCATCATCATCCTCATCATCATCTTGTCATCTCATTAGCATCACAACAGCATCCTTACTATCAGTATCATTATCTTCGTTGTCATCATTACCATCATCATCATCATCATCATAATCACCATCACGAATATCAGCAATATTATCATCACTCATCCTCCCTCATCATCATCATCCTCTTGCCATCCTATCAGTATCGCAGCAGCATCCTCCCTATCACTATCATCATCATCATCATCATCATCTCCATCATCATCATCACCATCATCACCATCATCACCAACACCATCACTATCATCAACACCATCACTATCATCATCAATATTGTTATCAATCATCATCCTTTACATATTAACTCACATGTAGTTCACTCATAATATAAGGAAATTCCTCTTGCACTGCACATGTAGCAATAGCACAACACATCTTCTGAAATCACATGCATGCCGAATGCACCAGTTCCATGCATTCAAATTGTATACAAAGTGTTGCTCTTGGCAACTAATATATCTCATCAACCATCCTCTTCCTGCCCAAAAGTAAATCTACGGCTTGTTCACATTTGAAGTGGCAAACCCCTGTGTTAACCCCTTGCAAGTTTATCTCATCAACCATCCTCTTCCTGCCCAAAAGTAAATCTACGGCTTGTTCACATTTGAAGTGGCAAACCCCTGTGTTAACCCCCTGCAAGTTTTTTGTTTTTTTACACATACCCTGTATTGTGAATGGTACATGTACATGTATGAGGGCCACAAAAAAAAAACCATCTTGTTTGGCTCCTGGCAGCAAAAAAAGGGTGTGGACCAATCAAAATTCTTATAAAGTTTAATAACGCAAATTATGATGTAATCAGTTCTTTTCTGTGTAACTGTTGTCAAATGTTGATGCGTTAATGAGCATCTGATTCGCATACAAGCGGCTCAGTTTACTGTGACATACGTGAACACTATTAAAAAACATGGGGTTTGCCACTGGATATCTGAATGAGCCTATATCATTAAATACATGTATCTGGATTCTTTTTGCAATTTCAGTTAACTATGCACTTCTTATGCACTCCACAAGTTTACAACGTCTACAACTACAGTGGAAACTCAGTGGCCCTTGGGACCATCGAAATTACCCTCGTTATACATTGTAGCAGGAATCTCGTTAAATCAGGGTTTAAAAACAATAGAATATAAAGAGCTGGGACTTGAATAGTACCTTGTTATATCAGGAATATTGTTATACATGTATCAGATCTCTTATACCGAGTTTCCACTGTACATGTACATGTATCCAAGAACCAATAAGCTTGAGCAGTGAAAACACAGCTTGACACAGGTTACATGGGCAAGAGAATGCTGGATACTGAACAAAGGTCAAAACCTGCACTTTCTAAAGCAAACAAGTGCATTCCAACTCAAAAAAAGAAGATGAACTGTTGTAAAGCGTACAATGTACTTGTATCACTCTACACATGAAATGTTGGCTGACATGCAGTAAAACAATAATAAAGACTGTTATTTCACAGGTCTGTTTATTTAAAGTTTAAAATCAATCGCCTTTGGATCTTGGAATAATAAAACTTCTGGTTGTTAATATATTTGTTTTGCTTCACCTTTAGATCAATAAATCCTATTTTACAGGATGTGATATTGAACAACCTTGGTAGGAATGATCCTTTTTAAGAAACTGACCTTTGAAAAATTGAATGTAGGCCAATAAAAGAGTACCGTATACATACATATACAGTACATTGTGTACCTACATGTACATGTAAACCGAAAGTTCCTCTTCAGTGCTTATTTTACTGTTATTTTTTTTTTCGAAGTAAAATTATGTGAAAAATCATAATAGGTGAATTACCAGAAGACAACCCCCTCCCCCAGTGTATCATCAAAATCAAATTACCAGCAGTTGTACTTGTGGAAACCATACATGTACATGCTGCTTATTATTTTGTGATGTGATATCAATTTCTGGTAATATTTGGGCAGTTGTCAGGAAGGTGAGATTATTTTCATCTACTTAAACAAAACTGCCTATATTTTTTAAATGGCCAACTGTTTGCAAAAAGAATCTTATACATGTATATGTAAATGACTCAGCCCTAGTATTACTAATAACTCTACATTTATATCTGATGACTGACATGACGAACACCTTGAAGGCTTTATGGCTCTCAAGACTCAATGATATGAGCTCTTATCACATGTCTTAGTCCAAATTCGTAATATTCACACAATCACATGCATCTCTAAATATGGCTACTGGACATGCCAGGGATAACTGCTCAGGTTTTTCTTTCCATCAAACATGTTTTCAGTGTCTGCTGGAGTAATTCCCGGGAGCTTGAAAGCGAGACGTTACGAGACGAGACGGGAAACCAAGTTCAGAGTTAGATCAGACAGAAGGGCAAATGACATCTCTTTTCAATCCGTGGGTCCATTCACACCCAAGTAAAAAGTGTTCACTGTACATTAACACACATACACAGGTACATGCACATGTAATGTATACATGTAGAATGGGTGTATGCAGTGATTTGAAATATAGTTCAGTAGCCCCATTCATACCCCAAGGAGAATGCAAAAATTGAAGTGAAATTAAGATTCCGTTATCAACTTATCAGTGCATGGTTATCAGTTATTATTTGATACACGTTTCACGTATTCACAGTCATTCATGATGCTCCCTTGTATGTACTTTTTCTCGTTTTTACTTAATTGCTTATGTTTGTAATATTTTTTTTGTTTATTCATTTGGTTTGACTGTTTGTATAATCCTGTGATATGCATGTAAACAAATCAAATTTCCATTGCAATTATGGACAATAAAGCATTGAATTGAATTCAATTGAATGGTGAATAAGGAAAAATAGTAAATACCTGGAACATCAATCTTCTCATACAGTATCCATTCACAATTCATACTCAAGAAAAAAGAAAGATTTGAATTGCGACCCAAAACTCATATTCTTGTGCAGTGTGCCCATTCAAAAAATGTATACATACATGTATGTACGTGTAGGATTAATTGATTTTTTTTTTTTTCATTTATTCACTTCAGTTGGCCTTAGTTGTACTTTCACACAAAGTGCTCCATTGACCTTCATGTCAACACAGAGTACACAGCCAATAACCTTGGTTGATTACAAATGTTATTCTTCAGGTGTGATTTTTGCGATATGAACTGTTCACATGAGAGGAAGAAGGTCTCAACTCCATCAAAAACAGTTTGGAATTATAAAGGAAAAAAACACTATTCTGTAATAAGTGTTGAAAATGGCATATTTCAATAATGTAAAACGGCTTGTACACGCAGGTCAGTTGTATTACTTTGCTTTTGCATCTGAAGCATATTAGCTTAAGGTACGGTAAGCATCATCACAGCTCTATCAAGATCTCCAACCATGTGAAATTTTGTTCTTGATAAATCAAAAAGTTCTTTCTTGGAGTTAAAACCTTCTTGTACATTCACAAGAAGAAATAAGCTTGCTTAATATTGCAATAAAATAGAGCAATATAATACGCACTGTGATTGGTTAAATTTGTATCACGTGACGTGCAAAAATTTTGTTATAGCCCACGACTGTGCACTATAACTTTGATTTTTGCATGGTTAGGTGCATACAAAAGTATATGGGATCACGCATCAAAAGCACCTTGTGGGTACTTATTGTTAACAATGTTTTTAGCTGTGCGCTTGTGATGTGAGCGAGAGAGGCAATTAATGAAATCAAGAAAGGAAGACTCTTTAAACTGTCATACAGATCTAATGTCAGGGGTCTATTCACTATAGTAGATAGTGCATGTTCTTTGATGCACCATTACTGGACTATATGAACTCCAAATACTAAATTATTCCTCATGCAAACTGCACTCGGGATAATTTAGTATTTGTCATGCACATAATCCCGTATAGTGCATGATAGACCATGCATTTTTTATATATAAATAGAGGTCATTTGTTGTGTATGCATTGCTAAAGAAATGGTCATTGGAACACTAGAATAAGCATGTGTGTATACATTAAAGACAAGAAGAAGTGATAATAACAAATTAAATTTGAGCCCTACTTCCTGTCATGTATTAATACATTGTTTTACTCACCTTAAATTGAGATACGATAAAGACATAAGATTGATGATTTCCTCCGGTACTACTCTGATAACATTGTTATAGCAGGTCAGTCTTTGTAAAGCTGTGTATGAACACAGCTCACAGGGCAGTTCACTGAGCTTGTTTTTTGACAGATCTGAAACAAAATAGAAAAAAATTAATCTTATTAGATGAATTTCATATCTCAAGAAATTTTCTCTCAGAAAACCTTCACAACAATTCATAAGCCTATACAGTACAACAGTGGCGGATCCAGGTGGGGGTGCAAGAGGCACGTGCCCCCTCTAATTTTTGAGAATCACACAATAAACATACATGTGCATGTTAATTTAGCTACAAGTATATGTAAGAAAATTGTTGTCTGCGCCCCCTCTATTCCAAATCCTGGTTCCTTGGCTGGTGCAATGCTGGGTATATTGATACATTCATGATTTTCTCTGATACAATTACAGCAGGTCAGTCTTTGTAATGCTACATCATACATGCATGTATGAACACAGCTCACAGGGCAATTCACTCATGAGCTTGTTTTTCAACAGATATGAATTTGAAATGGAAAGCATACAAAACATGAATTTCCATTTCCATCTAAAGAAAATTTTTCCCTCAGGGTTATCCTCAAGATAATTCACATGATTTCCTCTAGTACCACTCTGATAACACTGTTGTTATGACGGGTCAGTCTTTGTAACGCTGGGTGTGAACAGAGTTCACAGGGAAGTTCACTTCAGAAGCATGATTTTAGACAGATCTCAATTGGAATGAAATTAACAAAAACATCATATCAATAATTTCAATAATTTGTATACCTTACTATTTCTTGGATAGTACAGTGCATAAGTTGCAGTACGTTTTTCAAAGGGATTTGGTAACTTTGTAAAATTGTCGTTATTGAGTTCAAAAGTGAATGAAATCTTTAACTACATACATGTAATGTAAATAATGAAATTGGACAATATGAGTAAAAATAGAGCACATCTACTGGATACCCCAAAAGAGAAAATAGATCACCTTTCCAAGGCAAAAATCTAGTGAAAATCAACAGCTGATCAATGTTTGAACATACATGTAGGGTTCTAAGGTAGGGTTTACATGTATAATGAAGGTTCAGCATTAGGTGTACACATGCAGTGTTTGGCCCGGAGTTGAAGCTAATGACATTTGAATGGTGAACGAAATGGAAACAAAGCAATTGTCAACGACACATGACCTTCCATGAACAAAAATCTGTTGAAAAATCAATACTTTGTAGCATTTTTTCCTTTCTAATTTATCACACATTCCGAAGGAATATCATACTACAAATTTGCAAATTGGAATTCAGGGAATAATTTTACTTCTCAAATTTGATTAGCAGTTTTGGTCGATGGGAAAATACTTGTAACAAAGTTCTGTATGTTTCTATGTAAAAAAAACGCTACATATATAAAATTTTGTGTAGCAGTCATATGAAAATGCATAGCAAATTGCGATGCAATACCAGGAAAATTATTCCTGGAATTTCAAAACACACATGTACATGTACAAGTAGGCTTACATATTATAATTGATCTCAATCCTAAATCCTCAAAATTATTAACGTTCCCTTCTTTCACATTTTGTTCTGACTCTGATTTTTCAGATTTCCTTGTTTTCTACCAAGGAGAGCTTTCCTTTGAAAGCAATACAATAATAAATAAATTACGTCATCACCACAACATGCTGTGCATACCGGAACAAGTGTGCATAGTATTTCAGGAAATAATGTACATGTACATTTCTGATATTAAGTGACAAATACATACATGTTGTACATGTACATGTACTGCACATGTACATAAACATGTCAGCCATCGTATACATGTGAAGTTTAGCTTATTTTGTGTGTGGTTACAAATCTGTACAGTATCCGGCAGGAAATCCTGTTTTTCTTCCTCTAAACTCGGTCAGGCCACAAAGAAGATGCGAAGTATCAGATGGGATTCCTGACGGTACGCTGAATTCACCTCAGCCAGGATACGATTCTACATGTACGTACATGTAAATGTACATACAGAAAACAAAATGCTTTGGCAGAATACACTTCATAAGAATATGAAATCACAATATATTACCTACTGTACATTTTAAAAATGCATTTTCAAATAGTGATTAATAATCAATATTCACACTATGTACAGTGAGGGCTTGCTCACACATGAAACAGGGGCCAACCCCGGAGTAAACCCCACACATTTTTTAGCTCGTAAATAAATGGGATATGAAGGGGCAAGGTAAAAAACGCAAAAGCCAAAAGCATCTTTTTTTGCCTTCTGGTGGCAAGAAAGTTAGCATAAATTATGACATCATGAGTTCGTCTGTCCAACTTTTGGCGAAACTCTCTAACATTTTTTGAGCGTGAACTATTATTAATATGTTTATAATGCACATCTCGTTATTATAAGTGGCACTGTAACAATAAATTGTGGAGGCTTTTGGCTTGATATCTGAATTAGCCTTTAGTCGTTGACACAGTGAACTTACAGGTACATGTATTTGCAAGGAAGTCTCGGATGTCAGTGTCATCTGATATGATTAAATGAGTTTAAATGACATCAAATTACAGCAGTTTTGTTTACAGATCTTTGAACAATATAGGCCTGCAGTACATGTAAGACTACTGCACACTGTAGTCTGTAGGAGTATGTACACTATTTGTACAAAACTCTATATAATATATCATTTGAAGTTAAATTGTACAATTTACATAATGTAACACTTCGCCATGTACATGTACTTCTGGGAAATAATAGTGTGAATTGAAGTACATGTAAGAGCAGCACATCATTTACAGAAAAAAATTATCTGACCCTTAGGCCTTAGCAGTACATAATACACTGCCTCCTTTCTAATGCTTTTGCGTCACCGCTACAGTGTATTTTGATCTACATGTAGAATATGAGGAGTACTGTATACAAAATGTGCAGAAAGAGAAAATCACTAATAATTTGGAGCCTGTTTCCAATAAAAGGCAGTGTAGTACGTTGCACTATTTATGAAAAAGGGTACTTTGATTGCAATCATGAAGCTCTCTAAATTGGCAGCATATCAGAAAGATAAAGAGAGAGATTAAAGAGAGACAGACAGACAGAGACAAAGAGAAAGACATCTAGGAGACAGACTATAAAGAAAGAGAGAGGGGGTACTGGAAGGGCATCTTCCCATCTTCCAGCACACATCACGGAGTGTTATGAATTTTGAATATTAATTAATGCTCATTAGAATATGGGCTACTGGGCAGTGAACCAGAAGCAGGGTCAGATCCAGGGGGTGGCCGAATCAGCCACGCCCCCTCCCCTTTTCGAACGTAAGGGGAGCCGAATCGACCACGCCCCCCTCCCCCCCTTGAAAAGCAGAATAAGCAAAACTTTAGGATAAAATACACATGAAAAAGGCAAGGACCCTTTTTTGAGGGGTAAAACAGACACCTGAAAAAGCTGACCAACCCCCCCCCCCCCCACCCCCTTTTGAAAAATTCTGAATCCAGCCCTGAGAAGATAAAGAGAGGTACAGGGAGAAAGAAAGACAGAGAGACAGTTGAGACAGACAGACAGAAATACAGAGGAGAGAGAATTGAAGACAGAGAGGGAGAGAGAGGAAAAATAGGGAGGACATCTTCCCACATCCCAGTGAGTCACGGTGACTAAAATAGATGTACTTGTAATCCCAAGCTAGATGTAGACCCCAACTGATCACATCACATCATGAGCAAACAAGCTCCTCTCATCCAGCCATGCTTCCCATAGCATGGCCTCATTGTACGCTAGACAAGACATGCTTCATAAAACATGATCTACTGTGCACACATTGAATGTACATGTAGACAATGTCTTACTTTGTATTACATGTAAACTGCATTCAAACATGTACATACATTGTGTGCTTCGCATATATGTATCTCCAGATGTCTGAAATAGAGCAACTCAATTTGTGATGAACAGTTTAAAGGCAAAGTCCACCCCAGAAGTTTCACTGTTTCAATAAAAGGAGTTAAATTTGAACAGCATTTTAAAAAAGAAATGAGCAAAATCGGTCAAAGAATAAGAAAATCACACTCATTTACATTTTCTAGTAAATTACTCTCGGCTTTGCAAATTGGCAACACTGATTATGTGAGCAACTCTCCATTCACTTTGTACACAAAATTTCACATTTTCTCAATTTTCTTGGAAGTTACACACTTTCTAACCCCCATAGTCAATGTATAAAGAATTGCTTTTTACATAACATACTTTGACTATGGGGTGAGAAAATGTGTAACTTCCAAGAAAATTGAGAAAATGTGAAATTTCATGTACAAAGTGAATGGAGAGCTGCTCACATATGATGTCATCAATGTTGCCAATTTGCAGAGCCGAGAGTAATTTACGAGAAAATGTAAATGAGTGTAAGTTTATTATTCTTTGACCGATTTTGCTCTTTTTTTTTTTTTTTTTAATGCTGCTCAAATTCATCTCCTTTTATTGAAACAGTGAAACTTCTGGGGTAAAATTTTCCCTTTAACAATTTCAGCCCACAAATAACAAGGTGCAAATAGCTTGATATCCCCAACCCCCCCCCCACCAAAAAAAAATGTGTGCAAGTGAATTCCCTTTAAAAAATGACATTTGTACGGGTACCCATGTTCACAGGGAGACAAGTTCCATACTTCATGTATGATCATTAAATTCCCTGTGCATTTAGCACAAGTTAGAAAACAGAGAAATTATTAACCTATAGATTTTCAATGGAAACTTCTAAAGGGACCTACAGTGTGTACATAATTTCCCCTAAATCAGTTTAATATAATTTCTCAAAATTATATGAACATACATGTACATCATTCTGCATGTGCACACAGATTTACATAATATTGTATATATTGACTGTTAACCCACTCGTGACATAGGTCCACATTTTGTGCTTTGGCCTAATATCTTTTGATGCAAAGCCCTAAAAATCATACCAAATATATGAGCAGAAAGAGCAAAAGATTCTACACAAACTGTGTCCATTTTGGTAGCGTCAATATTTGTTGTCTGATAATGAAAATTTTTTAAAGGAAAATAAGCATTAAAATCCTTAAATTGGCAATGTGATAGAAAGTTTAAAATCACCATATTTCCTGGCAAATTGGCAACTTTTTGACTTCTCATCATAATTTCTGTCAATTTATATTCATTTCAGATACATGATGTTTTATAAGAAAAATGTAGCAATAAAATAAAAATGTTGGTGTTGCCAATTTGAAGAATAAAAGCTGATCAAATTAGGCTTTAAATTATTCCTGTCAATGCATTTTCTTTGCATCCCCTTAGTATGTACATGGACAATATATGCAATCAGTGAAAACTTCCATTTTATGTCTAATCTTTCATAATGTACACCTGCACATGTACATGTAGTAAAATACACCTATGATAACAATGTTTTTGTCTCTAGTCTTTTATCACATTACTGTGCCCCTTCAACCAAGTGCAACCTTGCATATCAACTTACCTTGCCTCAATCTATTTTCGTTTTTCCTTCTCTCTCTCTCTCTCTCTCTCTCTCAAACTTTTCCCCTTTCTTCATTTCTCTCCCTCTCACAACAGCTTGGCAGCAGGGGAAACTTCAGGAGAGAGTGCAGCTTGTGGGGAGGGGGAGGGGGAGGGGAGGAAGGAAGGAAGGTGGAGTTTCCGAGAGGGGCTGCCATTTCAGGCTGCACACTTCCTCCCCTGTTGAAGAAGATCTCTCATAGAATGCAGCCAAGAAAAGGCGGGCCATACTCGGTGCAAAATAAGATCGCCCCCATATCATACCATGTGCTTATTCATGCTGCAAATTGCAAAAAGTGATAGAAGCCATTTTTTACAGAAGTTTTAAAGTTAATACAACCACTGCATGAAACAAAAAAAAAAAACCTTCCATACAAACAATAATAATAAAAAAATAATATATTAGCATAGTGCATGATGTGAATACTTCAATGCGGCTGCGCTTTACAATGTTACTATTATTACCCCTGATCACTGGATTTCTAGCCCGCACACAAGTGTGCACCATCTCTTCTCCTTAAAGAGCATTCCTACCATTTTGCACATACATACATACATACTGTACATACATGTACACCTCACTCATTGGGAAAAAGTTTGGAATTATGATCAAATTCATCATGTATTCATATTATTTTCTTAATATGTTAGCAAGTTTCAGCAACTTCAAAATTTTGCAAACATCTTTAAATTTATATACTGGTAATAGGATATAGTGTTTTTTGTTTTTGTTCTTTTTTTTAATTTGTACACTCTTCATACATTGTACATGTATGTTAGAGAGGCCTACTGTAAGTAGCAATTAATTGTTCCCCGTATTCTTGAAAGCCTTGCTTGATGTCCATATGATGACCTACTGATGAGAATGATACAGGCAAAAACAACAAAACTGGGTGCAATTACCAAAAATCTCCCCCTCCCCCCCCCCCCCGATTTCGCACCATTCAGGGGCCTGTAACACAAAGGTTTGCGATTAATCGCATATTAAAAACAACCATTCTGATTGGTCCAAGGTCACCCTTTTGAACGAGATGTACATGAAACAATGGACTTGATTGGCTGGTACAACTTTGCGATTGATCGCAAGTCTCTGTGTTACGGGGCCCAGGTCTCCACAAGTTGGCATGTACATGTACATGTATGCCTGCACGGTGTACATGTACATGTACATTCACTGACCTAATATACTGGGCACTAATGCACTTTCATATCCATGCTCATATTTCCAGTTGTAATGAACGAATCTAAGCCGAAATTTCACAGACTGATCAGCAACATGTATTCAATCGTTCACTTGAGTTTTAATAAAATCGGACAGAGGGAACCTGGATTAATACGGCTTCAATATCCGATGTTGTTGTGTCGCTCAGTACGGTCTCTCTGCTGTGTGCTTCATGCTCAACTGAAGCAAGCAATCAATCTCGATATGATGAGTACGTGCCGCTGCTCTTTGGGTGCTCGAAGCACACAGCAGAGAGACCGTACTGAGTGACGCAATCGGACATCGAAGCCGTGATCGAGGTTCCCTTTGTCCGATTTTATTCAAATTCAGATGGTACACATACATGTACATGTTGCTGATCAGTCTGTGATATTTTGATGCAGATTCATTCATTACAACTGGAAATATGCGCATGGATACCAAAGTGCATTAGTGCCTTTTTTGTGTGGGCAAATAAAGGCTACTGTATTCTTTAAAAAAAAATTCTTTCTTTCTCTATTTCCAGATTAAACCATTAAACTTATAAATAAATGTACATGTATGTACTGATGTTTGTAAACCCAAGAAGGAAGTTTCCAACAGACAACTCTAAGGCCAAAGGCCCCAAATTCAGTCAACCTTTTAGCGAGCCAGACAATAAAACACCAATAAGGCACTCCTTAATGGTCATTCCTCTTTACGTGTACATCCTGTTTTCTCTATCGCTCTGGTGATGAGCCCATCTGACAAGCTCTCATTTTCATTGTAATTTCAAAGGGTTTGCATGGTCGTGACAAGGCAAGCTATCGTGCAAAAGCTTAGAGTCCAAGCTTTCAGACTATTTCAGAATGTAAACATGACATATTTCTGACCTATCGGTCATTTTGTAGTGGAGGGTCACAAACGATGCATTTTTTTTAATGCTCTTTCAATGACAATCCAGTTGTGACAGTGACACTCTGACCATGGTTTTGGAGTTACTGTTGCCCTCCTCCTGAATATGTTTTGAAGAAAGGATAAAATCTTTTTTTTTTTTTTTCTTCCTTATTTGATTTCAATATCTTTCACATCGCATAAAGGCATACATGTATCTGCACTGATGCCATGATTTTCTCAACAGAGTTAATTAGGGTTAAAGGACACCAACACCGTCAATTCAAGTAGTTTTTAAATCAAAGCTAAGATGGAATAGAACAGATTAGCGAAAATTCGAACACAAATAATAATAATAATAATAATAATAATAATAATTAATAATAATAATAATAATAATAATAATAATAATAATAATAATAATAATAATAATAATAATAATAATAATAATAATAATAATAATAATAATAATAAAAAATTGTTCTTTTATAGTGCATAACACATTGCAGGAAAGGCTAAAAGCATGTCTCTATGTGCTTGAAAAAATAATATCAACTTTTGTAAGTCAACATGGCGAAATGAATTATCTTGTCAAGTTGACTTCACAAAAAGTTCATATTGTCAAAAACTCGTCAAGGTGACATAAATTATCTTGCCAAGTCGACCTCCCCAAAGGTACATGTACATGTCATCATGATGATTGGCCACATAAAATTATCCTGGCAAGTTGACTTCATGAAAAGTTCACTGTTGTCAAGACGACGTACTTTTTAGGCAGTCGACTTTGTAAGAAGATTTGTGTCACTATGACAATATGAATTTTTATGAAGTTGCTTGACAAGATATTTTTTTTCACCATAATGGCTTATAATAGTTGAAAGTCAACATGGTAAGATAAAATATCTTTTAAAAATAATACAAATATCTTATTACATGTCAACATGATATGGAAATTAAGTTGACTAGACAAGATATCTTGTCACATCGTCAAGTAGAATGGCAGTTTTAACACTTCGGTAATGGTATAAAAGCATACTCCACACTTATTGCGGCAGCCCGAACGCTATGCATTCGGGCTGCGCACTTCGTCATAGGAAAGGTTAGGTGCCCAACTGTTCCAAGCTCTCCAGCTCTCCAAAGTGAATTATTTTCTTATTAAATCGATATGAAGGAATTTCAGATACTTACAAGTCCCTTTATCCGGATAATTTTTGTTACAGTTTTTGAAGAGGATGATACAAAAATGAGGCTATATTTTCCCAGATCTTTGATGAATCTTTTCTACAGGCCGTTGTTAGTTTACAAATGCGCATGCACAAGTTCATGTTTTTGTTTCTACTATGCGGAACGGCGATCGCTGGAATGGCTTCAAATTGGCGTGCAAAAAGGGAAATTTGATGGATTCTAAACACATTTGAGGTGAAAAATGAAAAATGACTAAAAAAAAAATCAAAATAAGATTAAGAAAAAAAAAATAAGCAGAGTACTTAGTTAATGTAGAGTTTTACAGGTAACATTTCTGATTCAAACCTGGGACCTATTGGCATTGCAGAGCCAGAGCAACACACAACATGCAGCTCCGACTGAAACAAACCAGCTGGAATATGCACTTCACTACTCTCCAGCAACGGGCACCCAACGGCCAAGTCAAACAGGCTTATTTCGCAGTCGTACAGCAGCTGCATTTAACAAGATGTTTTGATACTGTGGTCTTTCGATAACTCACCGATCTCCACAGTGTCCAACAAATCGAACTTTTCTGCACTTTTAGGATAGTCCCTTAAATTCCTTCCACTAAGATTGAGTTTTCCCGACACTTGAGCATCTTCTAAAACCTTTTCTAGAGACCTTAATTGAGTGCCTCCACTATGCGATACGGCCACCGCCATTTTCGCATCCAACTATCTTTAATATCCCGGAAGTTATTCTGTGTGTACAATTCATCAATATATGGGTGCATTCATATCGTACAGTGCATGCAGCGCAGTACACATGAAGCAGCAGTTAAAAATGGTCGTTCGCCATCTGCGGCCAAACACCATACATTTTGAAGAGCAGAACAACCACAACCACAGAAGGAAGACAGAGGTGGTGCCAAACACCATACATTTTGAAGAGCAGTACACCCACAAAAGGATGACAGGAAGAGGAAATGACAGAATAAAAAATACGGTGAAGTAAGGAAAGATAGAAAGACAGAAATAGAAGAAAACACGTCTTCTATTTCTGCAACGGGCATCGGACTTGTACATAGCTTGTAGGCTTAGATCTACTTGAAAAGGGGAGAGCAGTGGGAGACAAGAAATAGAGGAAGAATAGAAATGAAAAGATGAGGAACATAAAAAATAAACATTCATATTCATCCCATTATGCCGTCGGTAGTGACCGAATTATTCATTGTACCCTAGCCCTCACCCCGGGCTCCCACCGCCATGTCGCTGTCAGTGACTGTCACCCCCTCCTCCCCCCCCCCCCCAAAAAAAGGAGAGAAAATAATGTAAAACATAAGGATGGGCGAGAAAAAAATTACGATGAGTGGATATAAATGAATCAAGGAGAGTGAAAGGATTAGAAAGGAAGGTGATAAAGGAAGGGAAAGAATTCGGTATAACTTTCATATTACATAGCCAAGTAAAACAATAGTTAGGCCTACGTCGAGTCATACTAAACATGTTTTTTTTTTAATTAAAAAAAAAGAGGGAAAAACATCTTTGGAAGTAGCGGCACCTAGAACCTTCACAGCAGTAGAGAGTGCATACATTCTTTAAACAAAATCAAGCAACGACAAGCTTCAGATTTTCTCTCTTTTTTCATAGTTAGTTTGCTTGAGTAAATGAAATTTTAAAAAGAGAGTTGATCGTGATAATATCTTTCAGAAAGTGCTATTTTCCTGAGTAAAGATTAATTTCATTATTTATGTTTTAGCGCAAGTCCTTCCTTTCTCCTATCTCTCTCTTCATAATAGTTCCGATATTCAACTTGCCTCCTCATTCAATTCATTTAAAAGGGAATCAAAATCGTTTCTTTTGCAATCTTGCATTAATTTCAGTGCATAGTCTATTCACGTCTTGCCTCCTTCTTTAAACTGTTTTATTCTTCCGGTCGCATGCCTTCTCTGTAACTCACAGTATGGTCACTATCCCTGCAACCGTGTGAGCCATATATTTCTATCCAATGAATAAATAATATTGAGGAGATACAAACAATAATTTTAAAAAAAAACCTTGATCGAGATTTAATTATTTGGGGGGGGGGGGGCAGCCCTACCCCCACCATACCACAGTGCTGCAACATTCACATCGTGCGCGCGCTCTCTCTCTCTCTCTCTCTCTCTCTCTCTCTCTCTCTCTCTGTCTGTCTCTCTCTCTCTCTCTCTCTCTCTCTCTCTCTCTCTCGCTTCTCTCTCTCTCTCTCTCTCTCTCTCTCTCTCTCCTCCTCCTCTCCTTTTCACAGCTACATGCAGCCAATTTTGTTTTATCCTTATATTTTCCACTTCCCTTTTTGATTATTATTTTGTCTTGTATCTGTTCTATGCGTTTAAGTCTTATGCTATTCTTCGTTGCCTCTTTTGGCCTTTGCAACTGAAAGTGTATATATTTATATACATTTCCTAATAAGAGAGATATCTTGTCTAGTCAACTTAATTTCCATATCATGTTGACATGTAATAAGATATTTATATTATTTTTAAAAGATATTTTGTCTTGCCATGTAGACTTTCAACTATTATAAGCCATTATGGTGAAATAAATTATCTTGTCAAACGACTTCATAAAAATTCGTATTGTCAGAAGTTTAATGACAAAATAAATGCAAACTGCAAACTGCAAAATGCAAATTGCAAAATGCAAAGTGCAAAATGCAAACTGTATACACTGAGGAAGGCCCGAGGCGGGCCGAAAATTCTGAACAATAAAAGCTAATGTTGGATTTACACATGGCGTACCTTCGACTCTTTTTGAAGTTATTACTGTCTAATTAATGTCGTAATAATCATTATTCCAATTATGCATTATTTCGACATTATTTTGATATCACTTCTATGTGTATATTATTTTGCCTGTTCGTTTCTTATCTGTTCAGACCTGATGAAGGCCATGTTGGCCGAAAGCTTGCCAATACAATAAAAGGACAAGATCGAGAGCTACGTCAGCTTCATTCCATTTATTTTCTTTCACTATATATATATATATATATATATTCATATATGGATAGTTATGTATGTTTGATTTTTTCAAAATTTGTTGTTATTTGTTTTTTGAAAATGAAAAAAATAAGCTCTTGAACTCTTGAAAGTTACTGTACATGTACTTTCAAGGAGAATGCAACCAAGACATCAGCGTGCTTCCAGTGAATGAAGAAGAATAAGAAGAGTAAACAGTGAAAGTTTGAGGAAAATCAGACAATCTGTTCAAGAGTTATGAACTATGAAATTTTAAGTAAATCCTTGGATTGGCAACTTTGCCAGGATCTGTGATGTCATCGTGGACAACTCTCCATTCATTTTGTAATCATAATTTAACATTTTCTTTGTTTTCAAGAAAAATAAAAAATTCTATTGATTTATTGTTTGAGTATGACATGGCTATATCAATTCTGCAAGCATTTGGGGAAGAATTATGTATACATCATTTTTTTGGAAAAAAAAATTATGTACAAAATGAATCGAGAATTGTCCACGATGACATCACAGATGTTGGCAAAGTTGCCCATTCAAGGATCCCCATAATAGGGATTTAATGAAACTTTCAAAATTCATAACTCTTGAACAGATTGTCAGATTTTGCTCAAACTTTCACTGTTTACTCTTTTTGGTTATCTTTATTCACGAAGAGCGCACTGATGCATAGGTTGCATTCTCCTTTAAACGAGTCGCAACAATTTGTCAAAATATTGGCCTTTATGTTATTCTACTGCTTTTGTATTTTTATAATTTTTCCAAGTTTTATCTATATTATATACAAATCATGGTTGTAATTATTTGAGGGATCCACATTTTACAAGCTCTGCTTTGTAGTGGATTCATCCAGACTGTTCCACGGTTGTTGTTTTTTTAACAAATAAATCAGATATAGGCTACTAGGCATTTTACAGCATATTTATGTACAATATCTATTTTATAATGCAAGTAATGCAAAATGTGTTATACTTGTCGCAGTAATCCCAAAACGCAGCTCCTTGGAAGCTATAGACTAATTTCACAACGCAAGAGGGCAGCAGACTGTTCGACACAGTTCGACATTCTGCGGTGGGCGCTCCAACTTTTATAGTACACAAGTCAATGGCGCGTTATGTACATTCGTTCGACTTTTTGTCTATTTTGACCAGTATATGCAGATTTATTTTGATATTTGCAATGAGAAATTATCAGGGAAGTTCAGGTCGCAGCTGTGCGTGTTCAAATGCCACAAGAATGGGAGAAAGTTTAAAAATTGGAAGCTAACTGAGTGCGAAATTCACTCATAGGCCATGGGCTAGTGGGGGTCATAGTGCACCCCCGGTGTGACTTACGGAAATGGTTATTTTCATGTAGCCCTAGGTCTAACAATTCAGAAAATTGATGTTGCCACCAAAAAAACTGGGATGGAAGATACCCCCCATGGACTTTTTGACCACGCCCACTTTTACAGCTGATTGTAGAAAATTAGGGGTATTGATAGTTTGTAACTGCTCTAACTTTGCAATTCTTCACATATATATGTTGTATGACCCCTTAAAATGTCGGTCTAATTGAGTTCTACAAGTTTGTGCTGCGTTTTATGCAAATTTTTATGGTGAAAAGGTCACCAGAGGTCAAAAGGACACAAATTTTGACCTTTATATCTTTAAAATAGAGCAAATGCAGGGATTTTTTTATTACAAAGACCCTATAACAAATTTTTTTCATTGAAATTTGATTAAAATTGAAAGTTACATATGTCCAATCATGTTTTTATTCAATACCAGAAAGTTAATGTTGCCAGTGAAAAAACTGGGATGGCAGATGCCCCCATGACCACGCCCACTTTAACAGCTGGTTGTAGAAATTTAGGGGTGTAGATAGTTTGTAACTGCTCTTACTTTGCAATTCTTCAGAAATATATATCATATGACCCCTTAAAATCTCGGACTAATTGAGTTCTACAGGTTTGTGCTGCGTTTTATGCAAATTTTTATGGTGAAAAGGTCACCAGAGGTCAAAAGGTCACAAATTTTGACCTTTATATCTCTAATATAGAGCAAATGCACAGATTTTTTTATCACAAAGACCCTATATCAATTTTTTTTCATTGAAATTTGATTAAAATTGAAAGTTACAAATGTCCAATCATGTGCTTATTTAATACCAGAAAGTTAATGTTGCTAGTGAAAAAACTGGGATGGAAGATACCCCCATGACCACACCCACTTTTACAGCTGGTTGTAGAAATTTAGGGGTATAGATAGTTTGTAACTGCTGTACATTTGCAATTCTTCAGAAATATATATTATATGACCCCTTAAAATGTTGGCATAATTGAGCTCAACAAGTTTGTGCTGCATATTATGCAAATATCTTTATGGTGAAAAGGTCACCAGAGGTCAAAAGGTCACGAATTTTGACCTTTATATCTCCAATATAGAGCAAATGCAGGGATTTTTTTATCACAAAGACCCTATAACAATTTTTTTTTATTGGAATTTGATTAAAATTGAATGTTACATATGTCCAATCATGTGCTTATTTAATACCAGAAAGTTAATGTTGCCAGTGAAAAAATTGGGATGAAAGATACCCCCATGACCACACCCACTTTTACAGCTGGTTGTAGAAATTTAGGGGTATAGATAGTTTGTAACTGCTCTAGCTTTGTAATTCTTCAGAAATATATATCATATGACCCCTTAAAATGTTGGCTTAATTGAGCTCAACAAGTTTGTGCTGCGTTTTATGCAAATATCTTTATGGTTAAAAGGTCAACAGAGGTCAAAGGTCACAAATTTTGACCAAATTTAGGTCAAAGTATGCCACTTTTTGACCTCTGGTGACCTTTCCACAGCATAAGTTTGCATGAAATGTATGACAAATTTGTAGGACTAGTAAATCAACTTTTTAAAGTGGTCACAGAGAAGATATTAGTGAAGAATTTCGAAGTTAGAGCAGTTATAAACTAATTTTCCTACACCATCTATAAAAGTGGGCTCGGTTATCAAGACCTCAGTTCCTTTTCATTTATTTTTCCATCATTTCTATTCAGTCCATGACTCTTTTTTTACTCACCATTTCCTTTTTATTCAGAACATTCTTCTTCCACCATTGGTTCTCCTTTTCGGTTCTTCCATTATTTGTTTCTGAATTGATTTAATTTCTCTGTAATTTGAGTTATTTTTGTTTGTAATACCAACGTGATGTGAGGTGTGCATTATTGCAGGAAAATAAATAAGAGCACCGATGGAATTTAGCTTGTCGATATCTTCATTTTGAGTTTCTCATTTTAGTTATAATATACATATTTTTAGTTCTTCTTATGTTGATTTGATACTGCTCATAGCTTTGTGACTTTGACTGATTTTACCTGCTTTATATGACTGATTGTAGGGTGTTTCAGCAAGGAATTGTGAAGTGTTACGCTCCTTTTTTGACACATGTATGTCAAAACTTACAAATAATCTATAGAACATGTAGAAGATAAGTACCAGATTGTTGATTCTACTTCTTCTTCTTCATACATTTGTTTGCTGATATTAAGTAAAAACATGATTGCAGTATGTAACTTTTAATTTCAATTAATTTTCAATGAAAAACAAATCTGTTAAGTGGTTTTGGTGATTTAAAAAATGCATTTGCTCTGTATCATAGGTAGAGGTCAAATTTTGTAACCTTTTGACCTCTGGTGACCTTTTCACCATAAAAAAATTGCATAAAAATTAGCACAAACTTGTAGAGCTCAATTATGCCAACATTTTAAGGGGTCATATGATATATATTTCTGAAGAATTGCAAAGTTAGAGCAGTTACAAACTATCAATACCCCTAACTTTCTACAACCAGCTGTAAAACTGGGTGTGGTCATGGGGGTATCTGCCATCCCAGTTTTTTCACTGGCAACATTAACTTTCTGGTATTGAATAAAAACATGATTGGACATGTGTAACTTTCAATTTTAATCATATTTCAATGAAAAAAGTCTGTTATAGATTCTTTGTGATAAAAAAAAAAATCCCTGCATTTGCTCTATATTAGAGAAATAAAAGTCAAAATTTGTGACCTTTTGACCTCTGGTGACCTTTTCACCATAAAAATTTGCATAAAACGCAGCATAAACTTGTAGAACTCAATTAGGTCGACATTTTAAGGGGTCATATGATATATATTTCTGAAGAATTGCAAAGTAAGAGCAGTTACAAACTATCTATACCCCTAAATTTCTACAACCAGCTGTAAAAGTGGGCGTGGTCATGGGGGCATCTGCCATCCCAGTTTTTTCACTGGCAACATCAACTTTCTATTATTAAATAAGAACATGATTGGGCATATGCAACTTTCAATTTTAATCAAATTTCAATGAAAAAAAAATTTGTTATAGGGTCTTTGTAATAAAAAAATCCCTGCACTTGCTCTATTTTAAAGATATAAAGGTCAAAATTTGTGACCTTTTGACCTCTGGTGACCTTTTCACCATAAAAATTTGCATAAAACGCAGCACAAACTTGTAGAACTCAATTAGACCGACATTTTAAGGGGTCATACAACATATATTTGTGAAGAATTGCAAAGTTAGAGCAGTTACAAACTATCAATACCCCTAATTTTCTACAATCAGCTGTAAAAGTGGGCGTGGTCATTGGGCATCTGCCATCCCAGTTTTTTCACTGGCAACATTAACTATCTGGTATTGAATAAAAACATGATTGACATATGCAACTTTCAATTTTAATCAAATTTCAATGAAAAAAAATTGTTATAGGGTCTTTGTAATAAAAAAATCCCTCATTTGCTCTATTTTAAAGATATAAAGGTCAAAATTTGTGACCTTTTGACCTCTGGTGACCTTTTCACCATAAAAATTTGCATAAAACGCAGCACAAACTTGTAGAACTCAATTAGACCGACATTTTAAGGGGTCATACAACATATATATGTGAAGAATTGCAAAGTTAGAGCCGTTACAAACTATACCCCTAATTTTCAACAATCAGCTGTAAAAGTGGGCGTGGTCAAAAAGTCCATGGGGGGTATCTTCCATCCCAGTTTTTTTGCTGGCAACATCAATTTTCTGAATTGTTAGACCCAGGGCTACATGAAAATAACCATTTCCGTAAGTCACACCGGGGGTGCACTATGACCCCCACTAGCCCATGGCCTATCACTTTTGACTCATGAAGCCTGTTTGTGTGAGAAGCCGTACTCCCTACACAGGTTTCCGTAAGCAATTTGAAGGAATTCGTCGCCAGTGGGTAATAACATCAATAGAAAGGACTTTGAAGTCAAGAAACATTATCATTATGTACTTTGGCGTAAAACTTAATGAGTGAAAACATGACTTTGTAAACAGGGTAAGATTGAGGGCTCCCGTTTACTATGGCTTCTATGCTGCAATCGAACTATTACTGACAAAACTAAGTTGAAAAACCATCGAAAGTACAAAAATTCATCATACCTTCATCCGTCAGATGTGAATATTGTCTTACCTCATCTACCCATGTATCCATGCTTTATTTTATTGATCTAGAATAAAGTAAATGGAACAATATCGGGACATATCTCATATCTTACATTCATTTTGTACACAGAGCCAATCGCGGTCAGCGCGCTCGCCCACCGCAGCAATGGCGTCGCCGATAGAGGGCCAAATACATAAACCGGAGGTGAAATAGGTCTATACTGGGATGTCAATAATGTCATGTGCCAATGGAGGTGACAAGGTGCAGGATTTGGGTTGGCTCACATATACAATAAAAATGAGCATGCAGGGGTGCGAGTAAAACATGCATTGGTCCATTTATAGCATGTGGGACCCAACAGGAGGCTGCATCATGCTGATGATAGGTAGTGCAGCCTCTCTGAACGTAGTTGGATTTCCATGGAGAATGACATTAATAATGGTTCATAATCGGATTATCTGTTTTATTTCTTTTCAACTGTTATAGATATTATTGATCTGTTGAAATGGAAATAAAAAATGAAACTGAACCACCCTCTCTCTCTCTCTCTCTCTCTCTCTCTCTCTCTCTCTCTCTCTCTCTCTCTCCATTTTTCTCTCCTATATTCATTTCTGAAAAAGAGTCCATTTACGTGTAAGTAATAATAGAGCACGAATTTCAAAGAAATTAACTCAAAGGCAAAACCCGGTTGTCACTGCAACTTTGGCACGCGTCTGAAAATCAAGCATTCGTAACGATATCGTCAAGGCATAAGGTTGATTACTGGAAATCAGTTTACATAGAAGTGTTTTTACCTATAGAAAGGAGGCCATAATCCTTTCTTTTTAACTCGATTTAGCATAAAAGATAATCACAGGTAATGCTATTACAGTAAAATTGCTCTGAAATAAAGCAGGAGAATCTGATTTTGAAGAGATGCGGAATATTTGGATGAAAGTGCACTTTCCCTGTTTTCCTGTATAACTGAAATTCGATATGCATGTACTTTGCAGGCGCCGTTTAGCATTGTTTCCTTCTCTTCGTCTTGTTTATTCATTTTTCATGTAAATATTTTGATAAATTATTATTTTTCATAACTGTGAGATAATGTAATACATTCTTCAGTGGCCAACAATGTTTTGGTCAGTGCACTAAACGCAGTATCATGTACATGATGTATGTACTACATACATCAGGATGTACGCGCTTTAATAATGAGACTACTAGTTTATTATTAAAGTGCGTACATCCTGTTGTTTCTGTGCAGTTATTTAGGTCCTATTGTTAGTGATTACGGGGTGCTAATAACTTTTCGGGAAATCTTGTTCGCGAGAGGATTAATCAAATTTGGAAATGAAACTGAAACCATGCAGTTAGGCCTATTAAAGCGCACTGGCATAATGAGCAAAAAAAAAAAAAAAATTTTTTTTGGGGGGGGGGGGGGCAGATAAAAGTGAGGAAAAAACCCGGAAAAATCATGTTATTTCAGCAACATTTGTAAATCACTGGTATCGAATTAGAAATAAACCACGTTTGATTTTTGGGGGGCGGGACTGCCCCCAAGCCCATCTCCCCTCCATCAGTGCGCCAGTATTAAAGTGGTCAATGAAGAGCTTAATACTTTTTTTCCTTTTAGGCTCATGATTTGTGATTAGAATATTATACAACAGATGTTTAATGGCTAATTGAATAAAAATCACGTACGGTATATTTTTGGCCCTCATATTTATATTAAAACTACTGAGCTTCAAATGAAAAAAGGAAAAAGGAAAGGAAAAATAAGCCAATTCTATGAGACAGACCAGGATGCTGAGGGGAGAGTCTACTGTAGACCGCCCTGTAAGGCTTTTCTGATACTGATACCAATAATCGTTCTTTTGATATACGACGTAATATACCTGTAGTGTAGGCAAATGATAGACGTTTATACCCTCACCTAAAGACGTTTAAAACATATCATCACACAAAAAAGGACGTTTAAAACATAATTTACCATAGCACTTATTCCCTGATATTATTAATCTTTTACGGAACTATAGTACAGCGCTACCGAAGTGGCGTCATAACTTGTACGCCAACTATACATACTGAGAGTACCGTAACTTAACTCCGTACCATACACCTGCACCACCACTACCACCAAGTACAGCATACACCATTAGCTAAATGTCAAGGTACGGCGCTCCGCGCCGCGAAGTGGCACCGCGGGCTGCTGCGGTACGTACGTTGTGTATGTACGAACAGGTTTGTTCATGCAGCTCAGCTATTTGTGTGTACATGTATGTGATTCTTGGAATGGGAAGATAATATCCGTGACCGTGTCAAGCTCATCTTTTTATTATGGGAATTGACTTGAATTAAGAGTAAAACAGTCATCAGGATGGATGCAAAACTGTTCCTCGTCATTTACATGTATTCTTCACTCATGGTTCATTTTGCGAACTGTCATGCTAAGAAATCCGGATTGTTTTCACCCGAAATCGTCTCGGCTGCTAGCGGGCATGAGAGGTCATTTTCGCAGCCATACTATGCGGTGACCGGAGCGGTAGTAAACGGGCAACTTGTGCACAGCTCTCCCTACAGCAGCACACTGGAGGAATACAAGTCTCTGTTTCAGCTATCCCCTTTTAGCCCACTTTTTACAGGATCACAGCCAATATTTCAATTCTCAGCACAAAATGGGCGTTCACTGCCTCGCAGCCGACGCTCAGCTGGCTCTGTGGATCCAGCAGAAAACCCAACCACCGACTCTCTGCCAGAATCAGCCAAGGTTTTTGCCAAGCAAGATGGAGATTTTGTTATTGGTGGAACTTTCGCCGTGAACCTCCCGACGGGAGATATCATCTGTAGCAGGGTACTTGCCCCAGCAGGGTTGTGGGTAGAATCCATGATTTATGCTGTAGATGTGATCAATAACAGAGCAGATGTGCTACCCAATCATAAACTTGGTTTTGATATCAGGAATGATTGCTCAAATCAAAACAGAGCCTTGACGGTAAACAAATTATTTAATGTTAATACTTTTTAGCCGACTAGACTATATTATTAGATTACAGAAAACTGTGTACATGTATGTGCTGCACTTTTTTTTCTCATTTGCAGAGACTCCAAGTCTCCAACCCCAAGCACCTCTGAAGTGGGAGTTTCTCCCACCGAGACCTAGTCCAGGGATGTCGGGGGAGTAAAAAAAAAAACAAAAAAAACCCGCTAACGCTATTACTCCCCAGTGACGTCCAGTGCTTTTACCCCCTATTTGTATGATGGGGGGACCCTTGTCAGGGCACCTAATATTTCACTTAAAATTGACAAACTTTCCTTTTTGTATTCCTCTAATGGCTGACCTCATTTTAATCCTCATATCCTAGGGAGTTACTGTGCCGAAAATCTCATCAAAATCTGAACGAGAATAATGTGATTTTCACAAGAAAAGGCGATGGTGTAAATTTGACGCTAAAAAGAGGAAGGTGCCCTTGTCTGCGCACTCATTCGCTTTACATGCAGTTCGGGATTTTTTGCATGAAAGTGGCATTTTCAAGGCATGTGAGTAAAAAATACATAAAATAGACGCCTTTCCCTTGTTTTTCGTCATTTTTTCAGTGATACATATCGCTAAAATTGATTTAAAGATGATTGTGTTCATTGCGTCTTTTGTGATGTTAGAATCGCGCAGTTTCGCGTATGCGCAGACTTGGGCACTGCGCAGACAAGGGGCATCAGACCATACATAGCAAGCATCTTGGCACTTCAAAACAACCCCTGGAAAATCACTTTCCCATGGGCCAATGACACCACCAGCCTTGTAACTATCGGCTGTGGTCATTATGGACCCGACTGACACTTGGGACTAAAAATCGGACGTCCGAAAACCGAAATTTAGATATAAATATATTGTAGGGTAGCAGGAAAAACTCACCGCTTGTTTAAGTTTCCCCGGCATCCATTGAAATGCAGATAGAAAATGATAGGTCAGACTTGGTCTACATCAATCGTGCTGATCCGTCTTTGGACAAAAATTGTTATAGCACTTGATACTTTCTTTTCGTTCTAAGCTATTCATGCGCATCGGAATAGTATTACTACATGTAGATAGATGGCAAGTGTGTATTATTATAATTATTATTATTATTATTATTATTATTATTAATATTTGATGAAAATTATTTAGAAAATTCATATTGATACTAAAATCTACATTCCGGGCTGTTGCGACCCCCTCGATGAAGACAAAGCAAATACAATGGCAAACCGTAGTGATATCATAGTAGTCTTGAGACTCTCCACGGATCTGTGCCAATTTGGCCTTCACACACAATAAAATGCAGTAAACCAAACTTTTTATTTTAGTATTCCTAACATTATTTCAAATATCAGTAAGGATAATTTTGAATTAATTTCTTCCCAAATCGGGTCACAGTGTGCGGTGGCCTTAAAGCAACAGTGAACTGACCCTTATTATGATGTATTTACAACAGTGCCAACTTACGGCTACTCAAAACCAGAGACTCTTAGACACATTATATCCTTTGTGGCTTCTCGTGAATTTCCTTTGTATGAATACAAATACATTTTAACAGATGTTACTAAAAAAATAAAGCGCTCATTGATCAGAATAGAGCATGCTGGGAGCAAAAAGGGGACAAAATCAGTAGTTTAGGACTGAGAGGGCGCTATTTCAAAATCCCATACTAGGGTGCCAGTTCGCTCTGCCTTTAAGCCTTGTTTAGCTCACTCAAAGAAGTATCTATTTGGGTGTGTACATGTATCTTTTTGGGGGGTGGTCAAACTCTATTGTTGAAGATGCAAAAACACCAGTACAGTCGTCAAAATTCTGAGAAAATACTTCCATGTTACATTCATTGTAGGATGATTGAAATAGCTTATTTCTGCATAAGTCCTTGAATTGGAATTCTGTCACCCTGCAAGTGAAATTTTCAGGCTGTTTTGGCTGGCAGTCTTGCTCCATAAGAGCTTAACACAAGCTAGATTGTACATTTGCCCATGGGAAGTAATTATGGGTGGTTACAGAGGTAGGTATTGCAAGGTTACTCATAACCCCGCATTTGTGTGAGTCAGTGTGTCTACAAGTAGCCCTCCTTGGACATGTACCAGTACATTGTATTTCATGATAGGCACACTTAGTCAGTGTTACTGTTGCATATTGACATGAGACATGATGTACATTAAAAAGTTTTATCCAGTAAACTAGAACTTGCACCTGTTCATTTATGCCTTTTTTAAAACCTTTTTAATTTTGCAGGAAGCTCTAAACTTTGTGGAGAAGTCCCAGCCAAGCAATCAATGCCCTTTATCAGAGAGTCAGACTATTGGTGTTGTGGGAACAGGGTCAAGTGCTACATCTATTGCTTTAGCTACACTCTTGGGTAGGTAGTCATGAGTGAATTTAGCGTACTTGAAGTACAGGTGTCAGAGTGGCGATGTGAAGATTGTGGGTTCAAACCCCGGCACCCCCTTGTCTTCTTTGGCAAAAACATTAATCTAGCTTTGCCACTCTCCACCCAGGCTTTATTAAAGTGGGTGCCTAGTAGGATCTGAAAGTCATTGTGGTTAGTTGAGCATTTTGAACATCTGGAAAAGGCATTTGGCAGAATGCTCCCCAGGGAGTGGAGAAAGTGAACACCTTGTGTGCGGGCAATCCTGAATCCGCTGACCTTCCGGGGTAGTAATACATGTACATATATTTCCATAAAGTGCTTTAATAGAGACAGTGAAGATGTAGGTTCTATATAAGTCCAGAATGATATTACTAATATGTGCAGTAGCTGCTGCAATGTGGCAATATACAACCTTTAATCCTGAACCAAATACTATGTGTATGCCTAGTCCTAGCCATAAGCCTAAGTTTAAACTCTGCTGCAACCCTAACCATGTATCTTTGACAAGAACAGTTTTCATGAGAGCATATGTCGGGTGATCATATTTCAGGTCACCACACTTTATATGTACATGAAGAAATTCCTGTTTTGCTAATTTGTTAGAACCTACATAGTGATGTCCATACATGTACATGTTTCTTTCTCATCCCTGCAGGATTGTTCAGTATCCCTCAAGTCAGTTACTCGGCTACCAGTCAACTCTTAAGCGACAAACAACTCTACCCCTACTTCCTACGAACCGTACCCTCTGATGAGAACCAAGCCCGCGTCATGGCCTACCTTGCAGAGATCATGAACTGGAACTATGTTGCTATCCTCTTTTCGGCCAACAGCTATGGTGGGCCAGGGAGGAAGGCCCTCTATGATAACCTAAAGGCTGTGAATGCTTGCATTGCCCAGGAGTATTCCCTTGGTAGTGAGAGTGTAACAGCAGTCCCTGTCAAGGACATTGTGGCAAATCTGAAAGCAGATCCTAAAATACAGGTATGAAAACAATGAGAGATGTCGTATGTCTCCTCTTGACTTCTAATTTTCCAGATTTTTAAGTTAAAAATTTTCTTCTCTTTTTCCCCTCATCTCTTGAGTAAAGAATTATGTACAGTTGAATTGACAAGTGTTCAGACCAAACACTGAAGCTTTTTCGTCTTGTTTCAAATATGGTGGCATTTAAGAGAAATCCTTTTCTGGGTTCCTAATATTCTTGGTTACTTACATAACGGAATGAAAAACCTTTCCCAGAACTCATGCTTCTCTTCATCTCTCTCTTGGCTATAGATCAAAACCCATGACTACCATGTTTTTTTTTATGTACTTATAGGCTGATCCGGCATATCTTTGAGGGCAGCAGATGATCCGCCAAACTGCGGTGTCCCCATAGAGTTAGTGCAGTGCATTTCTGCGGTGTCCCGCAGCTGTATGTAGCACGCAAGATTATAAAGCGTGATCTTTGGTAGCGCACGCAGTAGGCGCTGCCTACAAATCGCTTCTCGGATCAGTCTATATACATGTACATGTATGTATGCTGTACAGTGGTCCTGCCCCAAGAGTTGACAGTGGTGGCCCAGTGCTTTTGCCATTAATCGACATTGACTAAAGCTGCTAATCTGATAAAATGCTGTCATTATAATAACTAAACTAAATTCTCTTGTTTTGTAGGTAATCTTCACCTTTGCTGGAAAGACAGACATTGGCAATGTCTTGCAGGAAGCTAAAGAACAAGGTCTGACTGGACGAACCTGGATTGCCAGTGATTCATGGGGAGATTCACTAAGTGTTGTCAGGGGCTATGAGGACATTGTGAAAGGAATGGTTGGGATTGTCCCCAAGGCTAAGATTGATCCTGGTCTCAGAAGGTAGGTTTGGCAAAGTTTTCAGGATCTTTAAATTTAACCTAATACCTACATGAAGGAGAACCATGTGACCTGCATGTTTCAGCCAATGGATAGTTTGACAAAATTCATTATAAATTCCATGATACTATAAGCAGTTGTCAAGGGCTGCATGTATGTGGACATTGTCACAGGAATGGCCACGATTATGTCATAGGCAATGATACATGTAGATCCTACACTCAAAATGTTTGTTTGATCCGTTTTTCAGGATTTCTAATGCAGAAATATTTTTTCCTCGGGAGATTCCCAGACCGTTTTCAATGAATGATATGGATATAGCCTCTAAGATGATGAACATTCTCTTGACCATTTTGGATATGATTTGATTTTGGTATAACACATTTTACATACAGTAGACCCCAGCCCGAGGTTTCTTGGGTTTAGTACTGAATGGGTTAAAAGGCAGTAAGGCATGGATCAATCATGTGGTCTTATAAGGAATATGTACTGTATGTTTAGTAACATTCACAAAACCATCATTCTGTGCTGGGCTGTCTGTTTTTTTGTTTTCGTTTTTTGTTTTTTGTTTTTGTTTTTTTTTTTTGTTTCTGAGGGTTTTTCTTCTTTTTTTTTTTGCTTTGTTTTGTTTTTGTTTTTAGAGCTTTGACTGGTCTGATTTTAGCTAATTGAGGTATCTAAGCCAGAATGATCATCAAAATAAACAGGAAAAAGAGAAACACTTTCCTCTTATATTGTTGGATCATCCTATATCTTAATTCATTGTAATTCCTTTGATCAGATCTCAGTAACCTTGATCAAGCAGAATTTTCAGGTTCTTTTGTTTGTGTGTACATGTGTGTGTATGCAATTACATGTATGTCACAGTAGCAACTAGGGAATGAGTGAAATTTTGGAACAATCAATCAATCATTCTATGAATTTGTCTCATTTTAACATTGATATGAGCATCTGTTGCCTGGGTATTCATAATTGATGTTCTTTCAATTTCCTGTCAGGTCATTTTTTCAATATCATGAGTATGGCTGTTCAGTAGACAGTATGCAAATTTTACATGTAGTACATGTAGACAATGCATTACAAGACGTGTGTGAATGCAATTTAGTCAGTGTATTTTCTCCTTTTAATGCTCTTGTGTTATATCTGCTTACTGTATAAGCCAATATTTTCACGTACAGATATTTTCGCGAATCACAGGCTCACAGACATTTTCGCGAGTTGTTGATTTCACGAGCGCAAGAGCAGTAGCAAGACGGGAATTGCAGTAAACTTATTTGTACATGAAAGAGCCATATCAGCAAATTCAGAGGATTTGTTTTTCGATTATTTTTTGCCAGTACAATCACACTTGTAGCTTGCGATTTATAAACAAAAAAAGCCATCATAAAACCCCTGATTTCTTGATTCATAGCGCATTTTGGGCAACTCTCTTTCTTACCACCCCACTAAAGCCCTGTATGCTTTGGAATGTTTGCATGTTTTGATATGATGCTACACACGGAGGACTGCTGCACTTTTCGCATAGCTAGTGCATGGCAATGGCAACAATGTGCCGATGACGAGAGCTAAAGCAATTAAATATGCAGATATTTTCGCGTGTTGTTAGATTCGCGATAGGTGAGTGATTCGCGAAATTCGCGAAAATAAAACCACCGCGAAAATTTCAGCTCATACAGTATTTGATAAGACTAGAGAAAATTTTTGTTATTTGAACTTATTTGTCAGAGGGATTATTCAAAGGTCTTATTCTTTGAGAGCTTATCTGCAGTAATTCTCTAATGAATGCACTTTGAATTGAAATAGTCGATTACTGCTATCTGTAATAAGGACAATTTGCTTGGAAAATGTTTAGCAGATTACTGGGTTTTGTAATACCAGGGAATACATTTCAAGTGTGATGACTGCACCCAGTATGTCAAAAGCATTTTAGTTACTTCAAATTCAAAATTTGCATTATAGGCTAATCTATAACAAGTTCAAATGTTTTTAAGGGATTTCCATGAGAGCTCCCTTTAGTATTTTTCTAAAATGAATACCTGCCATGCAGAAAGTAAATTTTTGGTATATTGGCTTTCTCCATGCAAGGGCAAATATGCCCTGATGGCCTGACCCCCATCCCCCATTCTTTGTGTAACCCCTGCCACAGCCCTCCTCTCTAGTAATATGCTGCAACAATGAACAGGTTCTTCTCCTTTTTTAAACTTTATTTCTTTAATTTACTTCACCTTTTTTGTCTGCAATTTTTATGATGTTAAAATGTAAATTTGTAACTATCCTTTAAACACCACTAATTTTTAAAAGTCCTGTAATCTGTAAAGTATGAACATTGAACATGCTTAACTCATAGAAGTACCGAGCTTTTTAGAGGTCTAAATTAATCATCTTCAATCCTCAAATTGGCAACAAATATTATTTTTTTCCACTCTTAATTGATTTGAAAAAAATAATTATAGATATAACATGAACCAAAATGAATTATGATTGCAAGATTTAAGCTGAAACTGCCAATTTGAACACGGAAATGGTGATTATATGATATTCACTGCGTTGCCAATTTAAAGAGTTTAATGATTAGTTATATTCAAACGGCTCTTATTTGAAAACGCAACAACATAATGCATTGGGAATGGACTCAAAACTTTCAGTGAATTTTTCTCTTTCTGCTCATATATAATGTGTGATGCCCAGCATTCTTGATCAGCAGATACTACCAAAGCGTCTCCTAAAGGAGACACTGTACCTCTATGGGTTAATGCTTGTAGTTTTTCATCTTCATTCCTTCATGAAAAGAATATTTCTGCTGGGAGTAAATAAATATAATCAACATAAAAACATGTACATGTATATACAAAGATTAATTGCCTGTAAATTTTACTGGTTATTGTATTTGGGAGATGGATAAAATGAGAATTAAATTAGTGGGAAGTCCAAAGTCCATTGTTCCTAGCATGTTCACAGTTTGCACTATACACCAAGGTTTAAATTGGATTAGTGATTGCAGTGACGGGCAACTTCATTAGGGAGCTTATACACCATTGGTTGTAACAAGGAAGGACATGTACCATACATTGGTATTACAGTGAACAGCACCAAATGTCAAGCTATGGACACATTAGCTGTAATAGAAGTGGCATCTCTCCGATTTGAATGACAAATTCACTTAATTCACTTCATTAAATAATTAACAAACTTTATAGCATTCACTTGCACATGTACATGAAGTCGTGAATACTGTCAGAGTCAAAGTACTGAATGCGATTCTCTAATATTGCTGCATACTGACTAATATGTTCATGTAATTACATAATTAACTGGCCTTCTTTTAGTATCTCGCATTGTGGAGATAAAAGTACTTTCACCCACCACTGAGAGCATAAAATCACATTAACAGTTTTGCTAAGTTTACAAATGTAGGCCTAGAGCAATGAAGATTAAGTAAATTCAATTCTACGCCATATAGAAAATCCAAGCATTGGGAAATTATGAAACTTGGATATTATGCCAACAGGAAGGGAAAAAATGACATTTTGTAGATTTATATCTTACCATTAAACAGGAAGAGAGAGAGAGAGATGGAGACAGAGAGGTGGAGTGAGGGAAATACATGTACGTGTAGGTAGGGGTTCATCATGTACTGTAGCAGGTTGATAGATAGTTATCAGTTCCATTAAAACCACCTGACAGAATGTACTGATGGAGCTTACAATAAATTCATCATTCATGCATGTGTGATTACATGTACTAGATAAATTAGAGATTCTTGGATGCGTATAGAACAATGTTTTTAACTTGTGCATTTCATTAACTTATGAGATACAAGAGACTGTAGAGATCCTCACACAATGTATTGCTTGGGTTTAGAACTCTGTCTTTCTAGATTTCATGTACATGTACATGTACATATAGTAGCGATTGTCACAGAATGTATGACCGGTATTGTCTTTAACTTTTATACATTTCGTACATGCATGTACATGTACATGTATATGAAATTAGATACAGTAGAGATCATCAAAACTGTAAGTGAGGAGTTGAAAAAACCCCCAATGGTTTACCTTGTACATGTACATTTTATACTTACACTGAGTTAACACATACTGTGGAGATCCTCAAAAAATGTATTGATGTGGTTGTAAATGTCTTTGACTTTAGATGAGATACATAGAGGTCCTTGTAAAATGTTTTGATGATGTTTAAAGGTAGGAGATCCCATTTGCAGCTCTAAAGTATTAAGATATGTGGATATGTGTTCAATTATAAGAGAATGATTATTAAAAACTTCTGTGAAAGAAAAATGGATTGTACATGGCTAACTAACTGAATAATTAACATTTTTGATAACTCTGTACTTATTTCGGACCAAAATTTGTAGCAGATTTTTTTTTCGAGATAGTGCACAATGAAAGTATTCACGTTACATACAGCACAGCGCTGCTATTATGCGGTACGTGTGGTGGCCGTGAGCTGCGGGCGGCTGAGCTAGCTAGCTAGCTGGCTTCGCTTCTGCCGGTGAGCTGATCCGACTTGCTTATTCAAGGATGGTAGCCAGATTTCATTTTTGTATGACAGTATCAGAAGGGCATATCCTAAACCCCTGCCATGTTGTATGGATTTCCGAAGATTTTGCAAAAGGGATCTCCTACCTTTAAAGTGAACCGGTCACCTAAAAAAAAAAGAAAAAAAAATTGTACAGCAAGTAAATTTGAAATAACCCCCTAAAAACTTAAACCAACCTTTTTTAGGGGTTAATAGATAAAGAGTTTGAAGAAAAGGAAGAAAAACCGAAATATGTGTACATGTACATGTATGTAAGACCCTAATGAGCAGAGTTGAATGGCAGTTTGATTCCATAAACACCCTAATTCACAGGCTCTTTTATGCGTACATTGATTCGTCTGCACTCTTGCTTTTATTGAACTCGCAATATACATGTATGTTTATTTATACATTTGTCAGTAACATTTGAAGCTCGTATCTTGAATACCGGTATGATAGTGACTTGAAACCCAAGAGCAAATTGTGATTTGTACACTTTAAACAATGTTTGAATTTGTACATTTCATTCCAGTAGATACAATGCATGTACATGTAGATGGTTGACAATACTGGTATTCATTTTTGTATATCCCTCAGCTACCTGGCCACTATAGACCCCTATAACAATAGCCGCAATCCATGGTACCAACTCACCCTCGGAGCATATCAAAAGTGTACCTTTGACGTCACGAATGAGGACACGCCCTTTTGCCATGGCAATGAAACCTTTGCGCCAATGATGGATTCTCGAGGTGAAGGGGGATGGACATCTTTTATCATTGATGCGGTTCATTCTCTAGCTTTCAGCCTCCATGATATGCTGTATGAATGCAAAGGTAAGTTGTCTCTTCTCTCTAGACTAATGTTTCCGATGCAAAATGAAATTTGTCAACGGGGATGATAAAACCTTGAAATCCAAAACTGTTACATTTTGAGGCAGAAAAGAAACTACATGTACATGTAAATTTTCTTGTGTAATATTTTAATAGTGATGATTATTAGGTCAGTTGTAACATTATTTGTGCAGATAAAGGCCCTGTAACATAAAAAAAAACCAATCAATCTTGCGATTGATATCTACATGTATCGTAAGTCTATTGCTAACCAGGTACTAAAGAGTTACAATTGATTGTAAGATTGGTTGTATCTCTTTATATTACAAGCCCCAGATGTGATTAAATTAGTGTATTATAAGGCATCACATTACCCCTTGGCTACAAAATTGTGGGAAAAAAAGGATTTTCAGAAACAGACTAAATGTTTCATGCAATCTTTGACATTCTTTGACAATCTTTGACATTGCTTGACATCTGGTTTAGATTATAGCTACACTTATACCCTCTGTTGTTTTGAGATAAAAAGCTTGTTCAGGGGAGCGTTTCATGAAAGGACTTGTTGGATGTTTTATCCGACAAAGTCTGTTTTATCCGACAGTTGTCATAGTAACGATACTTCTCAGCCAATCAAAATCAAAGAAAGATGTCAGATCTGACAACTTGTCAGACAGCAAATGTTGATGAAACGCTCCCCAGATATGCCGCGGTCAACCACCTAAAAAAAAAAGCTTGTCAACTATAAGTGAGTGGAAAATGGTTATGAGGTGATGATGCAACAAACGTGCATACTCGATACAGAAATATTGATTGATTGATTTATTTATTTACCAACAACACATACAATACATTGCCTTCAGACAATGACATTAATGTACAGGAAAAAGAAAGACACTGGTTGGTAAAAGGGATCAGATAATAGCACATGTGCTAGTCAAGCCTGACCCCTAGCAAAAACAAATATTTCATTAATAAGCTTAAACAAGCAGTAACTGAATTATCCTTACATTTGCTGCTGAAAATGATGATAGCAAATTAAGAATTACAGACAAAACAAAGTAATGTTACTACATCCAACATGCATACCGGGTAAACATATGCTCCCTTGCCATAAATATTGCAACACAGCCAAACTGCGTATGCATTTGTGAGCCTTAAGCCCTTCTGTATTCTGTGATTTTCCCTTTATAACCATTGAATGCTGTTGACCATTTGTGTACATCTTAAAAGGGGGAACCTGCTCCTCTCCGTCCTGAGAGCAGTAGACATCCTGACCCAGTCATGTCTGAAACAATGGAGAAGACAAAAGACCAAAGGAAACAAATGCCCATATTGGGAGGCTTGGGTTATCAGCAAACGAAACCATGATACTCCCCCTTCATACCTCTTCCCAACCTGTTTACAAGGCTTGCACACAACCCTTGTAAGAAGACGATATCCATAATGTACCCAGAAAAGAGCGGAGGAAAACAACCACGCCCATAAAATACAGATTTCTGTTGGCCCTTGCCAAGGCGTTGCCGGGGAGGATATGACCTGTGGTATGCTTTTAAGAGCTGTTTATAATATGTGAACAGTTCTTTATTAGGGCATTCACATTCTAAATTTTAGTCTAAATTCATACTGATATTCTGAAGCTGAACTTGAAGCAGTTTTGCACAGAGGATACATTCCAATTCTTTACAGAGCTGTGTTTTATCTGGCATATATTTTACAAATAAAGGCTCGACATCGTCATGATGATTATCCATGGATATCCTGTACACCTCCATTATATAAACATCTGCATGTATTTCCCTACTTTATGAAAATTACCACTCAGGCAACTAATGTACCATACAGAAATCTACCATTTTTACCATTACTTTGGAGGATAACGTATACGTTAGTTTCGCACAAATACACCGGCTCCTGGACAATTATTCCCTGTAGGAAAATATCTGATCAGAAATCTTCTCCATGCACAGATCGGTACTTCCCATAATGTCCAAGAAAATTGCATTTATTTACAATTTGGTTGAATTCTCCCTGCTGAATATTACACCAAAAGATACTGCATGAAAGTATGAGTGCATTTAAGTGTTTTTTTTTAATGAAATGATACCCTTTCTGAATTCCCAAAGATACCATTCAAAAGTTTTATTATACCTATTAGTTTGAATAATGTACAGTTTTCTGCTGAATACATTTATATTGGGTCATTATTCGTGAAGGTAATGGACAAGCATGTATGGCCACTTCCCCTGACTATGTAAATGCATTTGTTTCTAAATGATATTTTTTTGTTCTAATATGTATAGGATTTTGCTTTATGCCAGTATACTGATTACCAAGGAATTCAGTACTTTACAGAATATTTTTTAGTATACAGTGTATGATCAGTAAATTTACTACTGAATATAATATATGAAGAGTTTGAATACAAAAGCCAACATATCCTTTCTGTCAAACTGAGATACAGTATTTGCAATTAAAGATAAAGGAAAATAAAGAGAATAATGAGAAAATATGCTACTTTTGATCATAACTTCAACAATGTGCCTTTACATGTAATGAGCAATATATCATCTGAAAAGTATTATTTTGTACTATGTGATGGTGACCTTACATGTACTTCAGAATTTTCAAAAATGGCATTGATCTGCTTTTGCATATAAACTCTTCATGTTCGCATCATGGTTTTACTTCGAACCATCGGGTGATCACATTCATGTCACGTTGTTGTATTACATGGAATTTCATGAATGGTAGGCCATAAATATACAAGTGTCAGGTCCATTTTGCCTGACAGTGACACGCACTACAGCAAATCTGAGGTACATGTGTACATGTAGCTTACTTCTCGAACACTACACTTCATAGATAAGAGGGGTGTATTTTAGGAACATATACATGTTCATCCTACCTTTTAGGAATTTAGGGTCTCTTATTCTTAAAATGCTGTTCAACACATGACGTGATCACCAGATGGTTCGAAGTAAGCCTCTACATGTACGTGTTTTCTAATATATTCAATAATTAGACAAATATTTTCTGCTCAATTTTTCTACAGGATCAACCTGCCCTGGGGCTAATGCCACTATACTGAATACTGAAGAATTTTTTCAGTATGTCAAGAATGTTACATTCCCTGGTCTTACGAACCCTGCATTCCGCTTTGACGAGAATGGCAACCCACTGGCTCAGTATTTCGTCAACAACCTCCAGGTAAAATAATGTTGCAGTAGATTTACCATTTTTAAACTTGCCATCAAATCTTTGACAGAAGGCGCATTCACACACAAGAGGAACTGAAATTTGAATCGCGATTCAAATCGCAATCCAAATTTCACTTTCATCGCGACTGTTCACACGCAGGGAAAGATTGAAATTTGAATCGTGATTGTAGTCGCGATTCATATTTTGATTTTTTTACCATTCACACACACACACCAAGGAAGGAACTGAAACTGGCAGGAAAGCCCACAAACTTTTCCGCTTAAACTTCTTTTAACACGATCTCGACAGGGGATTATACTTTCAACCACACATGACCCTCCAGCACAAAACGTCCAATAAGTCGCAACGAGAGTTTTAGAGTAAACGGCTAACATAGAGAATTTGGGGTTAAAAAGTTGATCATAGGTTTTTATATTTCCTTGTAGTTCATTTATTGATCTACCATCTGACCAAATTTTAGGGCCATCTGCATTGTATAAATGTGTTTTTTAAAATATGAAATTACCATGGGAAGGGGGGAGGAATATCAATATAAATGTCTGCCAGCATGCTGGCCAAAACCTTCACATTAAAATGTGTACATTATGCAGAAGTTATTCATACTCTGGCTTTCAAAATCTTTAGAAGTTTGAACCTAATCTGATAATCCCTTCATAGCGACTTCTAGGGAGTTCTCATTCACCCTTTTGATGAGACAGACAATAGGAATATGCCACTCATGAATGGTCACTCCTTTTTACATCCTGTTTTCTCTATTATTCTGGTGATTAGCCTGTCTGACACGCTCTCATTCTCATTGTAATTTCAAAGGGTTTGCATGGTCCCGACAAGGCGATCTATATCATTCAAAAGCTGAGAGTCCTGGGGGGTGTTTCATAAAGCTGTTCGTAAGTTACGAACGACTTTACGCACGACTGGTGATACCTTCTTGTGCTACATGTAAATGAATGAGAATCTGATTAGCACCCAAGAACATGTTCCAGTCGTTCGTAAAGTCGTTCATAACTTACGAACAGCTTTATGAAACACCCCCCTGGCAAGCTTTCAAACTATGTTGAAATAAAGAAATGCCAAATTTCCGACTTGGTCATTTTGTGGTGCAGGGTCACATACGCTGATATTCTGATTTTATGTACTAGTAAATGGAATGCTGAATTAATCAGCAATGTCGGTAAGCATTTTATACATACATAGGGTAAAAAAACTTATGATACACTTTATAGAATTCCAAGTTTATCTCATATAATTTGTGTTAAATCCTTTCATGAAAATACATGTGTATTGTATTATCCTGTTGAGCACGATTTGATTTTGCTATAACACATATTTTCCATAGACCCAGCCTGAGTTATGTCAGGCATAGTATTCAACAGGTTAAAGGAAATGTTTTCTGTATGTTAACCAGTTGAACACTAAACCTGAGATACTATATACGCCAATATTTTCGCGTACAGATATTTTCGCGAATCACAGGCTCATAGACATTTTCGCGAGTTGTTAATTTCGCGAGCGCAAGAGCAGGACTTGCAGTAAACTTATCTGTACATGAAAGAGGCATATCGGCAGATCCGGAGGATTCATTTTTTGATTGTTTTTTGCCAATACCATCACACTCGTAGCTTGCGATAAACAAAAAAAGCTGTCATAAAACCCCTGATATCTTAATTTATAGCGCGTTTTCGGCGACTCTCTTTCTTACCACCCCACTAAAGCCTGCATGCTTTGGAAAAATGGCACCGATTCCGCATTTTTGGTAGCAGAATTGGGCTTCTTACAGGGGTTTTGGAGGTGACCATGTACGGAGCTAACTTGTGTGAGTGACAATTTCTCTGTGTGTTATTATATGCTACACATGGAGAGGACAGAGGTAAAGCAAATTTACGTGTGGATATTTTTGCATGTTGTTAAATTTGCGATAAGTGAGTGATTCGCGAAATTCGCGAAAATAAAACCACTGCGAAAATTTCAGCTCATACAGTATACCAAAAATAAATCATGTTCCATAGGTTAAGCCATCAAACATCACATTTTCCCTGAAAGCTTGGTTCTTTAAAGGTAGCCTGTCCCTTTTGTAGAGGTGTTGTGGCTCAGTGGATAAGTCTCCGAACCGCAAGGTCCGGGGTTCGAATCCCTGCCACGGCACTAATGTCCATTGGCAAGATATGAATCTACATTTGCCACATCTTTCGGATGGTGATGTTAAAGGTTGGTCACAGATGTAAATAATCATATTTGATTGATACACATCTGTAAAAACCCAATTCAACAACAACAACATGCTGACCTAATTCTGAAAGTTCCTTGACTCTGTCATTTGAGAGAGAAAGGCTATATTACCTATCCCTGAAATTTAAAAAGTGTGAAATTCAGTTTTAAGGAAATAATCTTTGATAATTTATCAGAGCTTATTTTTTTCGTACCACGAAAGAAAGATCTGAAGATTCGAAATTTAGTTTGACCGTTTGTGAGAATATTTGTAGCTCCCTCAGACGCAAGATAGCACACAACAAAAGGATTCACATTACAAGCGCTGCTATAATTATTTATGGTACGTGTGGTGGCCGCACGTGCACGCTGCACGGTTGAGCTAGCTAGCTAGCTGGCTGCGTTACATATCCAAGGTACTGCCAGTGAGCTGATCTGACTGCAAGGTTGGTAGCCAGATTTTCATTTTATATTAATAACATATGACCGTAAGATTAAATAAACAGTATCAGAAGGGCATATCCTAAACTCATGCCAAGTTGTATGGATTTTCATAGATTTTGCAAAAGGGATGGGCTACCTTTAAAACCAGATTTGTTGTTTTTCTTCCAATTCTCAGGAAGCTGATGGAGTGTATGCATTCAAAGAAGTCGGGAGCTGGGACCCTGTGCAGAAATTTGATTGGACCGGTGAAATCATTTGGTCAAGCGAGGGCGTGAGTCCGGTTTCTCGCTGCTCAGCAGACTGTCCCCCTGGGTCTTATATCACCAGGGAATCTGTAACGTGTTGTTGGGATTGTGTGAGATGTGAAGGTATGATATTACGGTAGTCTTGTATATTTATGTTTGATATCTTGTTACATATTAAGCTTATACTACTTAAGGCACGTGGATGGCTCTAAAAATGGTGTAGGCCATGGACACTTTAGCTGTCAGCAAGGAAAAGAACAGGAAAGAAAAAAAGTTCATAGCACAAATAAGTCTTTGATCACGGGCCACTTTATCTTGATAGACGACATGGCTTGTGTCTACATTTCCTCTCAAGTGGATGTGTCAAATACTTGATGATTATGATAATAACTGGGGGGTGTTTCCCAAATAGTCAAGTTGGACTTAAAGTCGCCTTGAATTCCAAGTTGGGTGCTGTATATTACGAATCACCACATTGGTCAGATCATGCTCAGGGGACGTGCGCTATTGGGAAGTCATTCAATGAGATTATGTGTTAAATGCTGGATGGGCATTAGGGCTTACGCGTGACTTTTAAGTCCAACTCAACTCTCTGTGAAAAACCCCCTTGGGTTTTTATGAATGCTTTGTAATTAATGTACTTGTATGCCCTAGTCTTTTGTAAATAATTCAGTACTGTTATATTTTTTTTGCGATTGTTGAATTTAATTTGATAAATTTGTAAAGAATTTGAAAAATAAACTGTTTATATATGAAAATGGCTATTTTTAAGACAGATATTATAATGCTCATATTCTGTACAAGGCTTTAGTATTAATTTTTTATGATTATGATGTCATGATTTTTCTTCCTGCTGTTCAGAGGGCAGCATTAGCACTGCAATGAACTCTGAATTCTGCAGTCCTTGCGCCGATGGAGAACGTACCAATGCAAACCAGACCGCTTGCATCTTGAAACCGATACAGTATCTGCAATGGACTGATCCATTCACTATCGCGCTGAGCATCTGTGCTATACTGAGCTTCGTGGCTGTAATCTTGTGCTTTGGCGTGTACGTCCGATATCGCCACACGCCTACCATTAAAGCCACAAGTACGGAGCTGAGCTACATCCTTTTGACTGCCATCACGACGACTCTTGTCTGTATATTCCTTTACCTGTCAAGGCCTACAGATCTCATGTGCAACTTACAGGTTAGAATTATTTATGATTCACTTATCAAGTCAGTCTCTCACTTTGCCTTTCTCTCTTCCTCCTGCTCTCCCTCCCTGTCTCTCTCTCTCTCTCCCGCCTTTCCTACCCTTTTTCTCTCATACTGTCTTTCTGTCTTGTTTCCTTTCTTAGTCTCTGAAACGAGAACTTCTTGTGACACCTTCACTTAAGGCACATTCCTATGCATGCCATATTTTGTTCTGCAGGTGTGTATTTTTCAAAGTCTCTCTGTCTCTTTCTTTTAAACGGCTTCCTTCCATTGCGGAAGTTAAATGTATAGGGGGAAAGAAGCAGCTTCCTTATTTCCATTGCGGCAATTACATGTATAGGAGGAAACATTTGGGGGTTTTTTGCGGTTAAAAAAAAAAAAGTATATATTTTTTTTCAAGAGATTATTTTTATGCATGCATCTACCTCCTAAACAAAAGTGTCTTTTTAAAAGGTTTTACTTAAACCTTGCAAGATAGATTGTGTCCACATATCTGTATTAAAAATACACAAGCAAGATGCATATTGAAGTACGCATAGTTCATCATTGGAGATGCTTAGAAATGATAATCCTTGAAGTTTGAATTCATTATAACATTTGTCTCTCTTATTGTGATGATCTCTGTTGCAGATAAGTCTCCTTGGCTGCAGTTTTGCTCTTTATGTTGCTACCCTCCTGACAAAGACCAATCGGATCTCCAGAATCTTCAACCGTAAGCTGTCTCAGGGCAGACCGTCTATGTTCCTCAACATCAAGGTATCAACCTTCATATGTGACATAACCAATTTTATGTTACCATGTGTTTGTTTAATTTGATTATAAGCTTACTATATTTTATTTCTTATACAGAGTAAAAGATTACATGATATAGGTTTGCATCCCACCGCTGCCACCACTGAAGTATTAAGAGACCAGACAGCAGTCTTGAAACTTAAAGCTCTATATTTAAAGGCCACCACCCATTATACGATCCAACTGCACCTCAATTATTGAAGGAATCATATTTTTCATTGAATATGAGATTTAAGCAAGTATCAAGAGACAAGACAACAGTCTTTAATTTCAAGCTCTATATCTAAAGGCCATTGCACATTGTACTGACTGCAACCCGATCATGGAAGAAATCATATTTTTCATTGAATATGAGATTTAAACATGACGTGGGTTTGCATCCCACAGCTGCCACCATTGAAGTATCAAGAGACAAGACAACAGTCTTTAATTTAAAGCTCTATATCTAAAGGCCACCCCACGCCATACTGACTGCTACCAGATTATGGAAGAAATCATATTTTTTATTGAATATGAAATTTAAACCAGCAAAATTATCCCTATTGGAGTCTGGAATAATATTGTGAATGCTAAATCAATATTATGGTTCACTGCAAGCCTTTTAGGCAAAGTAAAGGCTTCCAGTCGTAGACAATCGCAAAACATGTGCAAAACTACATGACATCACTGCAACTTGCAATCGATTTCGCCTTTTGTTCTACAAGGAGGCTCGCATTAGCACAGAATTTCGATTTTAGTATTCATGCCACTATTGAGAAGGTTGAAAATTAAGATTTAACATGTTTGAATTTGCCTCTAAAGTGCTTACAAAAATATTTTTAAAATAGGATCGCATACCAATCACATAGTGTGCAGTGAGTTTAAGACACAATTGTGAGAACCAAGAATCAAGCATTTACTCAATAAAACAGCTCAGTAGTGGTTGTTCCTTCAGAGATATGCAAACAATATCTGAATAATTAATGCTAAAGCTTAGAAACAGCATAATATTGAGATGCAGAAGTTGAATATAGCTGAACTAAATGTGAAACTGCACAAAAGGAGAAAATTGTAAGACTATGTATATTATACCTTGTAGTTGTTCAGAAGAAGGTCAGAGTAGATACAGTTTTGTATATTGAAATCTGTTGCTTGAATCTTAATTTGGGTGATGCAAAACATCCAGTTTGGCTTGGTTTTGCATGAAATTTAAAGAATTTTAAGCAATTTCCACCACAAACAAAGGTAATGAACATGTACATGCACCTTAAACTCTATTCGTGCTTACTGGTACATATATGTTTGTCTTAAACAATAGCAGGAGTCACCTGAAAATCATTTACAAAGAGCATCTACTTTCCTACAAATGAGCAGGGAAAGCGTAGTGGCTTAGATTAACATGCATTATTGACTTTGACTAACAAAAACAAGTACACAGTCCGAAATACCCTATATGCTTTTAATTGCAATACATGTATGCAGTCGCATATACCATCTTATACTCATTTTATACCTAGATAATTCACACTTTTTTATTATGAACTGCTCATGTATTTCTTTTCTCTTGCTCAGTACCAAGTGATGTTTGTGATGGTGATCGTCTTGGTGCAAGCCTGTCTTCAGGTTCTTGTCAGTCAGGTGTTCCCTCCTCAAGCAGTCTATGACTACTCTCCGCCTAAGGTTACCAACTTGGTCTGCAAGAACAACATCCTCAGTTCCATCCTGGCTTTCAGTAAGTCCTCTTATTAGAATTCCCCCCTATTCACTGTGGATCAAAACCCTGTACTGGCACATCGTTCGGAGTAGACTTATCTGATTTGTATGTGTACATACACTCTAAAAATTAAAAAAAAAAAAAAAAAAAAAAAAAAAAAAGTGCACACTTTGGTATCAATAATGCCCATAGCATTTGCATTTATTTGATGTACGATGAAATGCCTTGCTCAAGGGCATAAGTGCCGTACTGCGGGGATCAAACCCCCGACTTTCGCGTCTCCAGTCAAGCGCGTTGGACCACTCGACCACGGCACCTCCACAACCGTGACAGTCCACTGTATATTCAATTACTCCCCCCCCTTTCACACATCATAGAACTGTATGAGACTCATATAGGTATACAACGTATAAGTGAAAAAAAATAATGCGCTTACCACTGTACCTCATATAACTATACACTGTATACTGTATGGTGTTTTGGGCATCGTTTCATATACACATCCTTATCACATGTGTTTGAATCGAAAAGTTCCTGTATCTGTACTGACTCTCGTATAAATGGGTGGGGCTTGTAGAATTTCATAAACAATGTACGTAAAGTTACAGGATAATGAGTGTGTATGTGAATGCTCGCACAGCTGTACAATCGTATAGTTATACCTGATACAGATACGACAAACTTGCATGTGTGAATACGCTATTAGTCTCTAAAGCCTATTGAAAGTTACAGTTAATTTTGATGGTATATTAATGGCAGCAGGAAGAAAGTTGACACAAATCTTGTTAGATATATTCTGATATTCTTCTACTTAGGTCAGAAAGTTACATTTTTGTGCCATTGTGCTATATTGCAAATAATTATCACTACAGGTCTCCACAGTGTCGGTCTTGCCAGTAGTTCACGAAAAGAAGAAATCTCAATATCCAGTCAACATAAAAAGCTGCTGCTTAGATGATACTTAGTACAGTACCTCCTTTTCTCTATTCAAATCAGAGACCAGAGTGACCTACCATTTCTCTGACTTCAAACCAAAGAAATTTCTCTCTTTCTCTTTCTTTCAGTCTACAACCTTCTCCTAGCCCTGTTATGCAGTTTCCAGGCGTTCCGCATCCGTAAGCTACCCGGTCAGTTCAACGACTCCCGCGGGATCTGTTTCTCCATGCTCACCTTCTGTCTCATTGCATTCATCTTCATCGCTACCACCTTTGCCACTGCCGGCAAGATGAAAGCCATGATTAGCGCCCTCTCTTGTCTGGCTTGTGCATTATCAGGTATGATTTTTGTAATTTCCTTTTGGGATTGGAATACCGGACAGGTGTTCATCTTATGAAATCCTTGTCATGGTTTTGTGCAATGATGAATGCCTGAGTCGTAATGGTGTATCAGGGAGACTGCCCTTTAATAGATGATCCCTTGATAAAACCCTAATTCTTAAGGGGTGTTCAGATATGAGGCAACATTTTGGCACCACAAACACCAGGCAAACCTTCTGTGTACAAGTCAATAGGATATGAGTTGACAAAAAATCTTGCCGAGGCAGGATGCATATTTTTTGCTGCCTGGCTGCAAAAAATACGCACCGATCAAATTCCTAAAAAGTTGGTGCAAAATATGTTGTCATGAGATTGTTCGTGCAAGTTTTGACAAAGTTCTCTTTTATTTGAGAGTTGACATGTTGATGCGTGTTCATTAACATAAGTGGCGCCACATTTAAACTTTGAAAACTTTGTGGCGCCACAATGTCACCTCATATCTGTAGGATAATCAACCATGTGACAGTAATTCCTCAGACAGCTGCACACTGTACCTCCAGAACAGCTGCCATTATGGACAGTTAAGTTTTTCTTCTAGCTAAAAGAATTATTAGTAACAGATTATCTCTCCATAACTATGCAGATATTAAAGGATTATAGTAAATAGTGTATGTATAATACGCGCTGTGATTGGTTGAATTTGAATCACGTGACGTGTAAAAATTTTGTTTTGATTTTTGCATGGTAGGCGCGTACAAAAGTGTATGGGACTGCGCATCAAAAGCACCTTGCGTACCCATTGTTACCATGATTTTTAGCTGCGCGCTAGTGATGTGAGCCGCGCTAGCGCTGGCGAGATACTTGTAGGCAAATGGACTCGAAAAAAGAACTTTCTCTTTAAAGTGTCGTACACTAGATCTAACGTCAGAGGTCTATTTACTATAATAAATAGTGCATGTTCTAATGATGCACCAGTACTGGACTATATGAACTCCAAATACTAAATCATCCCTCGTACAGGTCTATTTCACCTCGGCCTTCGGCCTTGGTAAAACAAAACTGCACTCGGGATAATTTAGTATTTGTCGTGCACATAATCCAGTATAGTGCATGATAGACCATGCACTATTTATATAATAGTGTATGGACCGTTATATAAAAATGTAAGAATGGTGTGAATGGTGATGGTAACAATGATGATGATAATGACAGTGATGTTGATGATGGTGATGACTGTATTGTTGATGGAGATGATAATGATGATGATATACAAAGGTTATTATCACAATGTTTATGCAAGTAAACATTGATAAGCATTGAGAAGCATTGATTTCTTTTTTAAATGATTATAGCAACAAAGATTTTCATGTTTATGATGTAATTATATATCAGAATTTGTTCCATCTCTACTTAATTTTGTCTTCGACTTGTAGGAATTGTGTGCATGTTTGTACCCAAGATATGGATTGTTTGTTTCCGGCCTGAGCTCAACATCCGCCAGTCAACGCTACGCCTCCCTGCCTTATCTTCTCTCAACACAGTCACCGGTACAATCACATCTGATAGGGTAAGATATACATGTACTGTCAAACCTGTGTATAAAGGTCATTTAAAGGAGACCTTAGGAGTGGTCTTCATGCACAGGTGTCTTTATTCCAAATTTTATTGAGGAATAAATGCTGTTCAAGGGGAGAACCCCCCCCCACCCCCCCAAAAAAAAACCCAAACAAACAAACAAAACACAAAACAAAAACAAAAACAAAAACAGAAACAAAACAACCAAACAAACAAACCAAAAAAACAATAACAAAAACAAAAAAATGTATTAGAAGGTGATGGTCTTTTCATAAATGAGTACAACAAATAAAAGAAAAAAATGTGATTATCACCCTCTTGCAAGGAGATGCATGCGCTAGAGACAAAAGAGATCTTGATGACTCCTCTAAAGTGCTACAATAGGTGGCATTTATATCAAATAACTTTGATATTTCAACTACTTGTAAGGTCAGATATTCTCTGTAACCAGCATGACACTTTCACCGGTGAATGTTTGTTGATGTACACATTTAATATGAACAGTGGACAATTTAAACTTTAAATTATGTTTGTAGCACCTAACTGAAAATTTATCTGTTCTACTGGATGTATATTCCATGTTTGTTGTAATCCATGTGATATTCTTTAACTATGAGATGTTCTTTGACTAAACTTGTTATTTTAAAGGTACAATTGAGTGTGGTTTTGAATTTGAACATTTCCCTTTTCTGTGATTATGATCAATAATTTGTATACATGTATACATATAGTTATTTTCTTTATACTTGTTAATACTTAACATGTAAACAGGCAAGTGCGGTGTATTTGTTCATTCTGTGTCTCTTATGAATCAGTGTACATTTTTGTTGTTGTTGTTGATGTAAATTCCTTTTAGGGTTGTATCTGTACAGTTTTAAGGCAGGTCCTAACTCAAAATAAGTCTATTATTAGCTTGATTCAGATCTTATTCAAAATAATTTCTTATACATATAGTCTTGTGTTAATGTAATTTAATCTGTAACACATTAAAAAACAACTTGATTTTGGGATGGAAAGCTTAACTTTCTAATACATGCTCACATATATTAAATCTTGTATTCTTTCATGATTTCTGTAGAGGGGAACTAAAAGAGACAAATTTTTCTATCCTTATTATCCTTATCATACTTTTGATTCTATTCTAATTGTCTTTTGTAGCAGTCCTACTATTGAGATAAGAGTCAGATGAATGTTCATGTTATGGTATCACTAATCCTCTTTCCTTTCACCTTTAACAAATTTTCCGTGATGATTACATGTATATGCATTAAACTGTATGATGTTCCTTCCCTTGAATGTATTTAGAGAAGAGGCAGGAGACATGCTGTTGTTGTTGTACCGGTAATCTTTTACTTAATTTTTATCATCCATAGTATAGACAGATACAAGAAAAAGCAGTTGTGGGAGAAGTTTTACTTGGAGTTTGGCCCAATCTTTTAAAAAAAAATTGTGCTCTTTCTTCTGTCTCTGTTCTTCTCCTGTCCATTTTCAAACTTTATGATGTTATTTTTTGAAATAATGTACTGATGATTTTTCCCAATGTATTTCATATGTGCAAGCCTCCACCACAGAACGACCAATGAGTCAGAAATTTTTGACATTTTTCCATTTTAGCATAGTTTGAAGGCTTGGACTCTAAGCTTTTGAATGATATGTAACTTGCCTTGTCAAGACCATGCAAACCCTTTGAAATTACAATAAGAATGAGAGCTTCTCAGACAGGCTAATCACCAGAATAATAGAGAAAACAGGATGTAAAGATGAGTGACCATTCAAGAGTGCTGTACTGATGTCCTATTGTCTGTCTCAATAAAAGATTGAATAAGAATTCCTTAGTATTAACTTTGAAGGGATTATCAGATTAGGCTGAAACTTGGAATAGTTTCAAATGAGATACATGTATACTGCTCTCCTTGTTTAGATTTTCAAAGCCACAAAGTGAATAACTTCTGAGTAATGTACACATGTTAATGTGAAGGTTTTACCCAGCATGCTGGCATACTGTATTTCAAAATTTCCCCCAAAATGGTAATTTTATTAAATCAAAGAAAAAAACACATTTGTACATTTCAAATAGCTCCCAAATTTGGTCAGATGGTAGATCAGTAAATGAACTACATGTGTGAGAAATCTAAAATAAAAAAAGAACTAAAATCAACTTTTCATCCCCTAGCTCTCTGATTTAGCTGTTTACTCTAAAACATCCATTCCGACTTATTGGTTGTTTTGTGGTTGAGGATACTTATATGTGTCTTTCATCCTATGTCATAAAGCTTCTGGTTAAGGTTCTTCTTTTCTGTGACATTAGGTGCTTTCCTTTCACTCAGTACTTTTACTCAGTTTCTTATTCATGGCCCCTCTTGCATAAAAAGTTGTGATTAAATGCGACTTGATTTTTTAACCAATCAGAATTGAGTATTTGGGAATTGAGTTTGATTTTTTGAGTTGCATTTAATCGCAAGTTTTTATGCAAGAGGGCCCTGGTCCTTTATGTTCCCTTTCTTATTTCCCCCCATCAGTTTGAGGAGCAGCTTTGCTTGATATCAGCTCTGGTTTTTTTTTTGGTTTTTTTTTCAGTTTAATTTTATCCATAAAAAAGCAAAAGTATACATACATGTACATGTATTAATAAATCAAAGTATACATACATGTACATGTATTAATAAATCAAAATCTATGTTAAGGCAATACAAGTGTATATGGTTGGGACCACAAAAAAGCAAAATGCTTATGTTGAAAATAAACCACACGATTACTTAAATGTTTAACCCCTTGCCTATGGGAACCAGGGGAGTTTTTCATGAAGTGTCTTGTCAGGGATTTTTACTGAAAACTGTTATCAGCTACTGTAATCCTTGCATCTGATTGGCTGAGAGTAAATTTGTCACTAAAAATCACTGACAAGACACTTCATGAAATGCTCCCCAGGTGGCCCTTGTGTATTAAACCTTTAGGAATGGGAGAAGTCAGTAGTCCATGGGTTAAAGACATTGGTTAACATTGTTATGATTTTTTAAAATCTTGTTTTGTTACTTGAAAATGGGATAAACATAAGGGTTATAGTGTAAAAATACCAGTCTGAAAGTTTCAAAGTATAATATCCACAGGAAGTATTTTTAAATATAAAAAATGTGAACCAATGTTTGAAAAATATACGAGGGTAGGTTGCACAGAATAGACATAAGGAGTGCGCATGCGCGTATGACTCACCTTACCGTACTGTGTGTATTGGCGTATCACCCTGCGGGAGGCACATAACAGCATTTTCAAATTAAAGCAAAGTGGTCCTCTTGGTGATTGTCTCGTAAGACGAAGGATACTAAAATTGCCGTTTGCGGCTAACTTACACTTTTTCATTCCAAATTATGGTTGGTTTCAGGGTTTTTTAGTATAAATACAAGTACTCATACACATGTTTCATCTTAGTTTCAGAACTTTTTAAATCAGCTACTCACAAAGTTAGCTAATGCCTTTAATTGAAGCTTTCCTTTGTGCAGCTACATGTATATTGTATATCAAACAGAGTATGTACTGTACATAAGATAGGATAGAGATATCATACTCTCGATACTCAGCTGCTTTATTTCGTGCATTATTATGGGTTGTTTTTATTTCATGCCGGTAGTTTTCCCCTTGACATAGTTTCTAGAATATATCACATCCATATACCTAGCCTTTGTATGATTTATATTGTTTTATTTTAATGGGATATTGAATACAATTATACTTTTACTTACTGTGTATCTCTTCCAAAAGCTTTTGATGACCTGAACATGAAGAAAGTATAGACTTCCAAATATTCATTTATATGTGAAATTGTATCCATTATATATATTTATCTACTATTTACTAATATATCTACTAATATATCTACTAATATTGTATATTCTCATTAACCTAAATATCGGTGTCCTCACTACATAAAAGATGTTATAACTGCACTTAAGCTAACAATGTCCATTACACTCCAGAATATTTACATAGATGTACATGTACTTACAGATCCATTAAATTTTCTATGTAAACCTGTCAGTTTTACTGCATAAGTGAAGCCATTTGAAAAGGAAATATCAAGGGTTTAGATCGACAAAGGGCTATCTGTGTTTTGGGCCATTTTGAGAAAACTTGCAACGAAGTTATGTTGTAAACACTGGTTTAATGCATGCAGATGGCCATACCTATTTCAAGTGATACCCTGCTGGAGCATAGTCTGCTCTAGAAACCATTACCAGTGGGTTTCCGGTATCTTATGGATCATTTTGATATCGAAACCTCATTTTGACCCCAAAGTGCAGATAGCCCTTTGTTGCACTAAACCCTCGATATATTTCCTGTATGTTGGTGGAATGCTAATTGCATTGCTTTATGCGATTTATTTGTAATTCAAATTTGTAAGGAAAGAATAATTAATAAATCAAAAAGGGTACTTATAAAGCTTCATTGCAGACATACTGGAGCTTTTATCCTGCATTCATCAAGTGAATTGAATTCTGATTGAACTCATAATGGAATGAAACAATATAAACAGGAACTACAGAGATATTTTTCCATTATTTCCATCTAATCAACAATTCACAGCATTTTTTATTATCGTTCCCTCCCAGAGTAATGGTGCTGGCATGCACATGACACGTTCGGCCACTCTAGCAAGCCGAGCCAGGGCCCGCTCCAACACTTACACCCCCGACAGCGATCGCGACAGCGGGGCGTCTTCCGCGAGTGATGACGAAGATACCGAAGCCATTGACGAGTTCCTGGAGGAGTTGGCGAGGCTGGAGAGAGAGCTTAGGGATGCAGAGAGAGTGAGAGATGAAGCGGTGACTAAAGCGGATCAGATGTATGAAGAGCTGCAGAACGTTGAGAAACAGTAAGTTTTCATTGTTAACCCATTGGCTACTGAATTCACTAATTCCCATAGGTTTAATACAGGGACAACCCAGTTCCAGTAGGCAGCAGGTAAATGATAGTGAGAGAGAGAGAGAGAGAGAGAGAGAGATAAGGGGGGGGGGGGGGGGAGTAATGAGAGAATAGATAAAGAGAGTGTGAGAGACAAAGCTTTGACCAAAGCCGATCAGATGTATGAAGAGCTGCACAACATTGAGAAACAGTATTCTTTATGATAGTGAGAGATAGTGAGAGATGGAGAGAGAGTGAGAGAGTAGTGGAGAGAGATAGTGAGAGCTGAGAGATGTGGAGAGAATGAGGGATAATGCTGTAACTAAAAGTGATCAGATTATATGAAGAGTTGCAGAAGATGAGAAACATGAAGTAGATAGGGAAAGGAGAGAGAGAGAAAGGGGGCTGCTTGGTGGATAAAGATATATAGAGTAATCAAGAGAATGTTTAACAAAGAACATGTAGATTTGAAAGAAAAGTCTACAGAATGGTTGAGAGTGTTTATATTAGCATGAGAGAAAGAGAAAGAGAGAGAGAGAGAGAGGGAGGGTGTTTGGATGAGTAAGTAGCAGAGGGAGAAAGAGATGGAGACAGACACAAGAGGGAGGGGAGAGATGGCAGATGGGCAAGTGATCAATTTGATAATTTCAGGAATTTCAGGAATTTCAAAAAGAAACTAAGGAATCATGCCTCTCCACTCTTCCAGACCCCCAGATCCATCCTGATTAAAGGACCAGTGTTCTAGCTTGCATTCTAAATCCAATATTCTTTCTTTCCAGACACCGCTATGAGCTGGAGCAGGCTACCCAGGACTATGAGATGGAGAAGGCGAGGATGAGAGAGACGTTGATCCAGACAGGTATCGAGGAGAACCAGCTTAAACAGATCGAGGAAGGGGCTCAGAAAGGAGCCAAGCAAGCCATCAATGTGAGTACATATCAAGTATCAATTCAGTGATTCTTACTGACAAATTTGCTCTCAGCCAATCAGATGCAGGGATTTCAGTAGCTTATAACAGTTGCCAGTAATAAAATCACAGACAAGACACTTGATGAAATGCTCCCCTGGTCTCTGTTCCTTTAAATACATTTCCAATGGCACATCTAAAGTGCCATTGTTGTGATAAGCTATTGAAATCATACTGTTTGATTGGCTATTTAGAGTTGTATAGTGAGAGAGAGAGAGAGAGAAGGAAATGGAGAAGAGAAAGAAAGAGGAAGAGAGAGAGTGAGACAACAGAAAATAGGGGGAAAATGAGACTTTAGTTTGAAAAGATTGGGAAAAAAAGATGGGGGGGGGGTAGAGAGAGAATCGGTTCCATGATTTATTAAAGTCCTGTTTCTGTCTCTTTGGGGGGAGGTGATACAATCCCCTTTTTCCTTTTTTTGCCGAGTCAAAAATATTTTTCTTTTTCTCTTCCCTTTTTTTAATGCAGAATATAACAGTGACAGAAAATAACATCAAAGAAATTATGTTTTCAAACAGACACAAAAAGTCTCGGCTAGATTGTGTTGCCTCACTTTTTTTTTTCTATTGCAATTCTCTGTCACACTCCAAGCATAAAAATGACCTGCTTGCGCCTGTTTGATTTCTTAAAAGCATACTAATCTAACATGCATGTTCAATTCTGAATAACACTTGGGTTTATTTTGTGAAATCAATCCAGGAGAAAATGAAGAAAGCTCAAAAGCGCATCGGAGTTCAAGTAAGTCAACAGGATGAAAATAAATCAAACATTTTGGTCATATCTACCATCACTCCTTTGTTTTCATTCCATTTACCCAGCTCGTTCCACTAGTCTATTTAGAATCCCTCCAGTGTTTGCAGCCTATACTACATGTAGGACATATGAATATTATTTAGTTTTATCTCATTTCATTTGAAACAAATAAAGCCAAATCCCTTGAGACATTTGGGAAAGAAGCGGTTTTATTTAGTGTCGTTGTAGAACAGCATTTCATCATGTGCCCTCGTAGATGAGCATATCACCACTGTGACCACTACCATCATCATCATCATGACAGTTATTTTCCTCTTCATCATCATCAAAGTTATGATTTCTATTAAGAAACCCCTCAATTTTTTAGTTTGTTTCAGTCCTATATCAATAACAAGTTATAAATCCATATACTGTAAATGCAGAAATATTCGCGGTACATTAATTTTTGCAGATTTCGTGCTATTTTCGGCAAGAAGGAACCTGTAAATATGTTCTTGTGTTGCTCAGCGCAGAATTTAATCACACGAAAGTAACAGCGTTTACAGTAAATGATACATTTTAAGTCAATATTAGGGCTGCTTTCAATCTAATATAAAAGTTTATGACATGTAGAAGAAGTTTTATCTTTCTTTGACTTCTATATCGAAGATTTATTTTGACTGGTGCAGATCATTCTCCGTAGCCTACATGTATATATATATCGTTCTGAATATATCTCTTTGTGACTAATTTTCCGTTTTATAAATGGTTGCATACTAATGATTTCATTCTATGTAGAACTACTTTTTAGTCTTCCTGTCACTTTTGAAAGTAGTTTGACCTTCATTTAACCACTTATAGAACTCTCTACAGTCTGAATGTTCAGTATTGAATCACTGAAGAAATAGTGTGAAGGGTAACTTTCAAGCTGTCAACTGTTGTATATAACCTCATTTACTGCTCGTCTTTCAGCTTTTAAAGCCATCAAATTCAAGTACAGTATGATCATTGTCAGGACCCAAATTTTCAAAATTTTCAATTTTGGTTATTATGCTCCATAGTGTGGTCTTGCTTGTCATATTAGTAAGAGTCAATGGCTGGGTTCTTTTAATTTATGATAGTGATTCTCTCTTGATGTCAGTTTTTATTGTAATACATGTATGCAGTGTGAGCTGGGCCTAAATTCATGTTTTCATTATATTCATTCTTACATGTATCTACATCAAGTTAAACTGACTTAATTGTGTGACTCTACTGTATGTCATAACTCTAGCAATTTATTACTAACATATTAGTTACATAACTTACAAAAACAATATTAGTTACATAACTTCATTTGACTTGTCTAACCTGTTGTTTCATCCATCAAGCAACAGTTGTTTTGTGTTTTTCATTGTTGTTTTGTGTTTTGTGTTTTTTTTTAATGGGGGGGGGGTATTCTTTTAAAACATGAGTTCTACACAAATGAAATGGAGAAAATTTCATTATGAATTGTGTTCATCGCATTTGCAGTAATGTTTAAATAATATTTAATGTTACTTGATTAATTAATTGTTTCATTTCATTCTTACATGTACATTCCATTCCAATCCATTATGGTTATTTATTTTGCTGTTTGGTAGAAGAATGAGTTCTATCAAATCTGAAATGTCTCCCCAGGCTGTTTTTTTTCCTTCTTCCATTTCATTCATTTTATGTATGTGAGGGTACAGCATTCTCCAAACTTAGTTTGGAGAACAGAGAACAGAGAAAATTGTTCTCTTTCAAGGATGTTTTTTTTATAAGTCTAGGTAAAAATGAAATTTAATCTTGTGTTCTGGTAGTAAAAGCATGTTACCAAAGAAAACCTGTGAAAGGTAATTCTATACTGTTTATAGCAATTTTTAAAAAAAGAAACAGAGAAAATGGTTCATTGTTCTTTAGCTCTCTTCACCAGGAAAATTGGACATTTCTATAAAACATTATTGACTGCAAAATCACCAACACAGATATGAAACGTGCATGGAACAGATAATTCAGTTGTTATGTCGACTCGTCTCCCTTTGAATATTTTACCAGTTATACTCACACATTAATTAATTCCCAGGCAGAGATCACTTGCTGTCTCTAGAAAAATTTACAGTGTAAGCATGGTTTGTTTATTACCAGTACTCATGATTATCTTTAATATTCTTTCATCAACTATCAAAATCATCATTGAGATGGGGATCATTTCAATCATATAATGTCCTTCCTTTTAGGTGCTTTATTTATCTATTAAGTGGTTTTTTTCCCAGAAGGTTTGCTGTGTTGATGTTTGATGTTTAATGATTAATCATTCTGATTGTTCACTCTACTTATAACAGATATTATAAACACATAAATTTAAACAATATACATACCTGTATTTGTATGTTAGATACATTGCATTAAGAAGCAGTTATGATATTCTTTCTGAAACTGGAACAGGTACTTGTAGGTTAAAGATGTTTTCTGCCTAGTGTATCAGTGAAACAGAAAATACACTTGAAATTTGGCTCTTGCAAGGTCACAATACCCATGGACCTACATGTATACCAGTCGCATAGAATGGGTTAAGATTCTTTGTTACTCTAATGCTTTGTGATATACCATATTAACAATTCAAGTAATTTTTTTTTTCTTTTCATCTACCTTCACTTTTTGATGTCGTAACATGTTTCCTGTAAGTGTCTTTTTTTTTAAAAAATTGTATGGCCATTTCAAGCTCAAGGCATATTTAGCATGATATCCATTATTATGCATGTCATTGAGCTGAACTCTTCATCATATGGTCTAACATGATATTTTATTCCGAAAGCCAAACCTTGAAACAGTAGCTAAGTCTCTCAGTAATGTATGCGAAGGAAGTGCCATAATTAATTTTGTGCTTGATGAAACATCTATGCATGCTGCAAGGATGTCAATAAAACAGTCATGGACTTCAAGTATTAAAGATAAACTTCTAGTACTAAAGATAAATAACAATTATAGAAATTCCAAGGATATTTTTATTCAAAAAATATATAAACGCTGCCTACTGCCGAAAATATTAAGCATGCTTATGCATTCGGTCAGCAGTTATACTGATGATGCTTTTAAGTAATTTAAGCATGTTTCTCTTTCCCTGTGTTCATGTTCATGTTTTTTTTTATTATTTTCTTTTATTTTGCATTCTTATAAAGTTCTCTTATATATACAGGACTAATCCATTTTATCAAAGTTTGAGTTAAGTCATTCAGAAGTGATAATGCTCAGTATATGATCAAGACTCCTTATATAGTGTAGTAGTATGTAGTGATAAATTACCCAGAAAAAATGCTATTACTGCATATTTTACTTTTTGTCTCCTTAATATATTATCTCTTTCTTTGTAGCTCTATCATCATATTGATTGTCAGCATAAAGTTTACAAATAAGATTTTCTTTAAAAGCATGAAAATTAGTATATGAGCATTGCTTTTTTCTGCCAGTGCTAAAATATATATATACTCTATCTATGTATTATGAAATTGCATGCATGCAAACTACATTAGCATGCTATAAATAGCCTGAAACATATAATATGTATTTTAGAGTAATAGCCGTTTTTATCCATATGCATAAGGGATATGTTTTCTAGATGTTCAGCATTTAAGATATTTGCTTAATTAAGAATTAGTAACCTGCCAATCTTATCATATTGTTTGAAGGAAAAGATATTATGATATATACATGTAGCATTGAATCCTGTTGTGCTTATTTTAAACTATGCATGTCTTAAGGCCCGTACAAATATGAAGAGGGAAGCTGGCATGCGGGCTTTTTAAGTGCATTATATGCCGGTAACACCCAAGTAAATGAGTGCATGACACTTTTAAGCGCAGTTCTTTGTTGCATCAATGCAATTAATTTTGTACTAAAAAATACACTTTACAAAAAAAAAACCCCTGCAGTTTCCCCCCTCATATTATGTGAACAAGCCTTTAGAGTTGAAATTTAGACATTTGTTTGACATCACTATAATTTAGTAATTTTAGTTCTGTATTATGTTTTCTCTTCCTGGCTACCATAGTTTGTTGACTTTGCTGAACATCTCGCTCAGATGAACATAGAAAGGAACCAGTTGAGACATCAGGTCGATGAGATCACCAAAGAATGTCAGCACTGGAAAGATCAAGTGTAATTATTTCATTTCAATTCAGTTCACTTTATTAATTTCATGAAATACAGAGGCATCTAAGTACAATAAAATTGTGGCTGGGGAATCACTGTATAAAGCTAAAAGGCATGCAAGAACATAGTGATTCCATCTAGTCAGGTCAAGTCAAGTTCAAGTTTTATTTCCAATATAACACGAGACATAGAATATCTTTTTTTTTGCAGAAAATTTGTAAATTAACATACACCATTTTCTCTTTTTTTAACATCAATACAAAAAACAAAATAGATGTCTGCTTGACACAATGCATTATGAAAAGGAAGTGGATATTGGAAAAGAGAAATCCACAAGAAAGCTTTACTCTCCTTCATGAATACAAGCCAGTGAATATAAGTCATTGTCATCAATACTGCGCATATTTAATTATACTTTTTAAATTTCTTCATGTGCTGCTTCATGTGCTGCTTCCTCTTACAAGCAGCACATGAAGAAATACAATGTATAAAAAGTGTAATTAAATATAAATATGCACAGTATGATGATGATGACGTATAGTCATTGGCTTGTATTCATGAAAGGGAGTAAAGCTCTTTCAAATTTGATGGCCTATCACTTTCTCATACCTAAGTAGCTATTTCCTTGTCTTGCATCTTTAATGGCTCTCTCATTCTCCTTTTCTGACACATAGTCTGGCCAGTACCAACATCACAGAAGAAGAACTTGATGAGCTTGGGGCGAGTGGAGAGAACGGGGAAATATCTAACACCAGAGAGAGAAGCGATACGCAGATCGTGGAAGACGAAGAGACTTCATCAAAAGCAGATTCTGGTGTGGTGTGAGCAAGATAATGTCAAGAAAGACATGTCAAAGGTCACAGACTTGAATATATCATTCCCTGTTGTTGTAAATATATTGTGGAGTGCTGGTCGGATAGTGATCATATTTTAGCTGTGAAAGAAGCTTTCTGGAAGTTATTTGCAGTGGTAAAGTATTTAGTTGATAAGAGCTATGTGCATTTGTGTAGTTTTGGAATTATGCAAATTAGAACAAGTGGACTAAATCTTGCTGTAAATCACAAAATATGGAAAGCGCAGAACACATATATGAGTACAGGGGATTACACAGATGTGTGGCATCATAATTTGTCCAACATTTGAGAATTATTTGTAGTCATATAATGACTATAAACACCATCACGAGAAATAGTTTTCATGGTAAATTCACACTATCTTCTCTCTCTCTCTCTTGGGAGAAACAAATACAGAAAGCTTGCATAATATTTTCCACCTTTTACCTCAACTCATCCTTCTATTTATAATAATTTATTATTGAATCATATTTTATGTCATATAGGATACATCACTATGTATCTTATAAGACAAACAATAATTCATGAAATACATAATTAACTCTAGAACAGTCTCTATCTGGAGATTTGTGTTATTTACATAATATCATTAAACCTTTTCAAAACAGTGCAGACAGTTGCCAAAATTAGCTTCTCCTTGTGAAATCCTGAGATTTTGCCAAATTAATGTGGAATCTTACAAAATGTCTTACCATGGAAATGTGATGATCTGTACACATTGTGGCGTGTTCAGTCATTTCTTGCGTAAAAAAACCCCAATTATTACAGTGTGTGTGTGTGTGTGGGGGGGGGGGGGGGTTTTGCAAACACTCAAGTGATAACTGCTATCAGGGGCATCAATCCATTTTATTTTGGGGGGGGGCATACCCTATTGTGCCCCCACTAAATAATAAAACATAGATGTGAAAGAACCAAACTTTAATGTGATACATGTATAATTGTATGTTTGATATCAGTTAATGAAATAATTCACACTGACATGTAGTGAATGCACTTGCTGCCATGTAGTTATAGAACTCACATCAAAGTTGAAGTTGGGAAAATAGTAAAATGATTGATAGATAAGTTACATACTTGTGTGCGTAAATCATTTTGATAAGTATGCATTCCAAACGATTTTTAGCCACAACTATTCTGCTGCTATAGAAAACGCGATAAGTTAATCGAGTACTGTAATATGAGTGTGCTATTTTATTTTTCTTTTTTTTTTCGATGTCGTTAAAGAGTTTTATGGATAGGAATGCATGATTAATGCATGCACTGTCATTTTATTGTATTTCAGTCTTATAGCAATCGTGATTTTCATTTATCGTGTCTTTTATTCAGTATTAGTCATCAACTCATTTTGTATTACGTGTATAGTGTGTAATGTATATTGTTAATGCAAATTCTATTTATTGATTAGCATTTATCTAGCAAAATTACTATAGGCCTTGCTTTGAAAGATGGATGTGTTACTGAGATTTGCAAATTCAAAATTATTGGTGCCTCACTTATATACATGTGTCTTGAAGATTTATAATGAGGATTGAACAGATCTACATGTAAGTAAATTGTAACCTAGTTTCCCAGCCTAACCTCAAACGACTTGCAATTTTGTTGATTTTGATGATTAGTTTACCAAACTGCTAAGAAAGTAAGACAATATTATGCTTGTAAGGCCATTCAACCTACAGCTTTAATAATAATAGTAATAGTGGGTTCTTGTATAGTGCTCATGTCTGTCAGAATTGACGCTCCTGGTCGTCCACTGTCATTACCCCAGCTTTAGCAAGGCTGCCATTAGGGCACTCTAGTACATTTATTTCAAGTAATTTCTTCTTACCAGGTACACCTGGGTCGGGAGTGGCAGTTGTAGATTAGTGTCTTGCCAAAAGGCATTGGTGCCATGGCGGGACTTGAACAGGCAACCTTGTGATCTACAGTCCTGCGATGTATACACTACACCACGACACCTCTACAACTTGTATCTTTAACTTGTATCAGAGGGACTGGCTAGTTGAAGACTAATACCTTACCATCGGTTGCTAGCTTATTTTGCATGGTTTTAAACCAGAGACCATCCAAATTTGCGACCACTGCTTTATACCACTTAGAATTTTCAGCGTGAAAATTCAAAGTATCTCATTGTTCTTTTCTGCTGGCACCCCTTTCTGTTTGAGGTGCACTCTAATAGAAAATTTGCTGTAAAAACAGAAATCTAAGGACAACACATTAATGCAAGTTTTGAACAGTCTATGTAAGAATGAGAAACTTGTGAATTCAAAAAATTGTAAGCAATGCATAACTATCCTTTGATAATATTAAAGTAAAACAGTAAAATAACAAATTGATGCCTCAAAAAACATTCCAATGTAAACAATGCCCAAGATTATATTGTCACCAATGTTTCTGGTTTAACTGCATTCACATCGAGAGCTGTGTCCATTTTTCATCATGATTCACTTAAATTTGGTGCATTTTTTTTTTTCCTGTCTTACTGATAAAATTGTAAAAATTTACCATTGAAGGATAGTTATGATGTGGAAAAACTTTGTATAAAATCTATTCTTAAGATTAAGCGTCATTGCTAAACAAATGATTCTGATTGAAATTTTACTTCTGTTTGTGAAGTTCTTTTTGTAGGTTGCATATCAACTTTTTTTGTAATTTGATATCAGTACATTCCTGTAGTATCTTTAGCAATCCCATTTAAAAAGTACTAGATGTAATTGATATTAGGAATATGTGCAATTCATAATATAGTGTGCTTTCTGTGTATCAACATGTACATTATGATTAATGTAATTGACAGTCATAAGCTGATTTACATGTATGTACATTTCAGATGGATTAGAATGTTTATGAAGCATTTGAATGTAATTTGATTGAAACGTATTACACACAGTGAAGATTGCATTACAATTAATAATAATAATGATAATAAATTGTATTTATAATGAGCTTATTACAAAATGTTTCTAAGCACTAGAAAATAGAAGAAAATGATAAGAAATATAAGCTAAATACGGACAAACAGAAAAGTCAAATATAACACAGAAAGTTATATAAGAATTGAATGAAATCATGAATAGACCTGTTTCCTAATGTATTCAATTTATGTACGATTTCTTTTCAGTACCCTTGGTTACCAACTATTCAGTTTGCCTGTTATACGTAATGGCATCTGAATAGATGGAAACAAATTTGCATACATTAATTATTGCTATGTAAGGCAAGCTTTTGGCGAACTTTGTTAGTTGTCAAGGGAAATTTTTATTCAATAGCTATGCATAAAATTAGTAAACAAGTCTTTTCAAAGATACTACCCATAAACCGAATATAGTGTCCGGTGTTTACATATTTTACCTTGTAGTTTGCATTAATGTCATGCACTATGAGAAAAGAAAATGTGTTTCTTTATGGAAGTATATCAAAGGTCCATTAATGCTTTTTTTTTAAAAATTCAGTTAACAGGTCTATTGAAAGAATTTCACCCATAAACTGAATTAAGTGTCTGGTGTTGACATATTTTGCCTTGTAGTTTGCATTCATGTCATGCACTATGAGAACAGAAAATGTTTTTGTTTGTGGAAGTGTATCAAAGGTCCGTTAATCATATGTTATCTGCTATTTTATGTAGGCTGGTCAAAGTCTATATATTGCACAGTTAATGGGCAGTGACTCATATGTATTACAGCATCATAGGGGACTTTGTGTCAAAAGTTTACACTGCGATATTCGCTTATTACAGTCGTAGACTGATATTTCAACAAAATTTTTATGGCAAAAGTTTTCCAGCGATATTGTTGTTCCTGAAATAATTGTCAGTCAGTAAGTAGAAATAATGTTATATTTTGCCATTTCTGTGATGTTTAATATTGCATATGAAGGACAGTTTTGGTAAAATGCATTTACCTACATGAGACTTAAATACTTGCGTGAAAGGCTGCTACAGACCTCAGTTAAAAACACACCGTTTGGGAGGTTAGATAATTGATAGAATCTGTTTTCCTTTTGAGACTATCAGCCTCTTTCCAAATGACATTTCAAAAATATTAACATTTATGAAAATGACAAAATAGTAGGCAACATAAAGGAAGAATTCCTTTATAAAAGATGAGATCATTGTGATTTCTGTGATTCGAGTTTTTGATTGTTACTTTTCAAATAATTTAGAATATATTGTGCTTAAAGCAAACTTTGAAATGTCAATCCTTTAAACCACAGAGAGATTATAAATTTAAAATGTATACATGAAATTGTTTTGAAAGCACATTGCTGAGCATTTCATGGGGAAATTATTTGCAAATGTATTCAAAATAGTAGATATAAAGAAATTTATGTATGTGGATGAATTGTTAGTTGAAAAACATCAATATTGTGCAATGTTTTAGGTAAGTTCTAATAATGTCTTGTTTTGTAACTTTGTATCAACCCACCATATTAAATTAAAGTATATCTTAGACACGTCACAACTCACAAATAGATAACACTTGTACCATGTGGTCTTTATAAGGGAAGTGCCAGGGTATTTTGATGGGGGGGGGGGGGGGCAAGACAACTCACTGGTGAGTTTACGTTTTAAATGAACAAATAAGGCTATTATAGAGTCGCATGACCCTACCCTCTCTTCCCCCACACTCTTCTCTCTCTTTTTTTTTATCACTTGAAAAATGATAGGGAGGCTGACCCTTGCCCCCCCCTTCCCTGCAGTGCTGCCCCTGGTCCATATTGATTTTATTGGGGGAGGGGGAGGGGTCAAAGTTGTACCATTTAATGGTCTATGCCAGTAAAATAATTTCATGCGAGACGCAATCCACATTATCCCGACAGATCACAAGATTTACATTTATTCTGCCCTACTTTAAGGTGACAAAAGGAAGCAATTGACATATCAACAAAATTTGAATTATTGATATATTTTCATATTTAATGTGCTCTTCTTCCAGGCCAAATTTTAGGAATGAACACTCATTTTGATAAGAGATATGTTGGGCAAGACATCATGGTATTGCATTGTCAGTGTACATGACATATACATTTTACTCTTTTACAGGAAATGTCACTTTTGTCACTTGCATCCTTTTGTCAAAGTAGGGCAGTATTTACTCCGACGGTCAAAATATTGAGAATCAGACTCACTTGAAAGGGGCGTCAATCCGTTTTATATCTTGGGGGGGGGGGGATTCTTTTAAAAAAGGTCCTCGGCTAAAAACTTCGGGGGGACATACACGGACAATTTTCTGCCAAGCAACAAAAAAAAAAATGGTTCTCGGCTTACTATTTTGGTGGGGGACACCATTTTTTTTTTTGGGGGGGGGGGGATAGACACACCAAAAAAAAATGCTGACAAGCAAAAAATTGGGTCATCGGCTTTAAATGGGAAAGGGGATACCCTATTTCGTCCCCCACCCTTAAAAGTTGGGGGGCGTGCCCCCCCCCTGTCTTTCCTCATGAGTGACGCCCATGGCTGTTGAGTCGGTTTGGTCATTTGGTGATGAAAGAATATTACAACCTTTTGAGTTTGCAATCCATTTTCTTTTAAGTTCTACTTTGCCTTTACATTGTTTATCTAATTCCACTCCCATTTGGTCGAGTTCAAAATATTTTTTTTTCAAGAATAAAAAATACAAAGTGTATGCCTGAGAAAGTACACCTTGGAATCATTTTCTGGTATAGTTCAACCAAGATTTCTATCGCAATTCGCAACCATTTTTCACAGCTCCCAACAATACAACTTCATGAATTTTCTGACTGGTATTGTTTGGCAGAAAGATTAATCGATATGTGAATAAGGATATTAAAAAAAAAAAAAGAAGGAAATCTGGAATCATTTTGACGTCTATAATTGAAAAATATTACGCCCAAAGATTTATTTTATTATTATTTTTTCATTGCTGGCAGCTGTGATATGGACTAATGAAATTGTTATGACAGGACATTAATTCAATGTAAACCTTGATAGGTTCATGCAGGTCTCTCAAACTTGTTCCTAAAGCAGTCGCAATTTATTCTTCTACAATACTCGTACAAGCAGTGACGTATTTGGGTCCCAGACATTGCGAGGGTATGGGGCGGGGGCACCGTCTTCTGCATTTTCCCCCTTTTTAAAACTTTCCCAAGTACACCTACGCCGCTGATATATCATTCTACAGTAATTCTGCAAAGAAAAAAATGATATATGATACCCCTACAAAATGAGGTATTTCCGAAAATGACCAGGGGCGTAGATAGCGGGGGAGATGAGGGATGCATCACCCCCAACACTTTGAAGTGGGTGATACATGCATGTTAGAAATATATATCTATTGGGGAATCATCATTCCCCCGGTAATGAGGACCTGTCTACGCCAATGAAAATGACCATAATCATTGCATATCTTCCCCGTTGCTTTATTTTCTTCCCGTTAAATTGTTCATTTCCCTTCACTCCTAATGGTTTATTTCACAATGATACTTTGTCAATAGGTCCCTGTAGAAAAAGATTCAAGATCTCTCCTTTCTCTTTCTCTCTCTCTCTCTCTCTCTCTCTCTCTCTTACTTCGATAGGCCTAACATGTATACTCCATCCCTCAATTAAATCCTTTCTTAGTGTCCCTTTGTTTTTCTACCCTTCCTTCTTCCATCTGTCCTTCCGAGGCCAGTCATCCTTCTTGTCCTGCTGACCCCTGTTATCAAAACAACAGCAACAGCAACAACTGCAACAACAACGACGGCAACAAAAGAACTGAGAATATTGACCAAGCTTGAATAATAAATCCGCATCGAAGAATGCACCATGAAAAGTGCACTTGTTCTAAGTGTACTTCTGAAAAGGTGATTATTACAAACAAAGCTTTCAGCGCTGTTTACCTCCTGCAAACCAAGAATAAAAGCATATGCGGCAAGCGTGAGAAATTCTTATTTATTCAGAGAAGTTGGTCGAAAAAATAGAAAATGTGTAATGATGTGGTTCCTTTCAAGTGAAGACTAATTTATATTCATGACGTTTTGCGTCATTAGCAATATGTTGCCACCTGTAAAATTCATGATTCAACTCAAATAACCCGGAATATCATTATTATCTAAGTCAAGAAACTTCAATAATGATTAATGACTATAATAAAGAAAACTGACAAATGGCAGTGTTCTTTCAAGCACAATTTCTCTCATTTTATTTCATTACTAAATTTTCTTCAAAAAATATATTATTTCACATATAATTTTTTACTTGTCACCATATTTTGTGTGTGTGTGTGTGTGTGTGTGTGCACTTGTATAGCTTTGCAAGCGAGGACAGTGAACAAAGAAAATTCCTGAGAACAATAGTCCTCGGTTGGTAAACAATAGTCCTCAGTTGTCAAACAAAGGATTTGGGTTTATTCCGTCAGCCTTGAGAGGACAGGGGACAATAGAAGTCCAATTGTTGTGCTCGGTAGTATAGTGATGTACAGCTGTGTGTGTGTGTGTGTGAAAAACGTTCGAGTGAGATCGGTGTGCAAAAAATAGTTAAATTTATACCTGTACTGTTTAACCGTGATTATAATACACTGAAAGCAAAACAAAAATGATTGCAACATAAATCAAGGCCCTTTCATGCGCACCATTAGCAATTCATCACACTCCAGCCTATGTGACTTAAGTCATGGAAAGAGTTGAACGTAAACAGAACTATGTTGATATTACAAATATCAATTTCATTTTCAGGTTATAGTGGGCGGGACCAAATAACCATTGTTCAAAGAGTCTAAAATATATAGCTATTGTAGAAAAAGCTGCCAGCAGCACGTCTCTATCGTAGTCTGTTCAATGTCCTGTTTTGTGGTATAGTCACGTTCGCACTGGCCATTTTTTCAACTTGTTGTGCACAACCACATGAAAGCTCGAACTTCAGCTAATATTGAAGTGATATGGAAACTGTTTGAAGGGTGCATTAATACATAGTCCAAATGCTGGATAATGGAAAACGACTATTCAAAAGAAATCATTATTGGTTGATGGCGTCTATTGTTTTGGGTGAATCTATTTTTTTTTTCTTGATTTAGAGAGAAAGAGGATTTTATGCTTTTCCCTGCCTCCCTTAATAGTTTTAGGCAAAGGATGAAGGCGAATTATTATTATTTACAGTTGCTTTTGTCTGTTTGTTTCAGAGAGTGGTTTATTTCACTTGAACAATAATTGTTCCCAATTACTGCACGCTTGATTGATTTTAGAATAATTATAGCACAAATCGTCTGTAATTATTGTAAAATGAATACAAATTATAAAGCGACGTTAAACTGCAAGAAAGGCAAAATACATTCTTGTCGGCTCGATGAGCATTTCTTAGACATGACTAAGAAATATCTTTGAAGCAGTCATTCGGTCGCAGAAAGTTTGCTATAGTGCGAACATTCCCTGGAGTCCCACCGAGTGACCAAACAAAACGCACGATTCTAGGTGTGGTCATTCACGAGTTTTTAATCAGCATATCACCCATGCAATGTGAATCAGTTCGCTCTTAATAGCCCATTTCATACCCTTTATAAGCTATAGTCAATTCGTTTTGACACAAGTAGGCCAGAACAATTATTCGCTAGGCAGCAAATATTCTACCAGTATTTTATCTATATAAAAAAAATCACTTGGTATCACAACTCAACAACCTTTGATTAAAGTTCAACCAGGGAACTATCGCGTGTTTCTTTGCTTTGTAATTCGGTATTGTGCAAGTCTAGTGCATCATCAATATTTTCCCAACATCTTAATGTTCGTACAGAAGAAAAGAACTGACGCGTTTTTCTTTGTGATTGGGCCTGTTTTGGTGAGGATCTCAAATACAAAGTCCCCTCCACTCGAACACGTTCGTGGTATCAGAATCTTTCTTCTTTTTATTTTCTATCACCATGAAGTGTATACATTTCATCATTGTTATCTATGATTGTTCTTGACCTTGTTTCGGAGCTAATATTTTCACACTCTTCTTGAAAGAGAAGACGTATCGTCCAATGAAATTTGAAGTTCTCATTTTTTTTCTTCTTACAAACCACGCCCACAACAATATCAACTTGGCTGGATGTATTTATGAACTTTATTACCACATAATCGCAGGAAATATAGATCTTCAGGAAATTCCGTATCTTGCCTTGTAGGCGGTGACTATGTACCTGATAATTTATGCCATTTTGAGGCTTTGAAAGCTGCCACCAGTTTGGTTGCCAGCTCGGATCGCTGGCAAATAAGTCTGGACGTCCTTCATTAAACAAGGACCGTGTTCTGCATTTTATACTGCTGTTTGTTTTGATGATTTGGGAAAAGTCTAATTGTTCTCCGCAGTCAGACTATTTCATCTATTGTTAGGTATAGAAACAAAACGTTTTGTTCGCGTTCTTTTGTCTTTGCCGTGAAACGAACATTACCATTCTTTAGACCTCGCACGACACATACACTTCCTTTAACAGGGAGGTATGCGAAAGTACTCTACTTTCTGAGCCAGCTCGTTAAGATCCTCACTTTCGCTCTTGGCCTATCAACGGAACAAGTTTTGTTGATGTCAAAACATTGCATTTTGTGTTCAATCTCTTTGCGAGTGGGCTGAAGTGCTCTCGAATGACTGAATACCAGACATTGATGTCCCAGAAATCTTCGCGGTGTCGCGTTGCTAGAACATGTTTTTCTAGTCACATGAGTCACAGGCTGAAATTATAAGTGAACTTGGTCGCATTTTTTCCTCACTTTCTGTCTGGAGGGCTACCAACATGACTAGAGAAGTCAAAATGGCCACGCAAATCAGTGAGTATGGCATGAATATTTTGAAACTATTTTTAATGATGTCAGTTAAGGTGTTAAGGGAACTACAAGAATGAATTTGAAGTGCACGCTGTTTTAGAGATGACACGGATAGAAAAACTAAGTTCTTTCGTGTATCTGTATCTTTAGCGATACATGTAGCCCTCGCTCTTATGAAAGATAAATCGTACCATAAGGCATGTTTTGTCTCCATGCACAGCACCTGCCCCCCTTTTTTAAGGGAGGGAGAGAACGTTACCATAAATTTGCTTCATCATCTTTATACATGGAGACATTCTTGTTTCAATGAATTAAATCAAAAAAACTTTATTCTGTAATGTGAGTGCTTCTTCCTCAGGGAATTTTGGTGCATTCTGCTGTTGAAAGTCAATACATTTTCGAGAGTGAGAAAACAGGTGTCATTATGTCTGACAGCACTCGGGCATGCAAGAGTAGCCATTATAAAAAGGCAATAGACCAGTTCACCACCAATGCAGTCTGTTCATATTGTAACATATTCCCCAACAAAATATCACTCTTTCATGAATGTCTTTACTGGCTAATCATTGCCAGAAATTAACTTGACACAGCATTTCATCAATATAGTGTACCACTGTTATGCCCAACGTGTGACTAGAATAGTTAGGGCCTATGCGCACAGGTTTAGAAAAGAAATCTGCGTACTTAATTTTGAATTGTACAGTAAACTTATTAAGGTCAGCCATGTTATAACTTGCCTGTAGAAATGATACCATAAATGCACATTATTGCATTAATAATGCATGCTGCATATCAGTCTCTAAATATGTTCATATTTACATGATGCTGGCTTATGTTTTGACGTGGTTTACATTTAATCAAGAACAGCAAGGAGTCAACTTTCATCCAGGCTACAGTGAACAAGTTTTTTTCATTGCTGAAATGTGATTTCTACATGCATGATGCCGACCCTTGTGAACTTTTGTCTTTCTTTTCGATCAATAAAATCCGAATGACTCAAGCGCATTGCAGAAAAATGTGAAAACCCTATTATTCAAACGGTGCTAAATACTGTAGTTCATGGCCTTTCATGAAAAAAAAGCAAGTTCCCCGTTGCGAATTTCAATGTAGTAGTTTGTCTGGTATGTTGATGGGTTTGAATTCATGCAGCTGAAGTTCAGATAATGGAGCAAGTCTTTTTACTTCTTTATTTGCAACTGTATCACTACACTGTACATAGCACCTGGCGCGGTTCCATGGGGTTTTGGGGGCTCAAGCCCCCCCCCCCCCTTGCTCGAGCCCCTATAATTTTGGACGATATAGGTACAATTTTAATTTTATATATATTCTAATATATTACAATCCTCCAAGCCCTTAGTAGCCCCCCCCCCCGAAAAAGGGGGGGGGGGGGGGTTGGCTCTAGAATAGCGTCTGTGTAGCGCATTTGGAAAATGGCTATAGGAGCTATTTGTTCATCCCAAGAGGCTTTTGACAGTGAAAAATATGCGGCACTTTACGCAAAACCATTACCACCAAAATAGTTCCTTTGATGAACCATTATGGATCATGGTACCCTCTGGCATGTCTGGCGCTACCCCTTCATCAAGTGAGGTCTGGATATGCCACAAAACCATGTAAACTGCAAGTGTGCACCCTATTCAGTAAGATTATGAAAACTTTTATCCGTCAAAGTAAAACTAAATCCTCGAGATAGTTTTTGTATTATTTTCATGAAAACCACGCATTTCTCTTCAAATACTTCCCTTTTCTGTAAAAGTCATAAAATATGAACATAAACCCTCTACCTCATTAGGTTATCAATTTTAAGTTACTACCCATTATGATGGTATTTGATAACGTTTTCCCCTTAAAATAAGATAGGGTAGTAATTTATTATTATTTTTACCAAATATTGGGTAAAACTTTTGACAACCTATAAATATCTTAGAGTGAACATTCCACAAAACACCTCTCGGAAAGATAACCCCATCATCATCTCAAACATCAAACAATTCATGATCATAATGAACAAGATTGTGTCTGGCGCCACTACTTCATTTACCGTGCTTGCTACAATCATAAGTCTCTTTACATTTTCCACTTCGTTGTGTACAATATTTTCATGTTCGTGATATGATCAAATGGCTAAGATGTGTTTGCACGTTATTGTTTGCTAGATACACGATGAAATCACATTGAAAAAAACAAATTGACATTGGTTGAAAGTTATATTTGGAAAAAGATAAGAAACGCGCAACGCCCGTCTTGATCAAAAAGAGTGCATGTAGTGTGTACAGATTTTGATGCAAGCTTTGACATAAGGATGGAAATAATGCTAACCTAATGTCTCTTTACAACGGGTAAAGGGGGCATGGGGGGCATTGTCCTCCATCGCAGACCGTATAGGGGCAGGCAAGAGCAAAACGGGTGATACCACCCCTCCCACATCCTCCCTCACTCGTCGTCTCTTATATATTATACATTTTATCCACCTAATGCTTCCAGTCCCCCACCCCCTCTTCTTGAGCCCCTAAGAGGCCAGACCAACACTAAGCCATCGTTTCTCTTCCCTGTCGTTGGTAATAGGTAACTATTTATTTGAGAGAGGGGGAGAAGGGGGGGGGGGTCATCTTCTCGATTCGCGTAATTTCAAGATAGCGTGCAGTAAATGGAAAGCACAATTGTGACCAATCACGGATTGCTTTCATATTATTAATCGAGACTACTCAGTCATGGATTAACGGTCCTGTGTAAGAATGTTCACTGTATCCTGAAAAAAAATTACACGATTATTCCTACCAGCCTTTTTCCCAACATGCCCAATCGACTAAGCTCCATGGATATGTAATACTCGCATTTCTCTTGTATTTTTTTTTTTCTTTGCATTTCCAAATGATTGTAAGCTTCGCAAATTCTCACCTCTACTTTGCAACAATTTGTTGTTCTGGGTACTGTCCATACCTTTTTTTAAGTAAATTTTCAATACTGTTTAAAAAATTACCCCAAATTATTAAACTCTTGTGTTTTGACTCTTTGGGGGAATGACGCTGGGTTTTAAAACAGAGGGAATTTTTTTTTTTTCTCCAGAGAAATATTGCGCTTTTCACATATTGAGGTGTGGTCAGGATTGGGGGTAGGATAATTACGATAATGTTCGATTTATTTGGATCTTGCATTGTTTACCTTTTAAATGGCCCTAATCCACACACTCACCATCAATTCATCTTGCTTGGTCCTACATCCTCTCTCATCTATCATTCAACTAATTTGTCACCAGGCCTCCGTTGATTAGATGCTCCCAACTTAAAACATCCCCGTGCGGAGATACTTTTGTGTATAATGTGTTAAGGCCACCGGCGGCGGCGGCGGCAGCGAAATGGATGCCTGCTTGCTTTGCTGCAGGTGCATCTATCCAACGCAGTGCCCTTCGCTAGGCACCAACGTGGGTTTGTCTATCTTAATAGTGCTGTGTGTAGTCCACACAATACACTCCCATTCTACCATGTTATTAACTACTCCATGTACACAACCACCATGTACGGCCGTTCACCGCTGTGCAGAGAACTCTGCCCGCCAATATTCCATCAATCGCGTTGACATAATGAATACTGACAGGAATCGTGGAATACTTTGGTTTATGAGCGTTATATTCTTTACATACAATGCGATCTAAAGCAAGCAATAGCGTCGACTACCTCAAATCTAAGAATGGAATAGGTTTTGGATTTTCCATACGGTGGTGTCGCCCCATGTAGATGCCCTATACGTCTACATCTCCCTTGGATAGCACTCGGTAAGTGAATGTCATCCCATCTCATGTGTTATATTCTGAATGCCATCCCGGGGGCGTAAGGTCAAGAATGTAGACCATTCTATTAACTCACTGCATGTTCCTACACATTCTCAAATGCCGATATGTTGGGAATATGTCTAAGGTGTGACCACTTAAAGGGACATTGTTAAGCATGCACAGACACTCTAGTCTGCATAATTCGGAAGGCTGTAGATACTATACAAACTGAGATATTGATAGAGAGAGTGAAGAGAGAGAGAGAGAGAGAGAGAGAGAGAGAGAGAGGGGGGGGGGGTGAGAAAGGGAAGGAGATAAATAGAAGAATAGAGACAGATGAGGAGGTGAAGAGAAAGTAAGAGAGCTCAGCAGGACCGGAACCGGAAAAGGATAGGGTTTAAGAAAAGAGAACAGATAATATATTTCATAATAATCGAGCTTGCATGGTATACCAGGCTATATGATAATATATTATAGACTGAGACAGATAAGAATGGAGAGAGAGAGAGAGAGAGAGAGAGAGAGAAGGAATAGGGAAGAGAGGGAGAGGGGGTTGATGGGTTAAGGTATGTCATAGAAGGGTATGCGAATCATGATACCTATAGGCAGGTAAATGGATTGTCTTAAAAAATGCTGGAAGAATATTACAGTTTTAGATTTATATCTGCGTTCTGTTTGTTTTAACAGACATACAACGCTTGCCCGGAATTAGTCATAACTATAGAGATAACCCCTCTGCAAATTGCTGGAGGCAGAATGCAATGTAGATATAGCCATTATCAAATATGATATTTATCCAGTATAGAATGTCCTTTAACTCCTGAAATTTGTTGTTCTTAAGATCATGAAAAAGCAGCAAGGTGAGTGTCCTTATTGAAAGTACAATCAGCTGTATCATGTGCCCTTTGAAACTGACAGCCATAGTCTACCTTATTAAAAGTAGAGCCGAGTTCTAGGAAAGGTTAAACATGAGTTTAGGGCTTTCTTATTATTTTAAATGTTAGCTTGGAAGAATATCAATGTTCCATCAGGAGGATTCCTCTTCAAATTCCATCTTAATTATATTTGAAATAATAGCTGAAGCCTTCGAGCCGAATATTCATGTTGCCTTTGAGGTTGTCCCATGTACTTATTGCTGTGTGCACCTATAGTGTATGTGCCTCGGGGGTAAAGTGAGTGAATTTATTAGCAGTTTGCTGATTCCAAAATCTGAGACACTTGTTTTTATATACTACTAATCTACTTTTCCCAGTTGCTTGGAGACGTTTTCTTTCACAGTTGTATAATCTTCAGATTTATTTTCAAATACACAACAACCAGAAATGTCCCTTGATATTAATTATAATAATAATCTAGATTTTTATAGCGCCTGATATATTTCCGATGTTTCTAAGCGCTTTACAGAAATATTACTTCCCCGGTCATCGGATTCGGGCTTGCCCGCACACAATGTATGCAACTTATCCACTCCCTAGAGAGTATTCCAGCCAGGCGCATTATGCAGACGCTCACAATACTAAACTGCTAAACAAATTGCAATAACCTCCGCATCCTACCGGTTACCCACTAACACCTGGGTAGAGAGTGGCAAATGTAGATTCATATCTTGCCAAAGGACATAAGTGCCGCGACGGGACTCGAACTCGGATCACGAGATCCACAGTGTGGTGGTGCATTCATTAGACCACGAACCAGGGCCCTCTTGCATATTACATGATGCGATTTAAAGAAAAATCAAACGCACGTAACATTATACTCACTCACTGGTTAAAAATCAAGTTGCGTTTAATTTGTTGAGTTGCGTTTAATTGCAACTTTTTATGCAAAAGGGCCCTATGCTGGGTTTTTGTTGTTGTTTTTTGTTGTGTGTGTGTGTGTGTGTGTGTTTTTAGACTTTCGTCCTTCGAAAAATAAACCGCATTCGCCCTTCGTTAAAAGGAATAATTGAAAAATGAATACCCAGTGCATTTAAATCCAGACATTAAATATTTGTGACGGTTTACCTGCGTTCTGAAGCTCATAATACAGGAGCAAGGCAAGGTGAGTGCCCTTCTTACCAAAAGTGCAGTCAGCTGTGCTCTCCCACTTAGAGGCTGCATCAGTAAAGACTATTGCTGCAGACCTTTCTCCGTACAAATTGCAATTTGATTGATATCACTTAACTAAACACATAATGAAAGAAACGGGCGTAATTATGTTTTTGCGTCGAGTTCGTGTAGATCCGATGTATTTGAAATTTGTAATTTGTATGCTCAGTAAAAGGGCTATCAAAATGTTAATTGCAGAGTTTGGCCTAAAGCCCGGCGCACACTATACGATCCGTCTGCGATCCAATTTTGGAAAAAAAAATTGTTATAGCATTTGATATGAACATTCAAACATGTGAAATCTTAATAATCAAAGTTTCGAATAGTCATACGAGTACAAAAATCGAAATTCCGGGCTATTGCGAGCCTCTAAATTCCAAATCGTAATGAAATCAAATCAATCTTGCAATCGGCTACGATTTGAAGCCAATTTGGCCTTTATTCTGACCGCAAGGCCTGCAGTTAACGAAAATTTCGATTTCAGTATTCCTATCATTATTCTGAACTTCACAAAAGATTATTTATTTAAGCTTCCATATTTAACGCTAAATGCCAGGGGTGCGTTTCATGAAGAGTCTTGTAAGTGATTTTCACTGACTGATTTGCTCTCAGCCAATCAGATGCCAGGATTTTCAGTAGCTTATAACAGTTAAAACTCTTCATGAAACGCTACCCTGATCTGAGCGTGTTCCGTTTGGTATTACAGTTCTACTGGCAGATCCAGGTTTCTTTACTGAGAGCGGAGGTATATGTGTTACAACAATCTGACAAGCAAAGTTAAAACGGGGGGGGGGGGGGGGCAAGAAGGGGAGAAAGAGAGAGAGAGAGAGCGGGAGAGAGAGAGAGAGAGAAAGAGAGAACACTTCTCAAATAGTTTTGAAATTTGCGCACGAGTCGATCACATTATTAAACACACTAAAATGTGAATGTAAATATTAACCATTTTTGGGGAGTGGGAGGGAGGACGTGCCCCTTGATCTGAAAATAAAACTAATATCCATTGAAACGCGTTTTCCTTCTATACATCTCCAACGGGAATGCTAGCTAGGACTCTACTTCATTTAGATTGCACCCACGAAGTACATTTAACAGTTAAACAGTGAACAACACCAGGCTAATTTAGCGACTTTATTGATCAATGTGAGAGTGTATCTTTGCAATGTTTACTCCACATGTCGCTGTGAATAAAGTCGATAATTCTTCCAGTTGAAAAGTCAATACTGTCTCGCAAAACAATACCAATGGTCATTTTTTTTTCATGCTTATGTACTTTAATTGTTCTGTGTAGCATATATGGATTGATGATTTGTACACATTAACCAGATTGATTGCATAGGCCTAAGTACATGAAGTAAGGTCTCTCTACGATTTTGTAATGTTTTTTGGGAGTTGAGACGTATACCCAAGAAAGTGGGGACATTTTTATTTGTCAGCATTATTGTGGAATAAAGAAGACACCTAAAAGAAAATTTCAGATGCATGCTCCTTAAGGTTAAACGTTCCTCCCTTGGTGGAATTATACACAAGACAAGACGTTACATCTGCAGTACTTCGTTATTACTAGACATGCAGCTTGTGGGGAGACTCGTCCGTATTGAATTGGTAATTGCCATTTTGGATGCATACACGATACCCAATATCCAGTGCAGCAAGTTTGATTTCCTTATCGCTGAGCTACACACACTTTCTGCTTGTACCAATCAGTTTCAATCATGCATCGAAAAAAAATACTCTGATGATATCTTGCGGTATGCCGATATTTATGTCGGCTCGGGACAGATGCAGGATTTGGTCAGAGAAGCTCGAGGAGCAAGTATGAAAATCTACTCAGCAAATTGATTTATTGATTTTTGCATCATCATTGTCAAACATACAAATTCATAGTCATCACTGGGAATTTTACATTTTGATTAATTTACATTTAATACATTTTCAAATGAAATAAAATACGAGAAGTTGTATAGAAATTAGAATAGGTATTATAAAAACTCACTTCACACACTGTCTTTATACACATTTTGCACAATATAAATACGATATAGGAGGGCTACAGCGTAAGTGAATGAATAGATAGATAAATTCATGGATAAAATTTGATGAACATTGAAATAATGATTAAAAAATATATAGATATATGGAATTTAAAAAATGAATTAAAAGTATAGTGTTAATAAATGAAAATACAAATCATACATTCTTCTCATGATTCTCACCTTCGCATATTTAATTCTTCGAAGATTCTTTTTATAGTTTATAAGTACAGAATAAAAAGAAAAGGTGAACGAATGTACAATTATGAAACGACTTATTAGGATTTCAGTGTGCTCGAGGGTCCTCAAATGAGATTACACAAGATCGATCTTGTCGATAAGTCCTATTAATTCATTGGAAGCGGTTGTACTTGCTGATTGGTTGCTTGATGTGATGATGACTATAAAGATAACAATCGGCGTTCGTGCGTAACTAATTAAAAACTCGATCCTAAAACAATATTGTGTCCAGTCCATGGGAGGCACCGTGCAATTGTGCATCACAGCTATTCCTTCCAAAATTTCGTTCTTGTGCTCATCATGCTCATGGCTCATTATTTACCCCCCCCCCCCCCCCAAAAAAGAGAAAGATTGAGAGAGAGAGAGAGAGAGAGAGAGAGAGGAAGAAGAAAGGTACTCGTGGACATTTCGTTTTGCTTCCTTCTTTCCCGGCTAGCTTGTCAGAGATTTTTAGGAATTGCCCCGCCGTCCCCCCCCCCCCTCCTACAAAAGAATTGTGGATGCGCCTCTATCTACAATATGAAAATATAGAGGCCAATACTTTGAAGGATACTTAATTGCCATGCAGTGTGAAGTCTTTTTATGTCTATTGAAAACATTGTTGGATACAGTAATGAATGCCATGTATACTGATCCATTGTTTTTTTAAATGTAAAATGCGGATTACTCTGTATTGTGTCTAGTGGTTTAAACAATTGACTATAGAGATGCGAGGGTCGTTGGTTCGAATCTCGACGCGGCACTAGTGTCCTTTGGAAAGATTTTAGCTACATTTGCCACTCTCCACCCAGGTGTTAAATTGGGTACCCAGTTCTTCTTCTTCTTCTTGTTCTCCCTCCGCTTTTGTCGGAGATCAGCGGCAGAATATATGCTGCATGTAGAAACCCTTCATCATTATGAAAATATAGATAGGTGGATACTTATTTCAGTGAAGGAGAGGACAGGAAGGAGATACGGTTTACATGAATTTTGTATAGGTATAGTAGAGTAGCTATGATCAGCTGACTGCATATTGATGATGGGAAGTGAAGAGAGTTTGGCAAAAGTATAGCTCTGGTAAAATTGCTGTTCTTGAGAGGGTTGTAGAGGCACAAGATCTCTTCTGGCAAATGTCTTCTTCTCAGTTTTTCAAGGAGGTCCTGTCTGTAGGCTGTGAGGTAGGCACATGATGCCACAAAGTGGCCTGTATCCTCATTTTCCTTGCAGCAGAGCTGGCAAGTGGCTGTTGTAGCCCTTTTAATGGTGAGAAGTCTTGTTTGGACTGGGTAAGTTTGGCACAGGAGTTGTGATCTGATTATTACTGCTTGTCGCAAAAATTTAGAACTGCTGCTACGTGGATACAGATGAGTTGGGCTTGGGATGGTGATGTTCCTCCAAAGTGCCAGTGTAGCTTTTGCATGAACTGCCTCTACTGTACTTTTGGCCACCATGTCTCTTACTGCTGCCTTTGCCATCTTCTTCCAGTGCCTATATGGGATTGGTTCCATTGTGAGAGAGTGTAGGTCTGGTAGTTTGTACCTGCACAGGATGACCTGCCAGGCTTTGATGGAGTTGGTTTGCCTAGATAACGCATGCAGAAGTGTCCTATACTCAAAGCGATCATGGGGAAGATCGAGCAGCTGCCCTATTAGAAGGAGCTTCTCTAAGTCCACTTGCATGCTCAGTGGTATGAGACCAGTCAGGAGATATACTGACTCATCAGCAGCTGAGTTAGGGAGGCCCAAGATTTGCTTGAACAGCTGGTGCTGTGCCTGGTTGAGTCTATTGCACATCGCTTTGGTGAGGTTCATGATGGCTGCTCCATAGATCATTCGAGGGATACAGTAGACCTTCCATAGGCTGGCACTGTGGTTTGGCAGTAGTCCTCCGGTGTATGCTCCTGCTCCCGTGAGGGCATAGAATGTTTTGAGCCCTTTTGAGATCATATCCTCTGTTGGGTCTCTCTTTATGCTGGACTTTACGATGCCAAGATGAGGATGCATTAAAGCAGTCTGCACTGTGTCATCTCCAAGGTGCCAAGCCGAATGCTGGGGAGCATTTCTTCCTTCCTTGAATGTGATGATACAGCTCTTTGATGGGTTAATTCTGTAGTGCCATTCCTCTGCATAGCTGTTAGTTGCATCTAACATGCACTGAAGCTCTCCTGGAGATGTACTGAGAAGTGCTACATCATCCGCCAGTACAAGGAGTCCAGAGTATCGGCCCATTAGGTTACACCCAAGTTTCATACTGCGGAGGAGTTTGATGAGACCATCAATGAAGGTGATGTACAGAAGAGGGGACAGGACTCCACCTTGTCTAACTCCTTGCAGAATAGAAAAGGGCTCACTGACTTTACCATTCCACAGTACTCGACTACGTAGATCCTTGTATAGAGAGCTAATCATGTTGCGTCGTAGCGGGTGTATGTTTGTGCCTTCCAGTTTCTGAAAGAGGCCTTCATGCCACACTTTATCAAAGGCCTTCTCTGCGTCAAGAAGGGCAACATAGGTGGGTTTCCTGTTTGTAGTGTTGAGTTCGATGATGAGTTCGAGGCAGCATGAGGTGAGGAGGCAAGAGTGTCCTTTCTGGAACCCAAACTGGAGCTCATCTGGAATATCACTCTCGAGGAGGGATCTCTCGATGTGAGGCTTAAGAGTCAATTCCAACAGCTTGCATAGGGTTGACGTGAGGGTAATACCTCTGTAGTTCCTAGGGTCTTGAGGATTCTTACCCTTTCCCTTGTGCAGGGGAAGCACAAGGCCATCCTTCAGACTTTGCGGTGTGTATGATGCTGTCAGGAATGTATTGTAAATCAGAAGAATCAGTCTCCTAGCAGTTTCACCTAGGTATTGGAGATGTTCAGGACTGATGTCATCTGGTCCACTTGCCTTTCCTTTCTTTAGATTAGCAACTGCATCATTCAATTCCTGGGAGGTGATCAAAGCTGTAATTGGCTTTGAGTTGATGTTTAGGTCCACAGAAGGTCGAGATGGTTGCTGGCAGTCATGGTTGGTCACTGATGGCATTGCCAGGTCTGTAAAGTACTGTTTCCAGCCTTCTGATATAGCAGCTCCCTGGTACATCCTGCCATTGTATTCTAGTATTTCGGTTTGGGATTTTGTGCCATTTCCAGATCTTTGTTTCTTGATTAAACGGTGGAATAGTCTGGAGTTTGAGGTTGCTGCAGCCTCTATATTTGTCAGGTGCTGTCTCTGTTCTTCCGCCCTGGACTGTCGGAGCTTCCTCCTAAACTCTTTCTTGTGTTGAAGATATTCATTGTGAAGTTTTACTCCTTTCGGTCTTCCAGCTTTCTTCCAGCACCTCCAGGCATGTGTTGCTTCTTGGTATGACTTTGCAACCTGTTTGTTCCATTCTGGTTTCCCACGTCCCTTACGAGTTGGTTTGCTGTGGGGGAGTTCTTGCGACTGTTGGAGCATTTTGTGTGAAAGGAGATGGAGAGCTGACTCTGCCTCTGCTACTTGGAGATCGTTGACTTTGACTCTTGTAAATATTTCAGCTGCTGCATACTCCAGAGGCACTGTGTAGTATTCCTGGATAGTTCTGCGGCTGACTTCATCCCACTTTACTTTGATCCTGGTTATTCTTTTTGCTTTGCTATCTGTTGGATATGGTGTTCTTTTTTGCAGAGAATGAGCCATGATGGGTGCTCCTGGACTCCAAGTGGTGGTAACCAGGAAGTGATCGGATGTATTCAGAGGGCATTCTCCACTTATAGACAGGCCTCCAAACTGTAACCGAGCAGTTGAGGGTATCAGGAAGCCATCTATGTTTGATCTTCTCTTCCCGTTATCTGTCTGGAAGGTGAATTGCCCAGAAGTGCAGTGTTCCTCCGTCATACTCAGCAGGTTAGCAGAGCTCATAAAACTCCTCAGGTATGCAAGTGTTTTCTTGTTGTTCTTGTGCACTGTGTCTGCATTAAAGTCTCCTGCAACCACTGTTGTAAGTCCCGTATCCTGATACGCGTCCATCAGATGTGTTAGAACTGCGAGGCAGGCTTGGTATTCAGCTAGGTCTGAGGGGTTGATGCCAGATGGGAGGTAACAGTTTATAAGCATCAGTCTTGCTTTTGAATGGCTAAGTTTTATCTTGGTAGCCAGTATTCTTGGTGACTGACATGGAACCTCAATGCACTCCTCAATAGCATTTTTTCGAAGGTAAATTGCAACACCTCCTTTCCCTCTGCCACCGTGAATGATATTCAGATTTGTAAGGTTTTCTGAAGACTTACTAACGATGTGGTGCTCTAAACTTGCTCTTTGAAGGAGCTCTAAGTTGTAATCATGAAGCCAGTGCTCTTGTATGCACAGAAGGTCAATTCCTGGTAAGATCTGTTTTAGCATTGTTTCAATGCTCTTGAATCCTCTGAGGTTGAAAGTTCCAATTAGAATTGATTGGGGGGCAGTAGAGGGAGTAGAAGATTGAGACTGGACTGGGTCAGGTTCATGATTTGTTGATGATGACTGATGAGGATTTGCACTGACGGAGGGTGGCTTGTCACATTCGGTAGTGACAAGAGTTGGACTGTGCTCATGAGGAAGTGGTATGCTGCTTCTAGCATTGTTAGATGGGTTCCTGTTGAGGCTCGACCAGGGAGAAAAACCTGCTTTGAGGAGGGAGTAATGCTCGGAGCACCTGTTGTAGGAGACATATTCCTTTGCTGTGGTTGGGTAGAAGGACAATTACCTTGACCTTTAGGATAAAGAGTTCCAGGTGGGTATTGGGAGGTGGGAGGTTGATGATTTCCATACTGCATCTGCTTCTGTTGTGCTGCTGTAGGCCGCTGAATGTACACCCGCTTTTGATGCGGGCCATCTTCATGCCGCTTCTCTGGCGGAGCACGGGTGTTAGGTGGTTCTGAATAAATTGGCTGCATAGGTTGTGAGTGAGACAGTTTGGGTGGATGCCATGTAGTATCTTTTGCGCTTTGATCTTGATGGCTAAAACTAGTTTTTTTGGATTCTCCAAGGGCAGGAAATTGATTCAGCGATTGCAAGTTTAGCTGGGGATCTCTCTGGTCTTGCTGATGAACATAGCTTTGTGTTTTGTCTCGATTGCTGGAGTTTTCCCAGTATGGGGTTTGAGTTTTCTGGACAGGACTTCTGTGTCCATTTGAGGTCTGGGCAACGTGTCTGGAGACGAAGGTTCGGCTCTGGATAGGTGGAGGTTCATATGCTCTTGCCAGACGCGACGGTTGAGGGATCTGAGGAGCAGCTCGTCTAGGAGAACCCTTATTGCTTCTTCTCTTGGTCGGTGTCCCATTGCCTTTACCTTCATATTTCTTGGGGGAATTGTTTTGGACACTACTTGTTATACCTGATGAAGGTGATTTTTTTCCAGCATTCTGCCTTGCTGAATTGTTGAAGACTGCTGGTTGATCATGGTTTTGTCTACGTTGCATTTGAGAGCCGTTTTTCAGTTCGCTGGCCCTCTGCATTTTGTCGTTTTCGAGAGGTGCAAAGGTGTTACTTACGGGCACAGAATAGATGAGTGGGGTGTTTGCATCCCTTTTTGGTGCGTCATCTGTCCTTTTCTGTTCTCCCTTGTGAATGTAGCTCTGATCGGCTCTGTTTGTGGTGGATGTCGGCATGCAAATGTCAAGCCCGCTTTTCAGACACAGCGCATAGAGGTAATCATTATCTAGGGTTAGATTCCTTATATCGCCTTCCAATTTCATTATTATAGATTGTGACCGCATGAGTTCCATTTCTTTGCTTTCCAATGTTCTGAGCTGATTGTTTTGTTGTTCCCTCGTGGTTTTAGATGCCATTTGTGACTGATTCAGTTCTCTGCATAGTTTTTCATTTTCTGCAACCAGAACTTCATTGGACTTTGTCATGGTTTTGAGCTCAGCTTTCAGCTTATTTATTTCGCAAGCTTTCTTTTTGCAACGGACACACTCCTTGTCCTGTGGTTCAGCCTGTGTGTATTTTCCTCCTTCTGAAATATTGCTGATGCTATTGTTTGGGTCTGCGTGGCTTTTCAGTCCAGCTTGTGCTACAATTGGGAAGGAAGGTAAATCTTTTTCGCAGGTTGAATCGATGGTTATTAGAGAAGAGGGTGACAACGGAGTACAGAATTCTTGGGTATCAGCTTCTGGAGTTTCCCTCTCGACATGTGTAACAGGTGCTGTCTCTGTTCCCAGAGCAGTGCAGGGCATGCACAGGAAGGACTGATCCTCTCCTATGTCTGAGTTGTCCATGCACTGGGACGAACATTTTTTATGGTACCAGCATTCACACAGACGGCATTGTACAGAGTCTTGAGATGCACTTTCCTGACAGAGAGGGCACGTCAGTAAGTCTTCTATCTCCGTGTCTGAATCTTTCATATCTAAATCGTAGTGTCCCTGTTCTTCAGTGCGTCTGCATGATGCACAGCTATAGGGCTGATGGTCATCTGCAATGATGTCTTCAAGTTCCTTTGCTTCGAGGTGGGTACATGAAAAGTGATACCACCTCTTACATTCACAACATTCAATAGTGTCTTGGCATGCATGATCAAGACATGTGGGGCAGACAGACCCTTTATCCAGGGGCTTGCAGTAACACAGACCTTTGTACACTGCGGGTGGACACCGGTTGCAGATTTCCATTGCTTCTGGGAATTCCTTAGTGAGAAATCTTGCCAGTGCATCAGTTAGTGGTCCACTAGGCATGTCTTCTACTTTCTTTATCATTTGAGGGAGCATTTCTTCCTCAAACAGTCTTATACGCAGCCCGACTATTGAAATCTGGCTAGTTGGTTCATGCAGTTCAATTGTAAACACTTTTCGATTGCTTTTCTTTTTGCTCTTGGATTTCACTTGGGCGCTTATCCACTCTTGGTTTGTGCCTTTGTCTTTCTTTGGCTTGGATACTGCTATGACTGTAGAACTTTTTATTTGGGGATCGTCTAGGCAAAGGAGTGCAACTTCTCTGATAGCATGAAATGCTTCATGGTTGAGGGAGAGAGTGACTTCTTTTTCTCCATTACTATGTGTTTGCTTTGACACTACTCTGCAGTAATCCATGGCTGACCAAGATTGTTTTCAGGCAAATTGTTTTCGAGTGAATAGTCAACAGTTAACTGAGAATATTAACACCTCAGTTAAGTACAATGTACATTGATCAAGTTCACAGTCACATTCACTGATGGTGCTTTGAGATATATTAATGGTGTGGAGATATAAAATAAACTCAAACTCAAAGCGACTGAATAGAGATTCAGATAAAGTAAATGGCAAAATAAATGGAGGATACACAAACAGACGTGTGTACAGTGATAGCAATGAGTTCAAAGTAAAGCAAGTTCACGAAGAAAGGGTGACACAGAAGCACATGCGGGCTTGCAAAATTATATACAGCAGTGCAGCACATTTGCGATGAAAGGGTGACGGACACACACAAAAATGCAGGATTGGTGTAACAAAATAAACAAGACGAACAATACAAACTCATGCAAACTCATTAACTCGCATTACAGAACAATCAGTCAGTGGGTGGGTGGGCATGCATGGGTTTAAGCATTCATGCAGTGATGAGACAATCAGGTTGAGTGAGAACCCAACAGAAGAAATCAACATGACGCTACACACAGTTTACAGACAAATATGGTTTTACCTCAGTTCTTGAGAGAAGCAATCAATCTCTTAGCTAAGACTGCATTTTATATCCCTGGCTTGTAACTTGAATTTTCATAAGTGAGTAGGCCTAGTCCAGGTATGAGCATGGGATGCAGGATTAATCCATATAAACCAGTGTGCTGATATGGATATCAAGTCCTAATTCTTGCTGCTGCCTTCAGAGTCTTCCCGCCAAAATGTCACAAGACTTCTCTGGAGCAGGGTCACACCAATCTGGGTACATGGGACTGCTGTGTCATACAGGCTTGGTTACCACCCACGTTTGAGTCAGAGTATTCTTGCGAATGCCATTAAAATATCTGGTTTTGCTATTCAACACAGTTAACCATACAATCTGGGGGGCTGCATACAGGGTAAGTTTGGATAATTTATTGAGAAAAGTGACCTTAACAGGTCAGGAAAAAGAGCTACATGAGAGTACGTCCTACACCCGCGACTTGCTCTATTCACGTGAACCACCGTTCACTTTGTACAGCAGCACTTTTTATCGTGGGCGTCTGCAAAAGGCGCCTGGCTAGAATGCTCCCTAAGCATGTTAGGAAGTGGAGACGGTGCATATTGTGGGCGGGCAACCTGAATCCGATGACCTGGGTAATGGTACATCTGTAAAGCGCTAGAGACGTCTGAGATGTGCACTATAAAAAGCCAGGATGTTATTACTAGCTACATTCTTATTTTCAATGCCATTCTAATCACATTTACATTGCAAAACACTTTCAGTGCCCTTGAACGTATAATGAATATCTCTGGTCGACAATTCTAGCATCAGCAAGTAGCCGCTATGGAGAAATACCAACGATGTGCCAGGTCGCAATGTCATGCATGGGAAAATGAAATGCAATGGAGAAAATCAAGTTCACTGTGGAAAATCAAATTATTGGCAGAGGGCATTGCTGTTAATGTAGAGTGACTCATAGTGTAATTGGTATAGGGAAAAGCGTTGATTTAGTTTTGTAAATCCTGTGTTTATTGAACTGATGTTTCGTTTTGGGGTCAATGATGGAAACCGAATAATTGCACGATCGATGATGATATACAATATCTCGCTTTGTGGCAAAGTGTAGAATTTTCGCGCTATCATTTATTTCTTGTAACGGAAAATGTAGATGTTTGAGAAAGGGAAAGTATACAGAGAGCTGACGTGACCAGTTCGTGTGTCAGTTGGTAAATGTCACATGCAGCTGCCTTTCAATTAAAAATGTGTGTAAATCATTAATCTGAAAGTAAAGTTTTGATAATACAGAAGAACTGGGAGTGCGGGGCGGGTACGTACGGGCCTACTTTTTGAAGTTGGTCTCGATACCAAGCACGACACAATCCTTGTTAAACCCAATCTGACATTTAGAACACCTAAGTATGTCCTTAATGTTTTGCTTGTCGAAGTTTTTTTTTTTTTTTTTGCGTTGCCCACAAACACCTTCACCAAATCCTGAATTAACCCCTTACTTAGAGCAGAAAATTTCAATACGAGTTACATATTGACAGTCTATCCTACGTGATCACTCTCGCAGCAGTTCTCTGCAAATATCAGATTTCATGGACAGTAAACATATCCCGATCGCTCGCGTCAATCTTCATCTTCGAGCCGTGCATGGCGTAGTGTATCGGTTTGCTGGAGTGTTTGCAGGGTGTTAGTATTGGGGGGGGGGGGGGGAGGGGGTGGCTGCTGAAATTGATGTCAGTGCTGATACTGTACACCAATCCCTTTCTCAGGCTCTATGAGTTATATATTGACAGACAGCCCATCTTCAGTTCTTAGTAAATATCAGATTTCATGGACAGTAGACATAGTTACTATAGCTGCTCGCGTCATTTTCGGTTAGTCATGTTTGTGGTAGAGCGAATCGAATGAGGAGTGTGTGCCGTGGCGTCGCTGATGGGGGATGGGGACGGCATCCATGATGAGAATTCTGTTTGCATTTATTTGCTTTCTGGCATTTTTCGTTGTATTCAGGCGTACTACACACAGCTATTTCATTAATGAAATAGTTTGTGTATGCCTTTTCTCCTGTATCGTATACTAAATCTCTATAATTATGCAACACTCGCTATCATAATTTGCGTATGTATCTTTTTAGTATACTTTCTTCATTGAAGGGGCGACGGACATGACTGGAGGATATTAAACATCACTTTGAATCCACAGTATGTATGAACGGCTAGAGGCATAGTCGAGCCATTTATAATGGTCATGATGGTTGATATAAGAATTTTTAAAGTATAGATAAATAGATAAACAAAGTTAGTATAGATAAATAATATACACCCTTCGACCGCTTAAAAAGTTTTATATATTTCAGTGCTTCTTCGCCTTATCTGATGTCTGCAAACTGCCTATAGATTTGATGCAAATCCCCTTAAGTTGTTCGAAGAAGCAACAGTGTTAATATAGATATGGGGGTGACGATGAGCGAGGGTGTCCTTGCCCTTGAAATTCCGTGGCGTCTATAAATGGGTCTCACCATTCATCATTACCTATCAATAAGTAATATGAAAGCTCACGGCTGTTGACCGTTCATCCGTCATTTTCACAGACGAGGGAGTATTAATCATTAGTCGAGAGATTGCGGATTGCCCTGAGAGCATTTGACAGTTTATGGGGTTTACTTCTGTCATTTCTCTTTAAAAATGAAATTAAAGCCATGCCTTAGATTGCACTCTAAAAACAAACTAGTCAGATTTGACTAGATTACCGGATCACTGCAGCACTTACTCTTTTCTTGTCAAATGTGACTAGATTCTAGTCAATATGACCAAAATTCTACGAAGAACAAACACCTTTCTAGTCAAAAGCGACACGATTCTAGTGATAATGACCAGAATTCTAGTAACTAATTTGACTAGAACACGGGATCCCATGGGCACTTACTCTTTTCTTGTCTAGATTCCAGTGAAAATGGTCAGATTTCTAGTACAAATTATCTAGACTTTTACCAAAATAATAGTCAATTTTACTATAATCAATTTAAGTTAGTGTCGATGCCTGTATGATTCGATAGACTAGTCAAATCATTTTACTAGGATCTATATACATGTCGTACATTTTGACTAGTAATGTGTCACTTTTGACTAAAGTAGTACTAGTCTGTCAAATTTGACTAGATTTGTTTTTAGAGTGTGGAAGAAATAGGCAGATATGCGACATGTTTGTATCATATGTACGAACATACTAAAAAAAAAGGTTCAATTTTGCACCCTTCAAATGTAACAACAGGAGCTCCTTTATGGGTCCAACTTCGCACCCAAAGAAGCATTATGCACTATTAAGGGTGCAGTGAAGGATGCAGAGTTTTAAGGGAAGGTGCAGAGTTATAAGGGAAGGTGCAAATATACACCCTTTTGGATGCAATTTTTTTTTGCACCCTTTAAGATGCATAATTGTAACTTTTTTCATGTAGGTTGCAAGATCGCCATCCAAAAGGTGCTGCTATTGTATTTGGGTGCAAAATTGCACCTTTTTTTCTTAGAGTGTGTGGTGTGACAGATTATGGTGTGATGAAAGTATGATTAACATTTCTTTTTTGAAATTGGGATTAAATGATCACGCTTCAACTATAATTCTGTATCCTCTGGGCGAATCTGTCATGTCCTCGCCTGGTGCCCATCCATCATACTTATTTGCGCCTGATTTATGGTTGTTACCTTCTGTGCACAATGTTCATGGCCCGTTTCATTAATTTCCTTCTCTCATTTCGCTTTCCATACAAATAAAATAAGACACGTTCAGCTACTGTAGAGTACATTTATTGCATTTTTGCATCATTGTAACTGATACATATCAATATTCTGGCGATAAACATAAAACATATGTAACAAGCGTTGAGGTACTCGTATCGGAAAATGAGAAAAAGAGGTGTAAAGCTCCTGAATCATTATCATGTAAAAAAGAGAAGCACAGTGATGGAAAGAAAGGTAAAAAGGATGAATAAGAAGAAAGAGGAGAAAAGAAGCAAAGAGGCACTCTGGGAAACATTATAAATGAAGACAATTAAAAAAAAAACGAAAAGAAAGGGGAAATGAAGAGGATTTAAAAAGTAATGAGTAGAAGAAGAAGAAGAAGAAGAAGAAGAAGAAGAAGAAGAAAAGGAAGAGGAAGAAGAAAAGGAAAAGGAAGAAGAGAGAAGGGAGAAAGAAAGAAGAGGATAGAAGAAGAGAAAGAAGATAGAAGAAGAAGAAAAAGAAAAAATGGGGAATAGAGGAAGAAGATTTAACAATGGAATTAAATCCAAACACTACCTTATATTAGGCCCCTTTCCTGACTGAAAGCCTTCTCCTGTCTCTCTGGCTAGAGTCATCTACATAAAGGGACTCTATCTCTGGCTAACAAAATGCGGAATATCTTCCATCTCCATGGCAACGGTGTTGAATCTCGGTCGGTCATGACCAGTTCGTCTTATCATGCATGCGCGCTGCGATGCCGACCTTATTCAAAACCTCTGTCACACCTATGTTATCGATTCTTGACCATTCTTAGAAATGTGATTCTCTTTTCCATTTTGTTTTGTTCGGTAGGTTGAGGAGCTTCTCCCAATTCCCTCGATGTGGCAGGGATATCACTAACATCAGTCACCCATCTGTTTTGATCTCCTTTATTATTCTCCTTTTATATTTTATAATAATCAGAAACTTGTGACATCTATATCACTTGAGTCGATTCAATGAATGTATTACTGGCTAAGCTATCATGGCTACAGGGGATCGGGGCATAGGTCGGGGGCATGCACCCCTTACGTGAAAGGTGGGATTTTTTTTTTTTTAAGAAGAAAGAAGGGCAGGAAAGAAAGGAGAAGGGGGTAGGAAAGTTCAGAGTTGCCAAATCCCCCCCCCCCCACTCCGTAATAGACTGCTTTGTTATTCCTCATTGCAGCCACCACCTTGTAAGATGGATGCCCTCTATCTTCATCATGATGTAATGCTCTCTCAATAACTCGGCCGCAGTACGCTGCTACTCTCAGTTTCATTTATATAATTATGCTCATACAAGATATGTTTGCGTTGTGTGAATTTGACTCATAATATCCTGCACACATGCATTTACACTTTGAAATTGAATTATTATATGTATAAGCATAGCGTAATTGTCTGTATAGTCACAGACGAGCGAGAGTAAAAATGTGTCCTCAGTATAAATTCTTGCCTTCAGAATTTGTTGCTGTTATTTAAAACTGAATTTCTGTTTTTTCTTGTATGAATGCCAAAAGTTAACTCGGTACACTCTAAAAACTAAATTGTTGAATCACCATTTAAAAGGGTGGAGGAGTGACTATATTTTCAGAATGTGCGATTAACGGTTTGAACATGCTGGATTCAACACTATACATGCTCAATTGCAACCTTTATAGTGTTGATTCCAGCATGTTAATATAACATTTTGAAAATATAGTTACTCCTTCAGCCTTTTAACAAATGGTGATTCAACATTCTAGTTTTTAGAGTGTATCATCTATTCAAAATCGTGGAGACATGATCAAGGGATTCTTAAAGACAGTTAGCCCATGGACCAAACCGCAAAGTCCATGGTTAGCCCTAGCCCGTCTTAAGAAACATGATAAGGATTTCTAAAGATTTAGTTGTCTGGGAGGGGCTGTTGCCCTGTGGCTGTTGTCCTGTGGCTGTTGTGCGGGAATGAATTTCGAAGGGAATGGATTTTTTTTTTTCAAAATGGTGGATCAGACGTAAGTTTTTAGATACATTTCAACGAACAATCCTGTTTGCTGTTACAGATATGACATCCTCATTATTTCCTGTCTTCTCTCACTCTGTTCCAGATAACGTTCAGTCATGGCGACTCGTCGTGAACAAGGTGTGTCCAACGGCGACGCCAAAACCCGACCTCCGTCAGCTCGAGTCGTAAGCCGCCGGTCAAGATCAGCCTCAGCTTCGGGACGGACGAGGCAGTGCCAGAACCGACGCGGTGCGAGCTGTGAGAGAGACGCGAGTCTCGACAGAGACGGCGTCTCGCGTTTGAACGGACATTGTGGGATACGATTAGACTTAAACTGCATCCCTATGTTAAAGTTTTCCCCTCCAAGGGCCTCGACGCCTAAGGGCAAGGGGCAGAGCCCTGTTTCGCCACAGGATAAGATGGCAGGCTCGCTACATTCTCCCTTGAGCATGTCTAGTGCGTCCTCTACGGTGAGTTCTAGTGGTAGCTCCACGTTGATCGGGGCCCCTCGTGCCACAGATGTGATGAAAATACTTGACAATTTCCGGAAGGAATGTAAGCTTAATGACTTGATTCTACAGTTCTCGACGGGAGAGATTCATTGCCATAGACTAGTCATGGCTGCCAGCAGTTTGTACTTTCGCGGGATGCTCTCCAGCGAATCCGGACGCATCTCGCGAAGAGAGATCATCCAGATGCAGGGAGTCGATATGAACATCATGCAGTACTTGGTGGACTTCGCTTATACTGGATCCATAAATGGCGTCAGCAGAGACCGAGTCCGCAAACTGAAAGAATTAGCTTCTGTCTTCCGTTTCCCAGACATTGGTGAAGCTTGTAACGCCTACCTGGGACGCTCCTTGAGAGAGAACCGCAGATCAAGGACTCCTACCCGCACACCTGGAAAGCAGATCTTCTACCCAGGGAGTGGAAGGTCCAGTAGTGGGAGTGGATTCAGTGGTAGTGAAACGTCGGAGCTCTTTTCACCAAGTCCACTTTTAGGTGCTTCGCCGTTGATTGAGTCTCCACAGAGTGCGCCAGTGTCACCATTCCAGGACCAAATCTTGACGAGTCCCAAGGCCACCGGTGCCAGGGAACTCTTAGAAGGCATCGCCGGTCTCAATGAAGCACTTGGTCGGAAACATCCAGATGCTGGTTTGGCATTTCTACCTGATCACATGGCTGCAGTGAGTCGTCGAACATCAGGAAGTAGTAGTGATTCGTCCAATGAAACACCAAGTCACGCTTCTTCAGAACTGTTCTCCTTTGATGATCCAAGTTTTGCCATGAAGATGCTTCGGGAGTTCTACAGGATTCGCAAGGAAGGTCAGCTCGTTGATGTGGTCCTGCGGACGGCCACTCGGGATTTTCCATGCCATCGAGTCATTCTTCAAGTCCACAGCCCCTCGCTTGGGGCAATTTGCCAAAGAGAACTTGATGGCTCTAAAACAATGGACGTATTCATCAAAAGAATCAACCCTGACACCTTGCAGAAGGTTCTGAACTATTTCTACACAGGAAAGATAGCCATTTCACAGCGAGACGTGAAGTCGGTCTTCAAGGCATCAAAGAGATTTGGTTTGGAGGCTGTTCGTGAAGCTTGTACTACCCTGGACGAAAGCATCGACAGGAGTAGCGTTCAAACCGACGATTCTGGAATTTCAGCACCAAGCTCGCCAAACTGCACATTAGATTCACCGGGTATCTAAATAAGATTATGGTAAACGGGATTATTCAATTACCATGAATATATGGTTGCATCGATGCAGATGGGGAAGGGGTAAGCAAGAGTGCTAAACTTTGATTCGTCCATGGTAATCTTCAATCATTATGATAGTTAGGACCATGCTTCAGCAAGGAAAGTAAAATTGACTATGGTATTTACAATTTTTCTTTTATCATTGAAGTTCTGTTGTTGTTTTTTCCCCCTCCTCTACAATGAGAATATGAATATTTATCATTATTTTCGAAGAAAAAATTACTTAATTTTATTTAATTTCTATTTCTCTTGGACGTATTATTTGTGTTCAAAATAATGATTCGGTTCGGAATCTTGAAATATCTCATTATTTTGTGAACATTTCCTCTAGATTTGGTTCAAGAATACTTTGTTTTCATAAGACGTTGCTTCGGATACCTGCTATATCGTATGTTTGCCTAAAGTTGCCTAAAGTAAATATGATTAACCAATTAAAGCTTATACGGAATTCGAAAAAAAGGTGTACGATTGAAGGCGCAGTGTTTACTGAAATTAGTAAAATGTTGTTCTATATTATGATATTATCTTGTCACAAGTCTGATCATCACACTGAATAATTATGCATTTGCGCGTCTTTCTGACAAGAACTCTTGAGATGATTTTTAAAAAGATGAATTACTATAGTATGTATCAGAGGGTCACATTTGTAAATTGTGTAATATGTAATATCTAATATCTAATTATGATGCTCAAGAAAATCATTTTTAAGGCAATGATTTTATTATCATAGTTATATTATTCGTGATAATGAAGATGGCGGAACAAAGCAAAACGGATGATACTGACACGGTTTTGCTACTGTGATCAACATGGTTATATGATATACGCTTTGATACATAGTCTGTTCAGAAGAAGAGGGGCATTAATTTATTTGTACTTGCAAAAGATCATTCTTTACAAAGCGTTATACAGGCGCATGATTATATTCTCTCGCGCTTAGCAACAACTCTTTTTGCTAGAAATACTCAAAACTGTCAGTTTATAGAATTTAAAAAAAAATCATTTCATTTCATTCAATCAGCCTCATGTTCTCCAGCGGCTAGCCTTACGAATGTTTTTTTTTTTCATAGGTCAATCTTTAAGCCCGTATCTTATTATTGTTTAATGGTTGTTTTTCATGGCAGGATCGAGAGCCGCAGTTTAATCTATGCACCTTCAAATATATGATTTTAATTTTTGTTCTATCAACTTATGAACTATCCTCCGATCGACTTCTTGGTCATGGAAAATATTTGGTGCTTAAATAGAAGAGCGCGTTCTTTTATATAAAAAGACAGAATACACAAGCGCCAAGATAAACGCCTCAGCGTACAGCCATTTCTGTCATTGTGGTAGATGAATGATGAAATAAGCATTTGTTTCATTTATATAGAAGCAGGGGCTGCGCTACGGGGGGGGGGGGGGCAAAGGGCGCCCGCCCTATTATTTTTCAAGTGATCAAAAAGAAGAAGAAGAAGAAGAAGAAGAAGAAAGAAGAGTATTAGGAAGAGAAGGTAGGGTCATGCAAATATTTACAACAGCCCTAATTTCTGTTTGTTCAAGCACGACGTGCAACGTTGCCCTTAACGCGTCATCTTACCCTCACCCCCCCCCCCCCCCCCTCCACATCGATATATCCTGGCGCCGCCATTGTATAGAAGTTAATAGAAACTAAGACCAATGGAACGCTGAACCAGTCGATCAAAACTGAAATTTAACAAAGCGAATCCAAAGCAGACATATTAAAAAGAAAATATTGTAAATCTCAGGTGAACGCATTTAGTACTTGATTCAGATTGTGTACTTCCTCGATTTTTTTCAACTCAAATGTTTCAGTCATCATTACTGAAAGAGCAGAACGTTTGGAGAGAGCGAAGAGAAAGAGAAATGTGAGCATAGTGAGATAGAGAGAGAGAGAGACGGGAGGGGGGGGGAAGATAGGGTGAAAGGAAGGAAGGGCAGGGGAGAGAACAGGGGAGGGGGATGGGGGGGATTTGAATGAGAGGAGCTTAGAGGAGCGGCAGCAGTTACTGTAAACATGGGAGAAAGACAGAGGGTTACACGTACAGACAGGGAAGAGATGAGAGAGAGAGAGAGGGAGAGAGAAGGATAAAGAGAAGGGTGAGAGAGGAGGAAGGTTGGGTAGAAAGCAGGAAGAGCAGGTGGAAGAAGAAAGGAAATAACAGGAGGGGGAAATTGAATGAAAGAGGAGCGGCAGCAGCAACTGTAGGAAAACAGAGGGTCACACACAGACAGGGAAGAGATGAGAGAGAGAGAGAGGAAAGAGAAGGATAAAGAAAAAGGTGTGAGAGAGAGAGAGAGAGAGAGAGAGAGAGAGAGAGAGGAAAGAGAAGGATAAAGAAAAAGGTGAGAGAGAGAGAGGAAAGAGAAGGATAAAGAAAAAGGTGAGAGAGAGAGAGAGAGAGAGGAAAGAGAAGGATAAAGAAAAAGGTGAGAGAGAGAGAGAGAGAGAGAGAGAGAGAGAGAGGAAAGAAAAGGATAAAGAAAAAGGTGAGAGAGAGGGAGAGAGATTTAGAGTGGAAGAAAGAGCAGGGGAAGAACATGAGAGAAAATTACAAAGGAAGTGGGAATTGAATGAAAGAGGAGAAGCTTAGAGGCAGCAGCTACACTAGAAAGACAGACAATTGCAGAAACACACACGCACAGACATAGGGAAGAGAGAGGGAGAAAGAAAGAGAGGTAGAATTGGATCATTTACTATTATAATCCCTTATCAAATTCCTTTTCATGGGTATTAATTGCATAATATTAATAAGATCAGATTCATTCCAGGAATGAAAAGGGGTGCATAAACCGAAAATCAAACCAAAAAGTAAAGAGAAAGCGGCATAATATTTACTCTGAAAAAAAAAAGATTAAATAAATAGATTGTTCAATAAGACCTCGAAAAGTCTTACTATTCCATTAATTGAATGCTGGGTTTGGAAACAATGGCAAAAGCGCAGGCGCACGCACTCAAAGGTACAGGGCTTAGACCAATGACAACACAGGGGGAACACTTTTTACTATTACAGGTCTAACCCTTTCAAACCGGATTCGTATTTACCTTAATCTGCCATTAGTATATTACTTAATGATAATTTAGGCCTGAATATTACCTATTTTGAAAAAAAAACCACTGCACCCCCTGCACCGCACCTGACAAACTTTCTCAACTTTTTTTTATTGCGCGCGCATCCTTGCCATTGTTGACGTAGATACCAAAGCCAGCGCGCGCAACTCAGGGAATACAATGCGCATGCGTGCAGCTCTGGTAACCACCGCCCGGTTTTAATACAATGCAGTCTCTGTAGATCACTTCGGGAGTTATTCTTTCGGAAATCTTTTGACTTTCTTTAGCAAAAATGGGTTGTGCAAAATCCAGACAGCGATCTTCGCCTTCCAACGAGGAATATGAAGATCTTGAAACTAGCAAGACTTGCGGCTGTTGGACAGCAATCAGAAAATCCCTTTCCAGGAGCAAAAGAGTAAGAAAAAGAGTTTTGAATATGTCTCTCCTATCAGACACTGTTTGAGTTAATACCTCATCTTCAGTGGCGTATTTAGTATAAGATGAGGCCGACGTGCTCCTCCCCACTCCTCCCTTGAAGGCACTGGAAAGAACAATATATATCTAAAATCCGATCTTCCTCTCGGACCTGTCTGGAGCTGACCGGATAACTTCTTAACGTCCCAGTCAACAACAACAACAACAAAAATGTTAAAAAAGTGAAAAATAAATAACAAGAAAATAAGAAAATAAAAATCTTGCACCTTCACTGGTCATCTGCTTTCTAATCGTATGCGGGCTACAGTAGTAAATTTTACTTTTTCCTTTCCCAGGCAGCCCGGGCATGTATGGTCAGCATCAACTACTCATTTTTCTTTGTATTTCTTCTTGATTTCCTTTGTATTTCTGTTGAATTGCCGAATAAAATAATAATAATAATAATAATAATAATAATAATAATAATAATAATAATAATAATAATAATAATAATAATAATAATATTAATAATAATAATAATAATAATAATAATAATAATAATAAGAAGAAGAAGAAGAAGAAGAAGAAGAAGAAGAAGAAGAAGAAGAAGAAGAAGAAGAAGAAGAAGAATTAATAATAATAATAATTAGGTAACATATTGAACAATCATATTTTAGGCCAAATCGATTTCGATGCAGGTGGTCGAGGATGATATCGATTGTGATGACAACGATAGCCAGTCATCAGATGAGTCCATTACTTCAGCCGGTTCCATCGAGACCAGGGCATTCAGGTCGGACTCTGCCCCTGCCATTCTTGGGAAGGAATCCCAGCAGGCATCTCTGGTAGCTGTGAGCACCAACAGTGCCAGTGATGTCGAGGACGAACAACCCTCTACATCCTATGAGAGGGACGGGATGGTTGCTCCTCCATGTTTCCTGCCCTGTGGTAAGTTGCTCGGTCATTTTCTTATGGGGTAGGAGTGCGAGAAAACATCGCTACCAGCTATGGGCAGAAGCAGTGAAGCCGAGGACAAACAGCGCTCTACGTCCTATCCGAAGGACGAGATGGTTTCAGCCTCCCAATGGTTGTAGCAAATCTTGTAGCATTATTGCTATTATTGTTATCATCACTACTATACCATTATCGCTATTGTTGAAATATTATGATGAACATAATCAAATTTATGATAATGATTTATCATTATTATCATTATTATCACTACTATACATAATTAATAATAATTAATATTACTACTAATAATGATACTACTACTACTACTACTAATAATCATCATCATCATCATCATCATCATCATCATCGTCATCATCATCATCATCAACATCATCGTCACCACTACACCATCACCATCATTATCATCACCGTAATCATCACCAGTTCAATATCATTTATTCTATTTTTGTTTCAGTATATGAAAATCCAAATGAAATATATACATAATTTATTTTTTTAAATTTAAATTTTACTTCAAAATTTTTCTTAATAGATGATGATTCCAGCAGCTACGAGTTCAGTCCAGAGAGCAATGCCGTCACCAGTGACTTTGAGGTAATCGATGATGTCGTTGCCGTTGCTGATGACAGATTCATCTTACGAGCCTCTCTGGTCTGGACTCTCACCCGCGCCACCTACCATGTCGTCTTCCTGGCCGGCCTCCGGTTGCACCGATCTGCTGGCTACGAGTTCTTCCTTCCCGCCTTCCACGTCCTACCGCAGGCCCACCTCCAGATCATGGACATCATGGACGACGACTGGGGTGTCTGGGAGGGAGAGGAGGATGAAGTGGAACTCGTTGAGGAGAGCGTCGTGGTCGCCCCTTGGGAAACTGAATATCTTGCTCCCCAAGGTTTGTTTATGATGAAGAAGAACAAGGAGGAGGAGAGAAGAAGAAGAAGAAGAAGAAGAAGAAGAAGAAGAAGAAGAAGAAGAAGAAGAAGAAGAAGAAAAAGAAAAAGAAGGAGTAGAGAAGAAGAAGAAGGGAAGAAGAAGAAGAAGAAGAAGAAGAAAAAGAAGAGGAAGAAGAAGAAAAAGAAGGAGAACGGAAGAAGAAGAGGAAGAGGAAGAGTAGGAGGAGGAGGAAGAAGAAGAAAAGTAAAAGAAGAAGGGTGAGGGAGTGATGAAATGAATTATCTGAAAGTGGTAGTGTTCTTTGGAAGTGAAAGTGGTAGTATTCTTTGGATGAATTAAGAATATACAATGTAAGGGTCATGAGTGTGTAAACACAATATAAAAATCCATGTTTTCAATCATAATCATAATAATTCATTCTAAAAATTCACTTTTTCAATGATATCTGTTTTTTTTCAGTCGAAATTTTATCAGTGATTGAATGTTTGAATAAAGGCATATCAAAAGCGTTGTTATTCAATTTACAAACACTAGCATGACTATTAAAGACAGAATCATTTAGAAAAATGTGTTGTTGTATTCACTTATATTCTGAAGTACTCATTGGATCAGCGTAAGTGTTCTTATTTACCCTTTAGTTAATAGTTCGAACTTTTCTTTGTAATCTGGCAACGCAGGATTTGCATCCACAATCTGGACATTCGTCGACCGAATCATCGACCGTGTCGCGAGGTACTTCCTTCACTTCCCTCTTTTCGATATGGGCTTGGAGGAGGACGACGACCAGGAGCAGGAGGAGCAGGGACAGCAGGAGGGGATGGAGGAGGAGGAGGAGTGAGGGGAGCAATAATAAGGAAGACGCTGTGTGGTAAGCAAACGGGTCAGTTATCACCAAGAAGCTGCTTTGCTTTGGACATGTTGGATGTGAAAAAAAAATGGTGGCCCATTACTGTTGGGCATTGTTCTTCTTGTTCAGGTCTTTTCTCTGCCATAAGGTGGCCATCATTGTGATAATTCAATCAGTGTGTTTGACTTATTATAGAGAAAGGTGACACGCTATTGCTATTCTTTATTGAATTCAAAATTATAAAAAAAAAAGTGTACAGAAACTATTACTGACTTTTATTTGAAGATATGATTTCTTTTTTTTTTTTTTTGCAATATGCATTTTATGTCGTTTCTTCATTGACAAATTCTGTTTTGATTGCATTTTTATGTGTTTAAGACTTTATTTCTTCCGATCAGATCTAAGGAAACATAATTTAAGGTTTATTAATATTGTTGTAATGAATTGAAGTATTGCTAATTGACCGCAAGATATTTGATGTAACACAACTTGAAAAATCGAAATGTTAACTTGAGTAAGTCGTTTCTTCCTACATTATTATTTAAACATTGAAACAGTGACATCATCGACGCCGTCTCAACAGATTCTCTCCTGAATTGGAGATGGGCGTGGAGGAGGAAGAGCAGGAGGAGGTGGAGGAACAGGAGGAGACGGAGGAAAAGGAGGAGGAGGAACAGTGAGAGGAGGAGAGGAGCACTTTGAGCTAGGAGCAGGAGGACGCTTTGTGGTAAACCAGTGGGCCAGGGCTAGGCCAGAGCTTGAACAAGGATGTGATGTGATGAAGACCACACAGTTATCACCAAGAAACTGCTTTGCTTGGATGTGAACAAAGGCGGTGGCCCATTACTGGTGAGCATTGCTCTGTACTTGTTCTTTTCTTTCCAAATTAAAGTTAGCCATCATGATTATTGTAATACTTTAACATGCTTAATAAGTGCATTTGACTTATTAGAGGTGACATGCTTTTATCATCATTATTATCATTATTGCTATTATTATTCTACTACGGTTGTTGTTGTCATTATTAGAAATAATGAAAAGTGTACGGTATATGTGATCATATTATTCTATTCAATTCTATTTTTCATGTTCCTCTTTGAAACAGTGACGTCATCATCGAACTATAGCCGCAATCTTCACAATCCCCCTTCCATGCAGTCGGCTAAATCACAGAGTGCTTTCCCGCCCAATAATCATGATAATGTTGTGCATGTAAATATCACCGTGCAACCAGCTGAGGATGAAAGAGAATGGGCGAGCTTCAGTCATGACTATATAGCCCCCTCCCTCTAAAGGTGGCTACATCATAGGGGGTTTCCCGCCCAATCGTGACGTAATTATAATCCAGCCACGACCTGAGGATGCAAGTGAGTGAACGAGAGTAGCGATAATCATCACCAGCACCCCCTCCCCCGGTCCTTCAAGTCGGCAGCATCGCTGGAAGCTTCAGCCAGCCGAATCGAGATAAGATAAAGAGACAATGCATGAATTAATGGAAGAATGCATTCTTGTCCTCATAATGCGGCGATGAGGAGCATACATGTGTCATCAGCAAGGTGATCTGATGAAATGGCGGAATAAAGATGAAAGCCTGTATTTGGCATGGGGAAAGGCATTCATGACATTTGTACCCTCGATCATTTTTCTTTAAAGTTTTTCTGTATTAAAAAAAAAATCAGATATGAATATCATTCTTGTAAAGAAAACGAGTTTGGATGGAAAGGTTTATAGTCACAAACTTCATAAATTTCTCCCTTCAAACAACACGTCACCGCTGGTTTACCAAATCTCGTTTAGGTTTTTCTTATACTGCGTACTGTAGTTATCGAGATTTGTTTGACTAAATTTCATTGGAGCAGTGCGAAAATATAGAAAATACAAGTCGCACACAGTCACAAGACTAGCCCAGGGACTGAAATTCGGATGGGACCTTGATGCGAGCGGCGGTATAATAGCCTATATTATACGAGACCATTCCTAGGCAGGTGAAAGTAACTTTTGACTCAGGGCCGTACACAGAATTTTTTTCCTGGGGGGCAAGACGCGTAAAAATTTTCGAAGAAGCTCAAAAGCGAGGGAGCGGGGCGACCGAGGTGGTCACGAGGGTGCTTTTGCATCTTTAAAAGTGAAATTGAAGGATTTGGTGCACACTTTTTTTGGGATTTTGTGAAAATTTTCAGTATAAAAATGTAAGTTTTCAAAATTTCGGGGGGGGGGGGGGCAACTGCAACTGCAACTGCAACTGCCCCCCCCCCCCTCGCTGCGTACGGCCATGTTCTGAATTACAAATAATGACCTCGTATTGTGGGTGATTTCTTTTTTCCTTTGGTCAAAAATCTGTAAGTAGGACCAAAATATTGACCCGCTCTCCATCCTCTAATAATCATGATAATACGCTATTGCTGCTGATGACGAGAGAGAGAGAGAGAGAGAGAGAGAGAGAGAGAGAGAGAGAGAGAGAGAGAGAGAGAAAGAGAGAGAGAGAGAGAGGCTGAGGAGTGAATGAAGCCATGTGGAACTTGCAGCAAGTTTCAGATAGCAGTGCACCGACAGTGCACCATGCTTATCAAGATACAGAAGTAGAGGTGCCGTAGTCGAGTGGTTTAAGGCGCTTGACTAGAGACGCGAAGGCCGAGGGTTCGATCCCCGGCACGGCACCTATGCCCTTGAGCAAGGCATTTTATCTACATTGCTGTTTTATGGTGTATCAAATAAATTGATGAGCTATATGCATATTGATACCAACGTGTGCATTTGTTGTTTAAAAAAAGATACAGAAAGAAGGCACCAAAAGCATCACAGTAGTTGTATTCAGAAGCTGACTCGGGGACTGAAATTGAGCAACTCAGATCAGATCACAAATGAACCGACCATCGAGCAGAATTATTGTACGGCCTTTGGGAAAACTAAGGTCCCTTATCATCACTCACTGTGCTAAGATATAGAGAAAGAAAGCACAAACCTGTCAATAGCTGCGTTATGAGCTTAAGATATCCTGAAAATGACGTCATCTGTCATGAATGATTCTAAAAAAGATAAGCATGGTAGTCAGAATAGGATGCCCTGGAAATAAAGGAGAAGATAACTTTGTGACCATTTTGAGACCAAAGAAATGGCTGGTTATTCTACCTGACTGCTAAGAACATGAAGAGAGCATGTGTATGTTTGTAAGTAAGCAACCAGGGAATCGACAGCTTTAAGTCCCTTCCGAAGGACTTGGTAATGAGGATTAATATCTTACCAAAGGCCATTATAACGCATCCACTTGGTTTCGAACCCGGGTACTCCCAGTTACGAGACTACTGCTTTACCACTGAGCCACAGCGCCTCCCGTGGAAGGAATTCTTCCGATGAATACAGCAAAAGCCAGCCATAAAATAGCCTACACTGGATAATGAATGATAATATGGAAAATAAACCAGCCCAAATAACAAGGAATTGAAATCAACAAATGTTTGTCAAATACGAAAAGGCAAAACAAGAACTAACAATCGCATTAAAATTGTTAAATCATATATGAAACAGTTTGAAACAAACCTTGATGTGGATGTGTATTTTGCTAATAATCAGTGAAGTTATATAGAATGAAAGAGCAAGTTTGTGTGTTATTTGCGAAGACAGTAATGTCATAATATTCATTTGAGCCGAAATGGAGGCATAAAATCACAAAAGGTTAAACGCAGTGCAGAGAGCAAATGACCGAGAGAGGGAGGGGGAGGGAGAGAGAGAGAGAGAGAGAGAGAGAGAGAGAGAGAGAGAGAGAGGGGGGGAGGATGTGATAGATAGATAGAGAGGGGGAGAGAGGGGGAGAGAGGGAGAGATGAATATATTATAGCCCGTCAGTTTCTTTGTTTTTCCTTCAAAACAGTATTTTATTTACCTTTTTATTGACTCTAATTATGAACTATACACAAATATGAACGAGCATGAATGTTAGTTGTTCCCCCAGTTGTTCACGTCTGTGTCGGGGGTACTTTGTGAAGTTAAAGGCCTAAATAATTTGTATATGATAACGCAGAGAGAGAAGTATATTGACACCATAATCAATTACACTCCAAAAGATATTTTGTCTAGCGCCACTTACGATCATTCGGGTCGCATTGACGACAATGTAAACAATTCTGAAGTTTGCGGTAATTTGCCGATTTCCATTTTCTGGAAAAGTGACCAACACTAAGCAGTAAGTATTTTGATATTATAATTACAATAAATCCCCTGGTTTATGTTCATTTTTCAATAGATTAGTTTATCAGATGCGAATTGAAATACAAATCGAAGGAAGAGGAGTATATGCAGTTCAAAATTACCTTGGTCCTACATGCTCATATTGGTGTGATATATTCCAAATTTTGTGCGTCCATCATATCCATGTGCACTCGAGTGTTTCAGCAGCATGCTTGTTTGTTTGTTTCTTTGTTTTTGTTTGTTTTTGGTTTTTTTCGTCTTTTGCGCCATTTCATTTCGTGAGGTCTTTGGGTGTCTTCTAGTCATAAATGTCCAGGAATTCATTTGATTGTTACTCAAAAAGAAATGCATGGATATGGATTGGCATACAATTTTAGTCTAAATTTCATTTAGACCTAGAGTATATTCAACCAAATTTGAAGGAGAAAAAGAACTTGAACAAGTTGAAGAAAAAGAAGAAAAAACGAATATTTCACTTGAACATAATGATTTTCTGAAAATTCGTCAGACACCAAACTAATATTCTAACTTAACTGTTTTGGAAGAAGTTTTAAGTCAGATGTTTTGATGTAGACTACATTTGGCAAGACTTCCTTTTGCAACAGCCACCCAACTTGCAAGGTGTGCTTTATTCCGTAAGCATGTTTGGGTGGCTGTCGCAAAAGGAAGTCTTTCCCTACATTTCTATATAGAAAGCGTTCTGACTTCTGTTTCAAATCTTCATGCTCATGTTCAATGAGTCTTTATTTTTACTTTATATCTTCACAACTGTATTGCGCAAATAATAACAATATCATGTATATCTAATACTTTGTTCAAATGACAAATGTATGAATCAGTACTACACTATGCAATGAATATTTGACATGTGAATTATCTTTTATTGTCATTTTCAATGCTCAGCTCAATTGATTTCAGAATCAGAAACATACGATTGTGTAAAACAAGACAGGAGAACAGCTAGAGAGCATCATGCCAGGCAAGAAAGGTAAAGGTAAAGGGAAGGGGAAAGGGAAGAAGAAGAAGAGCAAGAAGCCCAAGGGAATGTTGGAAAACCCTGCCGATGTTGTGAAAAGACTCCAGAGGGTCTACATGGCCCAGTGCCAGAACAAGAACTCTGCAGTCTGCCCTGGTCTGAAGAAGTTCCTCAAGGATTGCTATGAAGACAACAGACTTGCAGTCAAGGTAACATTGAAGGCAAATTTTAACCTCTTGCTTGCAGATAGTTTCAGTTTGTTTAATGGCCAAAAGATGTAATTTCAGAGAAATGATAGGCTAAACAATTTGATCTCTGGTGATTGTTCTTACAATTTGATTTCTTCCTTGTTTTCTTACTTTTTTGTTGTAATTTGTTTTGATTTGGTGTGCTTTTGCCTATGTTGGTCATGAAATTCATTCCCCCAAAAGTTGATTGTGAAACGTATCATCACAATACAGTTTTATAAAAAAACTATGAGCAAATTTAAGACTAGAATTATAGATGACTTGAATGTGTGCCTGGTCTAAAAAGAGGAAAGATAGAGAGAGAATGGCTGGGAAAAACACTAAAAACATTATTTATGAAAATGTGAGATTTAGTGGTGAGTAAATAAACAAAATTAAGATTAAAAGAGGGTTAATCCAGCAAGTTAAACCCATTAGCTATGGGGAAACAGGTGACCCCCATATTAAGCCTATGGGAATTAGGGAATTCAAAAGTCAAGGGGTTAATTTTGCTGGGTTTTTTTTTCTGCTGTCTGTTCAGTTTATCTTGGAGCCAATTCCAGACTTTGAGGACCCAGACTTGACCAACGTCCAGCTTGACCCGCTTATTTTAGCCATCAGGGCCGAGAGGTTCAAGTACATCAAAGAACTCCATGTTTGGGACCTCCCACTCAAGCATGCTGATGTTGCCAATTTAGTGAGTATGAAGGAAAACTTTCAATTATTTCTTTAAAACATTTAAAAGTAATTTTGAGTTCTGGTAATGAAGAAAAATATATTTTCACAGGATGAAATATAACTTACAATGAAAGGTGAAAACACACATACTAATAATGTTCAGCTGTTGATTTTGAATGAATGATATAAAGTAATGCTGAGATATTCCTATTTTGTATCCCCCCCAAAAAAATGTTAGGCTAGGTTAAGGGCTAGGTTAAGGGTTAGGTTTAGGGTAGTAAAGTAAAGTGCATATTGAATGGTTCTGAATTTTTGCTGATTGCCGGAAATTGCTGCAAAGCAATTTTTTGTGTGTGTTCTGAATTTTTACTGATTGCCTGCAAAGCAATTTTTGTGTTTTTACTGCAGAAGATGAATTAATGTATCAAGTAAGTGTCATATCATTTTAGCTTTAACCCATTAAGCACAATTTGATTTTGGTATAACACTTATTTTCCATAGACGCCAGCCCGAGTTATCTCGGGCATAGTATTCAACTGGTTTACCAAGCACACCACTGGCTATCCCTTTGAATCTAATGGAACGTGCAATTGCAGATGAGTGTGTGATGGAACTTCTGTAACTCACCATCTGTGTGTTTCTAATCTACAGGCCTTGATGATGGAGAAAGGACCATATCCCATCTCCAGATTAGAGCTGATTGATTGCAGTGTAGAACCCTATGCAGCAGAGAGACTGATGCGGAATTGTACAGGGTTAACCAGTCTCACTACTCTCTCCCTGGACTATAATGAGTAAGTGTGGTATGCACTCACTGGAGTCTCCTACATTTTGTACATCATATCAAAAATATGATAACAGTAAATTTGTAAATTGGGGTAAATGTGCAAAGTGGGATGAATGGAGACAAAAGTTACAGACCTTCCCTTCTCTCCCTGGACTATAATGAGTAAGTGTGGTATGCACTCACTGGAGTCTCCTACATTTTGTACATCATATCAAAAATATGATAACAGTAAATTTGTCAATTGGGGTAAATGTGCAAAGTGGGATGAATGGAGACAAAAAGTTACAGAGCTTCCTGACATTATTTTTTATTCTGAGTGATAATGTGGAAGACCGATATATTTGTTTATTTTTTCTGAGTACAGAAATCAAAAGGAACTCCATTCCTAAGAGGGAGGGGAAAAAAATTATATCAGCATTTTTTTATATTTTTATTTATAGTTCATATTCACTCCTTACTCCATGTCAGTTGAAATGCCCTGGGCACCATGACTCCTTGATGATGGAGAAAGGATAACATTCATATTTTTCATTGATTTTTTTTTTTTGGGGGGGGGGGGGAGAGGGGGGGGGGGTGGTGTGAATTTACATGGTTCTAAGATCAGTATAGATTATACAGGTATATGGTATGTTAGTAAATTTTTGTTTCCTTGTATTGTGTGCATTACCTTGTACTACTCTACGATTGCAGAGGTAACATCCCAGGTAAATGCAAATGTGCCTTCACTGATCAATAAAGTATATATTAACTTTTAAAGAAAAACCATGTTTGTTTTGGTATTTTGCATTCTAACATATCTCCATTTTTTGATGATTTATTTTTGCTTTTTGCTGTGAACTGATTGTGTAAACTTGATTGTGCATCTTTCAAAAGCATGTTAAGATAGAAATCATGCTCTAGAGACTAACTTTTTTTAAACTTATTCATGACAGGAATTATTTAAATCCCTATTTGATCAGCTTTTCTTCCTCAAATTGGCAACACTTGTATTTTTCTATTATTGCTACATTTTTCTTATAAAAAGTCATGTATCTGAAATGAATATAAATTGACTGAAGGTATGTTAAGAAGTTTAAAATTTGCAAATTGGCATTGAAAAACTATGAGTTTGACCTTGCCCTCACATTGCCAATTTAAGGATTGTAGTGCTTACATACATACTTCCTTTTCTGTTTCTAGGATTGGTGATAGTGGATGCATCGGACTATGTAAAGGTCTGATGAAGAATGAAACCATGATAAGCCTTAGTCTTTGTTACTGTGATCTGGGAGTCCAGAGTGGGACAGCTCTTGGTCAGGTGGTCTCAACCACTGCCATCAGGTAAGTTCAAAAGTTGACCCAACTTTAGCTGAACAAAACTTTTGCGCTGGATTGTCTTTTTGCAAGTAGGTGTTGGGTAGTTCGCAGGCACAAACCCTGGTCTGTTGAAACATGTTAAAGGGTCTGAGTAGGAGACTAAAGGAAGTCAATGGGGACACAGCCAGTAGGCAGTCTTGCTAGGCTTCTCTCAAGATGCAGTGCATTTAAATTAAAGTGTCAGTTGGGGCCTGTGCCTGCAGATGAGGTGTAGGGTGTGGTTGTTTACTCCAGATTTGAAGATAGGAATTAGCAAGTGCAGGAAAACGATCACAAGGCAATTATTGCTGAAGTAAAGTGGAAAATTGTTTCTAGAGCAAATGCATTTATCCTTGCATCAACACTACTATGTCTACTAGTTTCTGATTCAGTGGACCCGGGTTCGAGTCCTGTCTGAGTCATGTCTCTCGGATGGTGATGTAAAAGGGCGGTCCCAGACGTAAGTAATCATATCTGATTGATACATGTCTGTAAAAACCCAATTCAACAACAACAACAGCATTATTACCATTGGAATCATTAGAACATTTTATTCATGTTCCAAGCAATATGGTTTATTATTACCCATACAAGACATCTGAGCAGGTCAATTTTCAAATCATATCGACCCAGTTTAGAGAAAAGTCCATATCAATCAGAAAGCCGGTCCATATTTTTGATATACCACGTTTTTTCGTGTACAAGAAATTTTGAGCACGCGCAAACAATCAAACTTGGTTTAAATGCGCGAGCACAATGTAGTGCGCGTGCAATGAAATTTGCATATCACTGCGAGCGTCTAATGCGAATTCAATTTTTGGGAATGATTTTTGTTTTGCCTGGCTTGCATTTTTTTGTATTGTGAATTTAGGTACATCAACTTTGATTTTTGCTCAAGATGTCTTGTAGATAATAATTATGATATTGACTGGCCTTTCCGAGATATGACTTTCATATATTGCCCTCATTAGATTCATATCACCCTCGGCTTCCGCCTCAGGGGATATGATCTAATTCGGGCAATATATGTCATATCTCTATCAAGGCCAGGCCAGTCAATTATTGTATCCAGGGTGGATGTCTCAACACACCTAGATGTTTCTTTATGGCCATCTTGTTCCAATTATGCCTTATCTTGTATTGGTACCTGGGTTATTGTTATGCCTCCGCCCACCAAAGGTGGGTGCCCGAGGCATTATGTTTTGGGGTTGTAAGTCCTTCCCGTTTTCATTATTGCGATAACTTAAGAACAATTTTATAGATCATATTCAAACTTGACTCATGTACGCATATGGGAGGGACAATGATCTGTTTGGATTTTGGAGTCACAAGGTCAAAGTCAAAGGTCATAGATGTCATATGCATAAAAATGGCTTGTTCTCGCGATATCTTAACCATTTGACGGATGAACTTCAAATTGGATCATGTGTGCATATGGGAGAGACAATGATCTGATTAGATTTGGGGGGGTCATGAGGTCAAAGGTCAATGAGGTCAGTATATATATATGTATATATATATATATATATATATATATTTATATATATGAAAATTATGACTTTTGTTTTCTTCCCCCCACTTCATCCTAGGGAAGTGTATCTCAATGGGAATAACCTGGAAGCAGAGGGTGCGTCTGAACTGATCAGACTAGCAGTAGATCATGCAGAAGCAGAGAGCTATCAACGGGCACAGGAGGCTGTCAAAAAAGCTGAGGAAGAAGCCTTGGCGTTATTAGCAGGTAAATACCAAGCAGAAAAAGTACCATGGGTACCATGGTATTTTGACAAAATTACCATCAAAGCCATGGAAGTACCATGCAAGTACCATCAAATTACTATGATACTCTTGGTACTTTTTCACAAGGGTAGGAAGGTGATAGAGAAAAGAGAGAATTTTATAGGGCAGAAGATTGCATGTAAGCAAGAGAGGGAGAGAGAGAGAGAGAGGAAAAGAGAGAACATGTAGATTTTTAAAAAAAAGAGAGGGAGAAATTCGGAGAGGATATGATTTATTCTGATAAATTGACAGTTCATATCATGATCTAAATGGTAGCAATGACATGAAAACCCAAATATCATGAAATCTTTGAGAAATCGCATCAAAGTTTGAGCAATGAAATAATGAATACTGAAACATCGATGTCCATTTGTCTGTTTGAATTTTAATTGAAGACACACTCTTCAAAAAAGTGTCTCTAAATGATAAAACGAGCTATTTTTCACCTCCATGTCAAACCTTCATGTTGGCAGAAAAGGAAAGGAGTCGAGTGAGGACAGCCCTCGATGATGAGGAGCCAAAGCTGGATTCAAAACCATCATCGGCAAAGAGTGCCAAAGGAGGAAAGAAAAAGAAGAAGAAAGGTGAGATTTGTTTGAAATGTTATGTCTGTACAGGTTACTGTGCTTCATAGCAACTGTATGTCTTTGATTCATATAGGAATGTCTTAATTTTAACTGTATTAATTTTCACTCATATTAACCTGTTGAATACTAAGCCAGAGATAACCTGGACTGGGATCTATGGAAAATGTGTGTTATACCAAAATCAGATTGTATTCAAGGGGTTACACTCTCCTATTTACATAAACTGGGGGGGGGGGGTTGTTTCATAAAGCTATTCTTAAATTACAAACGACTGGAACATGTACTTGGGTGCTAATCAGATTCTCATTCATTGACATACAGCACAAGAATGTATCACCAGTCGTGCGTAAAGCCATTCGTAACTTACAAACAGCTTTATAAAACACCCCCTGGCATGATTTTTATGCACTTCCCAGTATTGTTGTTGTTTTTTTTAATTTGATGAGACCTTTGAGTTTTCAGCAATTTGACTTATTGGCATGTTGATGCATTTCACCCAAAAGATATTGATTGAAGAGAATATACTTTCCCCTCTGAAATGATAAAATGCCCCCTGAGAAGCATCTCAAGTTTAGCTACAGAAAGATTGGAGACAGAATTGAGCTTCGATTGGATACAGGTGTTATAGAGGTGTATAACATGCATTTCTCATAAACCTTAATCCTAGTTATCTTGGCTTAGTACTCAACAGATTAAGGAGGAGGTCTTATATGGACTAAGAGCTCCTTTTGTGAAGTTAGAATGGCTCTGTTTTAAGAATTAGAAGAGAAGTCATTCTGGCATCGCCATTGTTCAAAATAATCATAGTTGAACTATTTAAAAGATTTAATTTAAAGAATTTTATTCAGGTAATATTTGGGATTGTTTTGCTCTTAGTTATAAAAATGTTCATTGTAATCTAGAGCAATGAATATTTTGAATTACGTAAGGTATACCCTTTTTTTTTGTTTCTGCAGGGAAGAAAAAGAAGAAATCCAAAGAGCCACCTGGCCCTCCTCCTAAGGGGCCTCTGATCTACAAACTCCACCTAGCAGACAACGGTATCGACATGTATGGAAAAGGATCTACCTACGCACCTATCATCGCCATGAGGCTCTTCAGAACGTAAGTTCTTGCTCTGTCTGGTTCTGGGCTTTGTTTCATAAAACTTGTTATCAATAACAAGTTGCACTAACTGTTATAAGCTACTGAAATCCTTGCATCTGATTGACTGAGAGCAAATTTGTCATAGAAATGTGGCAGTTGTTAGTTTTAGTTTTATAAAATGGGGCCCTGTACTTTTTTGCCTCTCTTGGCTATTTGTCAAAAACTTGTGGTTTGTTATCTTTCCATGCTGTGAGCAGCAAATCTCACATAAAATTTGAATTTCAGAGAATATGTCTTGACATAGAATGGCTACATTTTCCTTCCCAAAGCATCAATATTTGCCTGCATTTTGTACCCAGTTCAGTACTTGAAAAAATTACACATGTACCAAATAATACGTCAGTATCAAATTCTTAGAAGTTCATTTACAAATAATATTCAGCTATTTTGGGCAAATCCAGCCCCCTAGACCTTTTGCACAGTATGTCTGCACCGTACAAAGCTCTCGGCGTGATGTTCCATGTCATTTTTGTTTTAAATCTGGTTAAATCGTTTTAGACCAAATTTACGATGCCCTGGTAAGTAATTCTGAAGTTACACAACATTTTTTACTTGCTCAGATTCTGCCCTTCTCTTTCCATAGTAAAGCCCCCAAAATAAGTTGCAAGTTTCAAGTTTCAAAGTTTATTGATTGAAATCCACACACATGGGATTGTTCTCAATTTTCGCAAAGTGCAACAAAATTACAAAACATGACCTGATTAGGGTTAAGAATCAACTTGTGTATCTATCACAGCCATGAGGCTCTTCAGAACATATTTACTTTCCTTTTGTGGTCTTCTATTCTTTTTTTTCATTATGGACTATCAGTTAAAAGCCTTTGGGTTTGGACTCCTTCCATACCATAATGGGCAAATCTTGTTTAAGATTTGAGTGTTGTTGAACTACGTGTATATATTGTGAAGAGGATTTACTATGTTTTCTTTACCAGAACAGAAGCAGATAAATATACCTCTATTGTGAATTTTATTTCATACCCCATCCATTAACGGAGCAATGTTAAGATCAAACTTCTGGTAGTTCATTTTATGACAAATTTTCGATTATGCAGTTTATGTGATTTCTATTATACTATTCTAAAAGGTGTATATATATTTTATGAATATTGATAAGTATTCTGAAAATATGATTGGTCAATTGGTGCTTACAGGTTCAAATATGATTTCACTTGCTCTGATTAGTTTTCACTTCTTTTCATGGGCAGCACTGCACATGCTCTATTTAGTAATATCTTCCTGGGCACTACTGCGGGTGCTCACTCCTCATATGACAAAGATTTCTTTGACATCAAACGTGCAGACAATCCGCTGAGCAAGTCACCGGCGTAAATCCACTTTGAGGAGTGGGGGGGATGATCGACTTTTTTGCCAATTTTTTTTCTGTCGAACTCACGCTTGTGTATAAACACACGCCCTCACCCACCTGCACAGACCCCCCTTACACACATTTTATTTTTTATCTTGCGAGCGAGCGAAGCAAGCAAGCCAAAAATTACCACGTTTCTGGTTTTCAATCATATTTTCAAATAGAAATTCTAAAATATGGTAGTATACAAATAATGAATGTTTATGAGTGCAATGAACAGAATATTTCATGAGGTGAAAGATGAAATGATCCATTCAACGAGGCGCAGGCTTGTTGAATGGATCAATAATTTCATCTTTCACCGAATGAAATATTCTGTCAAGTTCACGAATGCAAAAAAACATTCATTTTTTGTTTTATATGACACCTAAAAGTAGATCAAATCGCAATAAATCAACAGCGCTATACGCCAGCGCGCTGTTCGTGGTGCACACTGCAAATGCAAGCGTTTTACGTACGTAGTGTGCTGGGCACTCAGCGTTCGTGCAATGGAGCAAATCGTATGGATCCAAGATTGCACGGTAAATGGAGCCACAACTGCACGTATGATGACGTCATAGTGCAATGGGACAAATGATCAATATCAAACAACCAATCAAATGACAGGGATCTATTCAGGTGTTATGTAATTGTTAATGACGATTAATTCAAATATTATTTCTTCCTTAAAAAGGGGGGGGGGGGGATATTTGTACACACCATCCCCCCCCTCTCAAAAAAGTGGGGGGATATATCCCCCCTTCCCCCCCCCCCAAGTACCCCGATGTTCAGTCCAGATGGGCTGGCTCACTCGGTTCGGAATAAATTGCATATATACTGGGTGTCCCAGAAAAAGTGGAACGGCGGATTTTCAATACTTTACTTTAAAAAAGTAAATAAAGTTTTTACATGAGTGGGTAAAGCATCTTCTACCAAAGAGCCTGATACGAAGATCATTGAATTTGGTGAAGTAATTTTTATTCTGTACCCGTTTCTTAAAATACATTTTTTTTCAAATTTCGCATGTTTTTAGCAGCAGATGAGAGCAGAATGGTGTCAGGAATGGCCTTTCATATGGCATGTTTTGTTATTCACATGCATCAGTGGTCTTCCCTCAAACATCGTACTATGAAAGGCTACCCCAACACAGTTCTACTCTCAGCGGTCTCCAAAAATTTGAAAATGACTGTATTTTAAGAAACTGGCATAGAAACAAAATTACTTCACCAAATTCAATGATCTTGGTATTATTCTTTTTGATAGAGGATGCTTTACTCAAAGAAGTAGAAATATTACATACTTTTTGAAGGTAAAGTACTAAAAATCTGCCGTTCCGCTTTTTCTGGGACACCCGGTGTATATATAGATTATTTCCACTATACATGTAATTTTTCACAGCTTGGTTTATTTGTATTATATATATGCACCCATCATGATTGTCTTGAGGCTCTTTAGGATGTGAGTACTTACGCGTGGTTCAATTGTATTTAGGACACTTTAACCTGTTGGCCACTATTTGATTTTGGTATAGCATGCATTTTCCATAGACCCCATTATGAATTATCTCAGGCTTGGGTTTCAAAGTATTAAACAGAGATGTGCCCTCAGGACTTACAATCAAGGGTTTCAAGTCCCACTATCAACAAAGGTGTAGTAAATAGCTGTGATATGGATACTAAGTCATCAAATGTTAATAGTGCCTTAGAGCTGCTTAGTGAAAACCAGGCATTAAGCACCTGGCATTATAGATGCAGCTACGATTCTTGGTTTGAACATGCCTAGATTAAGATAGTCTTTAGAGTCACATTAGCATGGTGATGATTATGGGTACTGATGCTGAGGGAAATAGAGTACTGAGGATATGCTTACACACGTTTATAGATCATATCATAGTTTAGGATTTAATATTCTCCCTCTTCAGCTGATATGCAAAAATTTTTATTTACATTCTGACCAAAAGAAAAAGCGAGCATTCTTCAATAGTTCAGATTTTCAAGTAGTTCAAATTGAATTGAATACCAGCCCAGGTATAGTATGAATATACGGGTGATGTTCATTATTCTAAAGGTTCGTTATTCCAAAGGTTCGAATACTCCGAAGGTTCGTTATTCCGAAGGTTCGCTTTTCTGAAGGTTCGTTATTTCGAAAATGATACAAGATTCATTATTCCGAAGGTCTGTTAGTCCGAAAATGAATCAAGGTTCGTTATTCTGAAGGTTCGTTAATCCGAAAATGAAATAAGGTTCGTTATTCCGAAAATGAAGTAAGGTTCGTTATTCCGAAAATGAAATAAGGTTCGTTATTCCGAAAATGAAATAAGGTTTGTTATCCCAAAAATGAAATAAATTTCTTAAGTAACAAATACGATGTTTTGATTAAAAAAATAATAGGATATTACGCAATAAAAATGTTGGTATAGTCTCAGCGGAGGATGATGCATGTCTGTATTTTTCAGCAGAGCATAATTATATTGCATCAAAAAGTGGCGTGGATCAAGAATTTTGATTTTGATTTTATCTGAGCAATCTGAGCGAATGGATTTAGAGTGTTGGGGACTGTGTGTGGGTCATCCCTAGCTTACCTCCAGGCAATACGATTTTTTTTTTTGGGGGGGGGGTGTTTTATTCTGGGGGTTTTTTTTTTCGAGGGATATCATTGTTTATTTTAACAGCTTCTGTTGCTAATAATAATGATAATTACGATAACACTGATGACATTAGTAATAATGATAATAAAACAAAAATAGAAATATGAATAAGAATGATAATGGTGGTAGTTTTATCTACATTGCTGTTTTATCGTAATTCAAATAAAGTGATGTGCTATATGCATATTGGTACCAACGTGTGCATGTTTTGTTACCCCCCCCCCCAAAAAAAAAAAATATGTGTGCTGAGGCGATGGGGTTAGGTTTGTACATATAACCCCTGAAATCATTGTTTCGACGATGCATACCAATCTCATCCTCCCCCCCCCCCAGAAAAAAAAGTCTGAGCTCATTTCGTCACAATGGTGAGGTACTAGGCAAAGCAATAATATCAATAGTTTTAGATAATTATAGCTATTCCATACATGATACTGACCTTTCGAGCCTTTGACATTAGCCTAGTCAGAGGGGACCGGGGGGGGGGGGGGGTATATATATATATACATAAAGAAGAGAAAAGTGACATTAATAAATAGTGAAAGTTTCGCTTAACAATGCTCCTCCATATCCTAATTACTAACAGATGAATAAAAAGTAGTTGTAATAGAAAATAATACTACTACTCTCCATGGGAACCTGATTCACAAGCTTTGCTTTTAAAGGTTTCCTCCACATATACAGTGAGCATTGTTTATTTTACACTTGCCATTTATTGATTTCATAATACTGTATGAACTGAATTAATATCAATATTTTGTATAACTTTACACTGTTGATTTCATAATGATTTTGAAATGTGAAAGATCTTGTAAAATTTATTCGCTGCATTGTGGAAATAAATGAAATGATTACAATGATGATAACAATAATATTTTCACTAATAATAGTAATAATTACTATGAACTGTTACTATAATCATTATCATCATCATCATCATCATCATCATCATTATCATTAGCACACAAAGTCCCATCATGTGTGAAGACGAAACAGTGTGGCGCCACAGTGTGTTACCACACGTGTCGCATCACGTGTGAAAGCACTTTAAAGTGTGTATTTCCCCCCCCCATTCCGAAAAGTTGGCCACGCTAGCCCAAACCAAAAAACCAAAAAAGGGATCGATGCCCCTGGGGTGTTAAACACTCCTTCTATTCTGGTCCGAACATACCCCCTCCGACCTAGTCAGACATTTTTTAGGTTTACAAGTGGTATACATCTAATCAAGAATGGATCTTCAAACATGGACAAAGCCATGAAAAATGCATGAAATCTCCTCCCCCCCCCCCATCAACAGGGCTGGCGACGAGCTGTAGCCTAAGCATAACATCGATTCTTGCATGGATTCAGGATTGAAAATGAACTAGTTCCATAAGCCTATGATCACCCCCTTCGAAGGAATCCGTATACGTCCCTGGTCACGATAGATCAGCCCCTCCCCCCATAACAATTGGAACAGAAAGGGTGATTCTGACCAACGTCCGTCCCACCCGGCTCTCCCGACTTCACCATGTTGATTACTGTATTTTCAGACTAATGAACCTTATTTCATTTTCGGAATAACGAACCTTATTTCATTTTCGGATTAACGAACCTTAAATCATTTTCGGACTAATGAACCTTATTTCATTTTCCGATTAACAAACATTCGGAATAACGAACCTTATTTCATTTTTGGACTATCGAACCTTCGGAATAACGAACCTTATTTCATTTTCGGATAAACTAACCTTCGGAATAACGAACATTATTTCATTTTCGGATTAACGAACCTTCGGAATAACGAACCTTCGGAATAACTCCACAAACGTTCGGATTAACGAACCCTTTTTCATTTTCAGACTAACGAACATCTAGGTATACGCAATTTGGAATAACGAGCTGTAACCTATTTAAGTCCTAGTAAAATCAAAATGTGCATAGAATTACTGTAAGGTATCTTTATTTCAACTTCATCAAATTTTATCAGAGCTCCCACAAACCTCAGTGTACATGTATAGTTTAACACTATGAAAAAGACATTCATTGTTACATTATTTTTCAATGAATGTATCCCCCCTGTACAGGCTCGTGGAAAATTCCTCTTGCCTTCAGGAGCTGGACTTGGATGACAATCTCATTGGTGATTTAGGGGGGAGAGAGATCATGGAGGGACTCAGGGCGAGGAAAGAGGCCGGGTTAGATGGAGTTAAAGTCGCTGTCACACATCGGATGAACGGAGACACATTTGGAGAAGTCATGAAGCTAGGTTCTGGACTGAGTAAAAAGAAGAAGAAAAAAGGCAAAGGCAAGAAAAAGGTAAGAGAAATTTTCAGAAGTCCTTATAATATTGATAATACTTGTACTGTACCTCTCCAATTACTATTACTTCTGCTCAGACAAGTGAAGCTTAGCAATATGTAGTGATACGAAAAGACTTTTAAAGTACGCAGAAATCATATTTTTTCTGTAAATGTTTGCGTTCCAAACACATCTTCATTTGTCACTTTGTTATATTTATAAAAGCTGCCTAGGGGCCTGGTAAGCTGCTAGTACAACCACCCCTATTACTACTTCTGCTACTTCTTCTACTACTACTGCTACTACTTGTACTCTTGTTGCTACTTCTACTACGACTACAAATCCTACTGCTACTTCTACTATTACTACTGCTGCTACTACTACTACTACTACTACTACTACTACTACTACTACTACTACTACTACTACTACTAAACTGTAAGAGAACTGTTGCTTGGCTAGCGCCATAAGCATCCTTGGACGGTGTGTTCGCTTTGTAAGTTTTCATCATTATTATTACTACTACTTCTACCGCAATACCACCAGTACCCCTACTCTCACTACTGCTGTTACCGTACTTTTTCACAGTGAGCCTACAATATGTTATTTTGTTCTAAATATTTGTAGTATTCTGCATGTATCTAAGTGTAACTGCAAAAATACTTACAGGGAAAGCATACAGACCACTCAGAGGAGTCAAGAAAAGTGGCCATTATATTAAAGCAGGTGGTCTTAACGTACATATTCTTTGAATACACATTTCATTGAGAGACACTGTTGAAGGAAAACAAGAATCGTGGTCTTTATAGAAAGGTGGTCTTTTTTACTGTTTTGATAGAGCTACAAGCTTCTATTGATGAAAAAGAAAGAAGGCATTTCCTTCTGGAAATGAATTTCAGAAGTTGCACTGCTGATCCTCGTTTGTGCAAGATATTATGTTCATCTTGGTTTATTATCAGATTTATGATTTGATAAAGTCCATAAAACAACAACAACAAAACAATATTTCTTGTTCTTTTTGAGACCATTGTTATTCAGGTTGAGCCTCTCAGCAATATCCATGAACTTTATTTAGAATATTTTGCCTGCCTAACAATGATTTCTTTTCTGTTCATACTTGGGAGGGGGGGGGGGGGGGTCACTAGTTGCTGAATAATAAATACCTCATAGCATTGCCGTAAATCACGGGGGATGGGGGGGATATACCCCCCACTTTTTCGAGAGGGGGGGGGGAGATGGCGTGTACAAATATCCCCCCTCATTTTAAGGAAAAAATGATATTGTAATTAATCATTTGGTGAATTTGTTATAAAAATGTCGTAAATGACGGTTATATCATGTAATTTTTGTCTCGCCCACTGGAGGTGAAGGCGAGACTAAGGGATCCAAATGGCGTCCGTCGCGCGTCCGTCACAAATGTTAAAGTTTACCTGCAAGACTCTCTTATGACGCATAATTTGGCAATCGTTCCTGCAATGGCAACCAAACTTGGGTGATAGATGCACTTGGGGTACATTCATGTTATGATGCCTTTGGAGGTCACATGGTAAGGTCAACGGTCATTTCAGGTCTAATGTTTTAAGTTTACCTGCAAGACTCTATTATGACGGATAATTTTGCAACCGTCTCTCACTTTTCAACCAAACTTGGGTTATAGATGCAGTAAGGGGACCTGCATGTGATGGTGCCGTCGGAGGTCCCGTGATAAGGTCAAAGGTCATTTCAGGTCAAATGTTAAAATTTACCTGCAAGACTCTTATGACAGATAACTTTGCAACTGTCTCTCACTTCATAACCAAACTTGGGTTGTAGATGTACTAAGGGGACCTGCATGTGATGGTGTTGATGGAGGTCACGTGATAAGGTCAAAGGTCATTTCAGGTCATATCTTAAAGTTTACCTGCAAGACTCTCTAATGACACTTAACTCTGCACATGTTGCTGCAATAGCAACCAAACTTGGGTGATAGATGCACTTGGGGTACATGCATTATGACGCCTCTGGAGGTCACTATGGTAAGGTTAAAGGTCATTTCAGGTCAAATGTTAAAGTTTACCTGCAGGACTCTCTTATGACAGATAACTTTGCAACTGTCTCTCACTTTTCAGCCAAACTTGGGTTGTAGATGCAGTAAGGGGATCTGCATGTTATGGTGCCATCGGAGGTCACATGATAAGGTCAAAGGTCATTTGAGGTCATATGTTAAAGTTTACCTGCAAGACTCTCTTATGACACATAACTCTGCACATGTTGCTGCAGTGGCAAACAAACTGGGTGATAGATGCACTTGGGGTATATTCATGTTATGGTGCCTTCAGAGGTCACATGGTTAAGTCAAAGGTCATTTCAGGTCAAATGTTAAAGTTTACCTGCAAGACTCTCTTATGACTTTTACTAACTCTTCTTCTTTAAGAAACTCTGTTCTCTTGATTGTATTCTCTAAATAATATTAATAAGCTCATTACTAAGACACTACATTGTACAAATCATCTAGAGCCCTCGGCTAGACTGCAACCACAAACACATTTTACCTTCACACATGTAAAATATCAATGCAATAATGTTACTCATATCAAAGGGGGTGGGAGTAGGTGCAGGAGGAAGCAGGTGAAAGGGAGTAGCATTTCATGAAATAGCCCTTCTCAAATTTTATGGGATGTTGCATTCTATAGCAGATATTTCACAATGAGCTTTGGATACACTTCTGTTGCATGGCAACGGAGATCGCGATATTTCTAGTTTCACAAGTGGGCGAGACACAATATCGCTAATGGCTTGTTATTAGAAATACTCTTAAAAACCATAAAAGTGGATATTTTATATAATAATTTTTTATGTGGGGGGGGGGGGGGGTCTGCGCGGGTAAATGAGGGAGTGTATTTGTAGTGTGAGTTCACGGGGAAAAAAATTGCTAAAAAGGGTGATCATCCCCCCCCCCCCTCCGCTCCTCAAAATGGATTTATGCCGGTGCCTAATGAGCCATCCTGCAGAGTCAGACAAAACTCTCAAAAATTGTTTCATATCTGTGTGCTTTCTGCTAGGTATTATTCAGAACATTATTCATATTTTGTTTTCATTTGGTTTCTCTCTTTGTACTTTCTAGGGGTCCATTTATGGAATTGCAAAATCAGAAACCTTTTTTTTCTTTCATTAGGCTTTCATGCAAAGGGAAGATGATTTATTTTTATTTCATTGTGGTCATGGTTATTGAGTTTTCAGTCCTGCATAATTTCAAATATGGTTCTATGTATTTTCTATGTGCACATCTATTTAGAAATATACAACTTACAAGCATATCTTTCTTTCGGTTGGCCTGTATTGAAGGGGGTGGGGGGGGGGGGGGAATGATTTAATATTTATTGCTTTGTGGTCATAGGTATAGAATTTTTCACTCGTTCTTAATTTCAAATATAAGCTTACATGTATATATTTTCTGTTTACACTATTTGTTTAGAGATATACAAACTTGAGAGGTATTAGAAAAAAAAATTATGCTTGAGTGGAAATGGAGAATTTTAATTTCTTGTTATTTTTTTTTTTTTTTTTTTGGGGGGGGGGGGCTTTCTCATAATTATAATAATTACTGAATTATCAGTTGTTCATGATTTCAAAATTGTGTTCATTATCATCTCTCCTTGCATTTTGTGAAGTTTTCATTTTTTCATTTTTCCTACTGATAAGCAAATTATTTTAAAAATCTATTCTGTAGGCCTGGACTCAAGAAAAAAACATATTTCTTATTGATTTGTGATATGAATTATTGATGCTATAAAATTTTCATTATTTGGTTACAATTTTTTTTTCATCATTATGACTTCCCCAACTGATATTTAAGATTTTAAGATTTTAAGATTTTAGTAACTCGACCAGGGAAAAATCAGGATAACAAATCGAGAATTTGGTTTTCATGGAATGCTTTGAATCTTGCACCAGATTTTTTTTTAAGATATGAAAAAGGTTTAAATAAAAATATTCATGAACTTCCGTAATCATCCAGGGGTTCGGTTAATGGCTAGTGATATACATGCAGCTAATATGTTTGCTTTCTATTTCATGCACAGTACTTATCCACGAATCTTACGGTACATAATCCCTTACTTGGCTGTGGTGTCTTCTAAATGCTGCTTTATTTACCTTGTCATACACGTTATTAAAAATGCTGAAATGATTCGTATAGATGTAGTATGAAGTACATATGCTGTTCTGTTTATCTATGTTTTTTTGTAAAATAATTGATGTTATGATGTTTTTTGTTGTTTTTTTACTTAAATCTTCCAATGAGTATTTTCATTGCATTACAGCAAATTGAGCGAAATAAATCAAGATTTATGAATTCGAATGAATTTTACTTCTTAATTGAGGTTTTAATTTTTTTTCAACTGACGGAACTTATTAGGAAGTAAAATAGGAATTCATGCCATTATCTTAAATTAAAAATTGCTTTTAAAAAGCACCGCATAAACTTTTTATTTTTTAAATATTTTTTTTTAGGTATGGCACTACATACACGTACTCAAACAATACGTTCACAGATTTGAGCACAGTTTTAGAGGACTTAAAGAAAACAGAAATAAAAGCTTCTGTTTTCTGTTTTCTTTAAGTCCTCTAAAAAAAAAAAAAAGAAATAAAAGCTTCTGCGGAGAGCCTGAAAGACATTAACTCCATGTTTACATCCTAACTAGCTTTCAATAGATTGTTTCATAATTCAAGGCAAAAGCTGACGTCATGTACATGCAAAATTTCGTAGATATATATATTGAGATATTTTTGTATATAATCTTTGTATGTCTATGCAAAGTTTTTTTTTTTTTAATTAAACTGTTTATAAACTTGAAATCAATCATTTATTATGCTTTTTTCTTAGTACCTCAATCATACCAATTGCAGAAAAACCGTTCATTTAATGGTCGTGTTGTGTTTATCTTTTGTATTTTTATTACTATTTTTGTCTATTTATGTCTATGTTCAGAGCTTTTCTTTTGATTAAGCTTTTTATGAAAATTCAAACAAATTATTTGTTGTACTGTTATCTGCATTTCTCAATCAAAACGACTGCAGAAAAACAATTCATTGAATCGTAGAATTGTGTTTCTCAATTGTACTCTTATTTCCTAGCTATTTTTGTTGTATTCCTTTACAGAAAAAGAAATGAGGCTTGGCATGTACGTGGAGGAATGTGAATGGCAGATACCACGGTGATCTAAGTATTATGATACGGATGATTTCATCAACCAAAGGAAAACTTTAGAATTCATTGAGCTTCCGATTCAAATCAAGGACTTTGTGTATATAAGATTTCATATGTTTATTTATATATTTTTATATATGATATGAGAAGGTGTATCAGGTATTTAGAATGATGTAACGCTTGTGCAGATGAATAGTCAAAAAGTGTTGAAGGGCTGAAAAATTCTTTGTCCGATCACCAGCAGATTTGTTATACATGTAAACAGTAGTTAGATTGCATGCATGCAATATCTTACAAAATATCTACACCCCCCACCCCTCCATAATGTTATTGCTGATCGGGTTATTGATGATACAAACATCTTTCTTACCCCAGAGAAGCCCCCCCCCCCCCCAAGTAAAGATAATAGTAATAATAATTATAATGATAACTAAACAGAACCCCAAATATAAAGCAGTATTTTTTTTTTAAATTCATTGAAAGGAATGAAAAATGCAATGCTTTTTATGAATGTACATGTATTTAAATGTTGGGGAGGTGCAAGCAATCTTTCCATGCACATTAGTTTGAGAATTTCGTGATATTTGGTATGTTTAGCACAACATTTTAATCTATAAGCAATCAATACCTGCACGCCTGCAATGCCTGTAATAGCCACCTTTTGTAATATCACATAGAAATCATTATATTATATATTATATTATTCATGGTCCCCGGATAGAAGAAATCTACGTGAACGTGAGTTCCCCAGGGATCTCCATTTATCTTTTTTCCACCGGTGACTGATGTAATAACTGACCTTGTATTTATATAACTCCTTTCAACCTATGCTATGTTTAAAATGCGGTCCATTGAAATAAAATATAATATAGAGGTCATTAAACGGTTTCGATGTTTTTGTGATGGACGATGCTTTTTCATTTTAACGTCGGCGGCTTTCAACTCAGGATTTTAGGGACATGACATCGTGAAACATCAAGACATTTATATTATTGTGGGACCAAACAAAGAGACGGAAAACATGAATAACATAATCTTGCGAGGTTTAGTGCGATTTCAATACATGTATCTCATTGTTTTCCCTTGAAAATCATGTTCGGATGATTGTGCGTATTTAAATAGTTGATAGGCATGAAGGCTGTTCTTTTTTTTTTCCAAAGAGTATTTACGATTGTGTGAATACGCCAAATCAGTTGAAAAATGACTGAATTCTCTGTTCTTTTGAAAGATTTTGTCACGCACTCATCCTGTCATCAGTCTTCACTTCCATTTCTCGACTTCCTTTACATAAACATTAAACCATATTTTCATGTCGTTTTATTGCTAACTACAAAATTTAAATCAACGAATCGAAGAATGTGGTTTTATTTTATATTTGTATTCATCCTCTTGTGGTTTGTCATTATTCTTTTGTGCTCTTCGAAACTCTATGGCCCGAATTCACAAAAGAGGTTTATATTTAGACTATGGTTTAGGTAAATAAAATAAGCATAAATAAGAGTAAGTATAAGCGTAGTAGCGCTCAGTGAGCAAACAGAAGCGCTTTTTACCAGCCCATTGGACAAGAGGTCATGCTCGTTGTACGCTTTTGGAGGTTGAGCCATGGTTTAAAGTAATAATATATATATATATATATATATATATATATATATATATATATATATATATATATATATATATATATATATATATATAAAGAAACCTCTTTTCTGAATAAGGGCCATGTTGTTTCTCGATTGTACATCAGATTTCCATGTATTTCTTAATTCCTGTATGAAACTCTACGAATAGGTCCGTTCTAAGCTTCTAATGAAGTGAGTGAGAGATAGAGAGAGAGAGAGAGAGAGAGAGAAAGAGAACTATTAAAAGTTTTTTTTTTTACTTGGGCTAAATCGGAAGTTTATCAAAAGACGTAAGTAATAAAGCCACCTGAAATAAATTTTGCAGGAGCTGTTGTGAAGGACACTGATATTGTTACGGCAAACTCTTCTTAATTTTGTTAATTAATGAGATGATCACAATTTATGCGGCTGATTTGTGTTGTTTATAATGTCATTGCTATGTTATTATTTTTTTTCTGTTATTGCTATTTATCGTCATTGTTATTTAGGGGTTACAAAGAGGAACGCCGTACGCACTTTTCGGTTTGTTGAGGTTGCATTGAATAAAATGTGTGTAATGAAAGCGGAAAGGCTGTTTTCAGTTACTAAATTAATGGATTTTTATATATGGCAGGCCTGTCTGAAGCTTGAATAAAGTAGAATGTAATTCAAGGATGTATACTACTGTCACGATGATAGATACTGCGGCTTGTATGAATTTTTTATCATGAGTAAATGCGCTTGATGAAATCATGGAGCCATTTTTTCAAACCCCTTTCGCACCGAGAGGACCGACATTTAGAAGGACGCTGGACCAAATGATTACTTTACGCCGAACGGCCAAGAATTTTTCGAATACGTGTTCATTTTCAGTCATTTCGCGTTTTGGCATGGCGATATTCCCGCGACTACATCAACGAGACGGAAAAATCCCAAAGCAGTACACTTTTGAAATATCGATTCGGAATCGATTTCCCTGTGTGTGACATGGGGACGAGTTTATGTACGTGGGATACGTAGGCAACTCCAATTCGTGATGGGCAAATTGCCATTCGAATTGAGGACGATTAGAGGAGGAAAATGAGAGATAAACAGTTTTGATATCACTTTGCTTCCAAATGTCACGTTTGTATGGAACGTTGATTTAGTAGACACTTCCTCTCTAGTGTTTGGATGCAAAGAAATTTTGAGTCGTGTTCATTCAAACACAATTTTTTGTGTACTGCCATCGATTGCCCGAAACTGAAACCACGTTTCGGATAAAACTGCCATCTTGAACTGCGTTTCGACTTATTCCGTCCCTCGAAAGTTATGGTTCGGGTTGTGCCGTCCCTTCTATTAGTTATTCCGTCTCCAAAAACGTTTTGAGATACTCCCAACTCTCAAACCATTTTATTTTTGTATTTTGTATTTTTTGTTTTTTGTTTTGTTATTCCCTCTGATCTGTTTAAACAGGTTACCATTTGTTCTGTCTCATTTAAACCACTTTCGTCTCTTTTTATTCTTTATGAAATATTTTGTTAAGTTGACATATTTTTTTTCTAAAGTTAATTTGCATCTCTCAGGCTATGTGATGTGTACTGTGGTGTTATTTCAGTTTTACGAATCCATCTTCCTCTCATAAATTTTGCTGTAATTGAAAATGCACGTTGCATTCACGTTGAATGTGGGACAGTTATGAAAGATCGACCCATTTAAGCTCTGTATTGATAAACACTGATGAATAAAATAAAATGAATATATTGAAAGTATTGAAATCGTTATTTCTTTTCAGTTTCGTTTTAGGAACCTTGCTGTTAAAGAAAGATCCACAGAATTTTTTTCATGTGAGGTTTCTGTCATAAAATGACATTTTAATACTGCCAGTCTGGACCTTAATTACTTAAGAGGTTCAAAGAGGATTTGAGCGTTATGAATCTTGGTTTGAATCTTTACATCCTTTGAAATGTCTCCACATCGATATTAGCAATCGATCACTTCGTTTTGTGAGATATTTATGACGCAGGGTATAGGTGGGAGCATTTGTCGTTGGATTTTGAGGAAACAAAGGGAGTCGGCGGCCAGCCCGGGTCGCCAGTGAATTTTCAAGAAACCCAAGGGCATCTATTGACAAGGCTTTAGCTATGAGGAAATGAATTTATGTATTTTAATAGCTGGTATTCATTTGTCGTTGGATTCTGAGGGAACAAAGGGAGTCGGCGGTCAGCCCGGGTCGCCAGGGAATTTTTAAGAAACCCAAGGGCATCTATTGACAAGGCTTTAGCTATGAGGAGATGAATTTATGTGTTTCGTTAGCTGGTCTTCGGAGGGGGGCAAAAAATGAAGAATAATCTTACATGGGAGAGTTAGAGAAGAGAAGATATAATGACAAATCTAAAATGAGGAAAGAGAGGAGAAGAAGATGAAAATAAAGAAATGAGTACGAGAAAAGACGGGGGGGGGGGGGGGAGAGAGAGAAGGGAAAATGAAAATGGTGAAGGATGCCAGCGAAAATTCGCCATTTCCGTTATCACTTCACGTGATCGCTCAGTGCTCTTTAGCATACATTGGTGTCGATCCCGGGGGATAATGGGATATATCCCCCAAAATATTTCGGGTGGGGAGTGGCCTGTATTATCTCCTCCCCCAATAATTCGTCTTTTTAAAAAAATGCATAATGAACAAAATCAAGAATTAAAAAAAAAATCGAATTTATCACGGCAGTAATTCCTATAAAACCACATTAAAAAATCTGAAATGTGATTTTAATAGGGTAATTTTTAAAGTCCCTATCTTAGGAGGGGGGGGGGGGATACCCCATCTCACACCCTTCCACCGCTCGGTCGCTTCACTCGCTCGGTCGCTTCACTCCCTCGTCGAGAATATTCGGCACCAATCATCCCCCTATAACCACGAATACAAATTGACACACTTGCTCTTTAGTGAAAATTTCCTTTATGTTCCGTTTCCATTATGCAGTATGGTTTAACAAGCACCATTGAGTTATACACAAAGAATACACAACTAAAACCAGAAATGGTACTCGTGGCTCGGTTTAAAGCTTCCACACAAATTCTATGGGAACCTGTAATTATGTGTACCGGTAATTCTGATATATGTATATTCCGTTAATTATGAATTACAGCAGTAATGAATGACTTGTTCTTCGTCATGGTCGGAACAGCCCCCCCCCCCTAATTTTCAAGACCAGTTTTTGCCAAGTTGTCTTGACATGACTTAACTGTCTTGGGCAAACTAACCAGCGACTTGACTTGTTGACTTGGCTTGTGACTCATCCCAATACAACTCTGTTCCTTGAGGACCTTTTTTTTCTTTCTTGTCAGAAGCTGCGCCCCTCTGATTTTTCGTTTTAGATAGCGCAGCCCCCCCCCCCACACACACACACTGTTTGGCTCATTAAGTCAATGATGGCCGATACCTATGATACCGTCAACAGTTTGCTTGAAATTTACTGGTATATAAGCCTATACTTATACATGTTCTATAAAATTGGATTGCATGCCAGCGAAACGATCCACGTTTGAAACTGGGCTAGAGCTGTCAGCAATCAAGGGATTTTTATATCCCTGAAGCATAGACGTTAACTTGATTGGTTGAGGAGATCACGGGATTAAGCTGCAAATGCAAAGTTCACAGCTTTTTTCACCGCAAAGGAAAGATTTGAAGTAATTATAGAATGAAGTAAAAAAAAAAAAAAAGAAATAAAATAAAAAATTATGCTCTGATCTTTCTGTCGCTTTCAGGCTTCCGCTTCGTTGCATTGAGAATGAATTTAATTGCACTTACCAAATAGTACGTGAGCATCCCTCAGGCTATTTTATGGATTATCAGCAATTAATTCTGTTTTTTCCGAATTAAAGCCAGCCTTCTTACTTCATTAATGCTCATTTCCTTGCTCGTTGAATTCCCTTGATGAAAATTTCTTTTAAGTCTTGTTGCCGAAAAGTGGAATATTCTTTAGCGTTCTATGAAATATGAGCGCTTTTGGTTATCCATTAACCACGACCACCTAAGACCTCTTAATCTGTAAATATATGCATCTACAAATAATTCCTGACTCCTTTTCGCCTTTTGAACTTTTTAAAAGATTACGCTACTCTAGTACGGTGAAGTGTTTTCAGGATCGTCACTGACGTCAGTTCTGGGGACTCCTCGTGAAACGTTAAAGCTCAACATAACCCAAAATATTTAAGAAATACAAAAGCCCGCACGTAGGTGGCGTAGATATTCGGTACGAATCGTACGCCAAAAAGCCGAACAACAACAACAACAACAACAACAACAACAACAACAACAACAACAACCCGGTTTCTCGATTTGATGAAAGGTGTTTTGAGGTGATTACGGGCAACTTTAAGGTGCTTTCACACATGATGCGACAGTGTGGTAACACGCTGTGGCGCCACACGTACACTGTTTCGTCTTCACACATGATGGGACTTTGTGTCACCACATTTATGCTAATGAACGCGCATTAACGCGTCAACTCTCAATAAGAGAGCATATCGTCAAAACTTGCGCAAGCAATCTCATGGCAACAATTTTTGCGCTAACTTTTTAAAATTTTGATTGGTGCGCATTTTTCGTGTATCTAGGCAGCAAGAAAAAGTGTGTCCTGCCTCGGCGACATTTTTTTTGTCGCCCTATACCCCATAGGCTTGTATACACAAAAAAGTGTGGTGACACAGCGTGTTACTACGCTATCGCATCATGTGTGAAAGCACCTTTCTCCACCCATTAGAGTACTTCGAGGCAAAAATTAGCGAAACGTTTCTAGTGCGCATCCTAGATATATCCATACCGAACCTGGCAGTTTAATGGATATAATTATTGGGCATATTTCGCAGCTTCAAAAAAAGAGAAGGATTATAGCAAATTTGTTTTGATCACATAGATCAGGTCTAGCATTTCTGAAAGTTAAGTTTATGTATTTCTGTAACAATATTATTTCGCTCTAGTTTTGGTGTGAGATATTCATGAGAATTTTCAATCAATAACCGTTTTCCAATTCCAGGAATATTTTTTTCCATGTTACAAAAAGAATGATGAATTATCTTGTTTTCCATCGAACTAAATGTATGAAAAGGGATTGATTGTCAGTGTTTTATCCAAGCTGTGTTGCAGAGATTACCGAAAGTAGTCGCGTGATCAGACATTCTGTCAAAGGAATTCATATTTCTTCAAATAACAGTATTTGAATTCTTATAAATAGTGGAGGAAACAAAGGAATGAATCCCTGCTGTTCCATTTTCTGTTATACCTAACCTTCCGCAAACAGAAAACGTGTGACGTTTAGCAGGGAGAATTATTGAAGAGACGTTTTTAATGACCACGGTTCTCTTTTATATCTCCTCAGAACTTCAAGCCATCAAGCACGTATTTAATGTTTGATTGGGTGAACTGCAATAATTGATGGACGTGTACGTCAGATTCATTCACGATATCTACTTGTCTTTTCTTTCTACCTTCTTTTTTTTCTACCGTATTTTCGAATACAAAGAGACTACGCCTCTCGCGTTGTGGATCTGACGTGTTGCCAATTTGCATGTGTCTAGCCACAGGGAATTCTTCACTTTGATTGGAGGGTTATCGGCATAATAAATCCTGATGTAAGAATAAAGCTCGTTAAATAAATCTCATTCTTGCACTACATCTCTCCGTTTCGCTGTCTGTTGGAAGCCCATCTTTTGTGCATCATGTCGGGCACAGCACCCTACGATGATGGTACTACCGTAGCTCCCGAACAGGATGAATCCGGTTGGGCTGTAGCCACCCCAATTCAAGCCGGAACCATTTTCATCGGTATGCTTGGGGTTGTCGGCAACTTGGCATGCATTGTCGTGCTTCGAAGAAGATCGGTGAGAAACAACACCAACTTGTTGATCTTAAATCAGGCTGTCGTTGACTGCATCACATCGGGGCTTCTTGTTGCCTCGACCCTCTCCGATGTGGGCGGAATCCGATCGGTGAAGAAATTTGGCGTGGCTGCTAGGGTCTACTGTAACCTCTGGAATTCGTTGGTGTTGGTGTTCGGTGGCTTTGCAATTTCTACCTTCAATCTCGTCGCACTGTCCATCGAACGTTACCTGGCTGTTGTCCATCCCATTTGGTACCTCCAGAATTTCAAAAAGCGCGCTGTGTACATACTTGTGGTTGCAACCTGGATGTTTGGACCTATCTTCCAGGTTCTCCTGGTGGCTCTGCACTATGATACAACGGACGAAGGTGCATGTGTTTACACACCTCGATACACAGGAATCCTCGTCATGCTTTTCTTCTGGGACTATTTCATCCCAGCTTGCATCATGACTTTTTCCTTTGCGGCGATCATGCTCAAGTTCCGTCAGCTGAACAAGGTGGCCCACGGACGAGGTGCCGGTGAGTTCAAGAAGCCTGGCGTTTTCCCTATACCCTCGACCTCGGCTTACCCGGCCCCTTGCGAACAGCCACCATCCACTCAACCAACTGAAAACACAGAAGAACAGAATGGCACGGCTACCATGAGTGGTGATCCACCTCCAGTAGAAGAAGTCCATAAACCCTCTAGCAACCAGCTTGACGTTCCCAAAGTCGTCAACACCAAGGAGTCCTCGACGCCTGGAGATCAGAACAAACCTGATGCCGCCAGTACTGCCAATCCCTCGCCATCTGGGCAAGGTAACGCACCCTCTGCGCCTCGTTCAGATAAGGATGCTGCAGGGGCGCTGCAGCGTCGCAACACGACCAAGGTTCTCCTTGCCATGTATATCATCTACCTTATCTGTTGGTCTCCAAACCAGTGGACATTTTTACAGTACAACCTTGGGGGATATGTCGACTTCAGCTCTGCATGGTATCGTTTCTTGGTCATCATGGGAAACCTGAACACGTGTGTTAATCCGTTCCTGTTCGCACTTCGCTTGAAGGTTTACCGCAACGAGGCCAGAGCAATGTTTAGGAACCTCCTGGCGCGTTTCTCTCGCGACTGAAGCAGTGAGCAGATCTCTGAATTCTCTAGTGCACTTAATTCTAAAGGCATTATGCTCCGCCACGTCCATCGGTGAATGATTTATTTACAAACCATCAGTAACATATTTTGTCTCATACTGATATGACGCAAACATTCTAAAGGAATCCTGTATTAAGCAGAATGTATAATCCGAAGAGAATGTGTATTGTTTAACTTAACGATATTATTTGCAGTGTAATTAATATCTATCCACATTTCGGACTGAATTTGATTGATTTAATCAAGTGTTTCAAATATAACATGGATTTCAAAACTATTGAATTTTGTATTTTTCCATTATAAAATTTGGGTAAAAGATAATACTGTATATCATTGAAAATTTAATTTAGTATTTCAAGAATGACATGAATTTCACTGCTATTGAATGCTGTGTTTGTCCTTGATTATATGAAAAGTTGGTTAGAAAGATGTATTATCATATATAGTGTTCCAAGTGTGAAATTAAATTCAAAGCGGTTGAATTTTGTTTTTGTCTTTCCATATGAAAAAAAAATGTTGGTTCAAAAGAATATGTTTCGAGCACGTCGAGTAAGAAATGAAATTGATGTTGTGTTTTCGCCCTTCCAAAGTTTATACAAAAAGTTGGTTAAAGCAGGTATATTAAACATTTAATAATAATAATGATAATAATAATAATATTCTTGCAGGGCCCTCTGGCAGAACAGTACGTAGTACTGAAGAGGCTACCCTGGGTAAACAAGACATTATTATCATTATTGTTATTATTATTATTATTATTATTATCATTATTATTATTATTATTATTATTATCATTATTATTATTATTATTATTATAATCTAGTGTTTCAAGTATGAAATATATTTCAAGGTAATTGAATGTTGTGTTTGTTTTGCCATGATATATATAAAGGTCTTTTAGAAATATGTTATCATTCAACAAAAGTAAGCCCGCAATGATATTATATAATTGAAAGGTAATTCAAGTTTACTTTGTAATGGATGTAGATATATATACGGCCAAAAATGTGAGTTCCTCAAACGAGGATGACGAAAGTGCAATACGCGCATTATGAGGACACTGTGCCTGTGTACTCGGAGAAAGAAGGATATCCGATAGCTAATATTGCTTTTCATTTGAAAGTTGCATTATTTTATGATTGACAGGATCGCTGTTTTCAGGAAAGACGTTTTCTGTATTTAGATTCTCATTCAAGCATGTCGTGACTTTTCAGATTTTAAACCCTTTTCATCGTCTATTTCATTTGAACTAAATTTGTGGGGGATGGCTTTTTTTCAAAAATTGTCTGTTGTACGCACTACTATCTTTAAAAGTGCATTCAGTGATGAAGGACGTTCATTTGCCTAGATGTTTAGCGTTATAAATAACTGCCATTACTTTTTTTAAATCTTGTGCGCAATACATGAAATTGAGACGCAACAAGTCACAATGATTACAATATTAGAACAACTGGAAACGGAGAAAATTAAATAGAGCTATACCTAAAATAAATAAAGGCATAATGTGTAATTACTCGAAAAGATAATACATTTTTATGACAGTTTTATTTCTCTTCAAATACAGATAGATTTAAACTATGGAGATTTCGAATTGTTAAATTTCTGCTCGATGAATATAACTTGATAATTCAGATTTCTAATGGATATATTTTGTTGACAAAGAGTATAAAGAGTATAAAGATAAAGTTGTGAGCTATACGTGTATGGGTTTCTGTAAATATCGTTAGTCTCTATAAAAGATTTTAGTATCTGATGTGCCTGAAATAATTCTCATGCCTCCCCCACCAAAGGTGGTGCCAGAGGCATTATGTTTTGGGGTTGTCCCTCTGTCCATCCGTCCAGCTTTCTCCTTAACACTATATCTCAAGAACGATTTGAAATTTGAAGTTCAAACTTGATGGTTCACCATAGCAAACCGATTTGATTAGATTTTGGGATACATAATTCAAAGGTCACAAGTCGCAGAGGTCAATTCCGCAATTTCAGGTTTTAGCCTTGAGGAAGACGATCTGGGCCCCGTTGCACAAAATTTGCAATCAATCGCAAACTTGTAACAGCCGCTCATAACGATTGTTTCATGCGCATCTCGTTCAAAAAGGTGACCCTGGACCAATCAGAATGGTTGTTTTAAATTTGCGATCGATCGCAAACCTTTGTGTTACGGGCTCCTGGGCCCCGTAACACAAAGCTTAGCGATTGATCGTACAATAAATGTTTGCGATTGATTGCACATAGTGGTCAATGCAATCAATTGCAAAGATCAATCGTACGATCAATTGCAATTGATCGCAAACCTTTGTGTTACGGGCCCCAGATTAGATTTAAGATACGTAGGTAAAATTTCAAAGGTCACAGAGGTCACTTTTGAAATTTCACGTCTTATGGGGTATTGCAAGAAAGTTGCAATCGATTGCAAGTTGCAACTGATTGTCACTGGCCATTCAAAATCATTGTTGCATGCATGTCTTCTTAAAAGGGCAGACCCTGAGCCAATCAGAATGGTTGTTTCAAAATTAGCAATTATTTGCAACACCCCATTAGCCTTGACAATTTCTGAGATCTCAGGGTACATAGTTACATGTAGCTCATACGTTAAACACCAGGGGAGCGTTTCATGAAGAGTTTTGTCGGTGAAAATCACCGGCAAATGTTATAAGCTACTGAAAATCCTCGCATCTGATTGGCTGAAAGCAAATTAGTCAGTGAAAATCACCGACAAAACTCTTCATGAAACGCTCCCCAGAGAAGTCGATATGCATGAAATTTAAGAATTTTTGGTTTTGTTGGCACCATATTTCGACCATTGTATATATATGAGGAGAAAAGTGTTCAAGCTTATTAATTTTTATTTGGATGTGCACCAGTGATGATATATTGATGTATTTTGTGTGTTGTTTTGTGCGTAAATAATGAAAGTTTTGATGTTCTTTAAGTATTGTTAAGTAATTCACTATGCACTTTACACTATGCAAATCATTTATGTTTAAAGGTCACGCAGGGTAAGAAAATATTTTGTGTCCACGTCATTAATTTTATTCCAAGTTTGTTATGTTTGTGCCACAAATTGTATGATTTAAAATCTACATTTTTTGTTTGTTTGTTTTAGAACACATTTTATGCCCGCATTCAAAGCATAAATCTTTTAATCCAACTGTACTTCGTATGTTGTATAATTGCATAATCCAAATCTACAAAGATTTGCTGTGTATGATTCAAATCTACATTGTTTATTTTGAAAGCACCCTGTAATTGTTGATGTGCATTGGTTTTATTCCAAATAGCGTATTCGACTTGTTTTTAACAAGCAGAGACACAATTTTGTTTGTCATAAAAGCACATTCCATATGCCAAATCCACTTTGATTGTTGTAGATTTAATTTACATTCCATACAATTAATTTCACTCCAATATGAATTTCATACGTCTGTCTCAAAATTTGCGAACGAAAATTTTCGTAAATTTCAAATGTATATTGGATTTCTTGGAATTCTCGGTTCACAGATATATCATAAGTTTTTCATATTCCAATGAAAATGTGTTTTCTTCCGTTTATCTTGTAGGGTTTTACAATAATTTTTGAAATAGTGCAATTCATATGCAGTAACATAGGAGGCATAGCAACCAAATAATTACCGTTGGTGAAGGTGATGGACAAACTATGACTTCCGAGGCGATCTTGATGTTGCTATCTTTCCGAAGCGAAGCTGAGGAAAGATAGCGTGTACATCCAGATCGCCGAGGAAGTGATAGTTTGTCTCGTCACCTGAAACCAAAAGGTGATTATTTGCTTTATATTCCTCATCTGCAATCATTCTAGAAAGAAAATTAACTACCTTGTAATAACGTCAGATTCTCTTCGAGAAAGAAAAAAATTGACGTACATGGGTACACGTCACGTCGGCTAGCCAGTTAATGACTTAATTAGCTTGCGCGCGTAAGCTAATTGTGACGTCACAAAAGAAATTTTACCGTTGCCTGTGATGGAGAAAAATGGAACAAAAAATCAAAGTGGCAACGCACTTTTATTTCGCGCGTTCTGAAAATAACTGATAACGCGTTGTGACTCTATAGACTGAAGTGATCAGCGAAACACAAAAGTTCCATCACTGAGAGTTGACGAATTTTTCTTATCGGGTGATGATTGATGGGGAAACTACACTTAATCACGTGATTGAGTTTTGACCTATCCTACAGCAAGATTCTTAGTATGTGGAATATAAAAAAATATAATACTACATAGAAGAAGGCGCAGTCCCTGTAAGCAAAATGCTTGTGGCGGGTAGCTTACTGTGCGCCTGAAGGTACACTTAAGAAAGAAGAGAGGGACAGACGAAGAGAGGAAAACATAGATAAAGAGTGTAGAGTACATACTAAGAAAAAAAGGTTCAATTTTGGACCCTAAATGCAACACTGGCAGCACCTTTTGGGGGGGGGGCAATCTTGCACCCTACTTGAAAAAGGTGCAAAGATGCACCCTTTGTACCTGTTTGCACCCGGAAATGCCCGTCTGCACCCTTAACGGTGCAACTTTGCACCTCAGTTTAAGGGTGCAGAAATTTTTGCATTCAAAAGATTGCAAATTTGCACCTTCCCTAAAGGGTACAACTCTGCACCCTAAAGGGTGCAAAATGTAGCTCACTGCACCCTTAAAGGTGCAAAATGCTTCTTAGGGTGCAAATTTGTACCCATAAAGGAGCTCCCGTTGTTGCATTTGAAGGGTGCAAAATTGAACCTTTTTTCAGTGTGCAAGGAACAAGGAAGAAGAAGAAGATTGTGTTTTTTCGGCACACTCTAAAAACTAAAATATTAAATCACCGAGGAGTGACTACCACTGGCGTACTGGAGGGGGGGGGGGGCTTAATAAATTTCAACCGTGGTTTATTTTCAATTTTATAGTAGTGATATCACGCGAATTTCATTATTTCTCCCTAGACTCCCTTTCTACTGTTAAGTAACGCATTCACAATTTTCCAATAGCATGCATAGCAAGGCAGAAAACACGCATGATATCAATACTATTGTGTTTTATGATATAACACTTGGTTTTATCTGTTTATCTGACAATGGATTCAAACTTTGATAATTAATATTCTTAGATTTACCAAAACTAGACACGGGCTTTAAGTATGTACTCCCAAATAGTGTTCTTTCACAGTGTTGCAAACCATCAATACTGCAAAAAGCTCCTATACCATGGGAGTGCACCCGCGTAGCCAGGGGGGAGGGCGATGGAGGCGGTTGCCCCCTCCAAAAAGCCAACAAAAAGAAAGAAAAAAAAAATACAAGGAAAAAAAAAACGGGAGCGAGAAAAGAAAAAGGTAAGAGAATGTAACAAGAGCGGGAGCAGACAGGAACAATTCAAAGAAACGTCGAAGCTTCCGCGCTTCGCGCGGGAGGGGGGAAACTCCCCCTCCCTGCACCCTCCCCCCCCCCCAAAGGAGCGCGCTTCGCGCGCTCAGTAACTGATTCACACGCTTCGCGTGCTCACTACCGCCCCCTAAAATGAAATCCTAGCTACGCCACTGTGGGAGTAAAACCCTGGTAACCCGCTGCATCACACCCTCTCCATGCTCGTCCCTTTTATTTCATAATGTCTTTGTCTGTATTATTATCATAAGTAATAAGGTTTTTTGTGTAACACTGGCATTTGTTTGAAACTTGCGAAGAATATTTGGGCTGCATGTTTCCAAGTTCATGAAAAAAATCCTTTTCCGGTCGGTAGATTCATGACACGCTTATCCATAATAGTTCATGTCATCAAATTTTATGTTTCATATTGCATGTATTGTACTTCAAATGTTTATTTTTCATGATATTTGCTTCTTTTGTTGGAAATGAGAAAAATTGAAAATTGAACTGAACTGAAGTTGGAATTTTCTTTTCAGGTTTTGCAGATTGCACATATTTAAGTCGAAAAAAGGAAAAAAGGCTCCGTATCGTGGGGGGGGGGGGGGTATCCCCGGCTTGGTCCCTCAGGATTGGTCGCTTCGCTCCTCGCAAAGATTGAGCCCCCCAAATATTTTGGCTCATTACGCCACTGGTGACTACGTTTTTGAAATGGTAGAATAACACTTTGAGCATGCTGGATTCAACAATATAAAGGGTCGAATCCAGCATGATCAAATTGTTAATCTACCACTTTGAAAATGTAGTCACTCCTCGGTCCTATTAAATGGGGATTTAACATTTTAGATTTTAGAGTGCATGCCTGTAAAACCATGGAAAGATATGAGTGAAATTATGCAGCACGCGTGTATTACAGGTGTATTTCGAATTTCCATTATTTGACATTTAACACTTAATATTTTTAAATATTCATTGTCTAATATAAATGCACATTATACCAATTTTAGCATTGGATTTTCGCTTTCGCGGTATCCAAATGCCTCAGTCACAATACGACAGAGAACTTACAGACAATCGAACAAAATTTGTCATTGTCCCCACTGGCAAAGAATGCATTCCTGTGCAGTCGGTGTGGTATCCTCCTAGCGGTGCGACTGTGGTATTCAGGTAGTGTATTGACCGCATATGGGCAATTCCATTGAAAATGTTCATTTTAGTGAAAAAAATAAAGTTTCAAAATGCACTTCAGCTCATAAATATTCCTAAAGAGTATTATATAAATTTTCACTTTCCAAAAGACGCATCATGATCGTGACAACATTAGGTACTTTTTTCTGTCAGTCAAATTATTGTTTAATACATTTCAGTATCACAAAAATGTGGCCCTTTTCAAGAGTTTATTATCCCTGTCTCTAACAAAGGCCAAAAATATCTTGTTGGTCTCCTTAAACTTTTAGATAGAAGTTCAGAGTATAAATAAGCATAAAGTCAAAATAAATTTTCAAATCATAACTGAATTTTCGTTCTATAAGTCTTGAAATTTGCATGATTTCTTTAACATTTCTAGTGTCATGTCCGTTATGTTTTTGACTATAAGTTTTCATAACTAACAGGAAATTGGTATAAAGTTAATGGTAATCCATTTTCTATGGTAGAATTCAATCCCCTTGACTATGTTAAAACCATTTTCTCTTACCACTTCTAGTTTTCATACAAAGGGCGTAACGGACATGACATTTTGCATAACGGACATAACACCCTATATATGACAATTGGGAGAAAAGACACTGCGGCTCAGTAAAACAGACTGATGATCACTTGCAACTGGTTGAGAATGATGGATTATTGTTTTACACTATAGAATAACTCATAAACCCACGATTCTATAACTCCAATATCATTTTTATTGTGATATCACGCTCAAGGGACCTAAGCATGAAATTGGTGGCTAAATGAGGCAAGTCATCCCTTATAATGTAGTCAATTAAAGTCACATTGTGAACAATATGAAACTATAATGGTATAGCTTGCCCCTGTTAATACTCTATATAAATGGCAGAAATTGTCTGTAAGCAAAATATTTGAGATTGTTACGTCTATACAAGTATTCATCCGCCCTACTAAGGTACAGTGCTTGTACATTAGTTGCACTTATTTGATAGGGATAGCACCAAGTACAAGAATATATGACAAGCTGGTGAGAATATAGAAATATCTTAGTGGTCTCCTTAAACTTTTAAATAGGAGTTCAGAATATATATGACAAGCTGGTGAGAAAATGAAAATATGAAATACATCAAAATGAATACATCAAAAGAAAATCTCAATCAGTTTTTCTATCATTCATAAATTTTCAAGCCATTGGTCCTCAAAGCTGCATGGTTTCTTTAACATTTCTAGTGTCATGTCCGTTACGCTTTTTACTATAAGATTTCATAACTAAAAGGAAATTTGTATGAAGTTTAATGGAAAATCATTTTATATGTTAGAATTCAATCCTGTTACATGTTTGATAACCATTTTGTCCTTACTTCTTCTAGTTTCATACAAATTTAGTATAGGACATGACACTTGGCGTAATGGACATAACACTGTGTATGACAAGTGGGAGAAAAGACAGCGTGACTCAGTATAACAGATTAATGATTGCTTGCAACTACTTGAGAATAACAGATTATTTCTACATACTACAGAATAACTTATAAACCCACCATTCTATACCTTTAACATCATTTTATTGTGACATCCGAGCAAGTGAACAGTTTCCCACGTATATGACCTTTTTATGAGTTTGAAGTGGTACTCACAGCATGCAGTGTAGATCACTAGAACATGCAAGATAAAACTTTAGACATCTAGTTCAAAAACATTAGGTAGTACAGTGTAGTACAACATGGTTCTAGTTTTTATATGCTGTTATACCTTGAAAACAAATAATTTAATACATGGTTTACTTCACAAGGTGTCATGTCCGTTACGCCATGTAGTATTTGTCAAGATTCAACCAAACATATACAAATCACTATAGAATCAACTGATAATGTGTCCTGTTTTGGTTTTATGTCCGAGGAAAGTTGAATATTATATCTTTCAATCAACAAATTTCGAGAAAATTAATTCAATTGAAATGCTCTAATAGTTACTTTCAACAGGTAGTAATTACTGGATATGAATTACATGAAAAACGTTACACAGCGACGGTATCATAAATGTGGAATAGTATCCCGATTTGCATCAGAGAAATAAATTGTCCTACAATTTTCGAAAGATCTATTAAAATGCATTCTTCGATCTCCCAGTAATCGTACGCAATTATTACCCTGGTGTGTATACTTTCTTGTTTTCCCTCTACAAATCTGTAATTAGGTAACTATTCAATTTTCGATCTCCTTAAAATTTAATATAACAACGACATCAACGACGACAATGATAATGAAAATAATAATGATGATGATGATGATGATGATGATAATAATAATAATAATAATAATAATAATAATAATAATAATAATAATAATAATAATAATAATGATATTAATAATAGCTCTCGCTACGGAAGTTTTGAACATGTTCAAAACTTGTTGGCGGCAGGGGCGGTGGTGGCGACCATTGGTGCTTTAGATAGGCTCAAGATACGACGGAGAAGATTGACAAAGCTCAATCCACGATCCACCACGCTTTGTCGATTTTTGAGGATCGCAAAGGAATCACCTTCTAGTGAGATGGGGGTATAAGCTCCATGAACATCACACTGTCACAGCGAGACAGATATGAGCGCTGTATAATACAAAAAGCCATCATTATCATTTATATTGCCTCTCCAGGCCCTTCAAATGGTGTATCTGAGCCCCAGTCCCAGGAGGGGAAACATGTCATTTTTTTCAGAAAAAAAAAACTTTGGAGGGCATATTGCGAAATATCCTTTAATGCAGTCAACAATATTGCATGCAGTGAATATGATGAACTGTGATACCATGGGTTCTTTTGCATAATTGTGAATATAATTTATGCAACCTTCATTATTTGTAAAGCGCACAATAGTTGGAAACAAAATGCTTCATAAAACCTCTATATTATTATTCTTGTTGATGTTGTTGTCATCATCATCATCATCATCATCATCATCATCCTCACCATCTTCATTATTGCGTACGTATGTAAAAGTAATCCTACAATATTATTATTGATTGACATGAGTACATAAATTTTTGTGGCTACATTTTGTCTATGGTTAAAAATATGTTAGGACGGGTTCCCCCCTCCAATTCCTTCAGATACGCCTGTGACCTTTATCATAATCACCCTCTCATCATTTCACGACTCCATTATTACTCCCCACCAGCGGCAGAATCATATGCTCTTCCTCCTTTATTCTTTGCCTAAAGGAAAATGAAAAACTCGAAAACGCAATCGCTGACATTTTAGTCGCTTGTAACGCGTAAACAGACTAACTGCGTTACTTTGCTTATAACCATCCCAAGCTTACCGAGGATTTGCAATATTGTTATTGTAACTTTACATCATCCTAATCTTCATCTTCCTGAAGAAATCGATGAATATGCAAGTTGATGGCATCAGCGGACCGAGTCTCTTAGGCTAATTAATCTCATTTTACTGACAGGAGAATCCTCTTGAAGACTTGATCACATTTTAGTGATTTTATCTTTCTCCTTCTAAATTCGCAATCACACATCGCCGATTGAGACGGCGGAACTCTTTTCAGGGTTCGTGGTGGATGAATGACGGATGACTAGGGTTTGTGTACGGTGTTAACACGATCTTTGGCGGTTCACGATGGATTGCCGAACCGCCGTGAACCACCGTCTCAATTCGCGATGTGTGATTGCGCCTTAAGTTAACTGCTATGAGTTAAAACAATGTTTTTGTTATTTTTTAGTTTATATTCTTCTTCCAATATTTCCTCTAGGCAGAAAAATCACCCTAGGGTATAATCAAATTGCAGTTCGTCAGACAGACAAAAGTCAACTTTATAACTCTTTTATCACAGAATTATTTTCAGTGTTTACGATCAAGTCATGTAATTTCATAGCATTACGGTTTCAGCAAAAGGACAGTCTTGGAAAAAATGAACAGTTGTCATGGCAATATTGATTCTCATTTTCATGATTTTCATCGTTTTGAAACCAGTGTTCGTCACAGCGGCTCAAATCTTCAACCGCATGAGCAAACTTAATGGAGTGATTTTTAAAACATGTTGCCTAAACTCTGAGCTGAAGCTCGTTTTTAAGTTTTTGTAGCGGGTCCATCGATTGCATGTTCTAAATGTGACATTAATTTTGAAGGTATATTTTTTGGAACCCTTCAGCTGTTGGTCTGTGATTCTCGTTTGTACCCTGTGTGTGTGATTTCAAGTGATTTTGCACTGCAAACGATGGACCTGACAAACATGACAAACAGCAGGCTATCGGTCGAAAACAGGCGGGAAAAAAGACTTTTAATAGGGGGGGGGGGCCTTACGTTCGCATCAAGAGTTCTAGCAGGTAAAGGGGTATGTTTAAGAGGAGGGCCCAAGACGCCCAATAGGAGATCTATGTTGAGAATTAAGGACACACCTGGAGCCTGTTGCATAAAACTTTTGCCGGAGTTTTTTATGGCAAAATTTGAGGAAACTACGGCAAAAAAAATATTGCCATAGTTTTCCAGCACATAAAAATTTGCCAGACTTTTTTTTGCCAGAAAAAAAGTCTGGCAAAAGTTTTATGCAACAGGCCCCTGGGGAGCGTTTCATGAAGAGTCTTGTCAGCGATTTTCATTGACAAATTTGATCTCAGCCAATCAGATGCAAGGATTTCAGTAACTTATAACAGTTGTCAGTGGAAATCACTAGCAAGACTCTTCATGAAACGCTCCCGGAGGGGGGAGGCACTTTTTTCAGCTTGTAGGCATTTTTCGGGTAAAACAGACACCTGAAAAAGCCGATCGGCTCCCCTTTTTCTGGATCCGGTGCTGGATGGCAAGAAGGCACTATGAACATGGCGGACAGAGAAAGCGGACAAAATAAACAACCTCTCATTCTACCCTTCACAGTGGTTCTGGTAGTCAAAAGAACATCCTATCACAGTTAATATGTTTAATCATGTAGTTCCAGGTGAATGAATGTGACACCTGTTCCACATATTTTAGACCATTGTGAAGGGTAGAATGAGGGGTTGTTTATTTTGTCCGCTTTCTTTGTCCGTCATGTTCATAGTGAAGAGTTGGTCCACAGCATAGCAGCCAAAGGCAGCTGCTGACACGCATTTGCATAAAAGCGCACGGTCAGTGGTGACAGTATCATTACACTACTCATAATGTGCAATGAAAAGAAAAAGCAATGTCATTGCACCTGCTTTTTCTATGCAGAAAGTATTCAATAATCCTTCTCCGATTAGGACGTTGTTAGAGAAAACAGAACAAACCTTGACTCTTCAATCTCCCAGATAACCAATTGTGTCAAGGCAATCAAGGAATGGTCTCAATTGAATTGTCTTAAGTTGAATTGTAGTAAGACAGAGTTCCTTCATGTTTCATCTCGGTTTAAACAATCAACACCATTGCTGCATTTGAACCTACATGGAACGCAAATTGCTGCTGCCAAAACTTGCAGAAATCTTGGCGTCTGCTTCGACAATAAGCTCACTTTTGAACAATTTGTCGCACAAAAATGCCGCTCTGCTTCATATGCCTTACACAAAATTGGTACAATTCGGGAATTCATTGACAGAAGAACAACTGAGCGTTTGGTTCATGCCTTTGTCATGTGCCATTTTGATTTTTGTAACAGCCTCCTTATTCACCTACCACAGCGCCTCATTCAAAGACTACAGATCATCCAAAACTCAGCAGCTCGACTAGTCACTCGCACTAGAAAACATGATTCAATATCTCCTGTCTTACGCAATTTACATTGGTTACCAGTCCAGTTTCGAATCCAGTTCAAGATTTTGTTACTAGCTTTCGAATGTTTTCATGGACTAGCTCCTTCGTATTTGAATGATCTACTCACTGTATACAAACCAACAAGACAGCTCCGATCATGCACACACTGAATCTGTTTATCATACCTCCAATTCAAACAAAAACATATGGCGAACGTTCATTTGCTCATGCTGCATCAGTTTTATGGAATAACCTCCCAAACTCTCTTAGAAACATTGACACGATAGAGAAGTTTAAATCTGCACTTAAAACACACTTATTCAAAACATCTAAGTAGCCTAACAAAGTAAATTCAGTTACCTATCTTTCAGTCATGTCTTTCCTTTTCTTTTTCTCTCTCTTAAAGCGCATAGGGACATACAGACGTAATGTGTTATGCGCTATACAAAAACTGTTCATTATTATTATTATTATTATTATTAGAGGCTCCAGCTGTAGGCCTACATATTCAATTTGAAAATTTCTAAAATAATAAGAACAGATTATTCAATGGTTATGTAATAAGTCAGGTGAATTGCTATGTCAGTGCATAAATCAAGTATTGTTAGACATGCTTGAAAGACCCCCCAGTTCTGGTTGAAATCAGTAGACATTAACATAAACACAAAAAAAGCACCCAAACTGAACAGGTCGAAAAGGCAGAGCGGATGAGATTTTACCTGCAGGTGTTGACGGCAGTTTGTTGTAACACTTGTCTAACATAGCGCAAAATAACACAGATTTGATTTTATATTTGGATGTCGCGAAACCGTCGTATTTCATATTTGCTACTCTAGATCAAAGCGATCGGAATTATCGGATGTGCGGGGCAGGCTATTTATTAGGGAGCTTTCGCAAACAGGACGATAGAGCTTTGGAACGGTAATCGGATACAAAAACGAATCTGCGCATGCACGAAAACTTCGAACCCACCGTCCTGGTGATTTTCAGAACGATCCTCGGCTGATTCAAGGTTCGGTCTAGACCTAGTCCACCTCCTGGACTGTTGTTAATTTTGTACGACACGACTACCAAACACCCAACACACTACAACCCCATAACACGCATACACACACCCTGAATAGTCAGTGGGTAAGGTGAATCACTGGGGGTAAGTGAATCAGTGGAGGGCGCGGGCCCGGGCGTGTGTGTGTTGGTTATGGTTTGCCCAATCAGTAAAAATCGTCCAGGACGTGGACTAGTCTAGACCCAGCTGCTGGTCGTTTTAAACTGGCACTAATTCCCGAGCATGCGTGCGCGCGCGCTGATGTGGTATCCCCACGTCACGAATTCATTTTCCCCACGAATTCACCTTCCCCGAATACGTGCACTTAATTGTGTACATACATATGGTGTTCCGGGATGGTGTTGCTGATGTGTGAGCTCACGGATCACAGAGAAAACAGTCCAGGCAGTGGACTAGGTTCGGTCTGAAAACGGAACGCTATATGACGTCAGCCCGTATTGTTGCGGCGGTAACTCCTGAATCTATAGAGCCGATCCACGTTCCCGTCTCCGCACTCGGTAAGCGAAACAGCTAACGCGACAAGACGGGAAGTTGTGCGCTACAGCCGTCATGCACGGTCTCTGAACTCTCTGTCCCGTAGCCGTACCGTCCTGTTTGCGAAAGCTCCCTATTCGTGTGACATGAGGAAGACGCCGGTACGTTCCTTGAAGTTCACACCTACGGTACATTTTATCTTCAAATACAAAGGAAAGTTCTGTGAGTAGGATAATTAAATACCTTTGATAAAACAGATGCAATGTCATCAGTTTTCCGCCCTTTTTTTTCCCTTCTCTTTTAATTGCATAACCTAAAGTTCGGTTTAAGATGACGATGAAGTTATAAAAGGAATGACTGCATCAAAAATCGTGGGGTTTTTTTAGATGGAGATATAGACCAATTCGGTTTGGGTGTTGTTTATTATGGTAATTTCTAACTGGGGGGGGGGGGGGGCTTCAAGTATGACTAACAAAAATAATTTATGCACTGACATAGCAACGCACCATTGAATCAGTTTTTGTTCTTCTTTGGAAGCCCCCCCCCCCCCCCCCCCCCCCGTTATGGCTAACATGAGTTAAGTGTTTTGAAACCGGATTCATCTATAAAGCAAATGAAGACGGATATTGTAAGTTATTTGAAGGAAGATGTTTTTGAGATTTTCCACATTTTCTTCAATGCTTTGTTTACATGTGCATGTGAAAGAGCAAGACTGAAGTCGTTGAGACAGAGAGAGAGAAAGAGAAAGCGAAGGGGAGATAAGTAAAAGGAAATTTATGACATTCATGAACAGTTCAGTTCCATGTATTTAATGTATTTGAATACGTTTATGGCCATTGCCTTTGTTGATGAAAAATAAAGATTATTGTAAACATCGAAGCCCATCAATTAAGCTTATTAAATGAGATGAAGAGTGCTTTAAAATTGTCTTTATTTGTGAGATGACTGACAAAGAAAATTTTGCACATGAACTGCTTATTTAGGTGATGATGCATGCGGGTACCAGGCTGATGTAACATTCGACGGGACCTCATGGACTAGCGAGAGGAAATTGTCATTTCTACCTGTCCACAGCAAGTGCAGGTGACTTTAAAATGGTGAGCCCTATTCATTTCTTCAGACAAACTTGTGTCCGTTTCTTTAATTATTCGTGGATAATTACAGAAAAGCATCAGGCACAATAAATGTGCAACAAAGGGGGAGGAAGGAGAGTAAGAAAGGAAAAGATAAACAAAGAATGTTGGAGAAGAAAGAGAAAGAGACAAAATGAAAATGAGGAAAAGAGAGGGGAAGGAGAGAGGGAGAGAGAAAGAGAGATAGTCTATTAGAAAAAGGGCTATGGCAAGAAAGAAAGAAAGAAAGGCAGAAGCAGAAAGAATATTACGGATCATACACATGACTGAATTTTCTTGAAAAACTCCGGCATCAGTGAGTGCACATGGGAAACGTGTTTGAAATATTTTGGCTCATTCTTCGTGAATTTTGAATTGACCATTGTACTTACTCTTGAATGTGTGTAAGCCTTTGAATTTTTTCTTCTTGTAACGTGTTGGCATGAATCTAGAAAGGGAGAGGGAACTCCCCTCTCCCTACACTCTCTCCCCAGGGACCGGGAGCGCGCTTCGTGTGTAATTCGTATGATTCGCATGCTAACTCCTCCCCCTAAACGAAGTCCTACCCAAAGGTCCTACCTACGCCACTCAGGCCGAGGGGCGTAATTACGGGGGATGCATGGGGTAGGGCACGTGCCCCCTTTCAGGTGTCCCCTTTCGGATGCCCCCCCCCCCAAATAATCAAACACGTACTAACACACCCACTTTTCCAATAAGTGCCCCCGGCCCCCAGTGCGTTGACCCACGGTATGCCCCTGCCATTGCCTGCCTGAGTGTGGATGTAAGTGTGTGTGTGTGTTGGAGGGGGGGGGGGGGTGTTTGTGTATATTTGTATGGGTGCCTCAACTCTTTATGTCTTTTAAGTGTTTATAGCATGTATATAGTATACCCTGTTAGTAATTTCGTCGCATTTCAAGATGAATTTTCTTGAAATTCATCTGCGACATAGATTCAAGCAAGTCCATAGATTCCATTCAAAAAAAAATCTAGAATAAAAGAAACCAAAACAAAACAAAAAAAAAAGAGAAAAGAAACGAGGTGATGGACGGACGCGGGCAAACAATTCCAACTACTGGTGCAGAGGGATACTCAGTAATCCCTAACAAGAGTAAAGATTCTTTCACCTGTACAAAATGCAAAATATTATTTCTTAAGGCTGCAATATTTGAGTTATTCTGTTATTTACATTCTATTTTACAATCTACCGCAAACCGCTATTTTCATCCATTAACCATGTCAGTTTCCTTATTGACCAAGCTTTACCTTTTTTTATGCATTTGTTAGGTCTCATTGCAACTAATCAGCTTTTTTAAAAAAGAAATAGTCAGATTGAATGTTCCAAAGCACAGTCTCGTCATGTAAACTATCTGGAGAATTGATCAGACTTTATTTTAACAACACACTTGATGTGCGCGTTCCTGAGATAAGTGCAGGCGAACGAGCGTAGTGAGAGATATCTGGAAGAAGAAGAAGAAGAAGAAGAAGAAGAAAAAGAAGATTAAAAAGAATTTCCTGATTGGTTCAATTCAGGGGAACCGTTTGCTCTTATATTGTTGAGGGCGCTGTACCACGCCTACCCCCTGCTCCATTGCCTTACACTGTAATGGTATCGATAACAAGGGAATCTGTTATTATATGACCAATTTGAGGACTTAAGGGCACTTATCAGAGAGGTGAAAAGGGATATTTAAAAGAGTGGAAGATGGCGCAAAAAAGATAAGGGGACCCTAAGCAGACGGTTAAAGGCTTGTATCAGATTTGAAGGCGCACTATTAGAAACGAAAAGTGGCATTGAAGGGCGCATGATCAATATCAGTGGAACACTCGTCTAAAGTGCAAAGGGGCAGTTATTAGATTTGAAGGGGGTACTTATCGTAAGGAGAAATAGCACTTAATAGAAAAGAAAAGGGGCTTTAACCAGAAATCGAATAGGCATGTATAAGATCTAAAAAAGAGCATTTTCCCGATTGGAAAAGGGGTCACTTATTAAAAAACATAGGGGGAACTTTTTGCACTTCTCGAACTTTAACAAGAGAAATGGGACGTCACAGAAAGGAAAAGGAGCTCTTATCACAGGTAAGGAAGCACGGATCAGATTTCAAATGGGACACTTGCCCGAGGGGAAAAGGGGCTCTTATTTGAAACAAAATGCGTACTTGACGGAGACAAAAGGGGCACTGGAGCTTATCGCCCGTTAACAGGTGGAGAAACGGGACACTCTAGAAAGGAAAAGGCGTTACTTATCAGAAGTAGATGGGGACATTGTATCAGATTTCAAAGCGGCGCTTATTTTGGTTGAAAAGAGGCACTTATCAGAGGTGGCAACGGGCACTCAGCAGAGGGGGAAGCGCACTATTAACCTGATTAAGAGAAACAAAAGTGCCGTCAAAAGGGGCGCTAATTCTGAGTAGAGACACCAGAAGTGAAAGAAGGCGCATTGCTTAGAAGGGAAAAATGGTGTTATTAAAATGTGACAGAGGCATTAATCAGCCGTGAAAAGGGGGACATATAGGTTTTAAGAAGGGATAGTTATCAGGAGCGAGGTTAAAATGATGAATTAATGAATATATATATATATATATATATTGTCCCCTTATTCTGACTTATGCATGTATCCAGGCTTCTAGCTGAGATCCAACTGCGGCATGCGGCTTCTCATTGTTCATTAACTCATCTGCACCAAAATAAAGGATCAAAAAGGGTTGGAAATCTGTCTGTCGGTCAATTGGATTCGGTCACGCCTAACTGCTGGCCCGCCTCTGTGGTCTAGTGGTAAGGCATTGGCGTTCTAAGCCAGTGACCCGGGTTCGATTCCCGGCGGAGGCATTTTTTTCAACCCTTGATTCAAAATGGATGACAGCTCTGGGGAACATTGAGGGAGCTACGCAATTATTATTCTTCCATTTTCATTTCTTTCAGTATATATATATATATATATATATATATATATATATATATAATATTTATTTGTTTTTCTATTAATTTGTAAGGCGCAGAGAGATAACATAAGATGCTATATAAGTATCATATTGATATTATCATTATTATTATTTTCATTATCATCATCATCATCATAATAATCATAATCATCATCATTTTATCATTATTATTGTAGCCCGCAATTTAGGGCGTAATAACGCTGTAAATCACACAAAAGTGCACACTATTTCAGTCATGTCGTCCTACCGTGTTATTTTAACGTTCCTTCGTTAAAAATATACGAAAAACTGATAAGAAGAAGAGTTTCACTTGGAAGTGATATCCCCCTTTTCCCATTGTCCTCTATTTTGGAGGTGGGAATGAGGGGGGGGGATGCAACATCATCTAAGCGATGGTGGACTGTGAAACTGGGACATTAGAAAGCACGAGGGTGAATATTCCAGGGCAAAGTAGATCTTTTGATCCCTTTTCCCGGTTATTCAGGTTACAAAGGCAATTCGGACCCATTCTGGTTTACTGATGTGACGGTTTTTTTTTTTTTTTTTATACTTCTGACGTTATCTTTTTCCCAATGGGCGGATAGGGTTAGCCATTGAGTCATTGTCAGATTGCCTTCCTTTCAATGTGCACTTCTTACTTAAACGCAGTGAAACTTATCTTTCTGTGATGAGGTACAAAGAGAAAATAATATGCAGCAAATCTAAAGGCGCAAGTTAGAGATTTCGGCTAATTCTTTTTTTTTTGGAGGGGGGGGGGGGGCTGTGCCCGTCACTAAATATTTCTTAGCCGCCTCGACCCAAGCTCATTGATTATCATAGTTTTAAAAGCGTTTATTTCAAAACATGTAAAACGCAGTATCGGTTTGATCGTCAGTATAGATTGTTAGGGTTTTATTTTAGTTCTTGTATCCGCAAAGGAGCGATAAAAGTAGTCAATGTTGATAACATGAGAATCTTTGGCATTTTGTTTACAATTTATTCTCCATGAACAAACGATAGGGTAAGTTTCTCGTTTTTTCCTTCTCGTGATTTCGTCATCACGGATTTCATAATTTATTTTAAAGAGCTTTTTCCTTTATATAGGTCACGGTGAGAACTCTTTTTTTTTTCATCAAATCATATTTCATTAGCTACCGGTTATATGTTACATGAAAATAATAAACCCCAAGGAAAAGGTCAATTCAATATTGATATTAACATTACTGATGAACAACGTCAGGTGATACTTTTTCTTTCAGAATTCAATTCGAAATTTACGAACAATTAGTCGGAGGAATTTATTTAATATAATAATTATGCATAATCTATGAACAAGTGCAATAAGCACGTGAGTTGTGAAATATCGGCGCTATGGAAACAGTCTCTATTATTATAATGATTTACTATTATCATTATTACTGTGAATCTATTTTTGAAATTAGTGCTATTACTATTATTATCACTATTACTATTATTATTATCATCACAATCATTATTTTCATTATCATTATTATTATTATTATTATCATTACTGATGTTGTTGATGATGTTGTTGTTATCATATCATCATCACCACTTCAAAGCTTCGCTCAAGACTCATGTCTTTCATCAGACATTTGAATGCTAACTTTATTGGATGAGTCTGCGCCTTTGAATGTTTTTAAATAGATATATATATGGCGCCATACAAATGCTGTGAATCATCATCATCATCATTATAAAAGGCATTTTAATACACAATTGAATTTCCGTATCAAATAGCGCCTAGGCAACAGAATGACCTTGCTCTCTATACTGTATATTCTTAATATTCCTAATTAATTTCGAATTTTTCTCTGATAGTTTATTCGAAGTATCATCGATTGGAATTTGACACTTCTCTCCTCTGGAGCGCTCTATATTTAATGTAATGTAGATTTATAAACTCTTTGGGTAAAGCTACATGATACAGTAAATTGATACTTGCCTGATGTCTTACAGTTCCAAGAAGTTCGATATTCGATTTATCATATTTCACATTTCATATATCTGTCATAATTTATTTTATCCGTTGCTGCCTAGAGCATTGAATACCAGCTATTCATGTCCCGCTGAGAATGGAGAGAAGGTGTGGGTTACGTGAGCAGACGAAGCAGAAAATAGAAAAATCAATTCAGTATGTTTTTTTCTGAATTTATAGTCAAAGATGCAGAAAGCCCAAAGGGAATGATATGACGAAGTAGAACTCGAACCACAGGAAATGTATTTCAATAATTTACCTAGTTGGAGAAATCCCGGTTGACCGAGAGCCTATACGCGACTAACGGCCCGAGGGAACGAAATCTCCCCCCCCCCCCCCCCCCTCTCCGTAAGAAAGTGCCTACGAGGCCAACATGCCAACGGCTAACGAAACCGATAAACAAATACAATTACAGAAATGGTATAATGAGATCCTGAAAAATATGATTATTATTATCCTCATTGTTATTATCATCATTATCATTATTAATATTATTATTATCATTATTATTATTATCATTATTATTATTATCATCATTATCATTATTAGCATTATTATTATTACATTACGATTATGATGATGATGATGATGATTATTGTTATTATTATTATTATTATTATTATTATTAGTAGTAGTAGTAGTAGTAGTAGTAGTATAACGTCTTATTTACCCAGTGTAGCCACTTCGGCGTTTATCAGCTGCTCTTCCAGCGGGCCATGCATAACACAAAATGCTATTATTATTATTACCCTTGTCCATTCTTACTTTGATGTGCCGAGCGCCTGGCTAGAAGGCAGAAGGTCCCATTTTTTTTTAGTCTTTGGTATGACTCGGCCGGGGATCGAACCATGCACGACCTCCCGTTCATGAGGCGGACGCTCTATCAATATTGAGCCAAAATGCCCGGTTTATAGGAGTACTTTTGCAAGAACACCCGGTAGACACATGTATGTCTCACTAAAATAAGTAATTCTGAAAGTGAAAACAGAGCTATAGGACACCTCTGGAAGGAAACATCTCATTTTGTCAGCATGTGCTTGCTGAAATCAGATTGGAGGGGTTGGTGAGTATTAAATGGCCCGTCCACTTTTAATTGCTAAGACACAGCAGTTGATATCAAGTTACTCGAGGCTACCTACGTTTTCGCGCACCTTTGGGTTTCAGGGCAAATCAATCAATTTATCAGCCATTTCAAAGCAAAACTTTGTTTCTTATATCACTTTCTTCTGTTATCCACCCCTCTGGCATAAAGTTATCAAAATATAGTCGTTACTCAAAAAAAGAGGTGTTTTTTATTTCATTGGAAAGGGCAAGTTGTACAGAGAGAACGCCATTAAATGACTTCTTAATCTGTTTTAGGAATTTCTTCAGGTGTTTCTATTTCTATGTGAAACTGTTTACCTTCATGCTTTTAGGCACTTGAGTTTAGCTCGGGGGTTCTATTTCAGCAAAGAGCTGATTGGAAGAAGCGAGTTTCCTTGTAAAGTTTAAACAGCTCAGATTTCCGATTTTCCATCCAATCCTACCTGCAGACTCAGTGTTCTACCTCCGGAGAATGTATATAAGTGGGCGACAGGTTTGCATTTTGCAAACATGATGTGCCAAGACATGCATCACGACTGGATAATGGCATTATCACTTGCTAGTTCCATCTAGGATTATTACAATCCTGTTTCATCCATTAAAAAGGATGTATGAGGTGATAACATCATCCTTTCTGACAGTTGTCTGGCTCGCTTATCGCAAGAGGTGATTGCTTTGATTAACGGTGACATCGTTCAGCTAAAATGATCAAGTAAACCCGTTTTCATCCATGTGATTATTCCCAGCTCATCTTTCATGTTATTTTGTTGTTGTTGTTTTTTTTATCTGGATTTTGATGCAATATTGAACATGAATGCGACCGTGAAAGGAGATCATTTCGGTTACAATCGCCCCGAAATTGATCCAGTCGCAGTCAGCCTTCTTTTTATCGGTTTCGTGGGTATCACAGGAAACCTGGTCTGCGTTATCATTCTTCGTCGCCATTCTTTCCGCAATAACACAAACTGGTTGATCGCCAACCAGGCCCTTGTCGACTGCCTCGCATCTTCGCTCCTTGTTGCGTCTGAAATTACAGTCATCGCGGGAGTGGAGCCTACGGATAAGACACACTTTGGAGCGATCATCCTCTGTAAGTTGTGGAAATCTTTAGCATTCGCCTTTAGTGCCTATGCAGTTTCTACTTTCAACTTGGTGGCTTTGTCCATTGAGCGTTACCTAGCTGTCGTTTATCCAGTTTGGTACCTGGCCCATTTTAAACGGCGTGCTGTTTACGTCCTTACAGCTCTTACATGGGTCCTTGCTCCTCTTTTCCAAATGATAAATGCTATCTTGCATAACAAGGTGACGAATAAACAGAAATGCTTATACGCACCTACCTATAACCACTTGATAATTGTGTTATTCTTGTGGGAGTACTTAATGCCTGTTGGTATAATGACGTTCTCTTTCTTAGCCATCGTAAAGCGTTTCCAGCACCTGAACAGGGTGGCCAACGAGAGAGTCATCGGGTTTCCTCACTCCCGGCCCAGCACTCCTGCATTATCGCCTTGTGTTAGTCATTGCAGTGGTCAGAACATGTCATCAGCCATAGCGTATGTTGCACATGCAGAAGCCAACAGGGAACAAGTGGAGAGTGTCATCAATGTGGAGACATCACCGACCAATGCCGCCGGACAAGGTGGATTCCCCACAAGAGAACAGACAACGCCAGAGGTCACTATCAAAAACGCCAAACCAGGGGCCAATGGGATCCTTCAAAGGCGCAATACTACCAAAGTTTTAATCGCTGTATACCTTCTATACCTAGTATGCTGGTCGCCCAATCAGTGGGCCTTCCTGTACTTTCATTTGGGTGGCAACCTCGACCCGACGTTCCACAAGTTTTCCATCGTCCTGTGCACTCTTAACACCTGCATTAATCCGTTTGTCTATGTCTTGAGATTGAACATTTACCGCCGTGAGCTTAGAGCTATGCTTTACTCGTGCTTCCAAAAGGTACTCCTTTGTCTAGCTTAACGTCGTGAACGCAAAGTGAATAAAAGAGTTGAACTAATGTTTTACCACTCAAGAAGCACCCGCTGTTCCTTAAATGTTGTGTATTCTGAAGGTGATATTCATTTCTGACTTAGAGATTCGTCGCCACTAGCTTTTGAAATTCTCGATCATAATTATTCGTTGAAAACTGTAGAGCCTATTTTGGAACGATCTAAATTTATAGCATGAAGTCTTTCATGTTTGGGCACGTTCATTTTGTCATTTGCTATCAAGCCCACATTCAAAACTCTACAAGACCTCTTAATGTATATGGAACACCAAGTGACTAAATGCCCTTGAATCGCCCATTTACTATACACTGTTTAAAAATGTTTGTAGAGAGCGAAAACTTGAGCATTATAATTTCTCACATAGTTCATATTTTACTTAAATCTGTTTTCGTATAATCCTTTTCACGGTTCAATAACAATTATAATGATGATAGTGATAATGATGATTAATTATAACAATGATGATGATGATAGCGATGAAAACAGAAAAAAATGAATAATGATAAAGATAAAAATGAATAATTATTTTTTAAAATTTGATTATCATCATCGATGATTTATAATCATGATCAACCGTTGCTTGAGAATGAAACTAACATGCTAGGTAGGTGTCAGAGGCATTGTAAAAAAAGTTTTCTTTTTCTTCCCATGGCGTCATTTTATGTATTAACTGTTAACTAAGCATTTCGCAAACACCATAATCCCGATTGAATAAGTTCTTTTCTTTATATTTTCATTATCTTCTGTTTTCCCCGGTGGCTTTACAATTGTGAAATATAGTCCTGCAGTAAAATCTAAATCTAAATAAAAAAAATAATGTCAGAGGGGTGTATTATGCATGAAAAAAATCCATCTACATGCACTTGGAAATAGGTTTTCACAACAAGGCACGCAACAAAGCCTCTCGTGGTGAAAATTAAAACTACCTTTCAGATTGATTAGTTTCTGTATACGTAGTGAAACAAGGTGCTGCTTTGCGCAGAAATTGAATTACGATCCAAGTAACAACATGCATCGTTTTGTCAGATTGTTGGACACTAAGTGGAATTTCAGGCCTTAAAAAAAGGGTGAATGAGTCGATGGCATATGTGATTTGTCGTAGTGTTGTCCTTTGGGTGCAATGAATTCACAAAAATACTTGGTACTCAATACAGAAATCATTCAGTAAGACTCCCACATTTCTTTCCATGTCATTGTACATTTTGCTTTCTTTTTGATTGAGTAATATACCGTGATATTTCTCCTATTCTCTCAATGCGTTATATTGTCATTTAATTCTACAATACAGGGCCTTCTTCCAAAGCGGTTTCTATATAGCAGTGCTGGGGAGAATGCCCTGTACAAAGAAAACCGAATGAATGAATGAATGAATAAATACACAATTAAAATTTGAATGACTAACATAAATATAGTCTTTGCCAGAGAGTACAGACGTTCTAAGAATTTTGGAAGTTCTCTGTGAAGGATGCCGCATGGTACTCCGAGTTTCCCCTTGTGAACCTAAAAAAATGATGTAGATAGAACATCGTCTCACGAAAAAAGGAAAGAAAAGAAAAAAAAAAGAGATAATATCCAAGGCCCTTTATAGATAAGACGTTACATGATAATGCGATTTGCGCTATGAAAATAAGATATATACTAAATTTATGTATATATAATGAAGAAATATATAACGAATACATTCCGACGAATAGAAGGAAAGGAAATGCTAATAAAGAATGATATCCAAGGTCCTTTGGTAGCCCACAGAAATGTTATATCATAATGTGATATGCGTTATACAAGAATGATATATTGTTTTTATATTATTATTTTTAGTCAATGTTACCATAATTTTTATTATCATCTCTATTACTATTGTTGTTATTATTATCATTATTACTATTATTATTATTATTTTTATCATTAATATCATTATTATCATTATTGTTATTGTTGTTGTTATTATTTTTATCATTATGATCATTATTAATGTTATAAGATATTTATACAATAGTCATTTATAAGCACATGGAAATAAGAAAATGGAATTATAAGTAAGGAATTATTTGAGTATGTTATGTTTAACATGTTTAAGTAGGGGCTAATCTTTTTGATAATGGAATATATATATATATATATATATATATATATATATATATATATAAAATTCCATCTTCCCTTTGGTTACCTTGATTGCCTGTTCTGCTCTCAGTCCTGATCGAAATGTAATCATTGTCATGTTTATCCAGGCCTTTAAGAGAGAAAGAGTGATATTCTTATCGTTTGAAAATAATGATTCAGTGAGTCTCCTCTTCCCGCCCTGTGGTTGACATACAGTGTTTCTTAATATCATTGCTGCCAATAATTCTTTGTGCACTTCTCCCACTCATAGTTTGGTTTGCCCCGTTTGCTCTTCCAATGGCCTTATACATTTTACCTTTGCCGAAGTATTGTTTGATTTTATGATATCTTTTGAAAAATCACTTTCCTTGAGATCGATTTACATGGACCTAACACTCCTTCTATTCAACTTCCCATATGAGAATGAAGTGAATAAATTTGCAGATGGTACGAACAGTCTGGTTGAGAGATTGCTTTGTGCAAAAATTATTAACCCGTTGCTTACTAGTCCCTATAGTAAGCCTATGGAAAGTAGAGAATTTAGTAGTCAACTGGTATAAACATGGGTTACATGTACTCATGTAATTGCGTCATTACTTTGACGAAATCATTTTCCTTTCATTATTATCAAGAGATGTATAAATTTGCTCAACCAAGGGGCGCTTTTTTTAAAAGCGGTTGATCAACAAAGTTAAGTAGCGTTGAATGAGTTGCTCTGTACCGTGTCTATCCTGGTCACACGACTGAAATCGTTCTTAGATTTAAACGATATCTACCCTGGTCACACGGTCGCAACCGTTTATAATGCGAAAGATCTTCGCCGTGTGCTTAGTCTGGTGATTACTGAATTCCCTGTATCAATTTACAATATCAATTTATATTTACATTAAGCATTTCATTATTATAGTTATAATAGGGTTATTATAGTTACAATATATTGGACTCTGAGAGGTTCGATGGCTCCCACTGCTTCTACTTCGAAAGCGTATCTCATAGTATTGAGTTATATATCAGCGCAAAGGTCAACATACTTTCCCAACTTTCGCGCGAGTGAAAAATATTGTCGCCAATTCTCGATGCTGCGTGTGTGCTTCGTATTGACTGTGTACTCTTCGGCAGCGCAGTATAGCCTACGGGCGAGGATTTCCGCTTCATCCCGATTGTGGACCCTCTAAATCCCGTAGACTCGGCACTATAATATCGCTTTAACAAGTGACAATGACTTTTATTTTTATTTATTTTTTTTTTTTTTGGGGGGGGGGGGGGGGGGGGGACAAAATTTCTTCCAATGGGAAAAGTCCCTTTCGCTGCCTGAAGATGAGACGATTTGCCCGATTACTGGTAGTGTCAAAATCCCTTGCAGCTTGGACTTATACCGCTATACATATTCATCATGCTATCCGGAAATAATTTCTGTCGGCATTTTTACATCTATTACCATTATCATTATTCATTTCTTATTTCAGATTCTGATCTCCACAATCAACGTTCATTGCCAAAGTATAGGTAATATATATAAATAATAATAATAATGATAATTGTAAGAGAGGGCTGTAGTAGTACATGAGTTCATTAAGAAAGAAAATGAGTGACAAGTAGTATAAAGGCTGCAGTTGAAATTGTAACATTATTTGGTAATGCTAAAATCATTCAATCAAAATGATTTTTATAAAACAGGATATTGCTTTCTATGAATTCATATCGAACTCAGCATTAGAAATAAAAAGGCCATCTGTCTCTTATATTTCAGGGTGAGAAGTTTGTCATAAAAGCCAATTTTTTTAATCAAGATCCTGCCTGGAAATAATGAAATCGTAGTATTTGTATGACAAATTTGTATGGCAACAGAAATTTTAATCTCGTCTGTACGTCTGGGTGAGAAGTTTGTCACAAAAGCTAAGTTTTAATCAAAAATCCTGTCTAGAAATAATGAAATCGTAGTATTTGTATGACAAATTTGTATGCAACAGAAATTTTTATCTCCTCTGTTCGTCTGCTTGACTGCTCAGCTTATTTCCCTAAGGAACCACCTTACAATTCAAAATGCACGAACTCTCCTCTGACGCCCTCTACCTTGGCAAAAAGAAGCAAGTGACAAACATGACATTTTCTTCTGTAAAAGAGCAAGATGTGTCTGTCATTTTGTACTGACGTCAAGGAATAATCGTTATGTCTTACTTAACATGTCTCTCAGCAGGACGAGTGTTTATGCATATAATTTCGCCTGGAAGAAGAGCACATTATATAAATTAAGAAAACATTAATAACTCACATTTGGTTGGTATGTCACTTGCTTCCTTTTGCCGAAGCAAGGCAATAAATGATACAAATACTTCCAATTTTGATATGAAATCTGTGAACCGCACCCTGCATCACCTTTTGAATGTCATGGTTATTGAAGGGTTTTTTCTTCTTCTTCTTTCTTTCGAGCCAGCCATGAACTTGATCGCATGTCAACATGGTAAGCTCATGACTTAGTGGAATTAAGACGATCACGCTTGAAGAAGATCAGGTTCGTTAAATGAAACTTTTTATCAGTAACAAGTGTCACATTTCTAGAACAAATATGCTCACAGCCAATAAAAGCATCAATTTCTGTAGCTTATAAGATTTACTGTAAATTGTCTTTGATAACAAGTTAACAAAAAAAAAAAAAAAAAAAAAAAAAAACAGGGCTGGGGTTGCGTGTGTATCAGGAAAGATGCTTTGTGCCAGGTTCCCACTTTCGTGCGACTTGTCACGAACGCGATGATTGGCCATTCGTAGCTGATCGTGGAACTTTCACGTTTGGGGAAGCGTTACCCTTTCCCTTCTTGCCTCTAGTACCCTTGGGAGCCATTTCTCAAAGGTTCCAAATCGTTACAGATCACGGGAGATCGTGCACTCCCAATAGAGCTTAATGCGTTGGTCTTTTCCAAGGATGATTCCAATAACCGATCGCCACGATTGACTTCAAGATCTGATATGATCACCACGATTACTCTTAAGGCCACGATTTCAATCATGGCGCGAATCGTTACAGTGGGAACATGACATAAAGATGTGGAAGGATATTGTCATGGGCGGTGAAATGCAGAGACAGCACTGTCTTCTCCCATAATCAACCAAACTGCATCTAGATGAAATTAATAGGTGATCTGTCATAGATGACAGACCATCTAAAGAGAGCCCACACGATTAAAGTTTAATGTTTAAGAATTATGTACCTCCTGCGAAATCTTCCCGCCAATCTCTTAAAATTCGGGACATTGTGAATAATTATAACAATAATATGACGGTCGTACACACTAAGAAGAAATTGCACCCTAAATGCAACCCTGGCTGCACCTTTTTGGGGTGCAATGCTGCACCCCGAACGAAAAAATATGCAAAAATGCACCTTTTTGTTCTTGTTTCCACCCTAAAAGATGCAACTTTGCACCTTTTAGGGTGCAGAGATTTTTGCGTACAAAAAGGTGCAACTCTGCACCCTTTGGTGCAAAAATGCCGCTAATTGCACCTTTAAAGATGCAAAAAGCTTGTAAAAGGTGCAAATTTAGCACCATTTTTTTCTTAGTGTGTATAATAATGAGGATCTGGGAGCCGTTTCATGAAACTTGCTATCAATAACAAGTTGCAATAACTGTTATAAGCTACGGAAATCCTTGCATTGGCTGAGTGCAAATTCGTCATAGAAATGTGGCAGTTGTTACTGATGACAAGTTTTATGAAACGGTGCCCAGGACTTTAGCGTGTTTATCAGCCTATCTATTTTAAAAAAAAATCAATAATATATGTCCTTCTTTTATCTGGAATAGTACCTAAAAAGTGAGTATCTGGCCAAATACATTTGACAGTTAAAAATTGAAGTGATATATTTTCTAGATTTATCTACCCAATCAGCTATTTATCTAGTTTAGGGATCGCTTATTGCCTTGGGGAAGAAAGCCTTTTATCATGACAAGCTGCCTTCGTCAGCTCTCTATCATCAACTGTGTAACCTGTTTAATTTTTGAAGTAAAAGACATTAGTTAACATTATTATGATTTTAAAAAATCTTGTTTTGTTACTTGAAAATGGGATAAACATAAGGGTTACAGTGTAAAAATGCCAGTCTGAAAGTTTCAAAGTATAATATCCACAAAACGGCATTTTCAAATTCAAGCAAAGTGGTCCTCTTAGTGATTGTCTCGTGAGACGAAGGGTAATAAAATCGCCGTTTGCGTCTAACCTACACCTTTTCATGCCAAATTATGGTCGGTTTCAGGGTTTTTTATTACAAATACAAGTACTCATACACTTAGTTTGAGAATTTTTTATATCAGTTACTCACAAAGTTAGCCAATGCCTTTAAGAGTAAAGACCCTTTGAACCCCACCTCTCCTTTTTTTCATTCACACCTACGTCCATTACCCACTTGACAATGATAAAGTTTATAAGAAAGATTCTTGAACAGACCCTACCCGAAATTTGATGTTTAGAGGCGCTTTTCTATCAAACTTGAATATTTACGCTTTTGCCTTTCTTTCTCTCGCTCTCTTTCTCTCCCCTATTCATAAACACAAACGCACACTCGCTTGTACACACACACTCCCTCTCGCAGAGACCCAAATGTCGCACCCCACACGCACACAGTCAACACATCATTGCCAAGTGTAGCTTAATTTAAGCACAGTGAGTTTTGTCTCTACAAAATGCCTGTTCAAAGTCGGGTAAATAGCATGTAGGCCTTATATTTCTGTTAGGCCTCATTCCACTGTATACCAACTCCAGTTATTATCACCTGCAACAGGAAACAGAGGACTATTTACAGGACAAAAGCCACTTCATGAAAAGCTATATCGACGCGTTGACCGGACATCTAGAGAACCTACAAAAGCGAATCTGTACCTACGAAAACTAATCTATACTTCATTATTGCAATGGATAGTTATCTCTAGCATAGTATAAGAAAGATTCGTCTTTCGAATCGATTTTTAGCTTGATGGAATGAAAAATTTGAACTTGTGTTTCGGCTCGAATGCACAAAATACGTTTGCTATCTAACTACTGTCTTATTTATGACGTCATTCATGACGTAAGTAGGGTTTAATAAGGTGTGTGCTGTTCAAAACGAAGCCGTGATGAGAATAGACAGTATAATGTGAATCTAATTTGAACTGTAATCATAATATAAAGTGGTATCTAAATTTGGAATATCTTACTGACTCAAACCAGTGTTAGGTGTTCTAGTTGCGATGTTTAATACTTGAGTTAGTCTCAAGGTATTCCTAGAAATGGATTGGATTCTGCAGAAAACATCACCGTATGAATCTTCATGGTTAAAAGTTTGTTGTTGTTTTTTCAACTTACTGCTACAGTTTGAATAACAAATGAGATGATCGAGCGACATGCAGCAACAGTTTAGCAAAACAATTGGTGGGGTTTGTTTTTCCAAAATACGATATATAAACGTGCATCTCAAATCGTGACTGCTGGAACCGAGTGGACGATATATAAAAGTCTATGGGGCTGAGAAAATTAAGCAGCCAACGGATTATAGAGAAAGAAAGAAAGAGAGACAGAAGAAGAGTAGATGGGAGAGAATGAGTTCAGGGGAATGGGAAAGAATAGAGGTGGAATGACAGGGAGGTAGAGGGTTGGAGAGAAAGAGAGAGATGGAGAGAGAGAGGGAGATGGATACAAGCTACTGTACTCTACCGCGCCGCAGAAGGCAGCCACGATGATATGGCATTCAAGTATTCTTTCCCAGTCTCTCGGGATAGCCGCACCTGCCCCCCCCCCTCTAGTTGGGAAGTAGGTCAATTTGATACAAAGAAGAGCCAAGAGAAGATTTATATTTACATTGATATTCAGAAGTAGGCTAATGCCCTTCACCTATCATGCCTATTTGCAGCTTTTCAAATACGAAATATTAAGGAGTTCCAACACTGTCCAAGGCTCCTTTGGTGCAATGTTAAGCACGTACTTAACCTCCATACTTCTTAAGTCAGTGGAATAGCTACAGGGGGCACAGGTCCGCATGAATTTCCCCTCCCCCATCGAAAAATGAAAACAACTGAGAACCAGAAAAAGAGGACGGTTGAGGAAAGGGATGGTGAATAGGTTTTTTAATTTTTAAAAAATCCAGACATTATTCCGCCCCAACCCCTTATCGGAGGCCTCAATGATTCCCCTCTATTTTCACCTATACTAAGACAGGGGCCCGGGGGGGGGGGGTGTTCCACAGAGAGTTAAATTGGACTTAAAGTTGCACCTAAATTCCTAGTTGCGTGCTGTATATTCCGCATCGCCGCTTGGTCAGATCAATCAGATCATACTCAGCGGACGCGCTGTTGGGAAGTCAGACTCTATCAATAAGATTACGCGTTAAATACCGGATGCGCATTGGCGCTTACGCATAATTCTAAGTCCAACTTAACTCTTTGTGACCCTCCCCCTCCCGAGCTTCTTCCATTTTTGCCGTACTTCATACCATTCCCGCTTAACGGGCCGAATCTCTTTGGCGAGCATGCTTTTTTTTTTTTACATGCCCCTTTTCCATGTAGAATTCTATTACTAAAATCTTGCTCATTTCATATGGTATTCCTCATATTGTCTACTTTTCGGTCCAGGGATAAACACTGGTTGCCAGGGCTCTTGTTCAGTGCCTCCACAGAATGCATGAAACTGTGCCTGGATTTCAGCCTCTTTTTTTGTTGGTTCATGGTTGAAAAGAGGGTGGCGAGAGTCATTTTCCTGTTTCAGTTTTCCCCTCTGAGATGCAACAGTCCTTCGGATGCTAGGGAGTGGAATACAATTGAAACAAACATAGGCCCCCCCCCCCAAGGAAAACAAGAAAAAGAAAGAAAGGGAAAAGTGACAAAGAAAACAAGGGCGGAACGGCAATTAAAGGAAAGTAAAGTAATCTGGTAAGAGACTGCAATATAGTAAATAAGTGGAGGGGTGAGAGAGAGAGGAGAGAGAGAGAGAGGGGGAGAGAGATAAGAGGGGAGGATGAGGAGGAGGATAAGAGAAGCAAAGCGGCAAAGTGGAGAAATCTGCAACCCCGGGGGGGTCACTCTCCACATGGCCTGCTACGCACCCGCGTCCAGAAAAAGCGTCGAAAAGGGTCCCGTTTCAGGCACTCAGGCGTCGTCGACGTCTTTGGCAAAAAGGGTTGCTTTTCAGCACCATTCGCTGGTAAATCGCCTCTTAGGGTAGCCTTTTCTCACTCTTCACGCCATTTAGGGTTGCTAATTTGGTTATGCAGATTACGCCATTTAGGGGTGCAAATTTAATCTACGCCATTTAGGGTTGCAAATTTAGGCAAATTTGAACATACCTATGCCATTAACACCATAGGGATTCAAAATAATCCTCGCACACGCCGGCGCGGCCAGCACTTATGAGAGTGACCCCCGTACAGTCCCCCAAGCTAGTCTCTTACACCCGGCTCTATACTAGGCAGCACGCGTTACCATACACACGCCCACAGGTCGCAGAGGATGCTATGCTATGGCTATGCTAATCATCGATGCTAATGCAACCGTTCCGTGCCTGTTTGAAGCGACTATGCTCGGCTGAACGGCATGCATTTGCACCATCGATATTTTAAAAAATGGATAAAGCAACAGTGCCCTCGTTGGAAGCCGACCACAGACACCGGAAACACTTAAAAGTACTCCCAAGTGCCGCAATTTCTTTTTTATATCTAGCATTTTCCAAACGTCTCAAAACACATTATTATGGCATCGTGAGTTTCATTTGACGGAAATTTTATTACCACAGAAGAGCTGTTTATTGGTGAGTAAATATATCAAGTCTGAGAAAAAGTTTTACTCGTGTGTACTTTGTTTCACTGGTTTTCTTTCGTGTTGTTATTCCCAGAGGCTAGCCCCATATACTGCTAATTGTGTTGTGTTTTCCAATTCAAGTCAGTGGTGGCCTAGCGTTACTTACATGTAGATCTATCCTGTCCTTGATTGACCCACTCACGGGAGTGATAGCTTGACTTGTCTTTGTGTACAATTCAATGCAAAAACAAAATTGCATTTCTGAATGAATAGACTAGTGTATTTCAGCTTAATGAATTATTTAACCACAAATGATAGGTGCAAAAATCACACGAGTAAAAATTTTTTCTCAGACTTAAAGGGTAAGCCCACCCTAGAAATTTCACTGTTTCAATAAAAGGAGATAAATTTGAAAAGCATTTTAAAAAAGAAATGAGCGAAATATGGAGTGTTCGAGGCGTCGCAAGAAATTCGAACATGCTCGATTTTTTTTTTTTTTTTTTTTTTGGGGGGGGGAGACTTTTTACAGTCTCTGCAAAGTCTCCGCGATGTCTCCGAGTCGTATCCATTAGTTGCGGAGACTAATTATATCCGCGACTGCTGAGACGTCTCTGCAATATCTCCGAGACGTCTCTGAGCCATCTCAGAGACGCCGCGGAGACCAGGAGGAGACCAGAAAGACTGATGAGACGTTGCAGAATGCAGAGACGTCTCCGCGACTCTACCTGATGATGTTTGACCCACTTTAGAAACCGCATGACTGAACGTGTACTGACATTCCTCCTGGTCCAAGTCAGGTGCATGATCCTGCAAATGCTCCATTATAATTATTTTGAAATTTGTCGCAGAGACGTCTCCGTTGGTGAGATAGGGCCTTTAGGTATAAAATTAATCGATTTCAATGTTTACGCCACTTAGGGTATCAAATTAGGGGATTTTCCTGTTCACGCCACTTAGGGTGGCTTTTTTCATGGGTTACGCCATTTAGGGTTGCAAATTTGGTTAATGTAGTTACGCCAATTAGGGTGCATTTCTGAGGTTGTCGGACATGGGTGGGTAGCAGGCCATGTGGAGAGTGACCCCCCGGGTCTGCAACCACCCAACACCTTGCTATGCGAGAACGAGGATTTAAATGCTTATTATATATTATTTAGTTTCTTTTTAAAATTTTACACTGTAGGGTTGGCCTGTTCAGTTATGTAAAACTGCTTTCCAAAGGCGCCCTGCAGTTTAACCATTATCATTTAACATGAAAATACAAAATACAGAATAGTTAGGGTAACATTATAAAATGTAAAAAATGGAGAGTGGATTAATGTTATTGCACAACACTTATCAAAAAAAAAAAAAAAGAAAAGAATAGTGTTTTACAGTGCTTAAGTAAAGACATGGGTTTGTTTGATACTGGTTCAACAAACAGACAAAAGAGATTTTAGTTCTTTTTCCTTCAGACCTGGATCGAGACTATTGTACAATTTGGTACCTTGAAAACACTGCATAAGGAGGAAAGTTTTGTGAGCAAAGGGCGTTCTCCTGCTGGTAAGATAGAAATGGTTTAGGTGGGTTGTTGTGGACCGCATTATTACTCGAATATTCGGAAGCTCTTTATCAATTCGTTGAAATATAAACTGACACCAGTTCATGAAGTTACAAAGGTATAAGCTTGATACTTTTAGAACATTATTATTGTGAAAAAGCTGCTCAGCATGTGAGAGATAACCTGTAAAGCATACAACCCTCATGGCCTCATTAGGAGTAAATACACGTAATAGTCTGTTTAATTTTTGTAATGTTGAGTTGCCCCATTCTGGAATTCCATAATTACAGGAAACCAAAAGCCTCAATTAAAGTAGTTTTTAAATCAAAGCTAAGACGAAATAAAACAGATCAGCTAAAAATTTGAACGAAATCGCACTTGGAATAAGAAAGTTATGGCTATATGAAATTACATTATATGAAATGACATTATCACATCGTTTTGTGGACAACTTTCAGTATGTTTTGTACACACATTTTTTCTCCACAGCATTGGGATAGTGACAATGAAACTTTTTTTTTCAAGAAAATAAAGAATGATTTAAAAACATGTCGAGAGTTGTCCACAAATCACACCGCTGTGGTAGTGTAAAAAAATATCGAACGTTTATATAGGCATAACTCTCTTATTCCCTGTCCCATCTTGTTCAAAGTTTTTGCTTATCTATTTGTTTGTTTGTTTGAAATTTATTTCTGCGTTCAACATGATCAACACAATACAACATAATCAATTATAACATAGATTTTATACATATACATTTTAGACACACGAATCATTTACAATCTCTTTCTGAATATAAAAAAAGAATGAAAAGTATTATTTAACTGAATTTCAGAACGCAAGGGACCGTCGTCATGAGCGACCTGCTTGATGTTGACGACGGCCTCAAGGTAAAAATGCGACATGTAAAACTTACACATTTTTTAACAAGAGTTCATGAGGGTGCAGTGCAAGTGCAAGTGCAGTGCAAGTGCATTAGAGGAGAGGTCAAAATTCATTTAAAGTAAAATAGATAATATAAAAATAAGTACAAGTAAAGTCAATGTGGCGGATTTGAATACAATGATATTAGGTTGCGCTTCATAGTGGCTTTAAAGGAATAAAGTGAGGAACACATTTTTATAGTTGCGGGTAAATTGTTCCATAGGTCAGGGCCATGGTGTCTAAATGATTTATGAGTTATTAATAACTTTGGGTTTGTTAGGTGAAAATTTCCAGAAATACGAGTATGTGTGAATTGTACTGTTTAGATTAAATAAATTTTGAAATGAGGAGGGAAGTTGGTTGTTTTTGTGTTTGAACATAAAAACTGCAACTTGCATGACTTTCAAATCAGAAACCTTCAATGTTTTAAGCTTAAAGAATAGTGGATCAGAATGAGAAAAATAAGACGATCCTGTACAGATACGAAGAGCCCGCTTTTGTAAGGTGAGAATAGGGTTGAGTTTGGTAATTCCACAGTTGGTCCAAACAATATAACAATATATGTTATGTAAGGAAGTAATAGTGTATTGTATAGTAAAAACAGAGTTACTCGTGGTAACATAAACTTTAACTTATGAATAATTCCCACGCCTCGAGAAATACATAGCGTAACTTGATTTATGTGATCATTCTAAGTTAAATTCTAATCAATAATGACACCCAGGAATTTCGAACTCTTCTTTTCTTCAATAGTATTATTGTCCATGTTAATATTAATTGGATTATTATTCACATGGATATTGTTGTGCTTGAAATGTATAAAATGGGTTTTCTGAATATTGAGAGAAAGTTTATTGCATTTAAACCATTTCGAGACTTTTATTAATTCGGCATTCAAAGTATTTTCTAGAGACTTCAGGCTCTTATGAGAATAAAATATGTTAGTGTCATCTGCAAATAGGACAAAAGATAACAATGATGATGTATTGATTATATCATTGACGTATAATAAAAATAGAAGTGAACCCAGGATAGATCCCTGGGGGACACCATATTTGATTAGAAGAGACCGTGAATTAATACCATTGAAAGTAACGTACTGTTTTCGGTTGCTTAAATAACTTCTAAACCATAAGAGCGCTGAGCCCCGAACACCACAGGAATACAATTTGGAAAACAATATATCATGATTAAGAGTGTCGAACGCTTTACTAAGGTCTAAAAAAAATACCAATAAAGTGTTCTTTTTTGGCCATGGCTTCTGTAATTTTATCATATATCTGGACCAGAGCTAGATCCGTGGAATTATTTTTTTCTAAAACCATACTGATTTGGATTTAGTATTTTATGGAAGTTTAGAAAATTATGTAATCTATTATAAATAATTTTTTCTAAGATTTTTGATATACTAGGGAGAATGGAAATGGGACGGTAATTAGTGATTTCATGTTGGTCATCTTTTTTGAAAATTGGGGTTACATTGGCTATTTTTAACAAGTCTGAAAAATACCGCATTGTAAAGACTGGTTAAATATGTGTGTTAGTGGATCAGCAATGAAATGGATTATTTCCTTTAAAAGTGAAGTACTGATTTTATCATGACCTTTGGATTTCGAAGAATTTAATGATTTAGCAGTATTAATGATTTCATTCGGGTTTGTCGGCTTTAAAAATAAAGAGTCTCGAATCGGTTCTGAAAAGAATTCAGTAAAATGAGCATTATTTGGAGTAGTAATTTGGGTGGCAAGTTAAGGACCAGTATTAGTAAAGAAAGAATTAAAGCAATCAGCATAGTCGCTAGAATCTGTGATTTTGTTACCATTGACAGTAAGGTTATCTTTAGGTAAAGTCTCATTTTTTGTTCCCATAATTTTTTTTATAACTTTCCATGTGGCTCCTGAGTTGGATTTTACCTTTTTTCATTTGTTTAAGAAGTGTAACTTGCGAGAAAAACGAATTAACTTTGTTAATTTGTTACGATACGTTTTGTAAACAAGTAGACTTGTATCCGTGAGGTTCCTCAAATGTTGTTTAGAAAGTCGGTTTCTTGTTTTTATAGATTTAAGTATACCTTTCGTTATCCGTGGGTTTATAGGTGTATTACGTTTACGTTTATTTCTTACAAGTGGAATGTTTTTATTGTAATAAAATTGTAGCTTTGAATTAAGATTTGCATACGCGGTATTCACATCATTTGTTTTCAGGATATCATTACATTCTTCAAATAATAAATCTTGTTTTAACAGTTCAATATTACGAGGGGTTTCTTTCCGATACATAACATGTTGTGGTGGTTTAAAACGAGCCAATGATTTTCCACATACAGTAAATATAGGTAAGTTGTCAGATACTTCGGAACAAAGCAATCCTCCAGTTATCCTTTTGTCGTGCATATTAGAAAATATGTTATCAATTAAGGTTGAGGAGTGTATGTTAATTCTAGTTGGACTGTTAATGAAAGAATACAATCCATATGAATTCATCAGTTGGAGAAACCTATTAGAGAGATTGTTGTGATGCAATGCAAGAAACTTAACAATAATCACCGAGAAAATATATCTGCTTATTTTCGTCTGCTAATTTGCTAACTCATTACTCGAAATTATCATAAAATAGATCAAAGTGAGTATCAGAAGCTCTATATATTACACCTAAAATTAAGTTTTTGCTTTGAAGATTGTCAATTCAATAAAGAGAACTTCTGTTTGATCAAATTTAATATCATTTCGAATTTTGAAATTTAAATGATTAGCTACATAAAATGCGACGCCACCGCCTCTCTTACCTACACGATCAGCTCTTACCAGTGGTGGGGAAGATTAGTGTAACCAAGTTTCACTTATTCCAATTGCAGTGAATCTAAAATGTTTTAATGAATTGAGAAGATTTTGAAAATCATCAGAATTCCTGTTTAAGCTTCTAGCATTGATATGCAACAATTTAACATCTTCTATATCATCTTGAAATGTATCAATGAATTCAGTAGGAGTATAATATTTGCTCTCAAAAGGATATTCATTTATAGCGTTGTCAAAAATAAAAGGATTGTTATTCATCGCCATGATAAATTATTGGAACCCCAGAAAGGGAAATATAGATAAGAAAACATGCGTAGGTGCTTGTGCAGTTGCGTGCACGTGCATGTGCGAGTATAAAAAGCAATATACGGAGTTATCTGTAAATGGATAACGCCCGTCATGACCCACAAAGGACGAGCTTAACTGAGCGGAGCCCAACCATTATCAACTTAGAAATAAAATAAAAGGGGAATGGCTGTTCATTCCTATACAAGATTTTAGAAGAAGGAAAAAAAAAAAAGAGTGAAATTTATGTATGTAAATCATAACTAGTTTATACTTAAAGATGGAATTTAGTGCACGACCTTTCGAGCATATTATGAAAGGGAAAGGGAAGAGATAAAGAGATTATAAAAAAAATAGATGTACGAAGTAAAATCAGAAAAAAGAAATAACAATGTAGGAAAACATGGTTTGTCTACACTGGCGTGTGAACTAACCATTCCCGCTGTGTGTTTAGGAAAAAATAAAAGAAAACTAAGTCAGATCAGGACAAACGGAGCAATCGCCTTAGTGCAGCGTGTGTCATAACACACACAACATACTATAAATAGCCTATACTGGAAAAAAGGTCGGTTCACTGAAACATCACCCAAAGAATTTACAAGGGCGGAATGGGGAGATTGAAAGAAAATCGAACTCAACAGTGCACAATACGAAGATGGCTTGTTTTCACAGCAAAGTCGAAATGCACACACAAAAAAAGAAGAAAAGAACGAACATATGGAGCTTGACATTGTGGTAACTACTAGCTCAAGGTGGTCGTAATCATGGTAAGGAAGTCCTAAAGATGCAAACATGCACAGCATACCCAAGTATCAATGCTTTGCCTGTAATCATGCAAATTTACCCATGATTTCAGCAATAAATTGCATGGATTTTCTTTCAAGATATATTAATCAATAAGTGTACGTTATAAAGGTGTGTATGTAGCTTTCTTTGCTTTTTTCCCTTCAATTTTCCTTAACCCATAATCGCTCAAATTTTCAATGGTTGTGTTATGAACATAATCTCACGTTTTATTAGTTGGTGTTAAAGTTACCGTGGAGGTCAAATGGCCTTTCCCACCCACCCTACTGACTCGGGTATTGTAATTTGAAAAAAGAGGGGGAAAAAAAAACAAAAGTAAAACAAAAAGAAGAAAGCAAAGAGAGAGAAAAAAATCAGAAATAAATAATGGCATGAAGTCGGATACTTCCTCAAATCGATAATGAAAAATAAACAAGGTATTTACAAGGTTGAAGAATATACGAAAGCGAAATTTAGGGCTGCTCATTTACAGTTTAGGAAACATAAGTGAAAAACCCGGGGGGATGTATCTCATTGAGGCCTGCACATCATCCGCGCAAATCACTTTCTGAAAAGCACCCTAAACGGGGATTAAGGTAGGGGTGATTTTGATACCCTAAATGGGGAAACCCATGAACGATCTCAGATTTTTAGACCCTTAACGGGGATTTTATATCTTGCATTGTTTTATATACCCTAAGCGGAGATATCTTCAACTAGACGTTTTTCCCTGTTTTTCAAGTAAAAAAAAAAAAAAAAAAAAAAAAAAACCTGCGCAAATCACTTTCTGAAAAGCACCCTAAACGGGGATTAAGGTAGGGGTGATTTTGATACCCTAAATGGGGAAACCCATGAACGATCTCAGATTTTTAGACCCTTAACGGGGATTTTATATCTTGCATTGTTTTATATACCCTAAGCGGAGATATCTTCAACTAGACCTTTTCCCCTGTTTTTCAAGTAAAAAAAAAAAAAAAAAAAAAAAAACCTGCTTGTAAACACATTAAAGAATGTTCTCATTAAAAGAGAGGTATTTTTTTTTTCTTTTCTTCACAAAATATACACAATAACAGCGATTGATTTGCCATATTTCATTCCATCGTCAGGGTCTATCAAATTTCCTACCCTTTTCGAGTTCCAGTACTAGTGAATTTCATACCCTTTTTTCTGATTTTTGCTGTTTTTTATACCCTAAAGTGGATCCCCGGGCTCCCCGCCCGGTGCTGAAAAACAACCCTTTTTATACGTTTTTGTTTACGGGGATGATGCACAAGCCCCAATGAGACACATCCCCCCGAGGGGGGGGGGGGGGGAACTGCTTTCATCTAGTGGCTGGATTGATGGAATGAGTGTAACAGGTTACGGTACATGAGTGCTTATGTATGAGTGTATTATTCTGTGAGTGTTACGTAATAGGTATTTCTACGTGTTTGGATATTGCTAAGTTTTGCTAACAATAACATGCAAGATTGTAAAAGCGAAGTGAATGGTGAACTTGAATACGTAGGGAAAGGTATTCATGATGTATACAAGATCGAGACAGTTCAATTTACAATGGTTCACGAATTCATCACTGAGAAAGTAAAAGTTATTTTGATAAGATTTGATTAACAAAGAGAAGTTAAAAGAAAGAGCATCATGTGCACATCTGAGTGTACACTAGCTTGCTTAGGAGTGGATAGCTATAACAAGGAAACAGGAGTTTGAATACATGATCATCATGAAACGTATTTGCTAAGGTAGCCTATAACCCTATGGTTGAAAAAAAGAGAAGAAAATAGGATTGCAGTTATACATGATCAGTTGAGGGAAATGTTTCCAGTATCAGAAAAAAGGGGGAGAAAAAAAGTAAACATAGGCTGCTTAACTGTAATATCATACACAGTGGAATAAGAAGTCAGAATTCAGTTTAGTAAATGCTCTTCTATAAAAATGATACATGTGTGTACATGCTGCTGAGTTCTCGATAGAGGAGATCAACTTTTTGTAATCTAAAAAAATGGAGATTGACCGTTTTACAGTATTCGGATGAGATATGGAATACAAATAGTCAACATTCAATTTCCATATATGTAAATAAAAGTATGAAGTAGCATACATAAGCAGTCCATATCCCTTTTCAGTAGATGTGTGATATGGAATACAAACACTCAACATTCAATTTCTATTAATGTAAATAAATATGGGAATGCATAAACAGTTCAATATCCCTTTTCAATATTCATTATTATCATGTAAATATGTGATATGGAATGCAAACCATGTAAACAGTCAATATTCATTTCCATGTAGAAATATATGGTGTAGAATACATACATAGCCAGTACCCCTTTTCAGCATTCATATCACTGTTCTGTAAATGTATGAATACAAACAGTCAACTTCAATTTCCATATATGTATGTCAAAGTATGAAGTAGCATACATAAGCAGTCCATATCCCTTTTCAGTAAGTGTGTAATATGGAATACAAACTGTCGAATATTCAGTTTCCATATATGTCGACATAATGCGGAATGCATAAACAATCAATATCATTTGTCAGCATTCATAATCATGTAAATATGTGATAAACCATGTAAGCGGTCAATATTCAGTTTATATTTATGTAAATATATGAAGTAAAATACATACACAGTCAATATCCTTTCCAAGCATTCATAATGTTATGGAAATATATGGTATGGAATACAAAACATTCAATTTCCATATATGGATGTAAAAGTATGAAGTGCATGTAGCATACATAAGCAGTCCATATCCCTTTTCAGTAGATGTGTGATATGAAATATAAATAATATTCAGTTTCCATTATGTAAATATATGTAGTGGAATGCATAAACAGTTCAATATTCCTTTTGAGTATTCATAATTATGTAAATAAGTGATATTGAATATAAACCTTGTAAAAAGTCAATATTCAATATCCATATATATAAACATAATACATACCCAGCCAATACCCTTTTTTAGCATTCATATCATTGTTATGTAAATGTATAAATACAAACAGTCAACATTCAATTCCCATGTATATATGTAAAAGTATGAAGTAGCATGCATAAGCTGTCCATATCCCTTTTCAGTAAATGTGTAATATGGAATACAATCTGTCAATATATATGTAAATATATGTAGTGGAATGCATAAACAGTCAATATCCCATTCCAGCATTCATAAATTATGTAAATATGTGATATGGAGTATAAACCACGTAATTTCCATATGTATAAATATATGAAGTAGAATATATACATCCCCAATTCTGTCTTAGCATTGATTTAAAAACTACTTGTCATGAGTAATTTTGGTTTCCTTTAAGGTATGGAAAACATAAGAAAAAGAACAAAGACAACAAAACAGCACAACTTTAGATTATGTCATGTATGTCTTGACTGAAATGAAACAGTCGAATGATTTTTAAGTGCAACTGTTCCACCCTTAGAACCGTGAGATATGTCCATTTAGAACCGTTGAATAAGTCCAAATGAATTCATAACGGTGGACAACGTGATGAGGCAGCTAGTAAGCAAAAAACAAACACCTATTATTAACCCATTCGTGACAGGAATTATTTAAAGCCTAATTCGATCAGCTTTTATTCTTCAAATTGGCAACACCAGCATTTTTCTTTTATTGCTACATTTTCCTTATAAAGCATCATGTATCTGAAATAAATATAAATTGACAGAATTTATGATGAGAAGACCTAAAGTTGCCAATTTGCAGGGAAAAACAGTAATTTTAACATTTTCATCGCATTGCCAATTTAAGGATTTTAATGCTTATTTTCCTTTAAAAAATTTTCAGCATCAAACAACGAATATTGATGCAACCAAAATGGGCACAGTATGTGTAGAATTTTTTGATCTTTCTGCTCATGTATCTGGTATGATTTTTAGGGCTCTGCATTAAAAGATATTAGGCCAAACCACAAAATGTGGACCTCTGTCATGAATGGGTTAAAAAAACAGATCAAACATGTCAAAGGGGAAGATAGTAGGTACGTGATTCGGTGATGTTCTTCACGGAAATTATTAGAAAGGAGAAAGCTTACAAATCATTCTTTACCTTTACCTGAATTCAACCTTCTCTTTAAACATGTTAAACGTCAGTCTTACGACATTCAACAAATTAAAATCAGAAAGGGGCCGCCGAAGCTACATGTAGGAATGACCTCTAATCAAATTTGATATAGGTGATAAAATATTGCAACTGGCAATGAAACTTGCATCGTAGTGTTTTTACCTCCTACTTTCATAATTGCAATACCGACATAACGCATGAGCGCTTTCGTACAAATAATAATAATGTTGAATAACCTTAACTTAAATAGTGTTTAAATACATACACATACGTACCCACCCTCATGCCAACTCACACACACACACACACACACACACACAAACATGCAAATGCTATGAAAAGGGATTCTCTGTACATCGATAAGATCAGAGGTAATAGCTGTAAATGGAGGTAATAAAATGGTGCAGGATGAAAACTGCCTAGTGATACTGGCAAGGACTATGGGATTACCGGAAAGCATCCGATATAAATACCAGGTACCCTTTTCCCGTATTAGGTCCTAAATATGCAAAAATAGTTATCGTGATGATCGACTGATCCGTTTTCCCAGATTACCAGTGAAAATGCTGGAGCTTACAAGGTAGGACGGGCTGTATGAAATTCGTCTCCATCACGATAAACTGAAATTAGTTTTATTAGTTAGAAATCGATCATGGTAAATGGCTTGCCAAACCACTACCAACAAAAATCGATATCCTGCATGTCTAAGTCGGTCCATTTCGCTATTATCATTGCTGCTGAACTGATCTTGCCAAACTTTTACAAAGTAGAAAGAAATTTTTTGTTAGACAGAAACATACCTGTTTGTTATCAATGACAATATATTCATATTATATCATTTCATATACCGCATATTACACGTAACGATTGTTACTGGATTTGGGAAGAAATTGCTTTTGCATCAAATGTAATGTTAAAAAACTAAATTATTAACCATATCAGACATCTGAGCAATGTAATTTTTACATTTTATTCCCCACTTTGACAAGCCAAATAAATTGCGGGCCGAAAAATCGTTGCCCGCTGACGAAAGTCAATGGGATTTTGCGTGTAAAATAGCGGGCAATAAATTGAAGTCAAAATTATACTGCAAAATCGCTACCGCGGAAATCAGTCGCGATCGCAAGAGCACAGAAAACAATTGTAAATATGTTTGTGAATTTCAAGGAGTTCTTTCAAGCTTTTGTGAGTATGAAATATTTTATTACACCATTGCCACTGGAATGACCTGTTTTTGTGAGCACCAGAGATAGAGTTTTATTGCAATGCCAAGGACATTTATTCAAGCAGTAAATGCTGATTAAATTGCCCTGTTGAAATCTATTTGTTTTTCCTCCTTTGAAATGCACTTAAAGGTGTGAGATCTAAACACAACAAAAAAAGTAACTCCCCCTAATTCAAAATGGCATAACTTTTTAATGAAAAGGTTTTGAGCAAAATAATTTGGCAAGAGTGTTTCTACAATTATTGACTAACTAGTGACTTTTGAAAAGTGACATTTTTGCCTTTAGTGTCTGCTCACTCATGCATGCCTTGGCGGATTAATCTCATTTTCACACATAAGTTAATCAATAAGTGTAGAAACACTCCTGCCAAATCATTTTGCTCAAAACTTCTTCATTAAAAAGTTATGCTGTTTTGAATTAAGGGGAGTTACTTTTTCGTTGTGTTTAGATCTAATGTCAATATTTTCAAGCTCGCTCTAGATGTCTGGTTTTGTTAATAATAATGATATGGACTGGCTACTTTCGGGGGATACGACACTGATTGCCCTCAGTAGCAGTAAAATCGTATTGCCCTCGTCTTTGACTCGGGCAATACAATTCTACTTCAGGCAATAAATGTCGTATCCCCCTCAAGGCCATTCCATATCATATCATTATCTCATTCGGCGTTCGTAATAAGGATAGGAGTACATAAGTCAAAACCTTGGTTCATTGTAAGCCGGTTTTTAGAGTAAACGCCAAATCGGCTTCAAGGCTTAGACAATCACAAGTCTGCTATGATGTCACTACGTTTCGAAATTGATTTCGCATTACCTCCTACAAGGACACTAGCAAATGATCCGAATTTTCATTGCAGTTAGGGTCATACGACTATTGATAATTTCGATCGTAAAGATTTTTCATGTTTGAATTTTCATGTCAAATGCTTGGCAGTCTTTGTTTATTGGTTGTTGCTGTTTTCAAAAATCGTAAAGCAGATAGATTGCATATCGTGCAATGGGCTTTATCGGGTAGATAAGAAGCATACAAAAGTTAAATGAATGTGAATATACGTTGAATTATTATCATCTGCCCATAGAGTGTACTAATTTATGTTTTTCTGTTCTTTCAATGTAAAGGAGTAGAAATCTACTCTCTCATGGGCCATATTGAGCTTGTAGAGTATATGTTCTTTTCCAAATGGGTACTCACACCTTTTTTTTTTTACTCCATCAAAAATGAAAAGATGCCATATTCTAAATTTCTTGGATCAGAAATTGATCTACGTCGATTGTCATTAGGAACAACTCCAAAATTAAATTGAAAATTATAATCAATAGGAATGATTTCTAAATCTATTAGACTAAGATTTTTAAAATCGAATTTCTCAGTTATCCCTGATTTAAGTGGAAGAAATTTAGAGTGATACAATAGAAAGGAATGCAGGCCATCTCTTTAAGAGCCATTATTGAGCATGAATGTTTGGAATCAATCCTCTTTGGATTAAATAAAAGATTGCAGTCCACGAGGAATGAAACATATTACTTTGAGCGGATTTAAGGCATCCCTAATATGGCCAAATAGTGGTATACTGTAACCACTGGCGGAAATCCTGAGGGAATGGGGTATACATTATATCCCCCCCCCCCCTTTGTAGAGAGGGGGGTGGCGGGTACGAATATACCTCACTTTTCAAAGAAGAAATAATATTTCAATCAATGAGATGACATTTTTGATAAATCTATCAAAATGATGGTTAGAGATACTAAAAAAAATTGAAATGCTATTAAAAACCGGATATAGGATTGGGGGTCTGTGTGGTAGTGTGTATGTGTGTGTGCGGTGGGTGTGCGGTGTGGGTGTGTGTGTATGAGTGTGTACTTTTGTATGAATTTGCTAGAAATTTGGCAAAAGATTTCGAGCATCCCCCCCCCCCCTCCTCGAAACGGATTTACGCCGGTACCTGTAATTTTTACAATAACCAGCAATATTTGCATTAGGAAATTTGTCCAGCAATATTTTCAAACTTTCAAGTAGGCCTGCAGCTGTTCAGATAAACGCACTGATGTAGCCCCTAGTTGAAACCAGGTGGTCTGGTTGTGCGATCTGGCCTTTGTTGCATTTGTCCACACGTTCTCATTGCGTTCGCCAGGCTTCTTTAGGGTTGAAGCCTGTCTCCTCGAACTGTCGAGCAGAAGTCCAGAAGGGCTTACGTGACTGTCTTGGTAGGTTTTCGAGATCTTTGATAGGAAGGCCCTTGTCTTCCGGCGTATTTCCGTGGTAAAGATGTTTGAAAAAACTGGAAGCCATTATGCTGATGAGAGCAAGGCCATACGCTGGAATTTTTCCGGGGGGGGGGGCAAGAATACCAGCGAGGGAGCAAAGCGATCGAGCTGGTCAAGAGGGTGTTTTTGCATTTTTAAAAATTGAAAATGAAGGATTCGAGGATCTGGTGCACACTTTGGGTGGAGTTTGGGGAAAACTTTCAATCAAAAAAGTAAAGCATGGAAATTCCGCGGGGGGAAACTGCCTCCCTGCCCCCCGCCTACGTACGGCCATGAATGAGAAGATCTAAGAGAGCTTCGATAGCCTGACAAAGACGTATGGCAGAAGAATAGAGAACAAGGGAGAATGAGAAAGAGAGGCAAGAAGCGATAGAAGATGTATGTCAATCCAATAACGAAGATGATGAACTATTTTTGAAAAAAAAATCATGACCTTTAATAAAACGCTGAGATTATCTTGTTGTAAAAAAATTTAAAAAGAAATGTTTTTTTCCCCCATATTTCATATGCATTACGGCACGTTGTCAAGCCAACGGTTCCAATTTCTGTGTAATAATCGATGAAATATTAGTAGCGCTTCGAATAGTAATCTTTGGTCGGTACAACGCCCTCGATAACGAGTCAAATATTCATTCTACCGTGTTTTATAAAACGCACTTATCCATAATAAATTGGTATTTTGACACCTTAACTTGTTTCTTATTAGCTACAGGTTTATGGCAGAATTGACGGGAAATAAAAATTATGCGTTTACTTTTTTACGTTATTCAGGTTTGTCAGTCAAGTGAAAGAAAGATCACAGCCTTCCTCAAATGTATGTATATAAGAAGTATGGCGTTTGGGATTTTAATCATGTTAACAGAAGAGCGCAGTGTTGGTGATTATATTCTGTGTTTCCTCGTAGCTTTGAAAATGGTGCACGTCAAAAATAGGGAGGGCAGGTGCAGTGAACATGTTTACCCCGACCATCGCTTTGTATTTAAGCTCTATTACTCCAGGAGCAATGGGCAATCAAGTCTGACAGTCTTGTGTCTTGATGATCTTGACGAATAAAGATAATCATGTTTTTCGTCACGCTGCTATCCAACAATCTTGAAGTCTGACGGACAAATCTAATTTACCTCTTCCCAAGAGTCATGAGAAGGCTCACCGCTTCAAAATAAATTAACATGCGGTTATCTTTTTGTCAGTGAGGGGGTAATGAAAAGAGCGGTGCTTAAATTGTCATCAATATAGTGTTTTACACTGGTAGGAATGGCAAATAACTATATGGACGCGTTTTTTTTTCCATTGCTAATCTCATTTCCCGAGGATATTTATGCATGGGGTATAAAGAAGGATTAAACTTTAATCTAAGTCACATTTCTTTGGGATGATTATTCCCGAGATGTTTCCCGGGGCAATTTGTGCGTCAGCATCGAGACTATGCAATTGCCATGAGAGCTGGGTTCCGAGATTACGATTTTACTCCCGCCTTCCTAGTTGATGATGCCTTGTGATTGATCAAAACCCCAGCCTGTCCGTGTACTGCATACTGATTGGTGCGGTGTCGACTAGAAACTCTCAGTAGAAAACAAATATCTAAACTGGCAGATTATAATTTGTAAACAATGGCCCTAAATCAAACAGTTTTCGGAGAAAGCGCACCCGAAGACCAGCCCTCTATAAACTTCGTTCAAATCTGCGAGCTTGTCATAGGGTGTTTCGGAATCGTCGGCAACCTGACATGTGTGCTTGTTCTAGGACGCCGATCTGTCCGAAACCATACAAACTGGCTAATCGTCAATCAAGCAGTCGTCGATGCTCTGGTCTCATTTTTTCTTGTAGCATCAGTCGCGACCAAAGTTGCAGGGATATCTCCAAAGACAATGAACCGAACTAGCGCGGACCTCTTCTGCAAATTCTGGGGATCACTTGGTGTGGTTTTCTCCGGTTTCGCAATGTCGACATTTAACCTTACAGCTATATCTATTGAAAGATATATCGCTGTCGTTCATCCTGTTTGGTATCTTTCTCATTTCAAACGGAAAGCAGTGTTTGTCCTGATAGCACTCACTTGGCTTCTAGCCCCTGTTCTTCAAGTTGTAACCTTGTCCACGCAGTATGGCGTTTTGCCGAATGGAGAGTGCAATTACTACGCCAAATACAGTCAGATCCTCGTCGCATTGTTCTTCTGGGAGTATTTCATACCAATCTGCATCATGACGTTTTCTTTCGTCGCCATCATTGTAAAATTTCGAGACCTGAATAAAATCGCGAATGAACGTGCTTGTGAGATCCAGCACCAACCCTCCACAGCCGGGACGTCCTTTTCGGAGCAGGAGCCAGAAAGCAGCGAACGGGCACATTCAAGTCAACCTACTAGAAGCTGGAATGTACCACCCACGGATCTTGAGGTGAGCAGCCAACGACCTGAGAACGGCAGATCCCCAAGGCATGGCACAAGACGCAACGATCAGAGAAACCAAAACCAGGCGAACGCGGTCGGCAGAATCCAGAGACGTAACACAACCAAGGTACTCTTTGCGGTCTATATTATTTTTGTCATCTGCTGGTCACCGAATCAGTGGGCATTTCTTCAGTTCAATCTTGGAGGCTATCTGGATTTCAACTCTACGTTCTATCGTTTAACTGTAGTCATGGGCATTCTAAATACGTGTATCAATCCCTTTATCTACGCACTCCGACTCAAGATCTATCAGAGAGAGTTTAAAGCAATCATTCAATCTCTTCAATGCACTAGGATTTGACAAAATCTTTGCCAAGTACTTATCAAAATATTTTTAAGAATAATACAATCACCGTATGTATACGCGTAGAAATCTATTCTATGAGCACAAAAAATGTTTCTGTCACTATAGAATGTGGTCTTTGCGTGCAAAACTGCAAGGTTCTGAAAGGAACACCAGCACCAATCAAACATCATTCTGTAGGTATTAACGCAGCCCGTGGTCTAAATTCACACGAAACCAAGAAAAAGGGCTGAATTCAGATATGTCAAACTTTGGCTTTATTAACAACAAGTTTTCGGTTAGGTCAAGACGGACTCAAGAGACATGCAAGCCATCAGAAAGGAGAAGAAGCATTCCGAAAAAGCAAAAGCAATGTTTGATCTTCTGTGATAAAATGATAGGCAGATAGGAAGGGGATAGTTACGCATTTTTATGATGAAAGACCTTCCTCTATTTCAGCAAGCAATGGCGAGCGAATTGCTGATGAGCAAACCACTGATTGCATTTGCTGCATGGCAGTTGCTACCTTTTGCTAGGGGATTAGCTCAAATACGTCAGTGACTGCTCTGGTGACCAGTGCATTATTCCTTGCTTCGTTGAAGCCTTCAGTGGGACCTGTGTAAGCGTGTACCTAATATTTGAAGGAAGATGTGAGCTTGCGCAAATTATGTCCAACGAACTGAGAGTTAATCTTGTAATGCATTTTTTAAATGTTGGTAAGCGCACTTGTCAATTAACATATCATACACTAGAAGCCACAAGCATAGTCTTTGTTGAATCACAATTTTCATAACTGCATTTAAACGTCATTGTTCCATTGCTTCACTACCTATGAGCATGTCATAGTATTCTTGTTATTTCAAGTTAAATCTTTTTGCCCTCTGCCATCAAATTTACATATTTCTGGAAAGAAATTCGAAGTTTGGTGAAAAAAAAATCTTACCAAACTTACAAGAACTCCAACTTATGCAGAAAATGCAGAAAAATTATGCTAAAGTGAAAGGTTGAAACCAGAATCCCTTCACTTTCTGATTCTGGATAGACAGAAGGGGTTTAACACAACCACACGAAAATTGCTCTGGAACGGCCGCGGATTCCAGTAATTTCACGCGTAATAAATCATTCTAAATATTCATGGATTACCGGTAGACTTTGTAGATTGAAAAATGAATGGTGACTATTCCTAGATCAATTTCTTTCCAAATTATATATGTATAACAAATCTGAAAAGGGGAAATGATGAAGATGAGAGGACATGGTTCAACTTTTATATAAACTGTGTACAAAATTTATCTAAATAGATGTTGATTTCGTTCGTCAGCAAATTGGATGGATCTTATTCAAAGTCTGTAGGGATTACTGGGCAACAATAAAAACAACTAAATATCCCGCACAACCATTTGTTGTCGTTGGTACGATTGAAATAGAAGTCAAACATATTGTAATCACATTGAGAGAGATAGAGAGAGAGGGTGAAAAAAACTTATACAGAAAAGAGGAAAGGGGGAAAGGCTATTACGTGTGGTTGATAAGAATGTGTGAGGGTGAGTGTACATGGGTGAAAAAGAAAAAGAAATCAAAGGGAGAAAGGCAGAGGGAGAAAGAGAGACAGATTTTGCTGACAGAGTATCCAGCACTAAATCATTAATAAAAGGCAGCGATAGACTCACCTTTGATGGAAATAATTTACTTTGGAGATATGACTAAAATCAATATTCTGAGGAGATTTTTTAAAGAAGTTTGGGCAGAACAACCAATTTCCGGATTGGTAGATTCGTTTTTGTATAGTTTCATGGTTTCATAAAATCGCGTCCAACATGTCCCATTCAGAAATGAGACAAAGGTTTTATTCAGAATTTAGGGCACCAAAAAATGAAGTAAATAAGGATACGATGAAAAGGGAAAAAATGATGATTGGAAACCGCTTGAAGATAATAACAAAACTTTAAGGGCGAAAGAGTGAAAAATCATGGTAAGAAATGTTAATCGGTGAATGGAGATTTAGGGCACCAATAATGAAGTGCACTGCATAATGTGCATATATATTTGATAGAAATAGAAAACAACGAGAATTTGATGATTAAAAAGTTGATGAGGAAACCAGTAAAAACAGGTTCCATGCAGATTTAGGGCAACGAAAGTTAGATACACGTTGCAAATAATGACTCTCACACGAAGGCTTTTTTTTTTCTTCGGGAAAGTTCAATTTTATTAACTATTCACTTTTAGATTAT
>CM057169.1:14890237-14905237 GCA_029962745.1 Echinometra lucunter
TTTTAGATACATTTCAACGGACAATCCTGTTGCTGTTACAGATATGACATCCTCATTATTTTCTGTCTTCTCTTTTCACTCTATTCCAGATAACGTTCAGTCATGGCGACTCGTCGTGAACAAGGTGTGTCCAACGGCGACGCCAAAACCCGACCTCCGTCAGCTCGAGTCGTAAGCCGCCGGTCAAGATCAGCCTCAGCTTCGGGACGGACGAGGCAGTGCCAGAACCGACGCGGTGCGAGCTGTGAGAGAGACGCGAGTCTCGACAGAGACGGCGTCTCGCGTTTGAACGGACATTGTGGGATACGATTAGACTTAAACTGCATCCCTATGTTAAAGTTTTCCCCTCCAAGGGCCTCGACGCCTAAGGGCAAGGGGCAGAGTCCTGTTTCGCCACAGGATAAGATGGCAGGCTCGCTACATTCTCCTTGAGCATGTCTAGTGCGTCCTCTACAGTGAGTTCTAGTGGTAGCTCCACGTTGATAGGGGCCCCTCGTGCCACAGATGTGATGAAAATACTTGACAATTTCCGGAAGGAATGTAAGCTTAATGACTTGATTCTACAGTTCTCGACGGGAGAGATTCATTGCCATAGACTAGTCATGGCTGCCAGCAGTTGTACTTTCGCGGGATGCTCTCCAGCGAATCCGGACGCATCTCACGAAGAGAGATCATCCAGATGCAGGGAGTCGATATGAACATCATGCAGTACTTGGTGGACTTCGCTTATACTGGATCCATAAATGGCGTCAGCAGAGACCGAGTCCGCAAACTGAAAGAATTAGCTTCTGTCTTCCGTTTCCCAGACATTGGTGAAGCTTGTAACGCCTACCTGGGACGCTCCTTAAGAGAGAACCGCAGATCAAGGACTCCTACCCGCACACCTGAAAGCAGATCTTTTACCCAGGGAGTGGAAGGTCCAGTAGTGGGAGTGGATTCAGTGGTAGTGAAACGTCGGAGCTCTTTTCACCAAGTCCACTTTTAGGTGCTTCGCCGTTGATTGAGTCTCCACAGAGTGCGCCAGTGTCACCATTCCAGGACCAAATCTTGACGAGTCCCAAGGCCACCGGTGCCAGGGAACTCTTAGAAGGCATCGCCGGTCTCAATGAAGCACTTGGTCGGAAACATCCAGATGCTGGTTTAGCATTTCTACCTGATCACATGGCTGCAGTGAGTCGTCGAACATCAGGAAGCAGTAGTGATTCGTCCAATGAAACACCAAGTCACGCTTCTTCAGAACTGTTCTCCTTTGATGATCCAAGTTTTGCCATGAAGATGCTTCGGGAGTTCTACAGGATTCGCAAGGAAGGTCAGCTCATTGATGTAGTCCTGCGGACGGCCACTCGGGATTTTCCATGCCATCGAGTCATTCTTCAAGTCCACAGCCCCTCGCTTGGGGCAATTTGCCAAGAGAACTTGATGGCTCTAAAACAATGGACGTATTCATCAAAAGAATCAACCCTGACACCTTGCAGAAAGTTCTGAACTATTTCTACACAGGAAAGATAGCCATTTCACAGCGAGACGTGAAGTCAGTCTTCAAGGCATCGAAGAGATTTGGTTTGGAGGCTGTTCGTGAAGCTTGTACTACCCTGGACGAAAGCATCGACAGGAGTAGCGTTCAAAACCGACGATTCTGGAATTTCAGCACCAAGCTCGCCAAACTGCACATTAGACTCACCGGGTATCTAAACAAGATTATGGTAGACAGGATTATTAATTACCATGAATACATGGTTGCATCGATGCAGATGGGGAAGGGTAAGCAAGAGTGCTAAACTTTGATTCGTCCATGGTAATCTTCAATCATTATGATAGTTAGGACCATGCTTCAGCAAGGAAAGTAAAATTGACTATGGTATTTACAATTTTTCTTTTATCATTGAAGTTCTGTTGTTGTTTTTTCCCCTCCTCTACAATGAGAATATGAATATTTATCATTATTTTCGAAGAAAAAGTTACTTAATTTTATTTAATTTCAATTTCTCTTGGACGTATTATTTGTGTTCAAAATAATGATTCGGTTCGGAATCTTGAAATATCTCATTATTTTGTGAACATTTCCTCTAGATTTGGTTCAAGAATACTTGTTTTCGTAAGACTGCTTCGGATACCTGCTAAATCGTATGTTGCCTAAAGTTACCTAAAGTAAATATGATTAACCAATTAAAGCTTATACGGAATTCGCAAAAAAGGTGTACGATTAAAGGCGAAGTGTTTACTGAAATGAGTAGTAAAATGTTATTCTATATTATAATATTATCTTGTCACACTTGTCTGATCATCACACTGAATAATTATGCATTTGCGCGTCTTTCTGACAAGAACTTTGAGATGATTTTTAAAAAGATGAATTACTATAGCATGTATCAGAGGATGACCTTTGTAAATTGTGTATACGTATGTCATGTAATATCTAATTATGATGCTCAAGAAAATCATTTCAAGGCAATGATTTTATTATCATAGTTATATTATTCGTGATAATGAAGATGGCGGAACAAAGCAAAACGGATGATACTGACACGGTTTTGCTACTGTGATCAACATGGTTATATGATATACGCTGTTTTGATACATAGTCTGTTCAGAAAAAGAGGTGCATTAATTTATTTGTACTTGTAAAAGATCATTCTTTACAAAGCGTTATACAGGAGCATGATTATATTCTCTCGCGCTTAACAACAACTCTTTTTGCTAGAAATACTAAAAACTGTCAGTTTATCATGTTTATAGTATTTGAAAAAATCATTTCATTTCATTCAATCAGCCTCATGTTCTCCAACGGCTAGCCTTACGAATGTTTTTTTTTCATAGGGTCAATCTTTAAGCCCGTATCTTTTCAATTGTTTATAGTTTGTTTTTCATGGCAGGATTCGAGAAGAAGAGAGAGACCGCAGTTTAATCTGTGCACCTTCAAATATTATATGATTTTAATTTTTGTTCTATCAACTTATGAACTTTCCTCCGATCTCGACTTCTTGGTCATCGAATAATATTTGGTTGCTTAAATCGAAGAAGCGCGTTCTTTTATGAAAAAAGACAGCAATACACAAGCGCCATGATGAACAAAACACCTCAGCGTACAGCCATTTCTGTCCTTGTGGATGATGATTGATTGAAATAAGCTTTGTTTCATTTATATTAGAAGCAGAGGCGCGCGCTACGGGCGGGGGGGGGGGGCAAAGGGCGCCCGCCCTATCATTTTCAAGTGATAAAAAAGAAGAAGGAGAAGAAGACGAAGAAAGAAGAAGAAAGAAGCGTATTAGGAAGAGAAGGCAGGGTCATGCAAATATTTACAACAGCCTTAATTTCGTTTGCTCAAGCACGACGTGCAACGTTGCCCTTAACGCGTCATCTTACCCTCACCCCCCCCCCCCACATCGATATATCCTGGCGCCGCCCTTGTTAAAGAAGTTATAGAAACTAAGACCAATAGAAAGCTGAGACTTAGTCGATCACAAACTGACATTCAACAAAGCGAATCCCAAGCGGACATATTAAAAAGAACATATTGTAAATCTCAGGTGAACGCATTTAGCACTTGATTCAGATTGTGTACTTCCCCGATTTCTGTTTTTTTTATCAACTCTAGATTGTTTCAGTCATCATTACTGAAAGTAGTCACAGACCGTTTGGAAGAGTCGAAGAGTAAGAGAAATGTGAGCATAGTGAGGAGAAAGAGACGAGACGGGGGGGGGGGGGAGGAAGGCTAGGGTGTAAAGGAAGGAAGGAGCAGGGGAGGAACCAGGGCAGGGGGAGGGGGGAATTTGAATGAGAGGAGAGCCTTAGAGGGAACGGCAGCAGTTACTGCTAGACCATTGGAAAAAACAGAGGGGTTACACGCGCACAGACAGGAAGAGATGAGAGAGAGCATGCAGAGGGAAGTAGGACGGATAAAGAGAAGGGTGAGAGAGGAGGAAGGTTGTAGATCCGAATTTCAGGAAGAGGCAGGTGGAAGAAGAAAGGGAAATAACAGGAGGGTGGAAATTGAATGCAAACGAGCAATGGAGCAGCAGCCAGCAACTGTAAGAAAAACAGAGGGTCACACACAGACCGGAAGAAGATGAGAGAGAGAGGAGGGGGCAAAGAGAAGATAAGAAAAAGGTGAGAGAGAGGACTGGTGGAAAGAGAAGGATTACAGAAAAGGGGGTGCGAGAGAGAGAAAGAGAAGGAATAAAGAAAAGGTGAGAAAGAGAGAGAGGAAAGAGAAGGATAAAGAAAAAGGTGATAAAGAGAGAGAGAGGAAGAGAAGGATAAAGAAAAAGCGTGAGAGAGAGAGTGAGAGAGAGAAAGAAGGATAAGAAAAAGGTTTGATGGAGAGAGAGGAATGAGAAGGATAAAGAAAAAAAGAAGGGAGGAGGGTAGAGAGATTTTAGAGTGAAAGAAGAGCAGGGGAAGAAGATGAGAGAAAATTACAGAGGAGGTAGGAATGAATGAAAGAGGAGAAGATTAGACGGCAGCAGCCACAGTAGAAAAGACAGACAATTGCAGGAAACACACACGCACAGACATAGGGAAGAGAGAGGGAGAAGAGAGCATGAGTAGAGAGGTAGAATTGGATCATTTAGTATTATAATCCCTTATCAAATTCCTTTTCATGGGATTAATTGCATAATATTAATAAGATCAGATTCATTCCAGGAATGAAAAGGGTGTGCATAAACCGAAAATCAAAGCAATAAACCCAAAAGTAAAGAGAAAGCAGCATAATATTTTCTCTGAAAAAAAAGATTAAATAAATAGATAGTTCAATAAGACCTCAAAAGTCTAAATATTCCATAATTGAATGCTGGGTTTGGGAAACAATGGCAAGAACGCATGCGCACGCACTCAAAGGTACAGGGCTTAGACCAATGACAACACAGGGGGAACAATTTTTACTATTACAGGTCTAACCTTTTCAAATTACGGGATTCTATTTACCTTAATCTACCATTAGTATATTACTTAATGATAATTTAGGCCTGAATATTACCTATTTGAAAAATACACTGCACCGCACCTGACGAACTTTCTCAACTTTTTTTTTTTTTTTACTGCGCGCGCATCCTTGCCATTGTTGACGTAGATACCAAAGCCAGCGCGCGCAACTCAGGGAATACAATGCGCATAGCGTGCAGCTCTGGTAACCACCGCCCACGTACGTTCCCCCAGCTCTTTTAGTGGAGGGAGTGGGCGGAGCCTGTTTGGATGTGCGCGTTAGTACGCTTGTTTGTTTTGATATATTCTGATTTTTCCTAAGTTATATGTGTCAATCAAAACCACCCAAACCAATGAAATCCCGAGAAATCACAAAATGATCCATATCATTATAAAATGAATAGTCATGATTCAGAATTTACCAATTTAACAAATAGTCGGAGGCAATTTTTTGTAGTCATATACCTATGAAATGAGTGTGTGGAATAATGAATTTTACAAAAAAATATGTGTTTAAAGCATGAATTATAAAATGTTATTTTTGTCTGTTTTGTCATTTTTTTTGTTTTTGGAAAATTACCATAACGTTTAATGTAGAATTTACCTGAACGGATCACGAGGTCGTTCTTTCGTTCCATTTTTTCGAAGGAGAGGGTGCGTCGTCAAATCAGGTAAAAAATTGTAATTTTTCACTATTGGTCAAAAGATTTGTGCCTCGTATCATTTGTTTACAATTTTGATCGTTTATGATGTGACATTATTGTGTAAATGAAATATTACGATAACATTGGAAGTAGTTTAATCATACTCGAATGCTGTTTAGTTAATCAACATCCGTGTGTGCGAGAGGGACGAGGTTCATTCTTTGCTTGTGAGCTGCAGAGTAGTAAATTTTAGCGTGCGTAGAGCGGCTGATCGCCATGTCTGTCGGGTCAGGGTTCCAGTCCCATATCGATGTGGCGTAGTGTTTGACCCGTAGTATGTTTGTGTTGCAATGACGGGTTGCACGATTATATTGTTCTTTTTTAGAAAAATGAACTCTATAACCGCTAGTTAACCAAGTTATTAAGATGTTTGGTATATCTTTGACACAACCAAGGCCTAATTTAATTAGATTTTTATTTATCTCCAATTTGAAATCAGATTAAACTTCAGTCTTAGAGTTAGTGCTTGAAGTTCAAGTCAAAATGTGGTTGATTTTTTACTCTCAGGCTCTAACTTTGCACTGCTGGGCTGCTATGACTGAATTTACTTCAGTCTTTACTAACCTCTTTGTCATGTTTTGTATGGCTTCAGATTGAATAACAGTTAAATATAGATCTGGGCCTGCCCCTGAGGCTATATCAATCTGATTGAATGTTCGCAATTAAGCATTGGGGGCTCCCCTGCCCCCACCCCCCCCCCCCCCCCCCCCGAAAAAGAAAGGAATGATGTTAACGAGGCATGTCCGGGCCAGGATAACCCTTTATTCTTATTTCCTTATGAAATATAAGGCAGCACTCACCACTGTCACCAGTGGTAGTGGCCCCCTCAAATTAAATTACTCATTAGTACTTTGCTATCAAAATGAAAGTTTATGAAGTTGTACCCCCACCCCCCCATGTCTGCCACTCTGATTAATGATGAGATCTAAGAATATTGATGGATAAGCTTTATAATTTTTTTTTTTTTTTTTTTTTTTTTTTTTGAACACCCAAGTTTTTCCAATTCTTGAATTTATTGCTTTGGCCTGGAGCCTGGGCAATGTTTTATCAGTGTTATTTCTCTCACAAACTGTCACAATTTATTGTGGAATGTCTATAGATCTATGATATACATGCAAATGGTCTCTCTTAATCTTCCTCTTTCTGCCATTCTTCATCTAGGCATTGCATCATCAGTGTTTCTTCTTTAAATGATACACAGATTATTTTAAAAATTTTAAAAATGAATAAATGTGTTAATACATTCATGTATTACAATGATTAAATACAATTAATGAAGACACATAACGAATCTATTTTCTTCACACCAGTGTATTTCTCATAACCAGACTTTCCAAGTTGGTTACTTTCCACTTCAAACGTGGAAATATTTCTGTATCTGACTTAAACAATTACTCCTTATCATTGCAGTTGAAACAGCATGTGAGAACATGAAAACAAATGTGAATGAAAGCAGACGCATCATTCTGTACCTGTATCAACCCTGGTAGGCAAATGTTTCCTTGGGAGTTTGACTACCAGACATCTCAATGGGAGGGCATATATGAAGTCACCAGTATACCAGGTAATTATAAAATGTAATTGATAATGTATTGCCCTTCACTAAGTCTTTTTCTGACATTCATATCAAGCACAGAGCAAATGTCTAAGCAAGTATATTACATGTATTAATTCAGAAGATTTTTTTTTTTTTTTTTTGCTTTACTCATGTTTCATGTAACATTTCCACTATTTCCAATAACAAAGTTTGCCAGTTAAAAGAGCAGAAATGGCAAACTTTACATGAATTCCCTCAAATAGAGGACTCCAGTCATGTTGGTTGAACTTTAAAGATTCAAGAGAAGAAATGTTGACACTTCTACTGTTTCTGGGTTACAGCGAAAGTGTTCCAAGATGAGAAAGTCCCAGATATACATGTTGAAGATAAACCACACTGACAATATTAGTTGGACTCCTTCCCTGTTGCAAGTGGATCACTGAATATGAATAACTCTAAACTAATAGAGAAGTGTTGTTCAACACGAAGATGACAACTAAGAAATGTTGACACTTTCTACTGTCAAAGGGTTACAGCGAAAGTGTTCAAGTAGGTAAATTTCCTGATTGTAAGCTTAAGATAGACTGACAATATCAGTGACTCCTTTCCTGTTGCCACTTGATGATTAAACAGCTGATATTTACTTGTCAAAAATCACTCACTGACTAGCGGCCAAAGTAGACTCATCTCATTTCCATCCATCCAGTAGTAGGTCTTTGATGAAGTATGAAATTGCTAGAGATGAAATTCAGCAACGTACATGCTATGAAATAACATTATCAAAATTGCCATAGTCGGCAGCGAATAAAAGACAACATCAGTGATGGTCAAAAACAATGTATGCAAATTATCAAAGGATGACTGAGGATTCCTGCTATGTCAAGGTATGTAATATGGTTTAAGACTATTGTTGATGTGAAGTATAAAGTACATTGACAAAATAGAAGTCATATGAGAAATATATGAAATTTTTTATACTTAATTTATCCTTAACCCTTTGTCTTAAACAGTACACCAGAATGAGAGCAGCCAAGCTTTTCTGCTAAGTGTATCGACCAGAACATGTGCATAATGTTCCTAAAGTTAAGAGGTGAACTACAACAATATCCGGGCAGTATAGTCACATACATATGAGGTAAATATACTGTTTGATAATTTTGTTTTAGACTGAACAATGTTGCATCATATGAGAAAGAAACAGCTTTTTATAATTTTTCAAAATGTATCTTTTAACTTCAAAGCATAGTTGTCACTATAGAAATATTAATGTATCAACACATGAACATAAAAACGTGTAAACATATAAACATGTAAACATATAAACATATACATGTAAACATATAAACATATAAACATAAAATACACAAATTTACTATAAAAATTGAAACTATAAACAATATAAACAAAACATTTAATAAACAATAAGCATGAAATAAATAGAATACTGAACAGAAAGGATGGTTGATTAAAGCATATCTAATGTGCATTTTTAGAGTACGATGCTGGACAGCTCTCGAGCCATTGGCACTTGACGGCGTTCAGTAGGATATCAAGGTCATCGCTGAAGCCTCGGAGGTTGCTCCGGATATGTTGAGCTGAACGTGGAGTTGTTCTCCACCTTGTTTCACCCATCACTCCAAGGCCAGCATGCCACCTCCGAAGCCAGGGAATGACATGGCACTCTAGTATGTGCATCTGGGGGTGATGCTTTCATTGGGGAACTCTGGCGGAAGTACTGCAGGTAAGCCTTGGATATTTTGTTCTAAAATGTAAAAACAGAGTTAGGAAAGTATATTAGCATTGATAATTATCTGAGAAATGTGCCAAATATCTACCGAAATGGAGAAATTTTATAATATATAGTTTTAGGATGTGATTTCTCACCTAGTTCTTGGATTGTAGCATCAAGTGAGGAAATGTCCTGCATTGTATGTGTTGTGGCACTTGCTTGTAGAGCTGTAGGAGTCTGTGAACTTTACAGCCACCATCTCAGCCTCACTTGCTAAATCAGGACACAGTGAAGATACTGTGTCTTTAACTGATTCAGTGATCCTGTCGATGTTCTCGGGCTGTAAAATTGTTTTTAAAAAATGATAAAAGAATCGAATTATGTAAATGAAAACTTGATCGTCTACATAAAGAATCATTTACAATTCACCATCTACAAAATAATAATTAAAAAGCAGATGTTGAAACAATATATGTACTGTCTAAGCTCACCTTCAAGCATTTATGGACGTGGTTGCAACAAAGGACTTCCCATGGAAAGGCTTACGATCTACCCTCATGGCCTTCAACGTCCTGTCAAGTGATGACACCACTGGCCCACTCTCCGTAGGGAAATTTGTTTTAGTCTTTGCAAGGGCTTTTTCCTGAAAGGACAATGGTTAGTTTGATATTTTAAAAATTGAGATAAAATAACTCTGTGAAAATACAAAGTTTTACAATAGAAGATGCATTTTTAAGAAAACAATCTTGTTTAATTTTGTTTTCAATTGTCCTTCCCTTCATGGACTTATTCATGATTCTCTCACTCACCACTTCCTTCTTCTCTGTTTCTTTCTGTGCAGCAGTTTCCAGGAGTATTGCAGGAGGCACAGCTTCACTGTAAGCAGTGCAATCATGCTGTACTGCTCTTTGAGGTCAGCAATCTCCATCTCAAGATCAGCTTTCTTGCTTTGAAGATTGGCATGTCAACTGCCTCCTTGAAACTCTGCCTGGTGTCACCCTCAAGATGATGATCAGCCCTGCCAAGCTTTTCTGCCATCTTGACATCAAGTTGGTGGCACTCTTTCTCAAGAGAAACATAGTGTTTGAGGAAGATGCCAAGAGAGAGATGGAGTCCTGGGGGGCACACCTGTAGTGAAATGTTAACCAGTCAACCTACACATGAGAGCAACTTATGTACCTGTCTGTGCTGCATGAGACATGAACTGATGGTCAATGAGGACTGTGTAAAAACATCAGATATCAAGTATAGGTAAGTCACAATGTTGGCTTCTTCCTGTAAAATTAAGAAGTAGTTTTTTTGTTGTTAAGATTATGTTAATATTTACTTCTTCAGTGATTACCTTAGTATTTTTGATTATGAAAGTTCAAAGCCTTAAGGTTAATTAGAATATTACTTGCATGTAGATATACTGACCCTATCTATAGGTATGTCAAATACAGGGGTCTGATAACATTGTTGCATTCCTTTGCAACGGGTCTTTCTTTGTATTTTTCCAAGGATTCCTTCATCGTCTGAAGTGTCCTCTGCTCTGCATGTTGGTCTTGTTGAGGGAGAGCCATTTCTTTGCTTTGTGGACTGTGCAGAAGAGGCAGCAGTGTCTTCCTGTAATAACATACCAAAAATAATGATGACTGAATTTATAATTAAAATCACATTCCCAATGTTAATCTCCCCCCAAATATAGACAAATATTTTTTCTTAATTATATTGCCTCCAATTTAATCCTTGTCAGAAGCATGCATAACTTACAACCAAAAATCAATAAACTCATTTGATAAATGTTGTACTCACCATTTGGTCCTGTTAATCCATAGAGTCTTGTCAGAAACTCATAATCTCCAAACACGAAAGTCACAATCTGCTTTCCTCTGCAAGTAAATATAAGTAATTGATTTACTGTGAATTCATTTTATGGCGATATTTTAGTCTAAGTAAACTTCTTTTTGGAAATATGTAATTATCATTCATGATTGTGGTTTTATGGTTTAATGAGAAAAGTCCTAAAATATTTTGTTTTCTGTTTGGGTTCATTTCTATTTAGGACATGAGAAAACTTACCCTCCACAAAGATGCTGACAGGTCATGAATTTGCTGCTCCATCCCCTGCAGACCCACGGCCAAGTTGAAAGGAGAGTCCGGGCCCTCGAAAACACAGATCGAATGGGTATTTTTTAGGCTGTTGGGGCGTTGTACATTGGCAATTTGTGCCATCAATTTGAAGGATGAGCCCCCCTTGTCCCCTCCTATTTTTACCCATATCTGGTCCTCAGGGATCATGCTGTCATGCCATGTAAGCTGGTCTAGGCTGTTGGTATGCAGATATTGTACAAAATTACTGTATAGACATGAGTGTGGTGGTGCTAGATTTGCATGGGTTAGAGAACGATTTGCCAAGTTGAATAGAAGTTACCAAGTTGTTCTTTCATATAATGCGAAATCTTGTACCATTGCATTATTGATAATGTAGTGTAAAGACACTTCGCTATGTTGAGCAAGTGTTATGAAAACTTCAATGGAAAGAGAAGCAGAGGGAGACAATGTGTAAAGTAAATGAGAAAATTTATTGGGCTAACTAACAGTAGTAAAAATAAAGTAAATGAAAGCCTTGATTACCAGTGTCTGTTCCAGACACGGCATTCATGCCACCCCTTTATAAAATTTCACTATGCAGTATTTATATCAGAACTTAAAAAACCAGGAATTTAAAAAATTATTTGTATTTGTTACCTAGTAAATATATCTTTAAATTAATTGCTTTTACTTAATGATAAGAAGTTATACAGTTGTATATTCCAAACTGAAAAGGGGCTTACTCTGCATATTCATCTAGGGTTGAGAACACCTTGTCTTTTAGATTTTCCACGACGACAATTGGGGCTTTTCTCAGTTCAGTGGAGCCTTCGCTTTCATTTGGGAATTGGAGAAGCTCCCATCTCCCAAGTAGGTTACCTTGTATTATTGTTTCTTGTAGGCGCCTCACTCCTTTCTCATTTGCTGTGAAGATTTTTCTTTCTTTTAGCCATCTTTTGGAATAGGAAAAGGAAATGGATGTATAACTAACCCATTCAGTGTTGTCATTACGGTGGTCAGTATTGGTTGGAACCTTCCACCAGTTAAAAATTCTGACTGGCACTCACTGCAGTGTCGCACCCGTCGAACTAGTACTTATTTCCCCCTCATGCAATTATCTTCCATTGAAAAATTTATGTCCCCAAAGTCTAAAAGCTTCAAGCTTGGATACAATGAAAATTTGATTACTGATTTAAGCCAGATGACAACACTGGCCTTGTTGCATATTACTTATTTTAATACAGGTGAACCTAATTAAATTACAAACTTCTCCGGACCAAGGAAAATATCTCTGTATATCAAAATCTTAATTGGGATATCAGGGTAAAATCATTACAAGGTACAGAGAAGTTGGACTAGCAAAATTATGTTGTCATAACCAGAGTTTGTTGTTACAGTGATCTTTGTATCAAAGTTCCTCTGTATTTCCAAATAATTGTATTTTTTAAAACTGAATAGATGAAAAGACTAAATGTAGAAGCTTAATGGGAGAAATGTATAATTTGTAAACAAATTCTCCGGCATTACTCCTAGTGTTAATGATCATATGTTCGATCTGTAATGAAAATCACACAAGTCAGAAAAATTGGAACCAGCGGGATTGAACCTGCCATCTACTGCTTACTGGGCAGTGAAAATTTGTTCATAATTTATAAATTTCTCCGATTAAACTTCTCCTTTTGATTATCTATTGTCCACGGCAGACCGTAGCATATTAATGAGTGAGAAAAGAAGGGGATTTTTGGTATTTGACATCCAGTTCATTGTGACTTGGCCGTGAACCAGAGTAGTCTGGTGGTTAAGTCGCTGCCTGGCAAGCATTAGATGGCAGGTTCTAATCCCGAGGGTTCCAATTTTTTCTAGCTTTTGATTTTCATTACAGATCGAACATATTGTCTTTAACACTGGAAAATTTATTTACAAAAGTTTACAAATTAGATGACAAGAGAACTTTCATGTCTTTTTATTGGACAAATAAGTTATCGGTAGTTTTACATCCATAAGAATGAATGTCAAAACAAGTATTATGGATTAGTATTAAATTATCCACCGTGTATCTTACTGTTTAAGCTTCCGTAGCTTTGTCCAACTAAGGTGGAAGAAACTTTTAAGTTCCATTATGTCAGCTGTCGGTATTTTGATGGAGTCAAATTCCTTCATTATATCCTGCAGTTGATTTGTTGAACTCAGATGTTTCAATTCGTCCCTCTGTTGTTCAGCTGGCTGCTTTAACGAGATGGTGTCCCGCACGTTTTCCATGAAGAGGGTTCTTTTTCCGAAGTGTAGACTTTGAGCATTCATTACTTGATGCTGATGGGTTTGTTATTTTTTTAGTTATTATTGGCTATTAGGGCATAAAGTAAAAGAGCATATTTATTGTCTGCAAATTTGAAAAGGTGCATTTATTTCATTTTTGAATTTGTTTTACCTTATTTTTCCCTAGTTTTGTTTTGGTGAGGGGTAATGGGAAGGTGATTCCATAAATCATAGTCCACACTATAATAATATATAGTTTATTTAAAAGTATTAACAAGTTGAATTAAGAAAGCAGAAATAAATGACATTCAATTGGATGGAGTTTGCAAGATTTTCAGACGTTTTGGAGGCAGGCTTATCTTGGAGAAGAAACAGTTCACAATTTTATATACACTATAGGTTTACCAAAAATGTCGGAATTTGGCCTCCCTGATTTATGGAATCACTTGCAAATTTTGTATACTACATGTATAGAGGTATCTTTTGGGAGTAGATATCTTAATAATGAGTCAAAAATAACATTGGAACATTTAAATGCATGGTATCTCAAAGTATGGTTTGACAAATACATATTTAGAAGTTATTGTATTTTTTCCTAATCCATAAGAAAGGGACGGTACTCTTAAGGTATACTGTATACTATGCATTTTTTATTTAGACGTAATAATTTCCTGTGAAATGTATGGTAATCTTTATTCTTGAAAATGTTAACTTATTAAGTTAAATATACCCTTACTCGAGTTGCATTAAATTTTTTGCCATTTTTTAATGTACATTTTTGTATCCTTAATGACAGAATATAATCTGATACTGTAGTAACGTAAAGAGGCTGAATAGATGAGCATACCTTTCCTGATGTTTGAATATAGCAGTCTTTCCATCAGCAGACTCTGACATCTTTTCTCTAATGATTGCTAAACCTATCCGTTCTTTGTCAGATGGGGTTAGGCATGGATGTGTAGGTGTTTTGGAGTAGTTGTGATCTGATTGGATTATGTTACTGCAAATGTGAGAGTTGATAGCGGTGTGGTTGATGTTTATGTTGCAGTGTAGGCATGTTGCATTAAGGTTTGCAAGAAGTGCATGTACATAATCTGGTGGTGTTGTAATTTTGGTGTAGTGAATTGATATGTGGCATGTAGGACAGCAGCTGACATCACTGACAAACAAAGATCTAATACAAGCAACACAAAACAAGTGATGACATGGAGTGTCTACCGGACAAAATACCACACGATCACACAAGCCACAGACAAGGAACGAATCTTTGACGAAAAATCGACCAGACAGGGTGGGCGCAGGGGGTCTTGGGTCCACAGTCCCTACCAAGCTGTCAAAATGATCTGAAATAATTGAAGATTTTGGCTTAGTTGGTCTCCCCACACGTTTCACCTTTTTTGGTCTCCCCTTTGAAGTTGACACATCATACGTTACACAAGACTCGCACCCTCCACTACGCTTATGGGGCCCCCAAGTTCTGATGTTGAATTTCTGTTTTTTCTTCAGTCTTGTGTAACAGCTGTGGCAGAATGCATTAGGATGGATGTCAGGCTCATCCCTTGCCACATCTATCCCCCAAACCTCCAGAAATTCATCCCTGTACTTCCCCACCTCATGCCCCACCCCCTTACTACCCCCTGCTTTTTTCACCCGATTGCCACAAAACCTACACAAAGCCTGTATGCACTCCAAATGACCTTCTAAGCCCCTGGCACCCCCCCTGGCTGGTCATGACATAGACAAATACAAAAAAATGGAACGATTACAAAAACAACATC
>CM057169.1:14908161-15015661 GCA_029962745.1 Echinometra lucunter
ATACATCCAAGTTCAGTGTTAACTGTGTTTACAAGAGTATCAGGATTTTTATGAGAAAGGAAAACACTGGTGTCATCGGCAAATAATATAAATGATAGAATCCTAGAAGAATTTTCAAAATCATTAATATACAAAATGAAAAATAACGGCCCAAGAAGCGAGCCCTGCGGTACTCCACATGTTATATCTTTATAATCAGAATTACAACCATTTATAGAAACAAACTGCTTTCGACCTGTGAAATAACTTCTGTACCACTCCAAGGCCCTTCCCCTTATTCCGTAATGCGATAATTTAGATAATAATATTTCGTGATCAATGGTGTCAAAGGCCTTGGAGAGGTCCAGAAATATCCCAACTGTGTGAAGATGGTCGTCAACAGCTGTGGCTATGTGATTTATAAAATACAGAATTGCATGTGTTGTTGAGTGTTTTTGTCGAAAACCAAATTGTGAATTAGACAACAGATCAAAACTTCTTACAAATTTTTTGGTACGATCATAAATTATTTTTTCGAGAATTTTGGGAAAAGATGACAAGAGAGATATGGGTCTATAATTACCTACGTCAGATGAATCTCCTTTTTTGTGAATGGGGACCACTCTAGCAATTTTCATCTTGTCAGGAACTATATCACTGACAAGTGATAAATTCATAATGTGTTCTACCAGAATAACAATTTCATTAATGATATCTTTTAATAAATCATTGCTTATGTCGTCATTTCCAGGGCTCTTTTTGCTTTTAAGATCTTTTACAATTTTTATGATTTCATTGACATTAGTTGGAATAAAGAATAAAGAATTTTGATTTTTATTCTTTAAAAAGCAAGTGCGGGGTATAGCGCTGGCAAGATTTGGACCAATGTTTGAGAATTATTCATTGAAACTTTTAGCTATGGCAGGATTATCTTCGACAACTTTATTGTTACATGTGTTATATATTATCTTTACATGTGTTATATTATTAGTATTACGAGCTTTCTTTTTATTCAAAACCTCGTTAATTATTCTCCATGTTTCTTTTGCGTTAGTTACACTCGATTCAAACTTGGAACAATAAAATTTCTTTTTTTTTTTGGATCGTAAAAGTGTTGTTAAAGTGTTTTTATATTTGACATATTTTGCACGAGTTGCGTCGTTCGGATTTGCACGATACCTGTAATACAATTTTTTTTTCTCTCTCTCTCTTAATGGATCTTAAAAGTGATTTTCTAATCCAAGGATTTCGTGGTTTTCTTTTATTATTTGGTTTATGTTTTACCAAAGGTATGCATTCATTAAGGGAATTGAGAAAAATACTCATGAAATTGTTGTAAGCTTTGTTTACATCGTTGGAAACCAATACTTCAGCCCAGTTAAATGAACTAAGTTTATCCTTTAGTCTCCTAATATTTTTGGGATTGAATTTACTTACCATTTTGATGGGGGAGGGTAGAAATTATTACTAAAGAAAGATAATATTCGTTCGAATATTGGACAATGATCGGATATATCAGACAAAATGACGCCAGAAACGGTTTCCCGTTCTACATTAGAAAAAATATTGTCAATTAAAGTGCATGAGTGCGGTGATAATCTAGTAGGTCTAGTTATCATGGGGATAAATGAAAACGATAACAGGGTTTCAAAAAAATCTTGGGAAAAAAGATCATCTTTGTATTTCAAGAGATTGACATTAAAGTCGCCCATCAAAAAGCAGTGTTTGTTTTTAAGCGAAGGATTTGAAAGCAATCGCTGTATTTCAAGTAAAAATGCATTGTGATCAGATGAAGGTGGTCGATAAATGGTGCCCACAACTAAGTTTTTCCTGTTGGGTAATATGATTTCAGTAAAAACTGTTTCCATTGTTTCATTCATCAAATTTAGTTCATTAAGTACTATGTATTGAAAATTTATTGGAACATAAAGCGCTACTCCACCTCCTCGCCTACTTACTCTATTATTAAAGATTAAGTTATGTTTGGACAGGGGATTTATAGTGTGAGGGTGTTCCTTAAACCGCGTGCCACACCGACCCCGTCATCATCGTCACTAAACCTGATTGGGAAGATTTTGGGGGAATGATCAGTCGAAGGAACGGCCGCTTTCCGTGGAGACCCCTGACTGCTGACGGCGAAAACAGCTGTGCCCTCTGTCGTGGTCCCTCCCCATAGACATATAATCAAGAGATCAACAACTCAGTAGGGCGAGTAGCAACTTGCATGTGCAACCCATACGCCGACCCACGTGAGGTATCTATGGTGGCCCTGAAGTGCGCTCGACAACAGGTCATGTGCGACGTGAATTTCGCATCCCAGGTCCGTCCTGAACTTTGCATCCCAAGTCATGAAATTCACGACCCGCGATGTGAAATTCATGACCCGTGGCGCAAACTTTGCATCCCAAGTCGTGAAATTCACGACCCGCGGTGCGAAATTCAGGGCCCGTGGCGCGAACTTTGCATCCCAGTCCTGAATTTCGCACGACTTGGGATGCAAAGTTTGCGCCCCAGGTCATGAATTTCATGACCTCGGATGCGAAGTTCAGGACCTGGGATGCGAAATTCACGTCGCACATGACTTGTTGTCGAGCGTACTTCAGGGCCACCTTAGGTATCTCCTAAATACGACGCTCTGTTATCTTTGTTTACATAGTTTATCCATGCCATGCTCTTACGAGTTGTCATGCTTTCTGTAGTGTACATCGAGGCAATACACTTAATACGAGTAACTCCGATCGAGGTGAGTATGATTATAATTGCGATTAAATCTCGGGAATTCGAACACACTATAAAAAGGATCATAAACAGCTTTTTGAATACGATACGGTTAGAAAGGGTGTGTAGGCTGATGTATCATTGAGGTCTGTATTTTTATGAACGGTGATAGATCACTTGATTGCGTGCAGAATGTTGTGGCTCGCGCGTGTAGTGCAACGTACAATTAGAAGCGTAAAGGTGCTTTCACACATGATGCGCGATGCGACAGTGTGGTAACACCAGAGTGGATTTATAGAGAGAGTGACGCAAACGGAAGTCGTTTCTGATTGGTCAGTTATTTCATGGAGCTCAAAATAGTTCCCTCGGCTGATTTTCCACTCCAACAGCATCTGTGGTGATATGATACATGTACTGAAATTCCGGTAAGTCGATTTTTCTCTTTTCGTTTTATGGTTCTGATACCACATTTTCCCTGAAAAATATTTTTCTAGGACAGTGGTATAACTTGTATATCGATTAAGTCTGATCCTGTGTAGTTTGCGTAATGTTTTTCCAATGTAAATTAATGCCGGTTTAACAAATCAAATTTTCATGTTCTTTTAGGGAGAAAAATGACGATTAAAGTTTATTTTCGCATTTTCTGTCAGTACTGATGGTAATGATGTGTTTGAAAAAAATATTTTCATAATATTTTCAAGGTTGCCATATTTTAAATTTCGTTATTTTCAACGAAAATAGCGTAAATTTAGATTAAAAAAACAGACATGGAAATACTGCATGAGGGGCCACTGGAATATTAAGGGAACTAATTTGATTTTGTGGCTAGCGCCGCCCACTGCACTGCCAACCCGGGCAAAGCCGAGGCTAAGCGGGCGCGCGGGCGGCCTAGGGCTAGCCCACTAGTGGAGAGATCAGTGGGCTAGCCTAGCCTAACCATAGGCCCTAGCTAGGGCAGGAGCCACAGCCCATGCTGAAATTTGGGGCTTCGTGCACACATTTCAAATTTCTTGAGCCTGCTCTTGTAATGATAATTTCAGTTTGCCTGAACGAAAGTAAAGGTCTAAATTAGTTAATATTTAAATCAAAATCCCAAGCATTGCCCAAGCCAGTCCCAGCCGCGAAATTTTTTTCCTACGACAGTTTCGCTCCTTGCGCGTGCGCACATGGTCATTCTCCGCGACTTCATAAATATTCATATATACGTCATTGCGCCATTAATCAACGCATGCGCACATGGTCATTCTCTGAGACGACCTCACAAAATATTCGTAGGTAGCTACGTCATAATGCCATAAAGCATAAATGCGCGCTTTGCTCCTCTCTAGAATTCTGTCTGTGATGAGATTTGTGCGCGTGCAAACATTAACTCATAGTTCAGTTCTTTTTTTTTAAGTATCACATTGATACTTTTATTCTTAAGAATTTAGGGCCTATTTTAGTTTTTAGAATAATTAAAAATACATGTACAATATGAGAAAGTTTTGCACTGGGCAGAATTTGTAAAGTATGATGATTGGTTTACTCACCCTAAGATGGTTAAAAAGTAGAATTACGAACACCAACCTCAAATAGGATTAATCTTGTTTTCAAATTTCTGTCACATTCCTTTCCACTCGTCATGTGTTCCCACTCCCCTGGCGCCCCCCCCCCCCCCCCTCTCTCTCTCTCTCTCTCTCTCTCTCTCGCTCTCTCTATTTCTCTCGCCCTCTTTGTATTTTTTAATCAAACCACTGAATTATTGATGAAATGATTGAAACATTTTATTTTCATTGTTATTTGTAATCTACACCTTTTATGAATCAGTAAAGGGAATACAATAAAACCCAGGTTGCATGTTCTTATCGTGGTCAACATAAAATATGGTTGATCTTGTGACAACAAAATCTGACATGTAGATCGTCACTTGCATATGAGCTAAAACCACTTTCACTCGAATAACAATTATGATATACAGTTAATATATAAATATACACATGTTTTATGGAACTAGATAGATTCTCTACTGCATGGAGCAGTTAGAATTAATGCCTCTGCCCTGTTACGAGATAAGAATGATACGTGACCTTTAACCTATGACCTCTTGACGTTTCTGGTTCTTTATTCCGTTCCACAAAATCATCAATGACGGTTCTCTGTAATCAACAATGAAACAACAATAATAAATACATTATAACAATTCGCATAAGGTTACTTGCACTATATAGGTAATGAGGATGGCAGTAACCGCATTGAATATACACATGTACGCATCAATTTACTACAGTCCAACATGTATGATATAAATCAGAAATATATGTTAGGCCTTAAACTGATCCCTAATGAAGCTTTTAGCAAAAAAATTAATATTGACGTAAAATGATTAAAATAATCATATCCAGTCAAGGTATACCAAAGCCTAATTTACATTACCATAACGTTACTCAGTCTGCTTTAATAATAATCATTGGACAGCCTAACTAAATAAATGTTAGCTTTATGAGAGCTTGGTGCATTTATTCACTAGGAATGTTGTATGTAAAACTTACGCATAAATTATGCCCTTGTGCCCTATCACATTTAATGCTTTATTGCAATACAATATCTATCCTAAGCACATTATATACACTATATACACCTCTTGTTGATCCTCATACTCTGGTATAGGTCCTAATTAATACATCTTTCTGAAAGGAACTATAAATGGCAACAGCTAACTATCTAAAGCAACCAATAACTCAATCATTGTATCAGTTTATGGTTTATGGATGGTTTCCTTGTTCCTAGTCTATTATTACTTCAACAAACACACCCTTATTTATTGTGCAAGTAGGCCTAAATGCACTCTATGATATGACACCGTTCAGCCTGTACACTCGAGCTGATCATTCAAAAAGGGCTTCATTTACACAAACTCAGCGCGCGAAGAATGACCTGATTAATGGTCTCAGGACGTACATATGAATATTTATGAGCTCTCGGAAAATGACCATGTGCGCACGCGCAAGGAGCGAAAATGTCGTAGGAAAAAAATTCTCGCCCAAGCCAAGACGAGGGCAAGGCCAGGCCCAAGGCCAAGAAAAGACTTAGAGTTTTTTAGTCCAAATAACGTTAGACCTGGATCCAGACCTCTAGTCTCTAGAAGACTAGATATCTAAGTTCTGTTCAACTAGTTCCAGATCTACTGAAGATCAACTGAATTTCAGTGTTTGTTCAATAACTTGGTTGACCAAAACTGAATCAAAGTCAGAAATTGTTACAATTTCACATGCAGAATCCGTATACTCCAGTAATGTCGTGCTTCTGGTCATGCTCATTTCTTGTGCACACTTGTTTATGCCTGCGTAAGAAAAAACATTGCACAAATGAATTGTCAAATGAAATTTTTGCATCTCTTGCTTTGTTACAAAATACAAAGTTTGAGATTCTTGATTAACTATATCAGGCTATAGGGGGAAAAAACGAGTCCTTTGGCAGGATTGATGTAATTTAACCATCATTTATGATTTAGGACAGTGCACTGGACCACAAATCCACTGGTATCTACTAATAGTAGTTAGGCCTACTAGTAATTATAAGACTCAAACCCTCACGTAGTGCATATGGATGATTTAGACTATGGTAGTAATCTCAACGAAATATGAAATGATAACTTCGTTGTTCATTGTTACTTTTTTCAATTTATTTTTTATCTTTTTTTTTTTTTTTTTTTGTTGGCTACACTTAAATTTACACTTAAATTGCATGTATTGGAATGCATGTTCATCAGTTTTTATACATAAATTCATGATGAAGTAAACATAAATTTGATAACATTCCATTATTCTTCCACTGACTGGTATAGTTTTATCCACTTTTAATTATGTACTAACTACTACTTGATATTTATTGTTTTACAAGATGCTGGACAATAGAGCTGACACAGACTGAAGATACAGAACTCCGCTTCATTGGAGGCAGGATATTCCATGAAAGAAAGGTCGGCAGGTGTCATGTTAGCTTTGTCAGTTTGACTTCAGCATTTGGAGGTAATTTTGCAGACTGATATTGCACTATTAAGCTTCTTTCTTATGCACAGATCATATCATGAGTATAACAATCTCTATCTGATGAATATGTAACCAGCATCATAAGACCAATTTATAGTGTGTGAAATCTTACATTACCTTGGCTAAATTTCTTTTAATATTTGAATGGTTCTAATGATTTCTTTCCATTATAGATTAATCTACTTAGTCATTTCATTATCAGTTGTTTAAAAAAATTCTAGTGTACAGAAATTTAAACATAGGCTGGTTAACAAGTCAAGTTTTCAGTAATGAAAGGAGCTGAAAGCATGAATAATTTGATAATATTAACTTCTTTGTTTTCCTTTTATTTCCTAAGCCCTTCCCTTATCTTTCTATCTTTCTCTCTGCCCTCCTCTCTCTCTCTCTCTCTCTTCATCTCCTGCCTTCCTTTACTTTCTCCTCTTTATTCATTTTTTTCTTTTGCAGATCAAAATCAAAATGATGCATGCTACAAGGAATCATCACATCACAATCTTTGGAAAAGACAGAGAGAAACGTGCAGCGATTCATATCTGCAGAGGGCAAGAAAATAGACCAAACACAGACTGAGCAGAGATACAATACAAACTGCCAGCTCCAGCCCAAATAATGGTGGAATTTCAGGCAGCAAGTGTCCATGGCATTAGCCTAAAATTTAGCTTTGGCATAGACAGAAATTTCGAAAGGGGAAGGGGAAATATTCCCATATCTCCACCTTTTTTGCTTCTTCTGGTTGACAAAGAATTCTCGAGTTAAAGGACTTTTATCTCCTTCCATTACATTCTCTTTCATTTGAGTTTTTCCCCTTTTTGAGTTTCAATACATATTTCTTCCTGATAATATTGAAGGGTATTGTCAAGAGCAAATAGGAGATGCCCTCTCCAAATTTTGAATCTGATTTGGATTCATTATAGTTTAAAATTTGACATTAGGCCAGTCAATTACATCTTAAAACTTTTGGCATCAAGCCATAAAATATTTCAAAGAAGGGTAGGGGCATCGAGCTAAATGTTTTTATGTAATGTTCAATACTTACTGATTATGTTTAAGCATTTGCACTACATTAGAAATTAGCTCATTTCGATTTTAAATGACAATATTTATGTAAAACTATCATGTTGCCAAATTTACAACAATATTCCAAAGAATAAGTGAAAAATGAATGGTTTTACTCTTAAAGCATCAGGCAGCCGCCTTTACCAAACAAAGAAAATAAAAGAAAAGTTGTGTAATTTTTTCCTTCTTTATCCTAAATGGAAATGTAGTGGGATCTAAAACTTTACAAGTATCTTACTGTGGCTTAAAGCAATATAAAGTAAAGCTTTTGTGGCAGATTGGTTGATACTTGCAAATGTGGGCTACTAACTTTAAAGAGAAATTAGGGTCTCTTATGAAACTAAGAAATTACCTGAAATGATTTTTTTATTATGTGTAGAACACATGCATTTTTTCCTTATCTTATTTTTTTGCTATGAAAATTTTGATTTTCCATATGACATAACTATGTAATTCATAGGTACAGAAATTGTGTGACCAAATGCAGTAATTTTTGTTGCATGTTATTTTAAAGTATACGAAGTTATTTCATACTAATCCATGGCCGTACGCAGGGGAAGGTGGGGGGATTTTGAAAACAGGAATTTTGAAAACATGTTTTTATTGAAAATTTTCTCAAAATCTACCAAATCCTTCATTTCAATTTGACTTTATACTGAAGTATCCTCATGACCAGCTCGGTCGCTTTGTTCTCTAGCTGTCAAGTTTTTTTTTCAAAATTTTTCACGTCTCACCCCCCCCCCCCCGGAAAATTTCTGCATACGCCCAGGTACTCATCTCATTTTTTTGCCCTCAGCCAAGTGAAAAAATGTCTTGCTTTGATGGCATGAACAGAAAAATCAAGTATTTCAGTATCATTGAAATCCAAGCAGTATACTTGAAAATGAATTACGACCTTTCTTGCTGCAATAGGGTGTTGGTCAAACTTTCACTGATATGTTACTCACATTCATCTTTTGTTATAACAAAATGAAGATAAACTTCCTCTTTGAAGTGGAAGCCGATATGTTGTATCAAAGTGCTATGAACACTGATACAATCGGATCGTTCATCCTCAGTAATTGACTTAGAAAGTAGCAGTTTATCATTAGTTGCTACTGGTCAATATGTGAGCAGTATCCAAGCTGATTTTCATAAACATTGCCAAAACTAGGTACTGCACTCATGGATGGAAATCTGTCTTGAAAGGTGAGGGGAAAGCATAAGAAATTCTAAGAGGTGTCACCTTATATATGAAACTTTCACTGAAAAGCAGAAAAAAATATTAAGCTCACCCCCCCCAAAAAAAAAAAAAAAATATGGGCTCGGGAGGGAGCTACATTTGATAAAATGCCTCCACTTTCCAAATTGTGAGGACACGATTGTGAGGGCATGCCCCCCCCCCCCCTTCGGATTCCTGCCCTAATGCAAATGTTGAAATTAAGTTGTTTTGTATGCAAAATTAATGTACTCGAGTAAATGAACCCAGTTTGTGCTTATTTTGGTGGCGGGATTATAAAAATACGGTTAAAGTTGCCCCTTTAGCAATCGATATGTAAGAATTGTATTGATTCGTTGATAATGCTTCGTTTAAAGTAATTTGGTTATGTAATTTATGTTAAATAGAAAGTCAGGTAACGCATGACTACTTTACTACTCAACGGGTTCCAGCTGCTCTGACCTCCTACTACTTTGAGGTAGGCAGCGCCTCCACTCACCACTCCTAAACACATACTCACGCACTGCACACACACACCCGCACACGCACACACACACACACACACTCAATAACAGAACCTATTCTACATACGCAGATACAACTAATGCACATCTTAATAAACCCTATGAGCTTCTAATAATAATTCAAATATTAAAGTGATTTTAACAGTATATTCTACACCTGTCACGGTATTATGCAACTTTCTGTAAATTATTTTATTGTTCTGTACTTGTCTTGTGAATTTCGCGTTGTGCCTGTGTATAATTTTGTTCTACCTTGTATTTTACTGCCTCAGCAGAAAATATCCTAGGTTTTATCTGTTTATATGTACTTTTACGTTGACGAATAAAGTATGTATTATGAAAAGAAAAATTCCCTTCCCCATTCATTTTTTGGGGGGGTGGGGTGGTTGATAGAAAATGCATTTGATTAGAGACATTGAATTAGATTTAGCATTTAATAAATGATTCTGTCATAATTTGTACAAAAAAAACCCTGCAAGCTAAAAGTTTGTCATATATTTCAAGAATACTTTGTGAAGAGGGGTGTGTCTTTCAACGCATATTTAGGATTGGGGAGGGGGACATTTAGCGCAAGTGTTACGTCCAGAAAATCGGACATTGGCAAAATGCAAGAGAGAGAAAAAGAATGATCTGAAGAAATTATAGACGTAGTGATAAATATAAAAAAAGAGAGAGAAAAGGAAAAAAAAAACGTGGAGAGTTTAATTAAGTTGAATGACAGAGAGTGAGAGGAACAAAGCTATTGAAATCATTTTAAAAGAATTATTTAACACTATACGAATGCAGACAAAACCAACCAACTGAAACCAAATATTGAGGAAATGAACTGCCCGGGGGGGGGGCACGCGCCTAATATGATATACGGGGGTGTGCCGCTGAGATGGGTCCCTTTTTTGGAAGAAATCCCTAAACATGAGGTACAGTTTTGAGTCGGAATATCCCTAAACATGCCCCTCACTTTTAAAAAATCAGCAAAATCTGTTGTTAAGAGTATAAATCCGAGAGTCGGCAAATCCCTAAAAACATGCCCTCAATTTTTGTCTCGCCTGCGTAGCGGAGCGAGACATAGGTATCACTATTTCCGGTGTCGGCGTAGGCGTCGTCGGCGTCGTCGGCGTCGTCGGCGTCGTCGTCAACAATTGTGTTGTACACCCAATAACTTTCTATAGCTTTAAGGTGGGATCACCAAATTCATACCAGAGGTCCATCTCTTGAAGGCGCAGGTCAAGTTCGAATATGAGTCGAATTTGAATAAGGTCAAAGGTCAAAGGTCAATGAACTTTCCATGACTGGCACTGTGCTATATTGTACACACAATAACTTTTTATACCTTCGAGGTAGGATTGCCAAATTCATACAAGAGGTCCATCTCTTGAAGGTTCAGGTCAAGTTCGAATGTGAGTTGAATTTGATTAAGGTCAAAGGTCAAAGGTCAATGAACTTTTCATAACTGGCACTGTGCTATGTTGTACACCTAATAACTTTCTATAGCTTTGACGTGGAATCACCAAATTCATACCAGAGGTCCATCTCTTGAAGGCGCAGGTCAAGTTCGAATATGAGTCGAATTTGAATAAGGTCAAAGGTCAAAGGTCAATGAACTTTCCATGACTGGCACTGTGCTATATTGTACACACAATAACTTTTTATACCTTCGAGGTAGGATTGCCAAATTCATACAAGAGGTCCATCTCTTGAAGGTGCAGGTCAAGTTCGAATGTGAGTTGAATTTGATTAAGGTCAAAGGTCAAAGGTCAATGAACTTTCCATGACTGGCACTGTGCTGTGTTGTACACACAATAACTTTCTATAGCTTCGAGGTGGGATCACCAAATTTATACCAGAGGTACATCTCTTGAAGGCACAGGTCAAGTTTGAGTATGAGTTGAATTTGAATAAGGTCAGAGGTCAAAGGTCAATGAACTTTCCATGACTGGCACTGTGCTATGTTGTACACACAATAACTTTCTATACCTTCGAGGTAGGATTGCCAAATTCATATGAGAGGTCCATCTCTTGAAGGTGCAGGTCAAGTTCGAATGTGAGTTGAATTTGATTAAGGTCAAAGGTCAAAGGTCAATGAACTTTTCATAACTGGCACTGTGCTATGTTGTACACCTAATAACTTTCTATAGCTTTGACGTGGAATCACCAAATTCATACCATTTTTCAAACAATAAGTTTGCCATAACACCTTAATAATTAATTTAATTTTACAATTTTACTCACATTATTATCAGTTACATTCTTTTTCACTAACATTCATTTCCTTACTTGCATGGAAATAATTATAGCTTCATAGTATTAACAGCATTCTTAGTGTTATCTGATTTCCTAGGGATAAAGTAGGCCTATACCATTATTGCATATGTAAACTGTCAGAACCACAATTCACCCCCTAAACTGCTGACAGCCTCAGAAGTCATATAGCATAGTTTTGACATGCAGTCTCTTCATGACTGCAATATGCAGGCGAGACAACGCTTGGCGTTTGCCTTGTTAAGTAAGTCTGTTCTTTAGAGTAGGCCTTCACATTCGAGGTGCAAAATCCCTAATAATGGATGCCCTTTTCTACCAAAATGACCCTTAAAGATTGGGTACGGATATGAAGGCTTCAGCGGCACACCCCCGTCGGAACCAAATTCGAGTACCTCTCCCCTCCCCCCCCCCCCCCCCCCCCTCCCTCCCGGGATGAACTGCCGTCTGCAAGAATAGATTTTATTCAAAGTGATTATCAAATGAGTTTATATTAACCCTTATCAAAAATAAAACTGAAAGAGAGAGAGAGAGAGAGAGGAGGGGATGATCAGACACACAAGGAAATGAATTTGAGCATATCAGTTTAGTGTATGCTGACAAAATTCAGAATTATGAATAAAAGAATTTGAAAACAGTTGTGGTAACGAAGAGCCGCAGAGGAATGATAAGTAAATGCCATTGAGGCTCAAAACAGAAGACCTTTTTCACCGGAATCAAATATTGAGATTTTGTGCTGCATTTCCTTCATTCGGGAAGCTTTATACATGCTGTCAGTAAAAACTGGATACAATGAAATATCGTCTTGCAAGCTGGCAGCAAGGCACTTTCGTTCTATTCATGTAGTTAGCAGACGATGCAACAGACTGGGAGGGAACTATTTTGATCCACATGCTTGACCTTTGACCGCGCGCCTCATAGCTTGTACATGCGCGTGACGCCACTCTCTCTATAAATCCCCTCTGGGTAACACACTATGGCGCCACACTGTTTCGTCTTCACACATGGTGGGACTTTGTGTCACCACATATGCTAATGAACGCGCATTAACGCGTCAACTCTCAATAAGAGAGCATTATTCTCTTAGCACTTTATGTTCTACTACACTGCAAAAAATTAGCCGCAAAAATTAAGGTGGAAAGTCGTGCAGCAAGTTGCCACCCAATTACCGTAATTTTTACGGTTGGACTGTATTGTAATTACGGCTAACCACTGTGTATTACGTGATGATTACCGTTATTTTAACGGTTGGCCCATTTTATTTTATTTTACCGTTAAAATAACGGTAATCATTACGTAATATATAGTGGTTAGCCATAATTTACAATACAGTCCAACCGTAAAAATTACGGTAATTGGGTGGCAACTTGCTGCACGGCTTTTCACAGTAATTTTTACGGTAATTTTTTTACAGTGTACAATCTATTTTTACTTTGATTTCTGTTTGTTATCTTCCATTTCTGTAGTTTCCCAATGTCATCATTTTTTCATATCCTCTTGAACTCATTTCCTTTCCGCACAATCTCCGGGTTCTTCCGTATGGTGGCCCTGAAGTACGCTCGACAACAGATCATGTGCGATGTGACTTTCGCGGCCAACTCTACTCCCCAGTCGCGACCCGTTACGCAAAATTCATGACCCGTGACGCGAAATTCACGACCCGGGATGCGAAATTTGTGAACCGGGATGCGAAATTCATAACCCGTGACGCGAAATTCATGGTCCAGGATGCGAAATTCGCGACTGGGATGCAAAGTTTGCGACTGGAACGCAAAGCTGGCCGCGAAATTCACGTCGCACATGACCTGTTGTCGAGCGTACTTCAGGGCCACCATACTTCCGGGGTTTAGAATGCTTCTGGACCACTTCTGTTATAGAGCGGTCCTACATGTAGAGTGCTCTAGCGAGGAACCAGTCCAGAAGACCACGATGATCTGGACTACTTTAAATTTGTCTGATGGAGCGCTTCGTGGGAATATTTCACAAAGCTGTGAGTAACACGACTTTATCATGTTTATGAACGACTGAACTATGAAGCGCCAAATGGGATACCCAAACTATGATATATTTCACCATTAATCTGAATTAAACTGTACTTCAAAATAAAAACATGTTTACTTCAGAGGCGTCGATCCTGAGGGGGGGGGGGCAGGGAGGCAGTTGCCCCCCCCCCCCAAGAAAATTTTTCGGGGGGGCAAAGATATCATTTTGCCCCCCCCCCCCCAATAATTTCCCAAACAAAAAAAAAAAGAAAAAAACGAAAAAGAAAAAAGAAAGAGAAAAGAAAGGAAAAGGAAGTGAAATGAAAGCGTAAAACAAGAAAAAAGAAAGAAAATGGGACACTGGGAAGCGCTCGCTCGCATTTAAGTATCTTAACCAATGCCGATGATAATTACTATTCTCATGAAAGGAAATCGGTTTGCATCTTGTGTTTCTATCTAATGTTATACTATTCTTCTACTCATAGGAAGTAATATAACCAAACAAGATATCACTTCTAGAAATCGAGCGGCCAGTTGACCTAAAAATGGATAAACTTTCAGGAGATAACGGTATGGATAAAAAGAAAAACGCAAAACAAAAACATATTTTTCGTTAACTCGCTCGCTATATACTCTCGCTGGTAAAAGCTAGATACAAGATGATTTCGAGCAGCAAGTAGCTTAGTATAACAGCGAGATTCCAAAATATCATTATATTTGGGCAGCAAGGTGGTTGACAAAGATTTTGGGACGAATCCATATAATTTTGCCGGGATCGGTCGTTGACTTTGCTCGCTATTGTAGAAACAGAATGGATTCGGACTGCAAGCGAGGTAGCTAAAATAGTGTCATATTCGGCACACAGGTGATCGGATGTATTATTTAGATATCATTCAGGCATGACAGATTTATAGTGTATTCTGATTATAATGATGATAATAATATTCCGTTCTTGTATAGCGCATATCACATTTTTATCACATTATTATGATGACGAAATAACACTTCTATCATATGGAAAAGGGTATATTTTTCCTCGCTCGCTGCGCTCGCTCGTTTCATATTAATGGTTTTGAAAAGCAAACGAATTCGGTGAGATGAGACCGAATAGATAATGTAGATATTTCATTGGCTCACAGCGTAATTTGCCGAAGGGTTTACTACATCTACCATGAAAAACAGTGTGTGCTTCCTCGCTCGCTTCGCTCGCTCGTAATATTAAAAAGTAAAGAGTGGTTTTGGGGGCAGCAACAATGGACCAGCGATGTGACAAAATAGAGTTCATATTTGGCAGCGAGGTAACCATATACATACATATTAGGTATCATTTATGCCTATATGATAACTAAACCCTTCTCTCATAACAAGAAATTTGTTATTTTTTGCTCGCTCGCTCACAAAATTGAAAAAAAGCAGGATGCTTCACATTATTTCCCCAATTTGAAAATGCTTCACGTTAATATAGGCCTATGTTATATATATATATATAAATGTGTGTGTGTGTGTGTGTGTGTGTGTGTGTATGTATGTGTGCGAGGGTGTGTGTATGTACAAATAGTAGCCGTGGGTTCATCTCCGCTTGGTCGTCTTGCCCGGGGTCTTGCCCCCCCCCCCCCCCCCCCCAATCCGAAAAATGGATCGACGCCTCTGGTTTACTTCACATTGTTTTCGTAATACTTATGTTAATCTACATGGATATTTTAACTTTATCTTCTGTGATTAAAAAAGATTGAAAATCCCATTAAGCTTTTAAGATTCAAGTTATACGTGAATTCATACGAATCAATTCTTATAAATTTCATGCGCACAGCTTAAAGACGCGAGGTCGTGGGCTTTCGTGGGGAATTCGACACCATGGGTGCTTACCCAGTAACAGGTGTTGTCCATCACTGTGAGTTTTATGACCAACAGACCTTATGTAATGCTCTGTATCTTCACCCTTTCCCCATATGGCAAAGTCATTATCTCACTTTCCCCTGGCCCGAGAATGCCCGAAGCAGGCCGAAGAATGTTTGTGGTGGGACAGCTTGTTTTGCTGTGCTCAAGAAATGTAGCTCTAGTACAGGTATTTTTCACAAAGTCTGGTGTCAGCAAATTATGATCCATTCCCCATGAAAACCCACGACCTAGTGTCTTTAAAGTTTGTGAAACTCCTCCCCCCCCCCCCAAGCGGTTTAGTGTAGGATTTGGAGATTATCGAATTGATAAGATATTCACTTACTTTCCCAAAAAAAGTTTCACACAGAAACGAGTATATGGAACTACAAACAAATCTGGCATGAATGTTCGGCCCGATTTTTCAGCCTTTTCCTATCATATTTCCAATATGAGGGCATTTAAAGAGCAATCCTTCCTAGGGGACATTTTTGCTATGATATTCGTCATAACTGACATGAATAGAGCCAGGGCAGCGCTACGGGGGGCAGGAGGGAGAATGCCCCCCTGTGATTTTTCAGGTGATAAAAAGGGGGAAAGAGGAAAAAAGAGAGAGAAAGAAGAAAGAAAAGGGTGGGAAAAGAGAGGCCTGGGACTTGCAACTCTAATTATAATATCCCTATTTCTTCATTTAAAACGTCAATAAATTCACGTATGGGTCATCTCGCCCCCCCCCCCCCCCCATCAAAATACCCTGGTGCCGCCCCTGAATAGAGCTCACAAACCTTTCCCAGAACTCGGGCTTCTCTTCAATGTCCGATGTGTAATACCAATTACAACTTGCGCCTGCTCAGTAAATATTCGATTTTCTATCACGATATGGTGTCAACATGAAAGAGGAGAATAGAAAGGGTTTTTTTTTTTAATGACAGACATAGAAATGATTCTGAATCATTTCTGGTCTATTTAAAATCATAAAAAACGAAAATGCAAGAGGCAACAAAAGATTTGGGAAAAATGGATACGTACGGTATTACTTCAGATTCTCTAAAGAAAATCGACTGTGCGTTTGAAATGAAAAAAAGTGATGTTTGTTGGATGATTGAGTAATTTACTCACTGGCCTTTTTATCAAGATTTTTCTTTATGAACAGTTTGTTAACTGCAAGCCGAAACCAGGACTGAGTATAATTTGCAATAACACTTTAAGCCAATAATCGGTAAGTTGTCAGTTCAAACAAGCATGCATTAATCATGTTAATTCTATCACTATATAATCTGCATATTTAGTATATTATGCTAGTAATGCACAGACTATTGTGGCTTAAGATATATTATTTCAACAAGCCACAATAGTCGGATGCAAACCCCTAACATTACTTAGTCGTATAGTTTTCTAGAAGGATAGCAGATTTGAAAAAACCTTCAGTTTGAGCAGCCATTAATTAGCTTTCAAAATGCATATCGAATACGATTCTCTATAGTCATGATAGTGGTGTACTATTTTACCAAAAAACTTTCCAGTGCAACCCCTAAGCAGGGGTTTCTGAAAAGAATATAGGCTAGACACTATGGACGGACTAAGACTAAAATTATTTTGACGAATTCTTATGTTAAGGTTGGATTCAACATTTTTAGTGTTGAATCCAAAATGTTCGAAGTGTTAATCTACCATTCTGAATATTGTAGTCACTACTCCACCCTTTTAAATGTTGATTTAACATTTTAGTTTTTAGAGCGTAACCATTGTAAGCGGCCTAATCCGTCCGATGGCCAGTCCTCCCCCCTGCTAGAAACTTTGAACAACAGACTGAAACAATTTATGCATCAAGTTTATGATTGCAAATATATAATCTGGTTATTCTCAAGACACGACTGTGTCGATATAGAGGATATCTTTGACCCAGTACAGACCTTTTCTTAGACTGGTTTTCTTACTCATAACCATTGCTTGAGTAGAAGATTATATAGTCCAGTTTGCATAATATAGGCCAGACACTCTATAGTGATTTATTCGAACAATCCATGCACTCCCGGTACGAATGCATACATTGATTACCTTGTATTCTGCAGACACGACTACATCGATGTAGACTGAACCATCAATGTCAACAAAGAAATCTAAGCCTGTTGCAACCCCCAAACAGTGTTGGGTAGAGTAGTATGTGGGCAATCACAAGTCAAAATTAAACAATCCATATTTCAATTTAATGAATGTATATTTTTTTACTTACCTGTGTAATTCACACACACGTCTGCATTAATATAGATGATATCATCGCTAGCTAATGAAGCATAGACTGGGTGTACCCCCAAGCAGTACTGAGTAGAGTAGTTAGCAAGTAGGATGAAGGCTAGACTTCCGCAGGTGTAGGTATCACAGCGAACTATGCTGTTAGCTGCGTCCGTGGCATCCACAGTCTTTGTAAACTCCGACCCTCCATCAAAGGGACCCAGCCCTAAGGGATCCAGCCTTGCGTTAACTGTCACGGTGGCATTGGTGATCGTAATGGTGTTCAGAGAGTTTTCGTTACAGCCGCCATCGTCGGGGAATGTAGGTTTACATGGTTCAGAAAAGTTATCTTTATTTTTTTTTTAAAGATAACAATGAATAGGCTAGAATATTTCAAAATGTGTTCATCAAATTTATATTCTTTGCGTTTAAGTTTGTTTGTAAAAACATTCCTATTGATATTGGTACTGATTTCTTTACACCTCCCCCACCCCTCCCTCCGCGGTGATCCATCAGACAAAAATGTGTAACTTTATGTTGGTACTCAGCTGAAAGAACCCTAAAAAAAAGTGTAAAGAATACTTCAGTGTATGATTAAACAACGACCTTTTAAAGGAGAATGCAACCCAGACATCAGTGTACTTCCAGTTAATGAAGAAGAACAAGTAGAGTAAAACTGTTCAAGTTTTACTCTACAAACTGTTCAAGAGTTTAATATGAACTTTGAAAGTTTAAGTAAATCCTTATCATGGGGATCCTTGAATTGGCAACTTTGCCAGCATCTGTGATGTCATCGTGGACAACTCTCCATTCATTTTGTACACACAGTGTAACATTTTCTTTTATTTTCGAGAAAAATGAAAATTCTTTTGATTTATTGTTTGAGTATGACATGGCTACATCAATTCTGCAAGCATTTTGGGAAGAATTATGTTCATTCCTGACTTTAAATTTCATATAATTCCATTTTTCTGAAAAATTATGTACAAAATGAATTGAGAGCTGTCCACGATGACATCACAGATGCTGGCAAAGTTGCCAACTCAATGATCCCTACAATCATGACAATGGAGATTTAATGAAACTTTCAAAATTCATAACTCTTGAACAGGTTGTCCGATTTTGCTCAAACTGTCAGTGTTTACTCTTCTTGGTCATCTTTATTCATTAAAAGCACATTGATTCCTGGGTTGCATTTTCCTTTAAAGCAAGGTTTATTTCGGGTTCCTCTCCCTTTCATCAGTGTTCATCTCAAATGTCAAATGGTCAAAACGGTATTTGTTTATACAAAAATCAGTCGGGTGTCCCCTGTATCAAACAGGGAATATGATAATTCATCATTCCTCGAGAGTTCATTTATGAATATGGTATGAAAAGTTTGTTCTGTCTTTTTCTTCTTCTTCTTCCTCTTCTTCTATCTTCTTCTTCTTCTTCTTCTATCTTCTTCTTTTCATTTAAATTTACTGTATCCTAGCTAACTGTATATCTGTTATATTGAAAATAATTAGAGTCTGAGGATTTTTACTGGAGAGAGATGCCTACCATTTATTGATATTTGTTCAGTACTCCAATATCAGGGTTGACGATCCCGAGGGTGATGGGGATACATCCTTTCCCCCCCCCCCCCCCCATATTTTAGATGGGGGATGGCCTGTAGGCTATTATCATCCCCCTGAAAAATAATAATTCATTCTTCTTTTTGATTTTTATAGTGATGACCAAAATCAAGAATTGAACATAAGGGAATTTAGTACTTGAGTACCTCCTATGAAACCACTCTTAAAGGGCAGGTCCGCCCTAATATGAAGTTGATTTGAATGAATTAGAGTAAAAATTAAAGAAGAAACAGTAAAAAAAAATCATCTAAATCTTATGTAGAGAAAGGATGTTACTAAAATATGAATTTTCAATTTTTTCGAGAAACAGTGAACGTTGTTCGTCCTCTTTCAAAGAGAAAGAAGGCATTTAAAATATCTTACACAAAGCCGGTTCTATTACTGTTCTTATGGCTGGAAATTGGTTTGCATCTCTTATCTCTGTCTAATGCCGTACTGTTCTTCAACTCATAAAATGTCTTTAATATAACTGCAAGGAATCGAGAAGCAAAGTGACCTAAATTAGATAAATTTTTAGGAGATAAGGGCCTGTGACCAATCATCTAGTTCTATCATACCCAGTATCATTAAACGGAGGATGACGATAAAATGTACCTTACTAAAATCTTGAGAATGGACTAACAATACATTAGAGCCTGCTCTCGGTATAAGAAATTCCATTATTTCTAGCTCACCCACTACGCTCGCTCATGAAATCTAGAAACAAGATGTTGGCACGCAGTCAGCACTAATATTCCAGCAGCGAGATGCCCAAATATCATTAAATCGAGGGTTTAGTGCAACAAAGGGCTTTCTGCATTTTGTGGTCAACATGAGGTTTTGATATCAAAATGATCAATAAGAGACCAGGAACCCATTGGTAATAATGGTTTCTCATACAGCAAACTTTGCTACAGCAGGATATCACCCGAAGTACTATGGCCATCTGCATTAGGTGACAGCCCACTTCACCGAGGGCCCGCGAGGCCGAAGGCCCGCGAGACCGGCTTTTTTTTTTTTTTTTTTTTTTTTGTATCTCATTTTCCTTCATCAGGTGCCGCGGTCGAGTGGTTTAAGGCGCCTTGTTGCAGCGGCGTAACAGGTGCCTGTTATCAGAGGGGGAGGGGGGCAGAGCCAAATGTTTCCCGGTAACTCCTTCTGGAATTAGTGGCGTAGCTAGGATTTCAGTTTAGGGGGCGGTAGTGAGCACGGGAAGCGCGCTCCCAAGGGGGTTCAGGGAGGGGGGAGTGTCCCCCGCGAGAAGCGCGGAAGCTCCGACGTTCCTTTGAATCGTTCCTTGTCTGCTCCCGCTCATCTTAATACGTCCTCTGCCTGTTATCGGGGGGGGGGGGGGGCCAGAGCAAAAATGTCCCGGTAACTTAGTCCAGAATCAGTGGCTTTGCTAGGATTTCATTTTAGGGGGCGGTAGTGAGCACGCGAAACACTTGCGAAACACTTAATACTGAGCGCGCGAAAGGCGCTCCCTATAAGGGGAGTTGTCCCCCTCCCCCACGAAGCACGGAAGCTCCGACGTTTTCTTCGAATTGTTCCTTGTCTGCTCCTGCTCTTCTTACGTTCTCTGCCTGTTATCGGGGGGGGGGGCAAATAATTCCCGGTAACTAAATTTAAAATCAGTGGCGTTGCTAGGATTTCATTTTAGGCGGCGGTGGTGGGCATGCGAATCGTGCGAAACACTGAGCGCGCGAAACGGGCTCTCTGGGGAGGGGGGGGAGGGTGCAGGGAGGGGGCGTTAATTTAGGGATCAAGATGTTAACATAATTTGAAGAGAACAGAGAGGGAGAGAGAGAGAGAGAGAGAGAGAGTAAGAGAGAGGGGGGAATGTCAACAGGAACGATAGGAAAAATTGAAAGTAAAATGAGCTGTGAGAAAAGTATAGAGGAAAAGAACTTGGAAGAATATCCAATTTATTTGAGCGTGCTCTGTGTCTATCAGTGGGTGGGATGAGTGTGTGCGTTTATATGCAAAATAGGGTTAGAATATTTCTTTTAAAAAAGAAAAGCTTGTAATTTGCAACAGCCCACTTCTGATGCGGCACAACTGTATTTTGGTTCATCAGTTCATTAAGAATTATGTTCTAATTGTTGTAACATTTTTTGGTTTCACCACGGTTGTGTAGATTTCTTCAGAGACTTTGGCAGGATTTCGTTAGACGATGAAGTGAGAGACGGGATGGGGTGTGCGATTACGTAGTATCATGGAAAGCATTTTTGCAAACTATTCCAAGTCTAATAAGTTAATACTCCGGCAGAAGCTGAAATTTTATCTCAGAAAATTGATATTAAAAAAAGGAATCAATATTAATGAATAGCTGAATGAATGAATGAATGAATGAATGATGAATAAATAATCTATATTTATTAATTGATTAAACCCTCGTAGCAAAGGGGGCGGGGGCAGTCGCGCCCCCCCCCCCCAAAAAAAAGCCAACAAAAAAAAGAAAGGAAAAGAAGGGGGAAACGTAAGAAGAGCAGGAGCAGACAAGGAACAATTCGAAGAAAACATGGGAGGTTCCGTGCTTCGTGGGGGAGGGGGAAACTCCCCTTATAGGGAGCGCCTTTCGCGCGCTCAGTATTAAGTGTTTCGCAAGTGTTTCCCGTGCTCACTACCACCCCCTAAAATGAAATCCTAGCAAAGCCACTGATTCTGGACTAAGTTACCGGAACATTTTTGGCTCTGGCCCCACCCCCTCCCCCCCCCCCCCCCTCGATAACAGGCAGAGGACGTATTAAGATGAGCGGGAGCAGACAAGGAACTATTCAAAGGAACGTCGGAGCTTCCGCGCTTCTCGCGGGGGACACTCCCTGCACCTCCCTGCACCCCCCCCCCCCTTGGGAGCGCGCTTCCCGTGCTCTCTACCGCCCCCTAAACTGAAATCCTAGCTACGCCACTAATTCTAGACGGAGTTACCGGGAAATATTTGGTTCTGCCCCCCTCCCCCTCTGATAACAGGCACCTGTTATGCCGCTGCAACAAGGCGCCTTAAACCACTCGACCGCGGCACCTGATGAAGGAAAATAAGATACAAAAAAAAGTCGGTCTCGCGGGCCTTCGGTCTCGCGGGCCTTCGGCCTCTCGGACCTTCGGTCAAGTGGGCGGACCCCCTGCATTAAACCCGTGTTTGCAACATAACTTCATTGCAAGGTTTCTCAAAATGACCAAAAACACAGATAGCCCTTTGTTGCACTAAACCCTCGAAATGTTAAGCAATGTTAAGGCAGCGAGTTGTTCGACTCTCCTCGAATTCTGCAGGAAGATTTACATAGAAATCATCTAGTACATTTGGGTGAGAAATCTACGGTGCGTTTTAAAGAAAATATAGCTGTTTTTTTTTTTTTAATCGGAAACAGAATGGCTTCGAACGGCAAATGCCGTTATATGCGGCAGAAAGATAATATTTAGAATATCTCAAAGATTTATGGTGTATATTTGGTTCCATGACATATGCTCCGCCGACATTATGCTCCACCGACAACTGCTCCGAAAAGTGCGACAAGTGCTCCGCGACAAATGCTCCGGGACAATTGCTCCGGCGACATTTGCTCCGCCGACATTTGCTCCGCCGACATTTGCTCCGAAATTACGAGATTTGCTCCGCCGACAATTGCTCCCCCGACAACTGCTCCTCCCAACTGCTCCGCCCAACTGCTCCGCCCAAATATGCTATGAAATTTATAACATAGTTTCTAGCCCTCGGTCGCTTTGCTCTCTGACATGAATATATTTTCTTTCAGGATCTCAAAACCTTTTATTAAATAACCCTTTCAAATGGGTTCAGAATTTGAAAAAAATTGTGCAGTTGTGTTTGCTTTGCTCGCTATCAAGTTTCACCTGCCTCTTACTAAATACTGTGCCCCCGGTATGGCCTATAATACAACATTTGCAAAGGCTAAACATTTTTTTAAAATCTTAACTTTTTGTCGCCTATCAGGCCTCGACTATTTCTCAATGGTTTTCGTTAATTACTCCCAATTTTAAAACTAAGAAAATAGAAAACTGTTTATCAATATGTAATTTCGATCTTCTCTACCATTGAATTTCAGTGGTCAATTGCCAAATTTATTGGGTAGAAAATTAAGAAATAATGAATTCGCCGCTTGGTCGCTTCGCTCCCTTGCTTGTACCATAATGTAGATACGTTTGGGCACTCGAAAGGGGGATCGGGGGCGCAACTTCATTGTTTTCCCCGGGCGCCATAATGCCTAGATACGCCACTGGTGGGTGACACTAACATTTTTTGAAATTTGATCAACCTTACAAAGTTGAGTTGTAGCAAGCATTTAGGTTCATGAGGAATCATTCCTGTTGAGTCATCTGATTCGTAAAAAGTCCTACTAACTAACGGCAATTGAATTACAGTGGCCATTTCATCATGACATTTGAAATCTACCATTAGAGAAAATTAGATTCAAAGAAAGAGAACAATTGGAAGACTTTATTATAAGAGTGGGGTTTTTTCGGCATCGATCTTATAACCAGTGTCGTACATTATTATTTCAAACTGTAATTCATCAAATCATTTTAGGATACTGAAACCAATAACTATTGATCTTAAAAGTGCCACCGAGATGGCGAGATAATTCAGGCCGAGAGGATGAGAAGACGGGATAAAAAACAGACATGACGAATTCTGAACCTCGGCAAGTCGACTTGTTTGAAGACAAGAAGACGAGATGAGGAGTTATCGAAATTCGGCAAGACGTTAAGTATGGGATGAGAAGACGATGGAGTAAAATTATCCGCCGAGCAGGTGTCGTCTATTCAGAGCATATTTCGGAGCAGGAACCATTGCATGTAATCCAAATTTACGATCTTCTATCTATTTTGTAATCGAGTGTTGGGGGTGCAGGGGAGGGTGTGTATGTGCGTTTCCATGGCAATTGCTCCCAAGGAAACCTAACACTAAGATTAATCCTTATCCTCATTAACCAAAACCAAAATTACAGCCCTAACCTTAACCGTTTGTCTACGGAGAAATTAAGAGAGGGGCAATTATCGCAGAAGCAAATGTGGCATCACCGTATGTGCGTGTGTGCTTCCTTAAGTTTTACAGAAGGTCGCAGGATGGGGAGGAGGAGGGGGTGGGCCTGGTCTGGCCAGGGGCAGCGGAGTGTCTTTCAAAGTTGGGGAGCACCAGCGAAAAGACGCACTTACAAAAGCTGAACACAAGAACAAAAACATACCTTACATTCTATTTTTAAAACTTTTAAGAGGCAATGTTGACATACCCCAGTATTTTTATCTTTGTTTGATAATAACTACTTTAAGTTTACTCTGATTACTCAAATACTAACTACTTTTTCTGAACGCTATGCCATTTGAAGTATTTAGAGTGACATATAAGAATAAAAGTAAGCTCTCAAATTCATTTTATGGTGTCGATAGAGCATTATTGTCACCCGTTCAAGTGTCGTGTCTTCGGAATATATTTCGACGGTGAAATTGTCGGCATTTCGGATCATATTTCGGCGGAGCAAATGTCGGCGAATCAATTGTCGGCGGAGCAAATGCAGCATTTCGGAGCGTATGTAGGCGGAGCAATGTCGGCATTTCGGAGCATATGTCGGCGGAGCAAATGTCGGCGGAGCAATTTTCGGCGGAGCAAATGTCAGCATTTCCGAGCGTATGTGTCGGCGGAGCAAATGTCTGCATTTCGGAGCATGTCGGCAAATGTCGGCGGAGCAATTGTCAGCGGAGCAAATGTCGCCGGAGCAATTGTCCCGGATCATTTGTCGCGGAGCACTGGTTCGCACTTTTAGGAGCATATGTCGGCGGAGCATATGTTGTGTCACCGTATATTTTCATGACAAAATTATATATACCTCTTCCATGAAAAAGAGTATGTGTTTCCTCGCTCGCTGCGCTTACTCGTATGATACAGAGCAGCTGTATACCTTTCAGATCTACAATTCATTAGAAGATCCTTAAATATTTCAAAAAAATTGAACGAGAGATCCCTTTCTTCATTCTATGATAATAATGGTTGTTGATCTCAAGTTTGAAAGGTCATATTAGAGAAGAGGTCTATCATTCTTGTAAGATCACAAATCAACAATGGTTAAAATTAATCTGCTGGGATGTTTTAAGGCCATATGTCATTTCCTTTGTTCGGCATTTATAGCCATAACTATATCACGTATATGGCGAATAGACTATTAAATGATTAATTGGCCTGGATAATGTAAATCAAAAGTAACTTCAATTTGACTAGTATATATTTTTCGTTTGGTCATAGAGTAAAGGGGAAAAGAGGCTGACATGATTTTGACTCTCAATAAGTCGGCAGACTACTTATTTGCATTTATACTCTTATTGCTCCGTGTAAACCTTATACTATAGTTAGAAGAATTTCGGGAAACGTAGGCTTTAATCGTTGAATTGCGATCACAAGATAGTACGTACAATGAACATGATGAAAAGAAATCTTACCTAGACGCAGTTGGTAGCACTGTTCTGACTTACATGTTGGTACTCCCTGCATAATGGAGAAAAGGGAGGCAAATTCACGATAACAGTTTCCTAAGTAATACCAACAGTGACGTGTCCAGAAAGCATTAATTTCCCCCATCCCCCCCCCCCCTTGATCAAAGAAGGATTGTACCCCCTGTTAACCAATCTATGGATACGCCGCAGCGAGAAAAAAAGGAAAGAAAATTGATAATAATAATAATAATAACAATTTATATTTATTTTTAACATTGAAATAAAGAGGCACCCTTGGCGCACAATGTTAGAAATCAGTATACAAAGGAGAATGACAATGCATAATAAAATATAACTTGTAAGTACTAAACAAGCATCAACTAATCAAAATCAAATCACACCGCATAAAACAGAAATACCATAAGAAAGAACATGCATCAACTAACTTTATCAGGACGAAATTACCACATGATCATAATTTATTTGTAAGTGTTAAAAAACGTTTCTGAAGTAGTAACATTTAGGGTACGCACTCCCCCTCCTCTCCCTCCCCCTTCCATGATCAAGGAAGGATTTCATCCCCTCTTTGCCCATTGCTCGCTGGATACGCCACTGCAAAAATGTAAATCATCACGTTGCAATTGTCATGTTAATCTTTATTTTCAGGTATTTACACACCATACATGTATAAAATACATAATCTGTCAGCAGTATCAAAACAGGGTATCAAATAGAGAAGAAGAGGGTAAACCGTCTTTGAGTATTCCACTCATTCATTTCAGTTAATTGCTATTCCTATTCTTTTTTCAGAACGAGGTTTGTGTTTGTTTGTTTGTTTGTTTGTTTATTTGTTTGTTTTTTGTATGTGTGTGTTTTTTTTTCTTTTGGGGCGCTTAAACAAAAGTTGTCAGCTGCCTTTTGCATGTTTAGTGCGGTATCTAGGACAAACAATCACCGTACCAGCAGCAAGCGATGGTCTGTGCCCCTGGCAATACATTGCAAATGGGGATGAATGATATTACACCAATTTTTTTTATACATACTGTAATATGCATACTGTGTCCAAAAAAAAAACTTATAGGAGGAAAAAGTCCGCCTATTTAACTAAACATTTCAAATATCTTCAGGAACTTTTCATACCTGAGGGTAGCCCAGTGTCTCAGTGCACCCTCAGAAATCCAAAAATATCTTACGCTTGAATGAGCAAAAGTAATTTTTTGCGGAAGGATGCAAAATTCAAAATTGCCAAAAATTTCTTCTGGTTGGCATCAGCGAAGTTGAGTATCGTGTAAATGCAAAAAGATTAGATAATTCCATATTCTGATGGCTTTATGACAGTTTATGAGGGAATACCATTTGTGTTGTGCATGTTCTAACATGTCTTATTAACATGTTATACTTGAATGAACAATTGAATTCTCTAAAAGTTTTCAAATATTATTTTTTTGCAAGTTTTGACATTTAGGCTGGCATACTTTGGATGTTAGAAAAAGAATATCAATACGCATGGTCATGCAAGAAGATCACGCAATCAATCAATAAAAAGTCATCAGAATATGAATACCATTTCTCAGCCTTTACAGTTCGTTCACGCCACTTTGAACTTCGTTGATACCAACCAGAATAAAAACCAAGTCTTGTCAAGTCTGAATTTTACATCCTTTCACAAAAGTTACTTTTGCTCACTAAAGTCGTAAAGTATTTCGAGATTTTTGTTTTATTTTTTTTTGGGGGGGGGGGGTCATTTGATGGAAGAACCGCTGGTCTATCCGCAGGTGTGAAGATTTCCTGAAAAATATTTTGAAAATATTTAGGAGGAGACTTTTTCCAAATGTAATTTTTTTTTTTTTTTTTTTTTTTGGAGGGGTCGTCAGGATATGACGTACTTAGATGACATACTCATTCGGGATGGGGGGGCGACATCAAACAGACAAAAACACATGCAAGGAAGACACCGGTCTTGGCGTCTTGCGTTTAGATTCCTTGCTTTTTCAAACCTTCAGCATAATTTGTATACATTTTGAGCAACTGGGGCACAAGCGCTAATACGTTTTCCCCGTCAAATTCACAGAATTAGCTTCCTTTTTTTTTCAAATTCACAGAATTTATCAGATTTCTCTTTTTTCTTCAAAACTCTTATTCTTGTATTGCTCAGCTAGTTTATTCGTTTGGTTCATATTTATTTTCAGTCGTATATTTTACAGCGTACTGATAATGCTTTAACATATTCAGATTAAGTCGTGGTCGGACGTCGTTCAGTTTAAATTCAAATTCACTCGTGACCAAATTGGTGGGGATTCTTCCCCGCGTTTTACTTTCTTTAATTGATATAGGCAGTCACATTCGCAGTAGATTCATTCATTTTGAAGTAGGTAACATGACTTTTTTTCTCACGTTATGCTTTTTAGATCTGTTTTGCATTTGTATGTTTGATTGTTTTTATGCTGATCAGGCCACCCTGTATAAATATTCGAGAATAAATGAAAATCGTGAACGCTTTTTGCCTTTTTGTTCATCTATATCTCCAATCTTTTTGTCACTTAAGCATTACACTGTTTTCAAACGTAATCTGATGTTGCAGGGAGTAAATGAATGTGGTGTCATTAGAGCGGAAGAGCTAACTATTTTGCGCTCGCTGTTCGATGTAGGCCTATTTGTATTTACCTCATACAACTTCATTGAACATATACATCAATATTTTTTTCGAATAGTCATGAAAGTACTTATGATAATAATGATGATAGTAATAATAATAATAATAATAATAATAATAATAATAATAATGATAATAATAGTAATAATGATAATATTAACATTTGTCAAAAAGAACATTATATGAATACTACAAAACCCTCACGTCTGTAAAAAAAAAAAAATATCACAATCATTATATCAACGAGAGTACGTGTTCTTTAAAACGTTTTACATTATCAGTGTATACACCTACAAGTAGCACAAGGCGATGAAAGTGAGTCAGTATCCTACTCTTATTATAGCAAAATTCAAGGGGCGCTGAAAAGCCTGAGACTTTTGACCATGAGAGGAATTTTAGTGCGGACATTGGTGCTGCATACTTGCCAACACTGAAGAATGAAAAAGAGGTAGATCTTTTTTCTTTCTTTCTTTTTTCATTACAGTGCGTGCGTGGGTAGGGATCTGGAGGGGAATCAGGGGAGTGTTTTTAAGACGGGGAGGCGGCGACATCTGAATGAGAGGGTTCTGGATTTTCATAAAGGAAAATTAGCGTTTTAGTGACGCTCTTAGAAATTTACTTTCATTCAGGATGGGCGGTCACGTGGCGACCGGGAGAGAAAAGCTTGGCATGTGAAAGCACTTTCTATACAGTCATGTTTCACAGTTTGATCTAAGCATCTACTTATTTTCTCTCTGTTTTTAATGGGGTCAGTATTGCTCAATGTAACTGTGTTATTATCCTTTATACAAGTTATAGATTTTTTCTTTTCTTTTCTTTTCATGGGGAGGGGGGAATCCCTTGAATATTTCCTTCATTATTGTTGACCCCACATTTCGGGGTGAAGTAACAATTAGCAGGATTAAATTTTGCATGTTCTAGCTCTTGCAGGCACAAAATAGAATTATGCCTATGCACTAATGACCTTTGGCAATTAAGATATTCATCTACATTTTGCCACTCTCAGGCCCAGTCACCTAAGTGTAAATGGGAACAGGCCGGAAGCAATTCCTAGAATGCTGTGAGCACTGAAAATGGTAGCGTCTTGAGCACCTTGTTTAGTGAATACGTGCGCTTTATAAATATCCAATAGTATTGTTATAATACCTGGAAATTAATTGATACTTTCTTCATTGTATGCGAGGAAGCGTAGCGACCGAGCGGAAGATTTTATAATTTTAAAAGTCAATTCATTTTAGAGCACTTTTATAGGAAAGTCTTCACAGGCTTTTGTCCGAATCTGTTGTAGCCTTAACTCATTATTTTCAACACTTTTGTTTCTAATTTGCGTCTTGACAATCTTCTGAAAACATCTGAATGCGAGACATTTTTTTCTTATTTTGAACTATATTCTGGCACTGTTTCCTTTAAAAAAGATTATGTATATCAATTCCATAAATAGTTTTAGGTACTGATTAGTGAAGCAAACTAACTGAAACTAAAAGGTACCATTTCCTCATCTCCCTTTTCAGCTTTGATATCTTGACATGTAATATAAGTGACTCTTCCAACTTTTCCAAGAAAAATTATTTCCAAAGATATTTATTTCTCACTGTTGATATTTGAAACTTATAATGGGCGTCATGAGGTACATTAAACTCTTGCTTTTGAAATGTGATTGAAATGACTCTGCTCTCGTTTTTCATCTCTGAAATCTTGAAAGGTATTGTGATTATTCTCACTTTTCTAAGAAAAATGAAAACAAAGTTTCCAAAGGCGTTTATTTCTCCATTCCGCCTTTAAAAACTATCGGTAGTTGGCAACTAATAATTGGCGTTATGATACAAGTTAAATTCTTGCTTTCGAAATTTGATGACACTGCTCTCGTTTTTCAGCTTCGAAATCTTGAAAGATATTTTAAGTGAATATTCTCGATTTTCAAAGAAACTGAAAACAAAGCTTACAAACATTTCTCTCTTCTGCCTTTAGAAAATTTCGATTTTTTTAAATCTTATAATGGGCTCATGATGCACATAAAGTTTTTGCTTTTGAAAGGTGACCGATAAGACACTGCTTCTACTTAAGCTAAGATAGTGTGGAAAATTTATTATGAATTTTTGAGATTTGAAGTAAGATGACTTCATAAACGAGGAAATAGGCACAAAGAATCCTTCAAAGTGTGATGAATAATGAGTGATAGAGCGAGCCAGTAATTAGTGAAAAGGCATGAAGATAATCTTTTAGTCAATTAAATTATCAAAATCGGTAGTTTCTACTGAAAAGAGATTTCACAGTCGGTATAGGTGTTTAAATTCCATGAAAGCGGTAATCTACCACCTAAATCGATAGAGTTGGCAAGTATATGGACTGCTGCTCCTTTCAGTAATTCTCTGGTCCGCTCCTAGTGCTCGTAAAAGCAGCGCTAAAACAGAGCGGACTTTTTTGGCGCGCGCTGTTCAGTAATTCAAAGCTTTACCACTTAGAGCGGACCTGGTCCGGACTAGCGATTTATTGAAAGGGGTCCCAGAGGCCTATTGCGTATTTTGATGAAGATTTAACACTTTATCATCAAAAGAGTGTGTTTTTCCTCGCTCGCTACACTCGCTCGTATTATATGCAGAAACAGGGTGGTTTTTACAGTAAACAATTGCAACAGCGAGGTGATAAAATAGTCAAATTTGGCAGCAAGGTTGCCAAATATACCATTAAAATAATCCCAAAGGCCTAGAGTGTATTTTGATGACAAAATAACATTTCTGTAGCAAGAACGTCGAATTTTATAAGAATAAGAAATAGGGTGGCTCATACTCTAAAAAGAAGTGTCAACTAAAAAAAAAAAAGGAGAAAAAAGAGGTCACTTGAAATTCCATTCAAGTAATGAGGATCTACCTCTGCGATATAGTTTGAAAACAATTTCTTGTGTGGTTAATTGGAGGGACGGTAGATTAGACTGAGAATTAGACTTTGCTTTAATAGCCGACTCTTCACGTGTGAACGCCATATCCTTTCCCGCTTGATCGCTTTGCTCCGTCATCCAGGATAGTCGGCATCAATCATCCCCCCCCTCCCAACCACGAACACAAATCGACACCCATGATTTTCACCTTTTTTTTAGATCATGAAATTACTTCTAAAATATCATAGGAGAGCACTCAGTCCAATGTTTCCTTGCCGTCCACCCTCCACTAAGAATCGCCAATTTTATTGTTTTTAAAGAAATCAAAGAACGTTGCACCAGTCTGGCTGATGTTTGATGAACTTGATGGAGGGAACCTGTGCAAATCTTTGATAAAATGTACTTCATCTCAGAGAAACAAACTTCAAGCCTCGGGCTCATCAAAATTTTTGTTAGCAACAAGAAAATTAGAAGGAAAAAAAACGTGTTAAATATGGTCTTGTATTGTTCTCACTGTATCGGAAAATATATAAGGATGAGATCATTTGGTATCCCATCCATTATAAAGAAGAGTAAAAAAAAAATAATAGCGATTCTTATAGTACTATAACGACTGTTCATCATCAGTCTGGCTGCTGTTTTGGTGCATTTGACCAAGAGAACATTGTATAATTGAATTAAACAGTTTCAGTGAGAATGACACCAAACATTAGCTGACAATCTTGATTTAAGTTGTAAATCAGGTTTTAGAATCGTGAAATTACTTCTGAAATATTATTTAGTAAGGAGAGCAGTCTGTCCAGTGTTTCCTTGCCGTCCACTCTCCAATGAGAATCGCCAATTCTATTGTTTTTTAAAGAAATCAAAGAACTTTGTATCAGTCTGGCTAACGTTCGATGAACGTGACAAAGGGAACCTATGCAAATGTGACCCTGGCAGGAATCAATTCCTTCAAATGATTAAAAGCTGTAAGATCTAAAGTCAGTGTAATTATATCCAAAGTCCTTTGGAAGCACAAGGAGATGTTGGACTATATGATATGCGCTACTAAAAACGAATATTATGATTATCATTATTATCATTATTATTATCATTATCATTAGTATTATCATCATTATTACATCAGTTGTAGTTTTTGTTACCCTTTCCCCAGTGACTACTTTTTAATTAGGTTTATCAGAATGGTACATATCACTTGACTTAATACAAAGAATGGATGTGGTGTTGCAGAGGGAGTGACTATTGTAAAACCAGATCCATCAATACAAAACGACAGGCATTTTGTTGCACATACATCTCAAACAGGTGATTTTGTCGTGGTAGGTTATGAGAGGATATCCCTAATTAACCTACATTATCAAATGATCTGTTATGAAGAAACGGTTGTTATGCTTATGCATTACACATGTAAGTGTCTAGCATTGTAGCTTTAATCAGGTGATTTGGGCACAATGGGTATACGACAAGTACTACAACATCACTTTAATCAAAGTGGGAACCGCCATGGATGTCTGGCAAAGAACCTGCAAGGTTTGTAGAGAGTTTCCTGCTTTAAGAAAGATTTCAAGTTATTTCAAGACGCGTTTGTTGTTTAAAGACAGCTAAGAAATTTTTTTCTGTTTCATTTTCCTTTAAAGATCATGTACAGATTCGTTAAAGGCCTCAAAAATTAGATGTTGAATAGTGCAAGATACTACCATGATACAACTAAGATGCTGTGAAATCGTTTCCTCCTCAACTAGAATACCAAACAAATGAAGAGCAAAAAATAGTTCAGATCCAGGGACAGGGGCGTAAACTATGTTAAACATGCTATTCACATGTTCCATTTAAAGTTCAAGTCCGGAACGAGATGAAGTTCATTTCTATTAAAAGGGTAAACATTTCCACCGGCGTAAATCCACTCTGAGGAGTGGGGGGATGATTGACTTTTTTGACGATTTTTTTTTCTGTCGATCTCACACTTAAGTATAAGCACACACCCTCAGTGACCCCCACAGACCCCCCTACACACATTTTAATATTTATTTTGCGAGCGAGCGAAGCGAGCGAGCCAAAAATAACCACTTTTTTGGTTTTCAATCGCATTTTCAAATAGAAATTCTAAAATATGATGGTTGTTTATGACAGATATTCAAAGATTTTACTAACGGATTAATTAAAATATTTTTTCTTTCTTAAAAAGGGGGGATATTTGTACACGCCATCCCCCCCCCCCCCCTCTCCAAAAAGTGGGGGGATATATCCCCCCATCCCCCCCCCCCCCCCCCCGGGATTTACGCCAATGAACATTTCTGATTAAATCAGTGAAAATTTGATGAAAATCGGATAACATGAAGAACGTTATGACTTTTTGAAGTTTTGCTAGGATTGTTTTTCCTTTTTTTTTTACAAAACAAAAGCTTATATTTTTACCGTTCAATGTTATGATACCAAGTATGATATTATACAAATATGAAAATCAAGGTTTCATATCTCCTTGAAGTGCCACAGTAAAGACTATTATATCTAAATCTAAGTGATCATTATTTCTTCTTTAGGAAAATGTACTTCATCTCAAAGAAACAAACGTCAAGCCTCGGGCTCATAAACATTTTTGTTGGCAACAAGAAAATTAGGAGAAAAAATGTGTTAAATATAGTCTTGCACTGTTCTCATTGTATCAGAAATATAAAGTGCGTCCCAGAAAAAAACGAAACCGAGATTGATCGATGTTTTAATCATATCTTCATCACAGTTATGATTAATAAGTGGCACATATTTGTAAAGCTTAGACCCTCTTCTTTCATGCGATGCCACTCATATGATACATATTTCCCGCATGTGTGAATAAAGACAATGTGAAGTAGGGCTATCAAAAATTCGTTTTGCCAACGATGTTTGAATTTCAAAGAGATAATCACATTTCTAGAAAGCTCATTTTCTGCCCTTTCGTTTGACACCTCAGTTGGGATGAACCAGGAATGACAGAGATGACTGGAATTAAAATATTGATTACATTTCGGTGATTTTTAAGATCATTAATTTTTGTTTCTTAACCTCTCACCAATTTTTCACGTGAATGGATGCGGAGATAGTCAAGCGTGGTCTAAAAACTTCTGTATAGAAACCTCTCCCATCCCACCCTCCTGATCCTCATTACAATTACCACCTCTCCCCTCCCCTCCCCCATTCCCATCCCTTTCGAAACCTCAAATTCCACACTCCCTCAAGCTCCCCCCCCCCCACTCCCCTCCCCCCCCCCTCTCTCTCTCTCTACCTCTTTATGTGTGTGAGGGTGTGAGTGTGTGTATTGTGTCATGGTCGTTTGTTCATCTGATGAATAGATTTAATCAATCACCACTGCATAACCGCATTACTTGCATGTTGAAACACATCCCTCCCTCCCTCCTCCTCATACCCACCTCATCCTTAAGCCCACTAGGAACCCCAAACCATTAACTCTTCACCCCCCCCCCCCTAACACCTCCTCTTTCTCCCTCTGTATGTGTGTTGATGTTGTGGTCGTTTGTTCATCTAATGAATTCAAACACCACTGCATAGCTGTCGACACTTTCAAAACAATATTGATTTCTAATCTTGTTTTCATAATTCAACCAGACATGACACTCTTCATGCTCTTATACACATCAACCTCAGCAACTTGCTGAAGGCTCTCAGAACGTCTCAATGCTGTTACACTCATTGATCTGTTGTTAACTTCATGGTCAATTAGAATGGAAAACCTACTTCAATATCAATCAGCTTTTATCATTATGATGAGGTTTTGTACTCAAAATATGATAATTTTGATAATCAAACATGCATTAAATCTTTTGTCTTCTTTGTTCACTGCTAGGACAGGCAGCGAATGCAAACGGATTCATTTAATAAATCATGGAAATGCAAGCATCAGTTTACACGAACAGGGCTTAATCATCCCTGGCTCATTATCTATTGAAGAGCTAAACAGCAGAAAATGAACTGCTGAGAAGTATTATTTTCATATCACAATAACAAAAATATTTTCATATCTATCTATGACTTTGAGGTATCGTTGTGCAAAGGACTTTTTGGTAGCCCTGCTTCATATTGTTCTCATTCACTCATGCGTGAAGTATGTATCATTATGAGTGGTATCAGATGGAAGAAGAGGGTCTAAGCTTTACAAATATGTATTAGTTATTAATCATAATTTTAAGACATGAATGAACATCGATACATCTCGGTTTCTTTTTTTTTCTGGGACACACTGTATAAGGATGAGATCATTTTGGTATCCAATCCATTATAAAGAAGAATAAAAGCAATGAATAGTCATTTTTATAGTATTCTTTATTGTGTTCATTAAAGCATATAGAAAATCACATATACTTCATTTTGAATAAATTGTATACATTTTGAGATGGAATACATAACATAATGGAACAAAGAACAAAGTAAAATCAACAACAACAACAAAAACTGATGGTGACAATAATGATTACAATATGTAATTTTTAAAAATGATGATTATTAATAATGATAATCATTAGATAAATTTATATAGCTTGATCAATTACGAAAATGATGATAATATCAGTAATGAAAATGATGATGATAATCATGATGATACTACCACCAGTAGTGATAATAATAAGGATAATAATAATGATAATAGTAATAATAATGATAATAATAATAACGATAATAGCAATTGTGATTATAACAAAGATGATAGCAAAACAGTAATGATGATAATTGTAATAATGATAATGATATTGATGATAATGATGATAATTATAATGATAATATCATTGATAATAATGATAATGATAATAATATGTTTTTTACTTAAATGAAGAATTTTGTGAGAAGTTCTTTTCAGTTTCTTTATGTATTCATAACTACAGAAACTTCTAGAAGAGAAATGATCATTACATATTTTGCTGTAATAAAAAAGAACTTACTAGATTAGTCCATAAGTCTTGTTATAACACTCCATTTATGTGATCGTAACAGTATGTTTTGGCTGCATTTTTAATGAGCCAGCTAAAAGAGCATTTGTGGTATTTCTGGAATCTTGTGAATTACCACTGACTTTATAGTGAACTCAGTACGAAAAAATCGCCCAGATTCGTGGCACTCTGCCAGGCAGGAAATAATAACAATAGCAAAGGTATTTTGTTTGTATGTGAGTTACACTGGGAGAGATGACTCAAGAAATTTGTAGATTGTACTTTTACTAGATGAACAAGATTGTTCTGTGAAAAGATATATCAGGAGAATTCTAAAACATGGACTTAATTTCTTATGAAAGGCTGGGAAGTCTCTCAGAGAATTAGTATTAGTCGGTTTGACAGTCCTATTTAGCTAACAGTGTAACCTAGACTAGTTCTTTCCGTTTAAGTTTTTTGACTGATTTATGGTCCTATGTGGTCTATGAACATCTTCAGCTTGGTTGCCCAAACAGCAACTTTGAGCAATTTGCATAATTTGCATAAATCTGCAAGCATACAGGTTTTACAGCGCAAAGACAACTTACACAGAACGTTCAAACTGAATTACGTGCTAATGCGATGTGTATATGCGATGATACGGAACTCTAATAGTGTTGCCCATTTCGTGAATGCAACCTGTGATAAAAACGAAACGACCTTATACACACAATCAGATGTGGATGCACATCCAATTAGGGGTTTGTGGGGACATGGAAATCATTTCGCTGTTAATTTGACAATTAGATATCACGCTTTTGTACTAAGAATCATGCTAATATCAACTTGCTTCTCTGTGAACAACTGTGAGTATATTTTTTGCACCTAGAATGAGAGTAGGCCTACTCCTAACGAACCGATATTAATGTGGGCAAGCAGGTTGGTAGCTTTCTTGTATTGTTTTAGTTCCTTTTGGGGTACATCTTCGTGTGATGTTAGCCGTATGGACTAAATTAACGTTTGAACACCCAAAAACCACAATTCCAATTCAGTTGTACATTTTAAAAAGATGTTTGTTTGTTGTTGTTTTTTACAAAATATAAGATACGATTGTTGCAGTCATATAGGGGGCATAATGATGTACATTATGTATCTATTCAATTATAATCATGTAAATTTGTGATTCTGCTGATTTACTTTAATAAAACATACCCACAAAAAAAGACTTTGTATTTTGTTAAAATGCTAGAGCCCAAATATTTTCAACCACTGATATGTGATTCTGTGCGTGAATGCTACATAATTCCGACTACAATATGGCTGCAGTAAACAATTTAGAAAAAAATAGCTGTACATTAAGAATAGGCCTATACCGCTGTAAGTACCATTCTTATTATAAGACTAAATAAGTTTTCAATCATTTATAGATTACGAAGTTGATATTTCCTTGATTTTTAGTACCCTGATCTGAAATTGCAAAAATAATTATGTTTGAACTTTATTCTACATCCCTATAAAATCCCTGTTTTAGTACCCCGTTTCGTTTCATCACAGGTTGCATTCACGAGATGGACAACGCTATTAAAGTTCCGTATCACTGCACATACACAATTAGTACGTAGTCCAGTTGACAAATTCTGTGTAAGTTGTCTTGGGTGGCATATCATGTATCCATACAGATTTATGCAAATTATGCAAATTGCTCAAAGTTGCTGTTTGGGCAACCAAGCTGAAAATGTTCATAAACCACATAGGAACCTAAATCAATGAAAAAACTTCAACGGAAAGAACTTTTCTAGGTTTGTAAATTGTCAAACCGATATTCACCTCAGAGCTTCAAGAAGCTGTTTGTCAGTTTGAAAAGGAAATTATCAGTGCTCACCAGCCATGCCAGTACTGCGAACCTGTTGTAGAGATTGTTTCAACTTCGACCGTGATATCAAAGTGGATACCAGTTGTTTGTCTTCAGTCTTATTATGGACATTTAGCCCAGTTCATTTTGTGGACACTGATCCCACCTTGGATATCGCCATCATTATCATCATCATCGACATTGTCTGGACTTTAAAACCCAAGGATTTTTGCCAGCCCTTTTGGCTTAAATTATCACAAGAACTGGACTCTAAATCAAACTGTTGAAAAGGTGAAAACTGTCATAAAGTATAATGCCCACTCACTCCATTCATACTTTCGGTTCAATCGCTCTGGAATTAGACTTTGCCTAAACCCTACCCGTCTTTCACGTTTCAGAAATTCATTTATTCCCGATTCTGTTCAAATCTTCAATTCCTTTGTTCAACATGTTCAACGGTAAAGAGTGTTAAATTGTATTACAGTGTTTATTAGTTTGATATACCAGTATACAGCCACCAGGATTTCTACCTTTCCGTTTTCCCTATATCTCTCTTACCTAAGTTTTATTGTTTCTTTGTAAATTTAATTTCTTTGTTCCAAGTTCAAAGACTAAATAAATTCTCTGTGACTCAATGACTCGCTAAATCTCCCAGCCTTCCTTAGTTTTGTACATGTAAGTCCTTTCTGCTTGATTTTATTGTTGTTTCATATAGTAAGATACTGTAAAAAAAAAAAAAATTAGTTTTAGTTTTAATCATTATTTGTTAATGGTGATTCTCTAATCTCTAATCGGTCTCATTATCGTAACAATAATAATAATAACGATATGATAATGATAGCATAGAATCAGAAGTCAGAGTTCAGTTAAATACATGAATACAAAGAAGTACCCGGGGGGCGACGGGAGCTCAAATAGCTCCATAAAATCCTTAAGGCCCAATTATTTGGGGTGACCATTTTCTTCAGAGTCGCCCTCGCCTCAGCTTCTAAAATAAGCAATAAATTTGCAAATCGTGATCTGGGAGCAGAATTAACATTTCTTGAAACAACACACTTTCACACTTCATACAGATACTCAATTACGCGTACTCTCAAGGAGAAAATTGGGATAGCACCACTTAAAATTCAGTATAGTTCCCTTGGCTCTAGAAATAGCTCCTGTAAATTTGTCCACATGAGCTTTTTCTCAGAGAATAGCTGTCGTGAGGAAAATAGTATTTTTATCCCAATACAAATACAGAACTACTTTTTAAATCTAATTTCTTGAATCAACCATTCATAGGCAAAAACGAGCGTTTGATGATTGCAGGATGTTAGATAAAACTTACCACTGCAAGAAATCCCAGAAGTACAACGAAAGCTCTTAAACGAGTGGAGATTGAACACGCCATAATGGTTGTATTATTAATCCGACACCAGAGATGCGCTTATGGTATCACATGATAAGTGGTATCAATGGCAAATGATGGAAAGCTCTTTCGAAAACTCTTCTAATTCCTAATCCTGACGACAAAGATGAAGTGGAAATGTGGAGGATTTTGGAACTGAAGTAGCGGTGCAGTAAAATGTCATTAAGGCGTAAAACCTAACAAAAGCCACAAAATTTCACAAAAGACGTTTTTATACACAGCAGACAATATTTTCAATGTTGGGGTAAAGTTGGAAAGTGTAGTTTTAAGCAGCCCTGCCCTCTAAAATGAAAAAAAAAAAAACAGTTTAGTTTCCAGCCTAATTTCTCGTCCAGAGAAGCGGAATATTGTAATGCGAACCCAATCACGTGTTCAATCAAGTGTTAATATACAAATGGTGACAACTTATTTATACATGCGGCCCGCTCTTGGGATCGAACCAATAGCAGCAGTCGACTGATAACACGTGATGTGCCAAATTTATTGCCATTTTGTCTAGCTCACTGAACTAGAAAGACGTGGAATGCGTGTTCACCCAAGCAAAGCATCGCCAGCGAACTTGCTATGTCACGTGACCTTCGCCATGTTGTTAGGTCAATAATTGTTCGAGAATGCCCACGCAGAAAGCTGTTTATGTCACATGCCGTCTTGATAGTTTTTTGCAATTTTTCTGGTGTGGTAGATTTGCAGTTTCATTTGACCTTCAGACTACCATATTTGGGCCTACATTGAACTCAATTAACAACTGCGTGATCTACTATATGCTAAGGCAAAGACTAGGCCTAAATCAAAATGTAATTTAGTGGAATCTTCATGTACATGTAGTTCTTGTTTTAACAAAACAATCTGAAAAATAAAAATATCAGGATCCCTCATTTCTTCAAACAGCTAATATGATTCCTCCACACAGCTAATATGATTCCTCCACACAGCGCCTACTCGTGGGGCCAAACACACTAAGCGCATCTACACACAAGAGGAATTGAAATTTGAATCGCGATTCAAATCGCGATCCAAATTTCAGTTTTACTGCTACTGTTCACACGCAAGGAAAAATCGAAATTCGGATCGCGATTCAAATTTCGATTTTGTTTTTGATCATTAACACACATGAGGAAGCAACGGAAACAGGCAGGAGAGCCCACAAACTTCTCCGCTTAAACTTCTGTTATACACGATCTTGGACGGGGGAAAACACACATCGACAATAAAAGGGCTACAGAAAGTACAGCAACAAACTCAATAATTAAATACTAAATAATTATGTAGGACTACTACTAGTATTATACAAAACATTTTTTTACTATGAGAGATCAACGGCGCCAAAATAGCATGCAGTGCGTACATGCTTATGCATATAGTGCATGCATCCTTTACGTAACATACACTCCATACACTGCATACGCATACACTGCATGCATAGCGCATCGATCGCACAAACGCAAAGAATGATGGGATAAGTAAAACCGATTTTCTAATCGCGACACCGTTCACAAACACAACGCACAGCAAATAATTGCGATTATTCTGAAAACTCGCACTTCTAACTGCGAGTTGAATCGCGATTAGAATCGCGATTATTAGCGAGATTATTCTGTCCACACACAAAATAAAATCGAAATTCTAATCGCAATTAACAAAATCGGTTTTTAATCTCACTTTTTACCTTGTGTGTGAACGCCCCTACTGACCTCGAGTGTCGAGTGTACGTTGTGAATGGGGATAAGCGATCCACGTCTTTCTAGTTCAGTGGTCTAGCTTGGATTAAGTTGGTCATTCTATTTAATGAAATGATCGCATCCTTGAAAACAAATTGAAGAGTAATCCGCTTCGAAAGGGAATTCCAGGCCTATTCCAGTATGTGGTTACTATAGACAATTATTATTCACATGTCTGTATGATTACTCGAAATGAATGCACAAAGTCATGTTAATGATATTTTAGGCAACAATTCAGAAAAGAGGTGCCTACTGGTATTCTAGTTGCCGTGATGTGGCATGAAGATTTCAATCGATGTATGACTGTGTATTGATTTGATATAGTGCAAATGTCAGTCAGTGTCTGCTATAGTTTCCTTTAAGTCCGCAAGTTTGTTTGTTTGTTTGTTTTTTGTACGTCATGCCCCGTCAGTTTTTAAGGCCTCTAACTGTCATTTGACATATTGCTATGACAGTGACACTTACCGATTACTCTATAATATTTCACTAAATATTTTCTCCGTAGAATTATCACTGATAGTGTAAAGAGAGTCTTGGATATCGCTGTAGGAAATCCAATCTGTCCAATCTGTCCAATATTTAGTATTGTTTTGTAAATACAACCTGCTTTTAAGTACGATTATCCTTTCTTTTGTATTAAACCTAACTGTAGTGCAAAACGTGAAATACAAAAAAATTCAAAATGAACTGAGCTGAAATAAACTGAAGTTATCTGCAATTTCATAATATGTCGGTCTCTTCGACAGTGGACTGGTGAAGCCTCAGGGGGAAGGGGGTGGCAAGCGATCTGGGACCTTGTAGCTGTTATTCATTTTTATCCTTGTCTGAGCAAACACCAGACTCTGCTATATCAGGAGGTAGATTGGACAACGACTTACATCATGTACCATGGTTACACGGTCGCAGTCAGATCAGAAAGGGAATCATACTAGTAGCCGCCTCCCGGGGGCGCGTTTCCGTTTTACACCGTAGCCTAGGCAGTTTTTCGATTAATTGCATCAAACGTGCTGGTTTCAAAGTCTAGGTTATCCATCTCTATGCACATATGAAACACAGTGTTCAATTATGTATCTCTGATTTTATATGAATATTTTTTCAACTGTGATGTCATCTTTGGTACGGGTTGGACGAATCTCTGGAAATGGCCGGAGCTATTTACAGGCGTGCGACCATATGTGCGCTGAGGACTTAGACTCTTTCACCAGAGCACTTGCAGGATTTTTTTCGCGAAAATGCCTAGGCAACGGTGTAAAACGGAAAGGCGCCTCCCGCGGGGGGGGGGGGGGGAGGGGGTCACTTCCATTGAAGAATGGACTGCATCCGCGAGAATCATCCTAAAAAAGCGCCCTAAACGAGGATTCAAGGGCAGGCCGCTAGGACACCCTAAACACGGATTTTGTGCAGATGTCCCAGATCTGCACACCCTAAACAGGGATTGCAGTAATTGTTGGGATATTCATACCCTAAACGAGGATATTCCCATTTACATACCTTGAGAGTGATAGTGGGGTCCATTGAAAGTTTGGAGCCGTTTTTATCTCGAGATAATTCACTGTCTCATTATGTTTTACAGTGCAGGCGTTATAGGATTTTCCGTTAACGAGTCTTGTTACAGTCGGTCCCGCAGTCGGTGCAGATTACATGCCCTTTTCGCGTTTTAGATTATCGTGATTTAGGGGGCTTTTTTGACACTCTATTCGCGTTCCGCTCGTTCCGCGCCTACCCCTGAAAAAATACCCTTTTTCCGCGTTTCTTTTTTTCTCGCGGATGCTGTCCACTCTTCAATGGAAGTGACCTCCCCCCAACCCCCCCCCCCCCCCCCGGGAGTCGCCTCAATAATAACCACAACAATAAAACTGCTGTTATATGGATATTATTGACTTTTTCATGAGCTATTGCCATCGATACCTGTGCATGTAAACCAAACGTCCTTTGAATATGATTAATACAGGGCAGGGGGTTGCCCCCCCCCCCCCCCCCCTCCATGAGGCAAAAGAAGAAGAATGAAGAGTATGCGGGAGGAGAGGGAAGGGTCATGCAACTATGACAGCCCTATTTCTTCATTTAAAACGTAGATAAACCCGCCTGTGTGCGTAGGTTAAAAACCAGAAAAATGCCCCCCTATCAAAATACCCCGGCGCCGCCCTTGATTCATGTTATCATCATTCATTGTAACTCAACCAAGATTTATCCCACCAAGATCATGAAGATAAATCCATATCATAATGTTTATTATGAAGGCACATTCTTACACAAATACTAAAATGTACGTTGTTGTACAATGGAGAGTCTTCTATCATGTCTATGGTAGAGATATATCAACATAGTTGCGAAACCTATGCTTTGGAGGAAACGATCTCGGAGTTGTTCTTTTGCCTTTGCACAAAGTGATGCACTCCAAAAAGGATGGGTACAATTCTAACCATACTTAGAAAAAAGTCAGCAAGCATGTTTGCGGGCTATTAAAACAAATTTCACCTATAGGCCGTATCGATAAATATGTTAATATTTACCCAACAAAACCAGCTATGCCAACAGAAAAGGATATTATCTTTTCATCCAATATTAGGAAATACTGAATCTAAATTTGTTTAGAGAGCACAGAGTTTGGGCATATTGGTGTTGAAAGAACTGAGCAGAATAAAGTAGATATATCCGGTAAATGAATTCTTATCAGGTCAACATAATTCTGATGATCGAAGATACACAGAAAGTGATAGCGACAGAGCTGACCAACTTGTTGAAATGATTGTTGATCAGCAAGCAAAATGTCCCCTGACATCAATTTCTATGTACATAATCTATTTTCGATTCCTGGAAGCAACGTTATGAATTATTAGATTTAACTCCATCGAAGCCGGGAGCCTGAATCGTTTTCCCATTTTGATAAAATATCATAATTAGGTTCAAATTACTGTACAGACTTAATGAAATCACAGGCGTAAACCGTTTCGAGGAGTAAGGGGTGATCGAAATATTTTCCCGAAATTTCTAGCGCGAACTCACAAAACGAGAACACAACCCCCTCAAGGACCTGCGCACGCACCCACACACATACCTTCTAATCCTATCTCTGGTTTTCGATAGCATTTCAAATAGAAATGTTACAACTAAAACGGTAGTTTCTGATAGATTTCTCAAAAATATCAACAAATGGTCGTTATTATTTCCTCTATGAAAAGTGGGACACATTAATTTTGTACACGCCACCCTCCTCTCTAATAAGTGGGTGTGTGACGTATCCCACATCTCCCGGGATTTACGCCGATGATTGATATGCAATTCGGGCTGCCCATGCTCATTACGACTTTGATGAGTGTTGATAGCTTATTTGCCAAAGGACCGATCGAGGATCGCAGTTGGGTAGAGCATGAATACACACTTCAGCGAAATATTCTGTATTGGAAAATAATCCAAAAGAAAAAAAAGTATTTGCCAGTGCTCATTATCAGTTTAGAATATGATTGTCATGGATCAGAAAATTAGTATATTTCTGTGATTTAGCAGTAGTATGGCAGCTTTGGTTATGAAATGAAAGACGCCTCGAATTCTACATCATGGATACGGCATATTCAGCAATGCCCCACTGGGTAGAGTTGCCAAGCACATTGTTCATGTTGTTTTGTGCAAAGCATTTCCTTGCACTTTTTTTGCTACGCCTTTTGCTTAGATTAGGAGATGCGCCAAAATTGAGATATACTGTATATTGAAAGAAGGTTTTTCGTTATTGAAAATTCAGTCTTCAAAATGACAGTCGTGGGCGGCCCGTATAATGAGAGAAAAATGAAGTTATATTAACATAACCTGATTAACACTTGAAAATATATATATATTAGTTTCTTTCCGGTTCCGCGAGAGAAACTGCATTTTGTCTGTAGTTTGCAGTTGGCCTATTTTTGCAATTTAATTTCCTCCGCTTCAATAACACTTTGTCATGTTTGTCATTTGAATGATCGAAATTATCACCGACTCGCCTTTTTCTATGATGATACATTTTATGGTAATTAAGATAATTGGAAAACTACTGGTTCGAGATGTGTATTACCTGTAATACAAGGACCGAGGATATTCAAACGTGTCAATTGGAATTTACTGACTCCCCATTTTGATTAGATTAAATTTTAAAAAAAGAACATTGCACTTGTTGGCTGTAGGTCCATTGACGTCAGAACGGGAGGGGGGCAAACATTCCCTCTTTCCAGGTATTTTCTATTGTTCCGTCTCTCCAGGGCCCCATTTCATAAAACTTTTTATCAGTATAAGTTGCAATAACTGTTATAAGCTACTGAAATCCTTGCATCTGATTGAATTTAAAGCAAATTTGTCAAAGAGATGTGGCATTGTTATTGATAAGTTTTATGAAACGCGTATCTGGTATTGGCTTGCAATTTGTCACTCAGTGCTAATGATTATGATAATATATAATAATGATGGTCATCTGGATATGTATCTAAAGTACTTAGGCGCTATACAAAAATATTACACGGGGACGCTCTCATAAAGCTACTCGTAAGGTTACGCATGACTTTACGAACGACTGGAATATAAAGTGCCAAATGGGATGCCCAAAGCTTTTCCTGACGTTTTAACAAAGTTTTACTGCATTTCCCATAATCTCAATTAAATTGTAGCAAAATGCACTTCTGGATAAAAATGTTTGTAAACAAAAGTAATGTTTATCTACAACCGCATATAGCTGATGCGATTTATAATGATTTGGAATTCCATTTGGCTTACCATATTCACACCATATTCAAGTCATTCGTAAAGTCATTCGTAACTTCACGAACAGCTTTATCATGTTTATGAAACGCCCCCTCCCCCGGTCATCAGATTCAGGCTTGCCCGAACAGAGTGTATGCACCTTCTCCACTCCCTGGGAAGCATTCTAGTCAGCCGCTCTTTCGCAGATGCTCACAATGCTAAACAAACCACAATGTCTTTCGCATCCTACCGAGTAGTGAGAGAGTGGCAAATGTACATAAATGTCTTGTCAAAGGACACTAGTTCGAACCCGCATCGTTTTCCTCTCCAGTCGAGTGTTTTAACCACTCAAATAAGACACCTCCGCCCCACCTGATGGTAATGAATATCTGGGTTCACAGCGTATTTTTGATTTGATTTGATTTGATTTGATTTATTTGTCAAGATCAGATATACATAGTGATAAAGAGCACATGGTATACATAAAGAAGAAGTTCATGAAAGCTTGACAGGATAACCGATGAAAGCTCGAAAGCTTATTTACAATGGGGTCCTAAAGAGAACAGAACAACTTCACTGCTAATAACATGGCTGGTAAGTATTTAGCACTGTATACATAATGAAACATATTTCCAGGAGTTTAACAGCAACACATTTAAAACGAAAAAAATCAACACATAGAACAAAATAATACATACGAATAACTATAAGGTAGGGAAAAGAATACTGATGTGTATGTCTAAGGCATATCATACAATCGTGTAAATCATGTCACTTGTTTCTTTTTTCTTGACTCAAGTGATAGGAACTCTTTTAGTAGTCTTTTAAAGTGTGCAAAGTTTTCTACTGCTTTAATATTTAGGGAGAGATTTCCAGCATTTGATTGCGTTATGATAAAAGCAGTTGCCAATACTGCCTACTCGTTCGGGCAAGATGAAATTATATTGACCATATCTTGTATCATAATTATGTAAGTCTGTAACAAGATTAAAATTGCGGCCAACAATGATTAGCCCTCGAGTTATATATTTTGTGTGCGTGGTGCAGTACAAGTATCGAGAGAGAGACTGACAGTTGTAAGCGAAAACCCTGGTTAGGGTGTGACGTGATACCAGGGAGTCTCCCTGTGATACCATGCAGAGTAAGCCCTGTACTTTATATGGTGGCCCTGAAGTACGCTCGACAACAGGTGATGTGCGACGTGACTTTCGCATCCCAGGTCCTGAACTTCGCATCCGAGGTCATGAAATTCATGACCCGTGGCGCAAACTTTGCATCCCAACTCGTGAAATTCACGACCCGCGGTGCGAAATTCAGGACTGGGATGCAAAGTTCGCGCCACGGGTCCTGAATTTCGCGCCGCGGGTCGTGAATTTCAGGACTTGGGATGCAAAGTTTGCGCCACGGGTCCTGAATTTCGCACCGCGGGTCGTGAATTTCACGACTTGGGATGCAAAGTTCAGGACCTGGGATGCGAAATTCACGTCGCACATGACCTGTTGTCGAGCGTACTTCAGGGCCACCATAACTTTAACTACTCCTGACGCATACAGAGAATGGCCATCTTAGGCTCTATAACAGTACAATATACATGATACTTGAATGCAATAAGTAACTTCCGGTAAAAGTAAACGCATACAATATATTAAAAAGAATGCGGGGGAATCTATGAAAGGCAAAGCTTGTCGAGTACCTAGATGATGATGTCGCGCCAATTTAATTAGGTTGATAGCTGCGACGGTGGCGGTTGAATAGGCCCCATAAATAGAGCTTTCATCAAAACTGGTCTAAACATGCAAAATTCTGGTTTCCTCGAAATGTATGAGGTTATGTTCTTTAGAGATGTTCTTTTTTATTTCTTTCATCTCATTGAAATTGATATTCTTCCATACATGAAAAACAGTCATGGACGAGATACAAATAAAAGTGTGAACAATTCACAAGTATACTTCATCATACTTCATCATGACGTACTACAGGATAATGTGTAAGAATGAAAGATAAGCTTTACATCAGCTTAAAGGCTCAGCATATGTTCATTTTCAGCGTCTTACTAAAAGTGCAGCTTCAACGAAGCTATTCCTTGTATCCATATTTCATCTAAAGAATAAATGGGAAAAAAAACAAATAGAGAAGAAAGGGAAAAAAGAAAAAAAACTGATTGTGCCGTCTGTCTTTTCGTACTCTCCGCCCTCTTCTCCCTTCAATCTTTTATTTTATTTCTTTGATTTCATTTTTACCTTTCTTTCGACCCTCCAACCCAAACAGATAAATCAGAATAAATTGGAAAATCAACCCAAAGCTATACCTAGTCGTCAGTATGTGGTCACACTATTGCCATATTTGCTGAAATAGTAGATGTATTGCATAGTCGAGTGGTTTAACCCATTCATGACAGGAATTATTTAAAGCCTAATTTGATCAGCTTTTATTCTTCAAATTGGCAACACCAACATTCTTTTTTTATTGCTACATTTTTCTTATAAAACGTCATGTATCTGAAATGAATATAAATTGACAGAAATTATGAAGAGAAGTCAAAATGTTGCCAATTTGCTGGGGAAAACGTTGATTTTAAACCTTCTATCACATTGCCAATTTAAGGAGTTTAATGCTTATTTTCCTTTAAAAATTTTTCAGCATCAAACAACGAATATTGACGCAACCAAAATGGGCACAGTTTGTGTAGAATTTTTTGCTCTTTCTGCTCATGTATTTGGTATGATTTTTAGGGCTTTGCATCAAAAGATATTAGGCCAAACCACAAAATTTGGACCTCTGTCATGAATGGGTTAAACAATTCACCTGGAGATGCAAAGGTCGTGGGTTTGAACCCCAGCGCGGCACTCACTGGTGTCCTAGAATGCTAGAATGGCTAGAATGCTCCCCAGGGATTGGATAAGGTGCATACCCTGTGATCAAACAAGCCTGAATCCGATGACCAGGGTAGTGCTATTTTTGTTAAGCGCTAACAGACATCGGAGATGTATTGGACGTTACAAAATGATTATCATTGTTCTTACCATTACTATCAGTATCATTGTCATCATTATTATTATTATTGTTGTTGTTATTATCATTGCTATTATTATTATCATTATTATCATTATTATTATTATTGTTGTCGTTATTATTATTATTAGTATCATTATTATTATATTCATCATTATTATTCAATTTGGCTGAAAGATAGTGGCCCTTATCAATTTAGTAAAAGGCTCCTCATAAGAATATTCATATTTCCGTTGAGGTTGAAGTCCAGTATTCTATTTGTCGATGTCCCCCCTCTATCACTTCATCTCTCTTTCTTCCCCTCCCCCCGGGGGGGGGGGGGGTCTCCATCACTCTTCCCCCATCCCTCCTCTTTTCCATCAATCCCTCCCCTTTTCAAAAGAGAATTTCAAAATTCTCTATTGCCCCTTCCCGTCCCCCCCCCCCTCTCTCTCTCTCTCTCTCTCTCTCTCTCTCTTTCTTTTTCTATCTCTCTTTGCTACTGGGCATACAAGAAAAGTACATCAGTGTCCACTTTAATACTTCCGTACTACCTGAGTAACATACTAACATTTTGCCCTTGGAAGTACGCGTGCTTTGGATAGCAACATTTCGTTGACAGCATCCCATACTCTATGTGGAGGAGAAACATGAGGTATTTTAGCCTGACGATTTCTCAATTTGATTGGGGATTTTGTCCTTTTAATATCAGCTAATGTAATTATTTATAAACGAGGGCACGGGTAAATGGTATATTGTGGCATAGTCATCGATGCATAATAACTGCGAGGATTAGCGTTATGTGTTGTCATAGAAACCAACTTCGCAGAGCTGACGTGAACTCGGTTGACATCAATGCCCGCGCAGCACTCTATATACCGTCTGACTGACACCCGAATTGGCAAGAAATCACATCTTGCTTTACGTGTAAAAATTCAAACGAATAAAATATCTTATTTGAGGTTCCGAATGATAACAAGAATACTCATATCGAAATTTTTGTTTACTGTGAGATTTCTAGAGGGAATAAAAAAAAACCAAATCAGCTTCAAATCTTAGCCAATCACAATTGTTATGACGTCGTCACGTTTCGCAATTGGTTTCACGTTTTCTCCTACGAGGAGGTCGTCAATAGCCGGCGATTGCAAATTTAGTATTCACACGACTATTCAGAAATTTGATTACTAGGTTTTTATAGGTTTAAACTTATAGCAATTGCTGTAACATTTATTTTTTATCACACCTCAGTCAAATGCTTCGGTTTGGAGTCGATCTGGAGTCGGACAGGGCCCCATTTCATAAAAGTTGTTATCAATAACAAGTTGCAGTAACTGTTATAATCTACTGAAATCCTTGCATCTGATTGGCTGAGAGCAAACTTGTCAATAAAAAGCACTGACAAGACACTTAATGAAACGGGACCGTGGAGTATGATTTGGTGGTGTGACAGAGGTATAAGGGACCAAAGATGGGTGTATTTATGGCGCTAAGTACTGCGAATCCATGCAGAACTACCCTTGTGGACGTTTTGGAGCATAGTTTTTTAACTTTGTCACTCATGGTACCCGATTTTATCTTCTTTTTTTCATGTATTTATCGGATTATCAATCATTCGACGTACAACATGTACAAGAATCAGTCCAAAATTACATATTAAAAATAACAACAACAAAACAAATAAAGATAAGAACAAAAAAACAATACAAATATTAGCGACAGCTTCCTTTTGCAACACACTTGTTGTGGGGTTTGGTACTGTGTTTCTAAACCGTATTTCTGCTATGACAAAAAAAAATGATTAAAAGGAGCCGGACACGAAAGTGTTTTGATCATTGGCGTAAATCCCGGGGGGATAGGGGGATATATCCCCCCCCCCCCCCCCACTTTTTCAAGAGGAGGGGATGGCGTGTACAAATATCCCCCCCCCCCCCACTTTTTAGGGAAGAAATGATATTCGAATTAATCAGTTAGTAAAACTTTTAATAATCTGTCATAAACAACCATCTTATTTTAGAATTTCTATTTGAAAATGCAATTGAAAACCAAAAAAGTGGTTACTTTTTTGGCTTGCTCGCTTCGCTCGCTCGTCATATTTTAGAAAAATGCGATTAAAAACTGGAAAAGTGGTTATTTTTCGGCTCGCTCGCTTCACTCGCTCGTCATATGTTAGAATTTCTATTTGAAGATGTGATCAAATACCAGAAAGTGGTTATTTTTTGGCTCACTCGCTTCGCTCGCTCGCAAAATGAAAATTAAAACGTGTGTAAGGGGTCTGTGCGGATGGATGAGGGTGTGTGTTTATACTTAAGTGTGAGTTCGACAGAAAAAAAAATCGGCAAAAAAGTCAATCATCCCCCCACTCCTCAAAGTGAATTTACGCCGGTGGTTTTGATAATAACATGAACACTTGTAATGCGCCAGTATCCGTCATGAGTAGATGCTCGTGGCGCAGTAAAAAAGAGATTGAAAACATAAACACAAATTTGAGAAAAGAGATAGAGGTTATAATCAGGAGCATCATACCTTTTGATATAGACACGTATCGTAGGGCTATTTCCAGCCTTAAAAAATCACCTGCATCCCAATAACTCACACAGGTGGGGGCGTTATTGGATTTAATTTTTTACATGAGTGACCCAAACATGACTTGTGGTGTGGTTTGTGCAAGGCTTCGTTACCGCCAGAAAAGGGCGCTATATCATACCCTTTGGGATTGGATTTGGATTTTTGTGTATATGTGATTTCTGCCGTCTGCATCCAAAGTTTGAACTCTCCCCCCCCCCCCCCCCCCCCCCCCCCTTTCGTCGGCAGGTGCACTTCCGCAGACTCTACCAAAGGATCTCGAGCAGGTTCATGACACGTCCGGTAGCTAATGCGTTTATGAAATGTATTCATTTAGCAAAAGCACTTATGGAGAGTGTGCTTCGCTAATGACCTTCATATTTCATTTAACAAGTAATTATTGTAATGCTATTCACTATCATACAGCTCCAGAGTTCTATGCAGCATGATAGATTAGGTAATTGCTCCTTAAATATTTCATTTCTTTCCATTTTTTTTTTCATTTTATTTTTGTATTTTATGTTCTTCGTTGATCGCTGAATCGTCAAGTCATTATTGCAGCTCATTTCGAACAAGGACAAAGACACAATGAAATTGTCGCGAAATCACCGATGCATTGATGAATGACAGCGGCATGTTGTCATCGACACAGTTTTATCACGTGCGAACCCGTCAGACAAACAACGACAGTACCATGCTCACATGACAAACTTTGGGAGTTAGAGTCAAGTTAGGAAAGTGCAGCAACCCTAATGATGCGCTGTATAACCTCTCTCTTTCGCATGCGCAAACTTTTGAAACACAAATATTTGGGCAACCTCAACTGAATTTTGAGGATGAGTAGTGGAGGATCCATGGGGATGGCAGGGGCGTGCCCTCTCCTTTTTTCTATTTTTTTCTTTTTAAGCGCCACAGATGCGGCTTTGCTGCTAAATTGAGATCGGCGCAACTTGACTTAAAGGCCCCCTCACACCTGACCGAATGTAGGCGGACGAAGGATGACGAATGGGAAAAATGCACGAAATGCACGCGAATTCAACGAATTCAAATAAAATTTCCGTCAAATCATGCGATCAGTAACTATTGTCAAATTTTATCAACGAACGGTAAGCGAAGGATATCGATTTTTCGGTTCACTTCTGTGAGTATATTGCAGCCGAAGGCGCGCGAAGGGTTGATATAACCCAATAAGACGAACGAACAGTGACTAATGGTTTGATATGGCTTGCGATTAGAAACGAAGACGAGGGAATAGATCGGGCGTTCTTGTACGTTTGTGTGCGCTCCTCGGGGTGTAAAAAAGCGACCAGGTCCGTCCGAATTTCAGTACGGCCAGAGAAGTCATCCACGCAACATGCCTACAGTGAAAGTCACAGTCACAGTGAGCAGCTCAGAACTCGCCAAATTATTCGTCTGGTCATTCGCTCGCATTTGCAGTCCATAGTTTGTCTTAGTATCTCTTAGCCTTGTCTTCGTGTATGTATCGCTATTAAAATTTAGTAAAAGTTAGTATTGGTTTCCCTTCGCATAGAAGATGGCAAGGGAAAATCCGTTTGTCATAGTAACTCATATTTTGTCATCGTGTTGCTTCGTTAAGGGTTCTTTCGAGATCGGTCCACTTTGGCAAAAGCGCGATGAGGGACTATGCGCGACAATAACACACGAACGATAAACGAACGATTACCGCAGACTAAATAAGAGATGCGAATTCAAACAGATGACCAACGATTTTTCAATTCGTCGGGAAATTTTAAACATGTTCAAAATTTCCGCGCGAATCTGAATAATCGCAGCTGTTAGTTCAGTAGGTGTACGAACCCAAAGCCGAAGGGTAAATATGATTTACTATCAGTTACCATTGAAAACGATTTTTTTTTAAATGCCTTTCGCCAGCCATCGCAAGGCATATTTCAGGCAATTCGGTTAGGTGTGAGGGGGCTTTAAAGCGACGCCGTCGTACATGGAATCGACCGTCCCACAATGCTGCCATTGCCTTATGTGAAAAGCGTATACGCCGCTTTGCCTCACGACCTCACTACTTCCAAACCTTGGGACCGTTTCATAAAACTTACTATAAGTAACAACCGCCACATTTCTATGACAAATTTGCTCTCAGCCGATCAGATGCAAGGATTTCAGTAGCTTATAACAGTTACTGCAACTTGTTGGTAACCAGTTTTATGAAACGGGGCCCTGGATCAGCTAGCTGGTCATGAGGTTGAGTCTTTGCAGAATTGGAAGAATATATCTAGGCATTAATGCCCATTACCAAGTCCCTCCTCAAAGGAGACGTCCATCCGTCGGTTCATTAGCTGCTTGTCAACCAGCTTTTACTTGCTTTCTTAGCAGTCTGTGATCATAAATCATCATCATTATCATCATCATCATCATCATCATCATCATCATCATTATCATCACAACTATCGTCATCATCGTAATTATCATTATTATCATCATCATCCTTATCACCATCATTATCATCCTTATCACCGTCATTATCATCATTATCATTATTATCATCATCGCCAAAATCAGAATATCATCGTCATCATAGTCATCAGCTTTTTCATCGTCATATAAGCATGCCTTGCAAACTCTTCAGTTCTCTGAGCAATTATGAAAAGTGGCGATATAAATATCAAGCCGTGTGTCAAAAAACGAAATCCTCCCGGGAGCTGCAATGCATTTCAATTCCCACCTTTTATAACAAAAAAATTATAACTGCCTATCAAAGGCAAGAAAAAAAAAACAAATTATAATTGCTCTTCGAGTCATCCGCTGCATGGCTCTATTATAACAGAGATAATCATCATTACGATAATTAATTTGTCTGCCCATGCTAACAGCTCATCAATTTCTCGGGGAAATTCGAACATATTGTGAACAAACACGGATGCTACCCCAGTCACACCAACGATTACCAACAACAGACCGATCAAAATAGATTACATTACTTTGAATGGAAAATAATCGGGCAGTTTGGAATCGATGTGAAATCGGTTTGGCGGTGCGACGCGGGTATGAGGCACAGTGTTGTCACGGCTACCGTTTTATGCATGATGTTGCATACAGTGATGTAGATAGAAGGTGACATGGGGCACGTGCCCCCTCCCCTTCCCATCAAAAAAAGAGAAAGCAATGAATTTTTGTTGAGTGAGAGAAAAGGAAAGGGAAGAAAGGGGAAAGGACAAAGCAGAAAAACTCCCACCTCATCAGGGGCCTTGTATGTTTTTTTTTTTAAATTGAAGACCGTCGCCCCTAACGACTCAGTACATAGTACGCCGTTTGCTGACTGGGTGGAACGATTTTGTGGTGAGCATGGTGGAGGTATGGATGGGCAAATTTTGAAGATATATTACTATAATATAATAAAGTTATAATACAAAAAGTAAGGATATAAATCAAGTGGCATAATACATACAATAAACATGATAAAGTTCAAAGCAGTAGATAATTTCAAGCAATAATAAATGCACACAACATAATTTGTGGGGGCCTATAAGAGCAGATCTTGCAGAATAGGTACCCATTCAACCTAGAAAAGGTAAATTTATCTCTTTCTCTTTCTTCTTTTCTTTCTCTTTCCCGTTCTTTTCTGCTTCTCTTTCTCTTTCTCTATCTCTTCCTCTTTCTTGTCTCTCTGGAATTAATAGTTCCCGAGAGTATACGTGTAGGTGTCAAAGGACTAAGGCTGCTTTGAGTGAAGAAAAGTTAATTGTGCACTCTAAAAAGGGATTGGTCAAAATCAACCCAAATCTTTGTACATTTTAACCAATAATTTGGTAATAGTGGCCATTATATTGGTCAATCTTTACCAATATTTTTGGTCGGACACATAATTAAACTAAGTATCCGTCATCATGTCCAATCCTTTTTAGAGTTTATTCTGCTTTCCCTTTTTCAAAAAATCTGGTATGCGAGCTAATACAAAGGTAGATCGAAAAGCAAAGTGCATGATATTAATGGTTAATGATGCATCTCTGGATTTGAAAAAAAATGAGATGGCGCTATACGACGGTAAATGTTAGAGTACCTACATAAAGAGAGTAGCGACATAGACGTCCTACTTCTTGGGAAACAAAATGGCGTTCAAATTCTTTCTATTTCGAACACCCGTTTGCTTATCGGAATTGAATAGAAATGTTGCGTAACAGGGAAACAAAATGGCGTTCAAATCTTGGGTTGTCGCTACTCTCTTTATGTAGGTACTCTAGTAAATGTAAGTGTCAGTGCCATAGTAAATGTATGGATGAGCTTGATATTTTCAATGAAAGAGAGGCCACGAACGGCTTGATAAATGACAGCCCACTTTTACGTGATGCGCCCTCATCAGTGAAGAGAATTCATAAAACAACACTGACGGGAGTTGAACGAAATGAAAAGTTTAAGATTATGAATGTGCAGATGAAATTATCATGAAATTCCAAAGATGTTTTGTGTTTGTTTGCTAACTTCTGTCGACTATCGACACTATCGTACATTTTGAAATAATCAATCGCAATAATTAGCTTTCTCCTCTGCGGGTCTATAAGGAACCTGAAAACCACTAGGATACTTGAGCGCTATCTAAAAAATAATTATCAGCATCGGTGCATGCACAAAGGATATGAGGAATTAAAGAAAATATCAAAGCAACTGTCAATATTTTCCCTAAAAAATTATTCAGTAGGCAAAGTTACTGTCCATTATTCCATCGTTGATGTAGCCCTTCCTTGCAATGAGAAAATTATCATGCTTTTTTCTCTCTCTCTTCCCCCCCCCCCCCCCCCCCTCTCTCTCTCTCTCTCTCTCTCCTTCTCTCTCTCTCTCTCTCTCTCTCTCTCATCTCTCTCTCTCTCTCTCATCTCTCTCTCTCTCTCTCTCTCTTCCTCTCCTCCCTGGGCAGGTTCAATTGTGCACGTTAAGTTTACGGGGGGTGAACTTATCAAAGAGTTCCAATGGCCTAGGTGTGCCAGTAAGTTAGGATTATTGCGAGGCACAGCAGGATTAGGCTAAGATTTTTAGAATAACTGCCCCTAAGATATGGCGTATAGCAGTGCTGATATCAACGATTTCAAGTGAAAAAAAAATTATATAAAACCAAAAAAAAGGTCCAAATACGAATGTAATGGGGTTCTTGTTTGGATCGGCTCAAAGGCATTCGTGACAAACAGTGGCGTAGACAGGTTCTCACACCTGGGGGGGATGATTTGCCGTTCACGAGAATTCGAGGATAATTTCGTATACAGATACACACACACACACCCGCACCCCCCCCCCCCACAACTCACACCCACACACGCACATATACACACCCACGTCCGAATGCACAGACATAAACATACAGGGCGGCGGAGCGTCTTTCAAAGTGGGGGGGCACTAGCGAAAAAGGGCACTTTGGGGGAAAAAGGGGGCCGTTACAAAAGCTGAACACGAGAAGGAAAATATACCCTTACATTCTATTTAATACACTTTAAAAGTGCATACATTTATAAGTCATGATAATAACTACTTTGCACTATCATTGTATACTGCGCTGTCTTACTCAATTGTGAGCGAGCGAAGCGAGCGAGCAAAAAATGCTAGGTATTTTTGCCGAAGGGCATTGTATTTGCAGTATATTTCGAGTGGCCTATAATGATAAAGGCTCCGGGAAATTCATTTTATTCGTGTTCCATTATCATCTTCCATTTATTCTGTATATAGTTTTCCTTACAGTGACCAAGCTATAATGTTTAAATGCATTAGTGAGGTCTCATATCAGAGAAAATTATTCAAAGTGAAGCGAGTTTTGAGCACAATACCATCAGGAACTTAGGAGAACATATAAAACTTTATGGTTACAACACACTTGACCTGCCTTGAGTGTGATATCATAAGGACGAGCGAGCGTAGCGAGCAAGCTTTAGAAAGGAAGAGTAGAAAAATACCCCCCAATAAAGGGCACCGTTCCTTCTAATTACAGTTGCGGGAAGCACTAGAAAGGGAAATGGGCACTTATCAGAAGTAAATGAGGGCAGGTATCAGATTTCAAATGGGGCACTTTTCACGGGTGAAAAGGGGCAATCTGCAGAAGAGAAATTGCACTTTGAAAAACGAAAAGAGGTAATCAAAGGGGATAATAATCACAATTTAAAAGGGACATTCATTTGAAGTGTAAGAGGCGCACTTCTCAGAAGGGAACAGAGCGCTATTAAAAGGGAAAGGCATAAAAGAGCGCATTTCTGTAGATTTTAAGAAGGGTAACTTATCTGAAACGAAAAGGAGCACTTATTAGAAAGCGAAAGGGCATTTGATCAACAAAGAAAATGGGCCCTTCTAAGATAAAAGAATGGCACTGAACAGGTCTGAAAGGCGGCATTTTTGTTGGGTAAAAAGGGGCACTTTTAGGATGCTTCAAAAAGTGGGTGGGGTGGAACACTGAGCACCCCCCCCCCCCGGGAGCGCCGCCTCTGTAAATTGAAGATCTATGCACCGTGACAAACGTATATAGAATATGGACTGTCAGACACATCATTGCATATTTACATCACGCTATTTATCTTTTTTTAAAATTATGTTATTACATCACTTCAGAAAAACTGAGACGAAATTACCCAAAACTAATATGAATTACCCAAAACGGCGCCGAAATTACCCCAAAGTAATATAAATAACTACATAAATCAGAATAATGATATAGTTATGATAGCAATCACCATTTCAGTCACATTAACGATGATGATGATGATGATAACTATTATTGTTATCATAATTATGATAATCAATAATAATAATAATAATAATAATGATAATAATAATTATAATGATAATATTCAGTAATTAGTATTATTATTATCATTATTATTATTCTTATTATTATTATTATTATTATTATTATTATTATGTTTATTGTTGTTGTTGTTATAATGATAATGTAAGAAAACATCCTTCCCTAAAAGCTGGGGGGATGATTGTACATGTCATCCCCCCCACCTTGTGAGGTGGGGGGGATGCATACCCCTCATCCCCCCCGCTGTCTACGCCCCTGGTGACAAATCAGAACTTCAAAGCGTGTCATTACCGGGTTCAGTGCTCGGGCCCCCGCCAGCTTTTCATCGCAATACTAACTCAATTTAGCGCATGTGGGACTGACATGGGTTGCAGACGACAAGGGTTGCTTCGTCATTCTCTTCGCACAATAGTTTATGGAATCGGTGCTCGCTACGGAGCTTCACTTGCGCTGCTGCTCAGGGCAACGAACAAAGCATTATCGAATTCACGCACGCAGTGTTTATTCATTGCGCTAGTCGTTTTCTCTTTTTCTCTCTATATTGTATGTAACGCGAGACGGTCATTTGTTCAATATTATAAATAGAATCGCTGTCACCTGTTTTACGCTGGACTCTGTGGAAAAACATAGAACTTGAGGTGGGAAGAGGATCATGTAATGTGTATAATGATTATTGTGATATGTGACGCTCGAGATAAGGATAGGGGTTATTCTAGCTGTAGGAAGGTGATTACACTTGTTTTACTAGCTGCCTTCATTGGAGAATCCGGAATTTCTTGCAAAATTTTACCTCTTTGCTATCGGACAACGTTGTCACTACAAGGTGAGTTAACTGCATGTATATCATCTGTCGATAAATAGTGATTCTAGTCTAATTAAGCTATGAAGTGGCTACTTTAATGATCGCATTATATTCTGTGTATTGTATGATTTTGGTATAACATAATCTTCAAACCCGTTTTTAATGATTAATGGAACTAAGCATGCATGGTAAATACATGACTGTGTGATGTTAATTAGTGTTTGATAGTGTTCTGCATGGATAATATCCACCTTCGCTAATAAGAGAAAAATAACATGGACGCTGCATGAAGCAGTGATCAACGAGTCAATTTCCTGCACGATTTATTGAACTATTATAGTAATTTATTACTTCATGTTTCATCATTGTTGTTATTGTCATCATTGTCTTTTATTATCATCATCGTAGTCATTCAATGTAATATGCTAAATTACTTCAATAACTGAGAATATACACCAGTACACAATATGTACAAATATACTTTATTTGGTATATTTCCAATTTTAGCTAAAGGACATTAGTGTACAGATTAAGACGATTTTTGTGCTTTTCAGCGTCATGTAATTCTTCAATGAGGATAACCACTTGTTCCTTCCGACTTTATTCATCTTAGACGCACATTGTCTCAGAAAAGGAACAGAAAAAAAACAATCTCACTGACTGCGGTAATCATCAAACTATTTCTAAGAACTGAACGCATAAAGGGCTCTTATATCTGTAGTTTTGATGATTGAAGGTGACTGAAGGTTAATGACAGAGACTTGATGAACTCTCCCTTTGGATCATGTGCCCTCGAACATGCTTTGTCTTCCTGAAGTCACCTGCCAAGGGCAATATATTTCCTGGAAACCCGCCACAATATAGAGGTAAACCCTGGGCTAATGTTCCAATTTGTCAACAGGAAGGAGTAAATTTGATCATCATAATTATTTTGCCTCCCTCCTCTTACATCATTCTTTGTTTTAAGTTCTGTATTTCTCATGGCATTTTTCTATGCGAAGGGGTGCATGTATTGGGATTTTACAGACCTTTTTTTAATCGGACCTGGCCCCTGAAGCATAAAAATAACCTTTTATTGTATCTCCACAAAATGAATAGTTTTTCTTTTAATCAGTGGTATCACCCCAATCAATAGTTTTGCAAAATTACTTTTATGTTACAGAAAGACGCAAACCAGTGAGAGATACAATTAATCGAATAAGATTGGGGATATTTTTTTTTAATTATTGTAAGTCGTTTTTTTTTTGTGTGTGTTTTTTTTTTTTTTAGTTTTTGCAGGGCCTTGATTGTTTACGTCTTTGGGAACGAACTTTTTATATGTCGTCACAATCAAAGACTTGACAGGGAACCGAACCTTGTTTTTGTACACGAGGATCAACCGACATACCACCCCGCATCCGTTTTTCTTCGCTTGCTCAGGCTGAATAATCCTAGTAGCTCCCCCCCCCCCCCCCCATCTTTTCCCATTTTGACAAGCCCGCCAATCAGACTTCAGACGGATGATTTCATTTTATTCGGCTTACCTCGATTTCCTCGGTGAAAGAGATGTGCAGGTTTCTTTACCATTGCAGTGAACAATAGATACAGTAGCTCACACAAACAAAGAGTGACATTCATTATTGTGTGTTGTAATCGGCAAGCTTTCACTATGAACATGACGGACAAAGAAAGCGGACAAAATAAACAACCCCTCATTCTACCCTTCACAATGGTTTTGGTAGTCAAAAGAACATCCCTTCACTGCTATTGTCTAAAATATGTGGAACAGGTGTCACATGCATATTCGCCTGGAACTGCATGATTAAACATAATAGCTGTGAAGGGATGTTCTTTTGACTACCAGAACCATTGTGAAGGGTAGAATGAGAGGTTGTTTATTTTGTCCGCTTTCTATGTCCGCCATGTTCATAGTGTTTTTATGTCACTAGGCCCTGCTCATGTTTAGGATCCCGTCAGTGGCTGGCAGGTCTTATGCGCGCCATCATGTTCATGAAGAAGTGATATCTTCTTCTTCTTTGTGTTTTTTAGATTTATTGAAAAATAAATAGTGCCAGCAATACTTTAACTTCTGTATGGGCACTGGCGTAGCTAAGATTATTCAACAGGGGGCAAACCCGAAGGGGATCAAAGGTTATAGTTTGGTTGTACGTAATTTTCTCTCTTTTTTTGAGTGTGTGTTTGTTTTGTTCTTTTTAGGGGATTAACAGGGGCTCATCGCCCCCTTGTCCCCCCCCCCCCCCCCCGTGTCTACGCCAGTTTTTATGGGTCAAGTCCTTTATTTAAATAGCCAGAATAAAAAGCTTTACTGTTATATGCGGCTTAATTGATTGAAACAATACAATACAACACAACTACAATACCTCAAAAAAATCACTTTGCTCAGGAATGCAATACACTCATCCACTAATGCAGATTCGCGCGATTTTAGGCTCCATTTACGTGTGCTGTCGACACTTTATTGAATGATCCGTTCGGGTCATGTGTTTATACAGTTGTCATGGTTACCATAGTAATGCCTTTGGACCGTGCATTGACCACTGTTAGTTAATTGAGTGCCATTTTGTACTGGGCTATGTAGACGATCCATACTGCTGAGAGCATCCACATGTGTTTTGTTTGGGGGTGTTTTTTGTTGTTGTTGTTGTTGTTGTTGTTTTTGTTGTGTTTTGTTGTGTTTTTAATGAATAACTTTATTTCTGGCGTTCGTCGCCTTGGCATTATCAGGATTGTGATGAATACATCCGAATAATTAGAGAAGAGGTGTACATGAAAGTACCCTTTAGTCTGGTACCATCCCCGACAACTTTCATCTGGGCTTAGAATAACTACCTCAAGTTACCCATTTCGAAAGACATTATTGAATATATCCGAAAGTTGAGCAGTCAAGACCAAACAGCCCATATCGTCCAACAGATTCATGTGACAGATTTTACCAGTAAGGTGATTCAGTTATTACTGTGATACACGATTAAGAATAAATTTGGTATCTTTTTGGAAAGTAATTGTCGTTTTAAAACTCGTTGTAACATTAGTGAAGACTCTTGACTAGCGTATGAGTGATCCTTAATGGTTTGATATTCGCTGAGTGCTTACAACCTTGAACAAGATGCTTTCCCACAAAATTCCCCTCATCACCCAGGTGTAGATGGGGACCTGGTAATATACCGGGGCTTATCATGATTTCAGGGCCCCCAGAAAGAACGTCACTGATGCTGAGGAGGTTTCTCATGGTACAAAATCAGTAGAAGTAGTAGTAGTAGTAGTAGTAGTAGTAGTAGTAGTAGTAGTAGTAGTAGTAGTAGTAGTAGTAGAATAGTATCACTATTATTATACTGACACTGGTTTCCAAAATCGCATGTCGATGTTGCCTTGTACCTTGAGGAGACGCTTACAGGCTAATTACACCATTATTATTTTTTTTTTCATAAAGCTACAAACTGTTTAGTCTAAGAGCTTGGTAGGGGAAAGCGTTAATAGCTTAAGGAAGTCTTTTGTCACTTCTTCATGAGGTAATGCGATGTGATGGCCGCTCATAAATCATGTTCTTTTCTTCACACCTACTGACAATGAAAAACTTCCTTATGCTACAAGCTGTCAGTAGCGGACCGATGTTTTGTTCTACGAACGTCCTTTGGATCATGGTTTGGACGAAGTGACAGCTTGATCTAACATCATTGTGATTAGCAATCATTATGCTGTACTGTCTCATATAGTCTAATGACCGGGAACCTTGTCAAAACGAGATTGGGTAAATCTATTTACACTCGCTTAACAGTATATGTGAGCATCAGGGGAGCATTTCATGAAGAGTTTTGTCGGTGATTTTCACCGACTAATTTGCTTTCAGCCAATCGGATGCGAGGATTTTCAGTAGCTTATAACATTTGTCAGTGATTTTCACCGACAAAACTCTTCATGAAACGCTCCCCTGTTCTATGAACCAAGGCCATTTTCTAACTATAGGGTATGATCAAACCTCAGACCTACAAGAGAGGTAGGTCCACGATTAAACTAGTGACAATTGTAGATTTTTTGTTGTATTTACAAAATGTTGACTATCAGAAAGAAATAGGTTTTGATCGAAGAAAATTGAAACTCAGATATCTTTTTGAAAGGGAAATTTTTAAAAAGAATTATGATAAACAAAAACATGAAAAATCCAGAGAGAAGGTTATCAGATGAATTATTGTCTCAATTTCTGAGATGTTGAAAAGTGTCTTTGTCAATGATTTGTTTTGTTAGTACTTGTTCAATCTTTTATTCTTAAATGTGGAAATAAACACCTCAGTTGAGGGGGGAATCATCATCATCATCATCATCATCATCATCATCATCATTATCATTATAGGGTTAAAAAAAACTTAGTCTACCGGTCCTAGTACTAAACCTTCGATGTGGTTGGTAACTATTATTTGAGACACAATATCTCGGACTTTCCCTTAATGCAAATCTCTTCTTAACCCCCCCCCCCCCCTCTCTCTCTCTCTCTCTCTCTCTCTCTCTCCCCTCTCTCTCTCTCTCCTCTCTCTCGTCTCTCTCTCTCTCTCTCTCTCTCTCTCTATTGTATTCTGATATATATGGGTATATATATATATATCAGAACATAACATGGCAAAATGCCACGTGATAATAAAAAGGTCATGTGAGCATATGATCTTCCGTGCATATTTTGTGTGTCCATGACACGCTACGGCACGTGGATAAATGTGTGATTTATCTTGCACAATACTCACAGAAATGAAGCAAAGTTTCGTGCAGTGATAATTTGCCAATAAATTAGTTTTGTAAATAATGATGGATAACCATCTACCGCCTTCCACTCATTTCATTTTGCAAAGTTTACCCTTAATCAACCTTTGAGAGACCGATATACACATATGAATTTAAAGTTATCTTGATGATGGCCCATATGGTAGATATTTAAAACGAATGCACGTATGTAAACAATCAATATTTCTAGTCGAAGGAAGAGAACGCCTCTGTATTATGGTATTTCTTTTTTAATCCCCTTTTACACTACTTATCTGTCTATGTTCGAAATCGTTCAATTTTTAGTGAAAAGAAGGAATATACTATTGGAATTCTTTCCAATATTTTCCTCCTTATGTATTTTTTTTTCAAATAAGTATTGCCCAAAATATAACCCAAGTACAGAAATGAAAACTATATTTATTTTCCACAGGATATATCAGATATCAGCCTGTTTTCCAAACATATCATTAAAAAGGTTTTCTTTTAAAATTTCTCTAAACACATTACAATATAATCAGGCTTTCTAACCTTTTCTATCTTGTTAATCCAGTATTTCAGACATTTCAGTAACGATTTATGTCCAGTTCATCATCTTTCCATTATCACTTAGAAAAACAAATCATATTATTGTCTTTTGAATCCATACACATATAGGTCACCTCATACACCGGGCATGGACAACAGAACTTGTATCGTAATGAGGAAATGGTTTGATTGAGGTAACTGTGTACCGCTAATCTTTCTTAATTAATTGCTTTGTTACTTCGGCAATTTGAAGTTCGGGAAAGATCGGTAATTGGTTGGCAATGATCCTCAGAGATTATCCTCGAACTTTTCCTTTCTGTGCGAGTTGCCGCGTCAAATGCGAGATCATGGATAGTCTCGATCCTAGGCTGGAATATTTTGTTTGTAACGTTGTAGGGGAAAGAACAGCATTCCGGAAAGCTCTTGTTGGCAATCGTGAATGAATTTGTTCCCTTTCATGCACGAGGAGAGGTAGGCGGGAATATCTCTAACTTTTTGTAAGACTGACTCGAACAAGGGGAGCGTTTCACGAAGTGTCTTGCCAGTGATATAATATAAGCTACTGAAATCCTTCCATCTGATTGGCTGAGAGCAAATTTGTCAGTAAAAGTCACTGACAACGCACTTGATGAAACGCCCCCAAGATCTTGCAAAAGAGGGTAAAACTTACATTATTCAATATCATTTGTAAAATCTTTGGATAAACTGCGTTTTTCGTCGGAATGAATATGCGTTGCACCATATTAGAGTATGATAAAAGAAAGTCTAACATAAGAAATCTTTTATTCGTTCTGTTTTGGCCAGTTGTTCGATTTAGGACATCATCAAACAAATATTCAGCTGTATGCCCTTATCTGATTGTGCTCTAAAATAAGAAATTTATTCATCTTTCGAGACTGACTTTGTTTAAGACATAGAACAACCTCTCCCATACACACGCACATAGACACACACCCACACCTTTTTCTATCGCTGTCCCCCTTTCTCTCCCCTTTCTCTCCCCCTTTCTCCCCCCCCCCCCCTCTCTCTCTCTCTCTCTCTCTCTCTCTCTCTCTCTCTCTCTCTCTCTCTTTCTATCTCTTTCTATCTCTTCTCATTCCCATTCCCCTTCTTGTCTCTATCACTGAATCATATTTTAAAAATGTCTTGAATCATATCTGCCCATCTTACTGCCTAACGAACTGACCCCTTTTCCCATCCTGTTATCCTCTCCAGTAGACCTCTGTATTCACAACCAGCAACGATAAAAATCTCGAAATCAAGTGTAATGAAACAGCTCGGAAACCCTTCTCGGTCATTCTCAAGTCGGCAGGACAAGACAAAACTCATCATAAAAAAGAAAGATGACTGGCCTTGCATACGAAACCACATCTTCAAAGTAGATTAAACTTGATGTAAGCGTTACAGTTTGCTGGTTGTCCTTATTGCGTGCCCTAGTTTCAAGTCTCGCTCATGTGAAAAATAAAATCGATGGCATTAAATGAGTGATAAGTATAAGCTTAAGATATCATTGTTTATAATCATGAAAGAACTAAGGAATAATATAAGAACATTTTTTCTAGGGGTACAGCAAATCAAATGATTTTCACATCGCTCCAAGGCTTTTTAAATAACCCGTTGCTTAGACAAGATTGGCTGCCTGCCATTTGAATCTCGACACATCTTAAAGCTCATCTGAAAACATTTCAATCTATGGTTTTAGAAAGTTGAAAATTGTCATTACAACATTAGGAATAAGATCGAACAGAACTGTCCGCGATATGAGAGTAGAACCATTACGAATCCTGGCTTGGGGAGCGGGTGGGGACCTTCGAAGCCTTATACAGGTACTTCTATCGAACATTCTGTGGTGATTCAAAAACTGACCATGCCTGTGCAACAGAATTTGTGAATATTTTTTTCAAAAGGTTTTTCCATGTGGGCGTGTGTGTTTGTATGTGAGTGAATGGGTTTTTACAAACGTGTATCAAACAGATACGATCATTTACGTCTGGATGGGACCGATCTTTAACGTCACCATGCGAAAGACACAACTCGATTTTGGTCCGATCAGAGTCGGTTTTTAGGCGAAGACAGAGAACTGACCGCTGGCGTACCGCTCCAACTCCAGCGGCGGGTCGAAACATTGTTTATGTTTCGTTTGTTCGTTATTTTACCTGTTCAGCTCCCTACCCCCCCCCCCCCTTAAAAAATACAGTGAGCTTAGGTATTCAAGAGTTAAAATCTCTCAAATTTCTGACACGCAAGAGAGTTCATCATTTTGTCCTGTTTTGGGTGGAAATGACGGGCTACCGCTTTCCCAAACCTTTCCCGTTACGCCTTCCCGATTCACACACATAAGCAATGAAAACATTGTTCAGGAATGCCTCATGCAAGTTTACCAACAAAAAAAAGGGGTTCCCCCTTTCTCATGTCTCTTGACCTTTTGAACCTCCTGCCGGATGCTTGCTGTCTCGCTGACAGAAGATGATACCCACGCGATTCCCTCTTACATTTTGTTTATAATCCTGTACATCACTTTCGCTATGATGCAGTGCAGGCGATCAGGTGACTCAGTGTTGTTACCTCTTGTAATTCACCTTGTTGTCACGTGTGAAAAGGTGTGTCACGTGAGAGACGGGCGCCGCTGTGATGTAAAGATGTTTTGTATCGGATACGAGCATGCGTCAATATTGAAATGATGAGGCCGGGAGTGAGACCCGGGAATTTTATGTTTGAGATCGAACAACCTATAAGAAAGGTTACTAGTTTGTGTTTGTATAGACATTGATAATTATTTAGCACATTTTTTAATGTAAAAATACTCTCAGTTAACACTTGCCTTTTCGGGAAAGAAATTAGGTGCAGCTACTTTATCACAGAAGAAGGTTCTACGAAAATGATATGTCTAAGAGGAAGAAGACATATTGGTTTCGAATAAGGATTACATCAGCACGATGAGTACCTTTCAAATCATCCAAGTATCTTCTAAACACAGATCACCAGGTCACCTTCCAGGAGCGGCGCTACAGAGCGACCGCCCTCCGCATCATTTTTTTTTTCAAGTAATCAAGAAGAAGAAGAAGAAGAAGAAGAAGAAGAAGAAGAAGGAGAAGGAGAAGAAGGAAAAATAAGATGGAAGGGTAATGGGGAAGAGAGGGCAGGGTCATGTACATGTAACTATAATCCTATTCGTCCAATTAAAACGTAAATAAACTCACCTGTGGGCCAAACACGATGAACCTGCCATTAACGCATCACCTTGTCCCCCCCCCCCCCCCCCCCCCGCCCATCAGAAAACGCTGGCTCCCCCCTATGACCATCCATTTCTTTCAGAACCTCAAAACCATATGACCGGTTTTTCAATACATGTACCTGTTTTAATAAGTTGAGTAGTACCATTGGTGGTACCCAATTTAGACACAAATTGAAATCATAACGTGCAAAGTGACAAGTCCTTCCTCCATGATCTTGATGGGAATCGCAAAGAATATCAGTACACGCAGATGGTATTTTGAACCCCCTTGTACATAATTAAGTAATTAATTCATTATTCTGTCTTATTTGTTATGATGGTAAAGGTATCTCTCCTTCATACCTGGGTGAGGACTTCTACTCCTGTTAGTTGTATGCAAACGATTTTCGTTACCTTAGTCATACTAATTACTCCCAATCACAGCCAGGGCTGATAGCAAGACGTTGTATCTACTGCAATAATAATAATGATAACGAAATCAAAGGGGCGGTGTATTATGATAAGACCTGTCTAATTACTAGCAAATTAAAGGGTTTTTTTTAATGTAAATGATAGTGTCAGTAGCTTTCTTCAGCAGTGCATTCTTCCAGATGTACTCTTTCCACGTCCGGCATCTGTTTCCAGATGCCACTAATTGGAAGTCTCAGAAGTGCCCTGAAGTCACATTAAGCAGTGTTAGGTTGGAAGGAAGCTAAGATAATGAGGTCTTGATTGGAATGATGATGAAACCCTAAAGCGTTTGAGATGTGCTCGAGAAGATCCCGCTTACCGTTCAGTGATGAATGATATCAAACTCAAGTGCCTTTTCTTTGATACACTCTTGAAAAAAATGGTGCTGATTAGAACCCCTTTTCTTGTCCCACATTTTGGAACCTTTGAAGGTTCTTCAAAGAAGGTTCTAAAGGGGTTCTTAAGAACCATTATCCTGATTATTCGGCACCTGTTGGTTGTACAAGGAAGTTTAGGGATAAGTGGAGGTGCCGTGGTCCAGTGGTTTAAAGCGCTTGCCTGGAGACGCGAGGGTCGGGGGGTCCGATCCCTAAATAAATCCAGTGCTATAGGCATATTGATACAATTTGTGCATGTGTGTTTTAAAAAAGAAGCCTTTATAAAACCCCTTTCTCTGGAGGTTCTCAATACGGGACAAAAAGGTTCTATCTGCCATATTTTTCTAAGAGTGTAGGCGCATTGGAATGTTATTCAGTTCCAACTTTATCTACTAGAATCATGATCAGAAGGCAAACCCTAAAATGTGGTATAGAAATTGTGAAGATTGCCTAGCATTTTTGCTTTATGTAACACAATAAAGGTATTAAAACGATAACTACACTGATCTTGATGCAGTAAAATGATGTTACTGAAAGTAACAACAAGGACTTGCGTTTCAGGGATAACGCTCCAAATAATAATATTTGGTACACCAAAACAGATATCAGATGATTCTGAAACGGATTTGTTTCCAATTTACATTCCTGTTTCGAAAATATTAGCTTTTCTTACCAATGACTTTGTATGACCATTTTTACTTCATGTACCAAGCGTGTGTGGGAGCACTGTCATTGACTGTGGTGTGTTGGAGAAGGCTTCTGCCTGTTATGGGACGGGTCATGGATTCTATCCTTGCTCGGTACCCACATCGTTGGACATGGTCTTTTGCTCTGACACATACTGTCCCTCTTGACCCTGGGGGTTTTTCATACAGCTGTTCGTAAAGTTACGAATGACTTGAATATGAAGTGCTAAATGGGATGCCCAAAGTTTATCCTGAATCATTTAACAAAGTGTGACTGCATTTCCCATAATCTCAATTAAATTTTGGTAAAAAATATACTTCGCAATAAAAAGGTTGGTAAACAATGGTAAGTTAATCTATGTCTGCATATTTCACCTTTATCTGATGCGATTTATAATGACTGAGAATACCAGTTGGCTTGCCATATTCAAGTTGTTCGTAAAGTCATTCGTAACTTTACGAACAGCTTTATTAAACACCCCCAGGTGTATTAAAGGGGTGCCTGGTAATGCACTGCTGGGGTATTAAGAATGCAGATTATCTTGGCTAAAGAAAAACCCAGTTAGTAGTTACAAAAGTACTGCTGCCTCTACATAAGGTAAACTTAAGTAAACATGTCAGCAGTTCAAGCTTTGCTTTGATGTAAAACCTCTGTTTAACAAGTGGGCCAACCGATTTTTCTACAGATATTCATTACAAATCTATTTGAAGATGTTGACATTATACGTCGCCAGCTCATAATCATAAAAGAGTGGGGTTACTTTATAGTCATGATAGTAGATATTTAGATAATATGTTAGGATTATCAGGTCTAGTCCAGATGTAGTTAACCATTTTGATTGAAAGTAGGTTATTAATTTGAAGTACTTATGATTAACAAAATGATTCCGACATAACCTCCGCCTCGGGAAATGAAATGGGAACACGGGCGTCTTGATCTTAGTCTGGAGTGCATGAATAAAAAATATTAGATTTGGATCAACGGTAGTTGAGAGACAATGTAGAGATAAAATGGAAATTAATCCAGATATATGACGCAAAAAGAATTGATTATGACGAAAACAATCAGGGTTAAAGAGAAAAGCTGAAAGGAACTATGTGAAGTATAATACTTTTATAGCAGCTGCTTTTAATGAAGCATTGTGTTTTCTTTTTTGCATGACTTTTCGGGCAATTTATTATGATTATCGATTTATTCTGATATAATCTCTCTTTTTTGAATAATGGAATTGCATTCTCACAGTACCTTTTGTGTTTCTTTATTAGAATGTACATGCTTTGCGGCAAAAACAAATAGATCTTTATCAATAAACCAGTGATGGATTATTTTTATCTGTTCATCTGATGTGTTTTTTATGCAAAAGTCTTTATGCTCTAATGTAGGACATAATTTTGTATAAAATCAAATACTTGAGCATAAACAATCCAAACTTTAGGTCGCACCGTTCGCGGTCTGATATCGAGGGAATTCGATTCGGAGAAATTACATTAGCTGTGGTCATCTGTTTGATTTCCATTGGCATCCATCAGTCGATGGGCCTTACTGTATGGATCAAGGAACAAGTTTTGGATGATCTAGGGCCACCTGTTTCGTATTGAAAGATACTAGATCAGGATGATTCGCCTGCGGTTCGGCGATCTTCGGCTGGTGTCGGCGTAAAGTCGAGGGGGTGACGAAGCGTATCCGGGGCGCTTATGGTTACTGGGAGATAAACGTTAGCTGTCAGTTTGAATTGTGGAATGATGATATTTAACTTGCGAAATGATTGTTCGTGATGGCACACTCATTCGGTAATCCCGGGGGCAATCCCCTTACAGCTGAGTCATTTGGGAAACCCCTCCCGATAACCTGCCCCGAAGCCCGACCAATAAGTTAGGTTTTTCATTCGTGGTCCCTGTGGAATGAAATAAAACAAAGGGCGATTTAAATGAAAAGATGAATGTTAAATGTAAATTGTCCTTTGGCAAGACATTAATCTACATTTGCCACAGTCGACCAAGGTGTAGTAAGTGGGTACCTGGTAGGATTAATTCCGTGAATGCCCTGAGCGGTACGGTAGCTGGTAGCCATGCTAAAAGCCGGGGTAATAATATGCTTGGAGGGCCCCCCTGGGAAAAAGGTACATAGTACCGAGGAGGCTACCCTGGGTAACCAAAACATATTTGGTTTCTATCTCGCAAAAGAATATGCCAAAGCATTAGTTGTATTGATATCCAAATCGTTCAAGGGTTGATTCGGTGCATATTCTTTCATCAATTTTCCGAGCCCCTTTGTGCTGCCCCTTTGTTGCCTCCTTTTTAGGAAAAAAAAGGGGTGAGCAGTCCATCCTGAGAATTTCATCTTATTACAAGGTAGAATATATTGATTTTCATTCATAAGAGTTTGCTCATTGTTGCCAATGACTATCTGTTCTACAGCAGCTGAGGACTACATCGTATAGAGCCCAGGATTCAGTGGTACGAGCTATCCCGATTTCCTTCCCAATTTCATTTCTCTCCTAGAATGAGGAGGCTATTTAGGCCAAGGCTGACTTAGAATGTGCTCCATATATCGTTGTTATTTTGATTTATTTTAATAGAAGACAACAATGTTCTTCTAACCCATCTCGCACACAAACACGCCCACACTTGCACGTCATGTTCGCAGCTGAAGTTTGATTATCAGTTATCAAATCAGATTTCTCACATATAATAGAGTTGCAGCACCACCCTGTAGTTGGCATGGCAACAAAAATAACCCAATTGATTGGGCGGAAAGTGTGCGGTCTCCCTGCGGTATTCAGCCAATCGTTGCCTATACAATGGATTATAATTGGACCCCTGGTGTATCTGACCGGCGGGAAGTTGGCGATTTCCTCGCGACATGCAACAGGTTATTCGGTTATTCCCGGGGATCAGGTATTTAGTGTTGCGTCCACGTTACCCTGAAAAGATGAACAATGGATTCTGAACATGGTTTCATAGGATTAAAAAAGAGAACATGTGAACTCTTTAGCCTTCATCAGAGAGTGTATTGGAAAAAAACAGGAGATAGACAACATTACAAACATATTAAAGGTTCTACTTCATTTCTTAAAACATGACAGTGGGTAATGGTAATACATCTTGATAGAATTGCCTTGAATAATATGTTTATTATATTTATTTTTGTATCATCAAAAACAGTACAGCTCATGTCGTATTTTATTTGTGTATCATTTTCTCTCTTCTCTCTCTCTCTCTCTCTCTCTCTCTCTCTCTCCTCTCTTTCTTTCGTTTTGTTTTGGTTTGTTTCATTTCTTCTTTTTTTTTTTAAATTTTTAGCTAACTTTTCGGCAAATTTGTCCGACATCCCAAAATGCCGTATAACAAGGTCTTGGTACGTGACGAATTATCTTTTCTATTTTGAGGTATATACAGATTAGTAGATACATGTAGATTTACTAATGTACTAATGTAGCCTGAAAATCACTTTCAAACTGTTCCCAACTTCGACGGATGTCTGCAATGAATCCGTGTCCATCATATCAGTCACCGCGTAGCGCACAAGACATAGGGCATGGCAAGGCCGTGGCCGGGTGAATTAAGGTGCAGCCACGTGCAAAGGCCCTGTCACTGGAGAAAACATCCGCAAGTCACGAATTATCTTTTCCATCTGAAACAGCCGATAGTTTGATTCATGGGGTGAAGAAGTGCTCAATTAGGCCACACCAGCCTCTGTCAGATCCGTAACAAGATGATATTTCCTACCCTGCTGGTTAAAAGCAAAATTCTGCTGCAAACCAGACACTCTGATGACCTGAAGCTGAGGGGAACGTTTTAAATGCCACTTTTAATCTTAGAATGTAATGTTTAGGGTCTACTTTATCACTTAACGTTTGATTTTTGAGTGCATTAGAACTTGAAAAGGACACATCAGGCTCTGTTAGATCCGTAATAGTTGATATTTCCTTGCCCGCTGGATTTTGTTGCAAGTCAGACACTCTGAAGATCTGATGCAGAGGGGAACTTACATGCCACTCTTGATCCGTGCTGTTACTGTGATGTTTAGCGTCTACATGTATTTGATAATTCAGTGTTTGATTCTTGGGGCGCGAATGCAGGACACACCATGTTGAAGAATTTGCTAAATTAGGACACACTTGGACACACTCGGCCAACGTCTGATCCACAGTTTTAATGATCGAACGCGTAATTGAACTTTTAAAGCTCCACTTTTAATCCTGGAATATGATGTTTGTCGTCTATTTGATCAACAATTTGTTTTTTTATTCTTGGGACTCGGATGGGTCATACCAGTGGAGCGCCAGAGTGTCAGTCAGTTCTAAATGACATTATTATCAAAATCGAGCCCTTTACCGTGAGATGCTTGCAGTCCATAATGTGATCATGGTCATTTCTCATGGTCTTTAAACGGTGAGTCTCAATTTTGGAATGCTCTTGTTACTTGGAAAAGTTTTGCACAATTCGAGATGAAACTGTGAAGGGGTTTGCTTTGAAAAATATCAGTTATTACACGCTATTCTCTTTTCTGTATTTTCTAGCAAAGGATGCAGTTATATACCACAGTATAAAAGTGTCAACTGATAAAGTTATTACGGTCTGCGGAACGATTTTTGGAGTGCGGGGCAGACATCCAGACAGGCGGGGTCCGCCCCCTGAAACCCTTGGGTTTCCATGGTTATGCGAGGCTATGAGCAATTTGTATATGAAGTTTTACAATTTATACTGTTTCCTTTTTTATTTCTTCTTTTCTTTTCTTTTTTTCTTCATTTTTATTCGAAATTGTGGGGGCTGCATCCCCCAGCCCCCGGATTCCGCGGCCCCTGCACCTGTTGTTGTAACATTGTGAAGAGGAAGAATGATTTTCGTGATATCTGTTGACAAAATAATCACTAAAGTTTTTCACTTGTTTTGTTCACTTGTGGGTAATTTGTTAGATCATTTATGCGAACATGTTTTCATATTTAGCGAACATCCCCTTCCCATCTTAGCCCATTGGAGTGCTCAAGTTTGAATCACCTGTAGGGGCCTCTCCGATCACCTCTCACAAAGAGGAAGGAGTAAAAGTTGACCAGGTTTCCAAGGATCATCACGTCCCGTCCTTCGGTTCACCCCGCTGCTGATCGACTTGCGGAAGATTTGGTCGCGATATGTCGCCAAATATTAACGACATTAATGTTCGCACGACGTGACAAATTGAAGTATATCCTTGTAACCTGTAGTTTCTCTCCCAAACATTCACTCGCAGCAGATCTATCCGCACGTCTTGGCTGACTCACTGTAAACAACGTGACTCACTCCACAGCAAAATAGCCAGTGTGGTGAGAACATGGGCATACAGGTGGCGCTGAGACAAAGAGACAGAAGAGAGAGAGAGAGAGAGAGATGATTCTATGGATGAAAAATGGGAAAGGGTAACAAAGTAATGAAAATCGTCTTTTATGGATTACAAAGACATTGGCGTATCCAGTGGTGACACGGGGGGGGGGGGGGCTCGCGCGTCCCTCCTTATCTTTTCATAGCACCGAAGGCGCCGATGAGCTGCATTATTAAAATTGGTACCATCACACATGAAATCGGCGCTTCGCACACCAATGGCGCCTCTGCCCTATATACTGATAAGCCTGCTCCGAGCACAACTCCCGCGCCCTAGTATTTTCAAACCCTGGATCCGATATAGTGAAAGAGGTATGACGGGGGGGGGGGGCATTAAACACAAGAGAATGCCTTGCCTGCACCGCATACAACCTATAAACTACATTGAATTTCATGTTGACAGGTTTAAGAGTGACTTTGCGCTAATGATATTTTTTTTTGTATGGGTTGCTATATTTACGTACCGGTATTGACAAAGCAACTGTTTTACTGATTGATAAGCTGTTTATGTTAGCAAACCTCAGAAAACAAGTGGAATGACATGTTTTCGTGGTACTTAGGAGGACTTTTACTCAAATAATTTTGACACGTGTTTCTTTCGTCGTCATGCTTTATATCTTACAATCATGCTATGTGTTATATTTTGCTAATAATTGCAAAAAGAAAATTATCATAATTAGCCATTAGTGTACCTTAACTGTAGTAACACAGTGCTCAGAACTGTTTCATGTTATGTCTTAAAGTGCTTTCAAAATGATTTTAATTTGGAAATGATAAAAAGGAATGAAAAAAATATAAAAGAATTGAACCAAAGACACTGGGAAAATCTTGTAAGAAGCTAGTATTTTGAAACACGAAACTGCCTAGGGCCCTCATGAATAAAAAGTTGCGATTAAACGCACTTAAAAAACTTAAACGCAAGTAGCCCAAAACTCAGTCATGTCAATCCTGATTGGTTGAAAATCAAGATGCGTTTAGTTATTTTTTTAGTTGCATTTAAACAAACTTTTTAGGCAAGGGGGACCATGGCCTCGTTGCATGAAACTAACCAATGGTAACTTTGCCATCAATAGTAACTCCCAAGGAAACCTTGAATTTGATTAGCTGTTGAGCAATGTTACCATGGCTGTTACCATTGATGGAGTTACCATTAATGGTAAGTTTTATGCAACGGGGCCATGTCCTACAATTTTGTTATTCAAGTCTTTTAACCTGTTGACTACTGCATTCTTTCATTACCATAGGCTTAATACAGGAACCACCCGGTTCAAGTAGCAAATGGGTTAATGTTAAATGCGCGTGAACAGGCCCCGAAGTCTCGACTTTCAAGTTCATGACTCGATTCTTGATTGACAGGTTGCCCCCTGAATGATACAGAGCTCTCTTCCTCTTCAGCATACAAAAATAGCCCCTGCATCCCAAATAGACTCGTATTTTTGGCAGGACGGAATTTGTCATATGACTTGGCTTTTGGAACGCCATGTGTCCCTAGTTGAGTTATTCCGATTTTTTTTATCATTTTAACCCAATAAGCTTTTTTTTATTTTTTTATTTTTGTCTTTGAAATAAAAATGGGCTGAGTCATCGTTCTGTAAATGGGTTGCCGAAACGTTTTAGTCGCTTCTCAAGCTTTTAACAATTTTTTTCTCAATACGAACATATGTACATGGCTGTCAAGATTTATTCTTACTCTGCTGATACTAATATATCGCTCTCTTTCCCTCTCCGTCGCTTGTTTCCTGCTCAATTTCTTCTTCTTTCACCATATCTCAATGTACAATCCCTTTTTCCTCAATGATGACACACGCACCTCCATGCGCGCACAATGGTCATTTTGTCTAAAGCCCCTGTACTTTGTCTAATATCCCTCGTAAATGAATCTGATGCGCATGTACATGTAGTACATAACCAATTGTCTAAGACTGAGTCAAGGAGATAATCTGCAGGCTATACCAGGAATAACGGCGTGTTCATTGCATGACAGGCAATGACAGGGGTCGTTTGTTGAATTCATTGTGAAGCGACAGTCTCCATAGTAACGAACGATGCGTAGTTTTCGATTAACCGCACTTTCAGCGGTCTATGGCTTTATGAATGATCTAAAACGTAATTTCAGAGCAAAGTCACATAAAAAGTGATCTTTGGTTTGAGGGGTTTTTTTTCTTTTCATCTTTTGTATCTTACCATTGTTAATGATTTCAAATAGATTAAGTTGATCATGAAAATGGATGAAAAAGGGTTTCATAACCATGAAATAGTATCATAATTACACACAGAGGACATGAAAGCCGTAAAAATACAACTCTCTCTCTCTCTCTCTCTCTCTCTCTCTCTCTCTCTCTCTCTCTCTCTCTCTCTTTACATGTCTGTTACTCTGTTGTTGTTCGTGCTAGATATGTCCTTGTGTTTTAATCAGATTAATTTCATTCATATTTTATTATCCATAAGATATCAGATATCACAGTACCTTATCTAACAGTGATGTCTTATACATACTACATGTAATTACAAGGGCAAATCGACATGACAACATGTTACTGTAGTGTATTCTATGGTATTCTCCATGTTGACGTGAATATATGCTTACATATTACTTCCTCTCTCTCTCTCTCTCTCTCTCTCTCTCTCTCTCTCTCTCCATTTCTCTCCAGAATCGCTAGATGTACACGTGTATATCCAAACTAACCATGAAGGACGATCTGTTGGCACAACTCTAGCTAATTAGGCCTTCCAAGTGTTGTTCGTCAAGACTGAACGAAGGCCGAAAGCGACTAACTCTCATACGTATAGAATACGTAAGATAACGTAAGATAAAGCTGCATCTTAAGGGGACATTTATTACCAACATGGGCAGCGGAACGAGTAAGGTTGCTGTTACGACGACAAGCTCTCCCTCGGACAAGGGGGGAATCAAAGGCATCCTGAAGAAGGAGAATGGGAGAAACCGGACAGAGACGACGGCGTGGAGTCGGAAAGATCCTCCAGGAGTTTACAATGTCGCCGTCAATGAAACGGTGGAAGAACCAGTGCGTGTGTATGACGATATCGACAATGATGACGGGAAGGAGGCTGAGAAAGAGAAGGCGGATGGTGCCGGCAAAGAAGGAGACGACAATGAAGACTCGCTGTCGGAGGGTTCCGGTTCTGAATATTACATGACAATGGTAGGATGATCTTATGTATTCCTTCGATTAACTAGATTATATAAAGACAGTAAGCATTATTCATTAAAATGTTAAGAAGGCTGACAGCGTATGGATATTGAAATGTTTTGATTAAAACTCTTTGAATTTCGTGTCCATTAATCAGTAATTAATCTTTTGACGGATTCGATTCTGTTTCCCCCTCCCCCTCCACCTGTTTATTTGATTTCTGCTGCTGCGCTGCTATATACTTCTAGTACTATTGCTTCTTCTCCTCCTCCCTTCTTTCTCTTCCTCCCCTCCTCCTCTTCCTCCTCTCCTCCTCTTCCTCCTCCTCGTTGTTTTTCTTCTGTTTCCTCATCTCCTTCATTTTTCACTTATTTTTCATAGTCTTCCCCTCTTTTATTTCTTCTATTTATCATTATTCGTGCTTTTCCTCGTCTGGTCTTTTCTCGTTTTCGTATTCTTCATATTGTTTTTTTTTTTATTCTACTTTTTTTTTGCCTTGCAGCAGTAGCAGCAGCAGTAGAAGTAGTAATAATTGTAAGATAGCAAGAGGAGTTATTGTCAAGAGATGTAATGTATACATTCAGTTTTATATACATCAGAGTGATTATTATGGTAACAGCAAAAGTGATCTTCTTGATGTTCTTATTTGCCGGTATTCTATCCCCAGTTATTGATACCTTACAATCTTTCGACGTATTTTCATCTTTTAGGGGCAGCGGAGCCAGTCGGCGGAGACTGAGGAAGAGCGATACAAGAAATTGAATGCACTTCATCAGATCGGGAACTACCACGAGACAGAGTTCACCGAAGCCAAATTCAAGGTGTTCAATGACTACCTGGTGTGGGCCACCGAGACAGGCAGCCGAGGAGAAAGGGTCGTCATGCCTGATGAAAATATGAAGATACAGGTATTTCTTCCTATTAATCTCCCACGGGCGGAAAGACCTCATCGGCCATGCCAGCAAGAATATTGTTTTCGTAAGGTCCATTAATACATTTAAAAAGCACAGTGCAAGCATAAATACATTGATAACTACAAGTAAATACATAATACTAATAGGAGATAGTAAACAATGTACTTGCCATCCGTCCGTGAAGCTGTTTGTGTAATTTTATGAAGTGTCTATCTGGTACAATATAGAGGGAGTAATATTCTCCGAGTGAATGGGTTTGTTTCGGGATACGTCCATATGCCTCTTATCCCCCCCCCCTTATCTTTTTTTCCTCCCCTCGCTTTACATCTCCATCTTCCCATTATCTGTCTTTCTATTTATCTATCCATCCATTTATCTCTCTGTTTAATTATTTACCTTTCCTCCTTCCGTTGCTTTACTCATTGTTGCTCGTTTTGGTTTCCTTAATTCTCTTTTTGCTTGAGTCATTTTTCTTCTGTAATGAGCATCATACACTCTCTCCGACTTCGTTTTTCTCCTTCTCTCTCTCTCTTTCTCTCTCTCTCTCTCTCTCTGTCTTTCAAAACTTCCAAAATTATTTCGTTTTGACTCTCACGCCTCCACATATCCACTTGATTATTTTTTTCTCCATTTAAACGTAATTTTGTAAGTTTTTGTCATTATATAAAAAACATTGTACATACACAATACTCCTGTTCTCCTCTACAGCAAAAGCAAACGATAAGAGAAACAATGACCCGTCTTCAGGAGGCGGACTCCTACACGGGTAACGAAGAACTCCACTGTCTCCTGGTACTGTGTAAGATGAGCGATGTAAGGCAGAAGGACTATGTGGACCTGGTGACTGAGCTCGGGTTTGCCAAACTCTTCCTGAAGATCTGGGATTCGTTACACGAGGTCAACGTTAATGACCAGGTTGGTTTATTAGTCGACACCAAACGAGAAAGACAGCCAACAAGATGGACAATTTCGGTCTTGTGGGTCTTAACCAGAATATTTTGAGAGTATTGGCATGGGTTTTGATGGCTGTCGACATTTCCATGAGTGTAGGCCTGTCGGGCAACCCCGATATTCAGTTTCTTCAGCCTATGCTCTCATTTATGTGCGTACTTTAATATATTGATGAGCTTTTTCATGATGGGAAAGATTGCCTTATTCCTGGTTTCTCCGTGCACGTTTCATCTTTCTACAGTATCAGTAGAAATAGAAATGAGATAAAGTGACGGGCTTAAAATTGTCTTTATATATATAATATGTGCAAAAGGAACTATCAAAACATTCCACAGATGATAACTCCCGAGATTCATTTACCTACGAAGGTATATATTTTGCAGAATGACAGCTGAAGTTTATGCCGATGGAGACAATTTAAGGTCCTTGACGTTGTAGTCCTGTTTGCGCACAGTTATCTCATTTTGCATAGAAAAATATCTTCTTTGATCATTGTAGAGTCATGCTTTCAAAGAAAATATACCTAGTAAACAATATTTTCTCTCCCCTCTCCCGCCCTGTAATACAAATCCCGTCCCTAAAGCTCGCCAACCCAGCGACCTACCTGGCCATCAACATGTTGCTGGATGCTACTCAGGGCTTCACAGAGATTGGCAACAACCTGTGCCGTGACATGGGCGCTGATTGCGTCCAGGCCTTGCTCCTCGTGCTCTACGACAAGTTCTACGAGGTGGACGAACTCAACATGGACAGCAAGAAGCTGAGGTGGATGTCGAGGAGAGAGTTCCTCAAGAGAGTGCTCACGGTGCTCTACCACTGTATCAGGTAACAGGGTGAATTCGTTGTCTTGTAGTTGTTCATTCTCTTCGCCGTCAGTCAAAAGTTTATCCGTATTCTTACATCAGTGTACATGGCACCAAAAACCTGTGGCGAAATATTAATCCAAGTTTGCAATTTGCATATTGAAGCCGTGAGTATAATAAAAAAAAGAATAATAATTTACTGTATAATGCCCAGATTAGTTGAAAATGGAGAAGAAAAAAAATTAATCCAAGTTTGCAATTTGCATATTGAAGCCGTGAGTATAATAAAAAAAAAGAATAATAATTTACTGTATAATGCCCAGATTAGTTGAAAATGGAGAAGAAAAAAAATTCAGAACATAATGTTCTCAGGAATTTCAAAGGCGTGCTTTGATCATGACAAACTGAAAAGATTGCTACCACTTTAATGAAATGCCTGCCTGGCATATCATGAATTATATCACGACACATGTGATATATTTCTCATTTATTCAGGCATTACATGGATAACAAGGAGATCTTCCGAATGAACCACGCTTCTCTGCTGCTCAAACCCTATCTGAAATGCCGATTTCTCATTCTTCGTGTAAAGGTAAGACGAGTTTTGAGAGTCTTTTGGATTTTCGCGATTATTCCGCTGCTAAAGTTAATGTGTAATGGGATTTAATGTATTTTGACATACCGGTGGGGTTTTTTTTGTTTTGTTTTGTTTGTTTGTTTGTTTTGTGGGGGGATTCGTTTTGTTTTTTGCACAATCAGACGATTGGTGGTTTCTTGTACGATAGTGTTTTCATATTTGCTCTGATGATAAATGAATCTTTAATGTGTTTTTCCCCAGTGAAACTTTGTGAAGGTTATCATTTTTTTTAATGAAAATACCGAGAACATAGATTCTGATTCTCCATTTTCCATTTAATTTAGTACAAAATCGTCCTTACTCTGAGGGCGAATAAAATTTTCTTCTTTTCACAGCACTAACAAATTATAGTGTAGTAAAATGATGCACCATGAATTTGTTTCCCAATATACCCCCCCCCCCCCTTAGGTTCTTGAAAGGATACCTAGAATAGACTAGACACCCACTCCGATCCCAGCTCACTTAAGTAATGTTTACCTGATTAGGTGTATAACTGATTTATTTGAAAAAAATCAAATACTTCTATGTGCACCTCTTAATACGATTTGCTGAATGATTTTAGTGTTGTTTTTTATGTCTGTGTATTTCCTAACATTTTATTCAATGTACAGAATTCTGCAATTCGGCTGTCTAACTGCAAATTATTTTTCAATAAAATCAGTACCATTAACCTTTAACCTATCCCTACGTCTTCTTCTTCATTACAGGCAATCTTCACCTTAGCTTTCATCGTGACGGAGGATGAGAACGCTCATCTCAATACAACCAACACCAACATCGACTTCATCATCAAGATCCTTAGCAAGGCTCTCAGCGAACCCAACCATTACTCAGCGCATTACAACTTCTCTGCTATTCAGGTCGCCGATGCCATGAAATACCTGGCCGCGTATGACGATAACAAGGTGTGTATCAGTTTAAGGTTTTTCGTGAGTCTTCTAGCAATGCACTTGCATCTCGAGAAAGGATAAAAGCTGTTACCAGTATGAATGACTGATCTTTATCCACTTAAAAACGTGGTTTGGTGGAGAGTTGATTATATATTATGTCTTAAAATACCCCTTGATAGTTTCTTTCAGAATCAGTAAACTCTTCATTTGATGGTTAGATTGGGTTTTTAGTCCAAACAAAGCAGTAAAGCTGTAGATCTTGTATTTGCTTAAATGTCCCACATAAATTGTGTGATGTACTATCGTTCATTTCTGATATACGATATATTCCCTTTGTCATCAGCAGTCAACTAAAAATGCAACAAACAGGATCAACGATTAGGTGATGAATGATGAATAATATATCGTCAAACCTGTCTGAGATTACAGCCTTCTGGAGGCAATCAGTCTATAGGGACAACCATTCTCTCTTTATTCTAATTAAGAAATGATGATTAATATACATCAGACTTGCTCTAGCAGACCTCCTTCCTGAGGACACTTACCTGGAGGGACCATTTTACATCTTCTAAGACATCCACGGTTAGGAAGTGCTCATTTATATACCTATATTTATATAGCGATACCCTTCTATATAAAAGACTTTCCGTAGGGATGACCATCGTTGCCTCCTAAGAAAAACTGTACATGGCTAGACATATCTGTACTGATCTGCCTTTTTCCTTTAGGGGGGAGGCGGGGGTCACTTGGTAGGCCTTTATAACCCATTCGTGACAGAGGTCCACATTTTGTGGTTTGGCCTAATAACTTTTGATGCAAAGCCCTGAAAATCATACCAAATACAAGAGCAGAAAGAGCAAAAAATTCTACACAAACTGTTCCCATTTTGGCTGCCTCAATATTTGTTGTTAGATGCTGAAAATGTTTTAAAGGAAAATAAGCATTAAAATCCTTAGATTGGCAATGTGATAGAGAGTTTAAAATCACTCTTTTCTCCTGCAAATTGGCAACTTTTTGTCCTCTTATCATACTTTTTGTCAATTTATTTTTATTTCAGATACATGATGTTTTACAAGAAAAAATTAGCAATAAAATAAAAATGTTGGTGTTGCCAATTTGAAGAATGAAAGCTGATCAAATTAGGCTTCAAATAATTCCTGTCACGAATGGGTTAAAAGAGTATGGCTGTGATAACACACATTTGCTGACATCCTCTTTGACCCTGACATGGGGATATCGTGGTCTCATAAACTTGGTAATTACGTGACTGGACTCGGAAGCACATGGTACAGAGTTCGCATATCCGCTACAATAGCTGCGCCACTCCACTGAATGTAATTCTTCAAGACATTGATCAATCTCAATATTTACCACTGTCTACGAATGTGAAGTAAATGAGAAAACCTTAGGGGGAAAATCCCTTAAAGTGATTACACAATGGTAAATTTTTTTGGATATATGATCGAGAATAGAATTCTAAGAAGAATAACATTACAAATTTTGATGATTTTCAATCGAAATCAATGCATTTTGGCTAATTTTCTCATAAAAGTAAGGAGTAGACCAAAAAAATTTGTGTATGAAGTATGACGTAAAAGTGGGTACCCAGCTTCGCGCATTGCAGTCGTGCTGCGCGCTAGACTGTACAATTTGTATTATACCTTGCGCGCATTTTGCTAGAATTGCGCGACAAGATACCCACTTTGACGTCATTTTGACGTCAAAGTGGGTACCCAGTTGAAACTGGGTCACAGCTGAGGGGTCAAAAATATCCTAAAATCTTACCACATTTGGGGGTTTCCTTGGCAACACGACTTAACAAAAAAATTTAGGCAGATGGTTTTCTGCTAATAAAATCATGCTCTTTTAAATGAACTAACATTGCTTCAGCATTGGGTACCCCCTTTAAATGCTCGAGCAGTCTAACATAGTTGCTTAGCTAAAGCCGGGAAGTATGATTTAAGAACCATCAGAAGATCAGAAGGGGTATTGATATGAGGAAATCTTTGGTATTTATGGCCATCTTACCATCAGTTGTATTCATAAGATTATCATTGTCATGTTTATTTATTTTATCTCTCTCTCTCTAAAGGTCAAGTTCGTGGCATCCGGAGCTCTTTCACGCATTGTCTCCATGCTTCAGGATGGAAACCCCGTGGAGGAACAAAAGAGTGCCATGGATGCTCTCTGGACACTGTCCTTTCACCCTAAAAACAAGAAGGCTATTCTGGAGGAAAAGGGATGCTTGGAAAGTAAGTCTATGTCGATTTTTAAGTTGTATTACAAACTGCTGTGAAGGAAAGCACTTACTTGTCCTTGCGGAGTGGTTCATTCACCTGACTCGCACTCGAAGGGTTCTAAGTTCGAATCCAAGCCCGGCACTATTAAAGGCACATTCTTTTATTTATATCAGTGATCTTCCTGTAGATGAGACGTTGATTCAACATCTAAACCATAAGGCCACTGTCTAGCAGATTCCTAGGTCTGTTGTGGAAGCAAAAACAAATGAAGAAAATGAAATAAAAAATAAAACAAGCTCTCCGATAAAGCTCTTCACTTTCTTCCTAGATCATAGATGAAACGGTTGCCCACAATAAGACGATATAGTTATTAACAGCGTGGTAGTCGGAAAAGAGAATAATCTCTCATGAAAATTGTATGACCGGGTTCGTATTATGTTGTTTTTGTTGTTGAAAGAGAAGATCTAGTAAATGTACCTTCATGATCCCCAGTATTTTTAAACGAATTTTCCCAACGTTTATGTCTTTTGCTTAGTTGTCCGCGGGTGTAAGACGAAAGCTAACTTATCGCGGTCTTCTACTGCTATCCTGTGGAATGTAGGCGAAGAGACGACCGCCACACTAACGAAGAAGGTAAGAAATATTGCCCGACTGAATCTCTTCATTATGGACAACATGTTCTCATGTATATGTAAACGTGAAGAGTACTGAATTATTTCCTTGTTCTTGTAGAATCAAGTGTACTTTTTTAACGAAAGATAATTAGGATTTTGCATGATCGTATGATAATTATGAAGCGCGTTCTGGAGAAAGGTTGCCACAAAGAAAGTCTCCGTATAAGCGAACCATTTTGATTGCCCTATTTGGGAATCTCCTTGCCCAGCTGATAACGGTTATCTGTTGATACCCAAAGTGGCTTTTGTTTGCAATTGCACTGTATACACAAAACAACTGCAGGGATGAAAACAAAAACAAAGTAAAATTTACATAATGTCACTTTGAATCAGACTATCTTCCATTCTTGTAACTTCTTCAGAATGAACATTTTGAATATTGCATTCAATTATGAGATAAGGCAAACGATTCTATAGCTTTAGTAAAATAACAGAACTCCCGACAACAACCTTCGTTCATGGAAATTATGTTTTCATTGATATGGTACCCTTTATCTATCAAATACATTGTTATCTGGCATAGCACCAATCTTTCTTTCATCTTTAGTGGAAGGACTCTTCCCGTAAGCACAGGCCTGACGACCGGGAAGCATCGGCATCCCATTCCCACAGCGGGAAGACCACTGGCGACAACACTGCGGTCCCAGAAACCGTTGATAACAGCAACTACGCGGGAGATGATGAAGATGAGCCGGAAGAAATCAGTACTAATCACGTGATGCTCAGCTACCAATGGGATGTCCAGAAGCAGATTCTTAAGGTCAAGGAACTTTTACAAGCTGACGGCTACAGGGTCTGGATGGACGTCGACCAAATGGGTAAGTAAACACAGCATGAGTGTCAGGGCCCCGTTTAATAAAACTTGTTATCAATGACAAGTTGCAATGACTGCTTATAAGCTACTGAAATCCTTGCATCTGATTGGCTGAGAGCAAAATTGTCAAAGAAATGTGGCAGTCGTTACTGATTTTATAAAGTTTAATAAAACGGGGTCCGGATATAGGAATTGTATCGACCATTTTAGTATTGCAGTTGTTTATTACACATCATTCTGTATGAGCATATTGCCCTCCATCTCACGTACAAAAAATCTTGATTGATAGTTCTTTTGATCAAAACTGTATAAATGAAAATATTGAATGGTTCCTTCTTTTCGTGTGGTATATTTAGGTAGAGCCAGTACTGCCTTTGATATGCCCCTGTCATTTTCTCGGGCATAGTGTTCTTTGGACGATATGTGTCTTGTTCCCCTCGACATGCTCGAAGCATGTCACTATTGTTCAAATATTTGCATTGCATTGGACATTCACTTTTAATGACGGCGTAATTAACATTTCTGTATATTGCTGCATGATGTTGATATTGCTATCTTATATGTCTTGTCTACTTTCGCATGCCTACTCGCCCTCGCATTCAAGAAAAATGTATATCTTCTATTTCTTCTATTTTCAGGTGGATCCACGCTGGAGGCCATGGCATCTGCCGTAGAGAATGCAATGGTCGTACTAATCTGCTTCTCGGAGAAATATAAGAACAGTCCCGCTTGTAGAACAGGTAGGTGGCAGACAGTCACTCGCTTTATGACATCCAGGAACGTTTACAATCATGCTGAATATTTCAGAATGCGTTAAAATACTGACCCCATTAGATAAGCATGCACCTTTTCTCGAGCGACCTCTACAATTAGTATCATTTCACGACATGATTCATACATCAATAAAAAAAAAAGTGTTTTTTAAATCATTGACTTTTGAAAACCTTGTCGTCATTCATTATCTCATGTTTAAGTAGAACACGAACGTACAATTGTTCTTGGTGGTACAAAATACGAAAAAAAAAATGTTGAATGATCGACATTAGTGGGATTTAGCTACACGGTAGAGAAGATTCAAAACCAGACATAGTTTGTCTGGAGAAAATAAGATTCATAAAACGCAATGATAGCTCCACATATGTAGTACTGTTGTATCTTCTTGACTTCTTTTGTTATTGTGATGTTTTTGCTATATTTTTACTTTTTCGATTTTAAAATGAATGCTAATTCTCTCTCCTAAGACGATTGAGAAGAACTAACGAACCCCCGACAAATTATGCAGAATATAATTTTTCTAAGGGATCAACTATTCCTAGTAACTCGAACAAAACCAAAAAACAAAATCAACCTCTAATTATGGCCATGTGCAGTATTCGCCATTACCATAGACTTTTTGCTTTCACCCCGCAGAGGCAGAGTACACTTTCAAACTCAACAAGGCCATCATCCCTCTTCAAATGCAGAAGAACTACAAACCCGACGGCTGGCTCGGCATTATGCTCGGCACCAAGTTCTATATCCAAATGTCCACTATGGACGAAGTCATCCAGAACGTCGATAGGCTAAAGCGGGAGCTGGCCGGCCGTGGTCGTGTGCCGTCGATGTCGATACCGCCTAGACTGCCGTCCATTTCTGCCAGTAAGTCCAGCGTAGTAAATCTTATCCAGTACTTTATGTCCGCAAAGAGATATAATTGCAACGTTGCAATGACTATGTCGTCTGTTACATATACTAAAGAGAATAGTAAGCTTCAGGCTTCGGATTGTAGTTACTCCGTAGTTAGATAGTTTTGTTTTAATATGATAGAAAATAGTCTGAATGGAAGAATTGAAAGCGCATTTCTAGAGATTGCAAGAGTGGGAGCTAAGTAAATCTCAAACATGGAAATGGGAGGCACGGAAAGCCAGAGAGGATGGGTAACTGAGAGATGGGAACAGTTTGGAGCCGTTGGCTGTATTGCTTGACAGAGTAATTTAAGTAACCACCCATTTATTTGTTCATTAATCATGCATATCCATTACTTTTATAGCTGATGGTGTTACCAAACTGAAACGTAACGGCTCGAAACGGGAATCCAGACGCGAAGGAGCAAAAGACGTGGCTGGCTGGACGAACGACGAGGTGAACTCGTGGTTGACGAGGAACGGCCTACCGGAGCTCAAGAATCGCCTCCAGGGCTACGACGGCGAGGGTATCATGGGACTGAAGACGATCGCCAACGATGCGCCTGAGTTTTTCTACAAGGAGGTCAAGAGCGAGTTGGGTCTTAATTCCTTGAGGGAGATCATCCGCTTCAAACAGGCCTTGGATGATATCTTGTGAAGGTCATCCATGAAGGTCACCCATAAAGATCGAGTGCCTGAGCACTGATATCTCTTCTGGATATCGCGTGTAAGTGGTACGTGTTGAAGCTCTATGGTGCTGCAAATGCTGATCGTTGATGAGACCTCTCGTCGTAGTACGGAGAGTCTGACATAACTTCTTTGGTCAGTGAAGAATGGATGAGAGATTGATGAGATAACAATATCTTGCAATCCTGAAAACTCAGGGATGAAGTTTGTGTCTGCCATTCTTGAACTCTAGGACAGTTTCCGCACTTGAGTCGGACGTGAGCAAAGATTGATCAAAGGTGGTTGGACTCTTGTTAAGATGAGGACAAAGATCACAGCCTGTATTTTTTACACCGAGGTTCAAACTACATCTTCTTGTTGTAAAATACGAACTATTTGATTTCTGTCCAGTGCATTCTTGGTGCTCAAATGAAGGGGTACTGACATGGTTTGGCCACTGAAGATGCCTGAAGCATGTTCCTTCTCAGTCTGCCCGTTGCACAAGAAAAGTTACCAGGTTTACGTAGGACTGCATTAATGATTGGTGCAGCGTGTGACGCATTACACGTTAGAGTGGTATCGTATAAAAAAAAGTGAATACTGTCTGAATCGAGCTAACATTGCATTAAATTACTGACATTTATCCTAAGTGCCTCAAAGAGTTGATTAGTGCAAGCACAAATTTTTTTAAAAAGATAGTCAAAATGACTTTCAGGCGCGGCTCATACATTTGCTGACGTAATTACCGCATCAGTTACCGGTAGGGTCTTTTGCGCGTCTTGACATCATTTTTAAAAAGTGAATGAAAATGAACAGTACAAGCAGCGCTTTCTATATCTGACGTATGGGTTCATTGTGTTCACATCCTCGATTGGCACAAGTAATAGCGCATTTGAAATGACGCCTTGTTAGACAGGCCTTATGCAAGAGATATTATTCTGATAGGCATCTACATAATGCTCTGGCTGTCAGTCGTCACGTATCGGCAATACAGAAGAGGACATTATTTTTACGAAAGAATTTTTTCACCTTAAGTTCAGCACAGCTGTTCTTGTAGATGGCATTATCAGGAATAAGCAAATGAAATGTTTGGATCAGTTTCAATCGGACATGCCCTTGATGTTGTTCGATGGCATTGGCTAGGAAGTATGTTGTTTTTGCCATGGACTTGACAGGTGTGCTTGTATAAAAGGATTACGCAAGGAACTGCACGTGTTCTTTTCTGTACATCGCAGAAGAAACGTTTCAAGCAAAGAGTGCGTAGGAACTATAGACAATGGCTATTTCTGTCAAAAAAGGGGAAAAATCAAGAAATCCATCTCTGATCCAAGTCAGGTATGGTGATAATGTGCAAAAACTAATGTGTGCTATATAAATGTCATGTATATAATGTGGGCATGTAGGCATATCTAGTTGTTTTGCAATGATACGGATGTGTACGGTAAGCTAAAGAATCCAGCATGTGCCTTGGAGATTTTCTTTCAACCTACTGCACTTCCTCAGCAACGAGATAATTGGAAGTGCAACGTGGTAACCTAACCATGAACCAGTAAGGTACTTAGATGATAAAGATTATTTCTGTTTAGTTGAAAGGGACCACTATGGTATAGTGGACAAGGTTAGAGACCTCGCAAGAGAGGTTCTTAGTTCGATCCTTGCTTGGTTTTTACATCCTTGACGAAATGTTTTGCTTACATTCGTCCCTCTCGATCCAGGGGACCTGGCAGTGTTGGGGTAGCGGTAATTACTGGACCCTCGGAAAGAAGAGTATTATGTCAATGAGGCTACAATGAGTAATTAAAATTATTACCTCATGTTATATTCTTGGGTGCGAAGTATGGTATAACCATAATATTGTATTGTCAAAGGTTAGTCCTTGCGCAGTTATGCACTACCAAATATAGGTGAAATGAAGCGTGTTCTATTTGCTGTAAGTAGCAAGGAAGAGATTCTTTGAATGCTAAAAAGCGCCATCTCGTGGTAGCTCGGCTGAATCCAACGTTATAGCATGACTGAAGGGCCCTCACGGACAAGAATGTATTACTTATGAGGATACCCAGGATAAACAAGTCTAAGATTATTATGGATGTTTCACTAGAATGAGAAGTATATTGATATGTTTATAGGAGAGCTAACTTATTTATACATAATTGATTTTGTTATTTCATTCAGTATTAATGCTTTGTTATCAAATGCGTCAGTTCATTGATGATTACAAGTCAAGTATTGTTTTTTTTTTCATTTTGCTTAGTATAATTTACGTTGTATGCAGTAAACAAATGTAAGGTGATCCTCGTGCAATCGTAAATAAAATGGAAAAATTGAAAAATGGAATTCATTTTATAGTTCACTCTATAGATAGCATACATCCGATGATATTTTAACTGAAAATATTTATCTTTTTATCATTTTTTGTTTAGTTTTGTTTTGTTTTTTTGTGTGTGGGGTTTTTTTTTTTTGCCAGAATGGATATAGAAAACAACAATTCAGTTAAGGATATTGTATAAATCTTTCGCACTGCTAACAGACCACAGAATAGGAATTTGAAAATACTTGACTATTCATCAAACCCAAAGAAGAAAATATGCATGTATATCTAATCACATTATTTTGTTCAAGGACTCTCAAAATGTTACGTGTTCTAAATTAACATTGTATCATCGTTTTTCCTTAGCCAAAAACTGGTGGTTATTTTAGCTCTCTGACAGTGAATTAAGATTGAGCTCCTCATTGCAAACAATGTTCAGACCTCTCTCTCTCTCTCTCTCTCTCTCTCTCTCTCTCTCTCTCTCTCTCTAACACACACGCACACACTCTCTCTCTCTCACTCTCTGTTCGATATTTTGAATTATTTCGACAAAAGTATTAGTTCACAATGAATCTTCTTGCTTAAAGATTCGTGAATCATGCCATTATGCTACCTCTTCATTATGTATCCCATTCGTCTGGCAAGCTAAATGATAATTGTGAAAAAGAAGAAAAATAAAGCATTACAGATTGCAAAAGGTCTTCCAAATAATTAGAGTTGGGGGTGTTTCATAAAGCTATTCGAAAATCTACGCATGACTTTACGAACGACTTGAATATGAAGTGCCAAATGGGATACCCATAGTTTTTCTTGACGTTTTAACAAAGTGTGATTGCATTTCCCATAATCTCAATTAAATTGTGGCAAGAAATATACTTCGCAATAAAAATGTTTAGAAACAGTAGTAATGTTAATCTACATCTGCATGTTTCACCTTTAGCTGATGCGATTTATAGTGATTGAGAATCCCATTTGGCTTGCCATATTCAAGTCGTTCGTAAAGTCATTCGTTACTTTACGAACGGCTTTGTGAAACACCCCGAGAGTGAATAAATGTTATTTGATTTTAGTAATGAAATACAACTCTATGACCTACCGGGGGCGAGCTGGGACTGTGATTCAGGGGCCGGCTCTTTTACCTTTAAAAGTGACCCTCAGACCACCACTCGACAAACCCTCAAGCAAAGCGTGAGGTAACCCCCCCCCCCCCCCCTCCCCTAAATTCAACAAGACCAGTCCGCCCCTGTTACTTTGAGTATCGGTTATCAAATTTCGATAATTCTGTTTTAAAGTGGTAGGCAATGCTTAGTGTTATTGGTTATATCTAGCTTTTTCATAATTGATTTTGTTCTATTGATATGATTGTTTTTAAACCAACTCACTAACTCAACAGTTTGGGTTCGTGTGTGTGTGTGTGTGTTGGTGTGTGTGTGTGTGTGTGCAATATAACACTTTAGCATTCAGACGGTGGTGTTAAGGATATTTTGAAACAAGATTATTTGATGCCTTGTTATGATAATGTATATCTCCCAGTTCACGAACTAATTCAGTTTTTTTTAATCGCGCAATATAAGGAGAGCTATTACAAAACAAGGCACAATCTTATGGGGGTTTTATGTATTAAAAGTTTTTGATCTAAATAAATTCTGCATTAGGCTTTTCACAGTGTTCCCTCCCTATATAAAAGCATTGTACATTTGATTTCATTTTTATTTCTTTAGAAATAATTTGATTTATCTTAGTACTTCTCATTCACTTTTGTTCATGTTGATATTACCATTGTCTTTCACTAGTTAAAAGTCTTTCACTCAAATAACTCTTGACGTTTTATTTTTTTCATGTAATTCAGAAATATTTTTGTACAAATCTGTTCTTTCTGTCTTAATTATGACTTCTAATGTTATTCTGGGAGAAGTGATTACTTCAAGTTTTCTTTCAAATCTTCTCTTTCGAATCTTGCCTTGCTCCTTGAATCATAGGATTTTATAAAAGTCATTATGACGTAAGAGATATCACTATATTGAAAGACGTGCTCATTTTGTCTGTAATTGTGAATTGACATGCTCTGTTTCTACGAATCATGGAACCTTTTTGAAAGATGGCAGTATAAACTTCTTTTATTGTGAAGTATTATAAAGGTGAATACCAATAAAAGAGGATATCTATGAAAATGGATGTTGCGTTGTTTGCAGATATATTTTATTGTTGATTTTCTTTGGTTATTCGAGGTTATGATGTTGATGACTGTCATAAGCTCGGGAAAGCTGTTTTTCTGTCTTTTTTTTTTTACACTTTTCACTCATTCTACCAATTTTCTCTAGCTTCTCTAGAGAAGTAAGAGAGAGAGCTAAAATAATTATATACTCTGCTCTTTTCTTCTATTTCTTTTTCTTCTTCTTCTTCTTCTTCTTCCTCCTCTCTTTTTTTTTTCTCTCTTCCTTCACTCATTCATTCTTTCTATTGTCATTTCGAAAAAGCATTGACAGAAAACAGTGAAAGTTCGTGAATAAGTGAATGAGTTTACGATTTGGATTGTTCTTTCCGTACTGGGCAATTCCACATGGGAAGAATAATCAGCTCACTTCAAATTTATATAGTTAAACAATCACGTTGACAGTCCTGAATAGCCAAATCCTTGAATTAAGTGAAGCTTAAACAAAAATGAATTTCACTATCATAGTCAATATTGGTATAATGCATGTTTTATTTTACAAGACATTTTTGTTCTTTGAAAATGGCACCATTTTCTGGTAATTCCGTTACCAAGGTTGTATGGCACAATATCGTGAATGCAGGCGCGGATCCAGGATTTCTTAGGGGGAGGGGCCCAAATTTGAAATCATGCGAGTCAAATAATGGTACGTAATGCAGTGGCGTATGGCATTTGGTCTCGTTTGGGGGGCATTCTGAGCTTTTTAGGTCCATACAGAGGATTATAATGGCTAAAGTTTCTAAATTCCGAAACATAATGTAGATTTGCACCTATGGTGTCAAGGGGCTCCTTCTTCATGTTTTGTTCGGTAATTAATAAGTTTAGTTTCTGTGGGTGTCACCGTGCATGGTTATGTACGCTAACTCCCTCAAAACCCGCCCTAAACACTTTTGAATCCTTATTAGCATACATTGGCTCTTGCATAAGCCGTAAGCAGTGCAGCGAGGGAGCGGGAAAAAATACAATTCTCCTTTAATGGTAATTGGTTAAAAGAAACTTGGTCTTATTATTGCAGCTCGGGTCAAGCACCCCTGATAGCAGAGACTGGTAAGAATAACATCATATTTACGTCTTTTTAAAGTCGTGTCATACGTCTTATTTACGTATTATATATACGTCTTTAAGACGATACTTTGCACCAGCACACGACGTAAAATAAGACGTCATATTTTTACGTAAATTTTACATCATATTGGTCGGAAAAAAGCGTCTTTATGACGTCTTTACGACCCAAAAGATGCTCACAGACTGGTAAAAATCACGTCATAAAGACGTCAAAGCTTCAAAGCTGGTTTATAAAATATTTTAGAATGTATACAACATTATGAAGTTTTCTCTTTGTTAATGTTCTAGCCTATAAATCGTCCTATACTAGCCCTATATCCTAACACCCTATATCCTATACCTAACTACTAGTGCTTTGTATCGACATTACTATATATATGGACTATAGTGTAGTACTTGAAAAAAACAGTTAGAAATTACAATTTCTTGATGCATTCTGAAATACCCTGTCCATGACATTAACTGAATGGTGTTCAACATGGATTACATTGTTCATTAAATCAGTAGTGTAATCATTGCATAAAATGTTAAAATTCAAATGTTATCTTCCTTTTTTCACGAAGTTTAGTCATTTCTGGTCATTCATGAATATTCATGAATCTCGATCAACTATTACAATCGTATCACGACGTAAACACGTCATATTATGGTCTTGAAAAAAGCTGTTATAAAGTGGGAAATAATTGACGTAAAAATACGTCTTGTTCTGGTCTTTAAAAAAGACGTCAAAAAGTGGTAAATATTTGACGTAAAAAATATGTCATCTTATGTTCAAACAAAATTTGAGAAAATTTTGGTTATATAAAGACGTCATAAGGTTGTTGTAAAATAGTCGTGTATACGACATATGACGTGTGGACCAGTTTATGACCAGTTCTTGACGTCTTAAAGACGTCCGTCTGCTATCAGGGACATGTGTTTAAAGTGATGTTAATTCCATTTTGGCCAGGTCGCATAGCGAGCTCGCCAAAATGATGAAGAAAAAACTTTTCTTTCTAACGATGTTTGGTACATGAACTGGTTTTATTCTTGCAGGTTGGGGTAGGCTAAATCGTATTCAAGGATATGTTGATTTATCTTCCTGGGGGGGGGGGGAAGAGCAAGAAGGCCTCCCCCGGCCTTCTAGCTTCCCCTTTTTCTCTCTTTTCTTTTTTCTTTTCCCTTTCTCTCCTCTCTCCGTTTCCCTTCCTTCCCTCTTTTTTGGGGGGCGCATGGCGGGGGGGGGGGGGGAAGAGGCAAGATCCTTCTTCCCCTTTTCTTTTTTTTTTCTTCCTCTTTTTTTTCTTTTCCCTTTCTGCCCTCTTTCACATTTCCTTCTTTTGCTTCTATCTCTCCCTCTTTTGGGGGGCGGGGAGGGGGCCAAGGTCCGCTCGCTCCCCCCCCCCCTCCCCCCCCCCCCCCCTCCCCCCCCCCTCCCCCCCCCCCCCCCCCCCCCCCCCGGATCCGCGCCTGCGTGAATGTAAGTAGAAAATTGTTGGAATGAAAGAGTTCCGGTGAAAGAATGGGCATATTTTCATAGTATTTAATGGTAAAAAGGAAAGCAAGGTATAAAACAGGCACTCAAACTCTAAAAATGTTAGTAACTGAAATACATTTTGTAATTCCGTTACCGTCGAATTTCCCTATCACGACATTCAGGCTAACTTCTGTCTTAATTGTAGAAACCAAACGAATTTACTATTAAAACGTGTTACATATCACTCATAGAAGGTTAAAATGTTTTTCAGATATTAGCATATCAAAAGGGTTCAAGCAATTCATTCACACGCCAAAAGATTTTAAGTTAATTGTTATTGAAATGAGGTTTATCATCGCAGTGATCCGTGTAACGGCCGTAGAGTAGCAGCCATGTTATTTATGCTTTTCATTTTGTGCAGTAGTGGCAGACAGACTAGATCTGATGATGAACTGGATCGTCTTATTCTTTCAACAGGTAAGATTATTAGAGGAGCAATTTGATAGAGAATGCGCACTTGCCAACAGGGGCAGAGGTACATCATACTGTGCGTCTGTCCCAGAAACGGATTTTATTTAACATCTTTTTGTCGCATCCTGGCTAGTGACGACGAATGCGACGGACAAACCTGTTTATGTCTGATTATATAGCCCTTTGCCTGCAGATTAAAAGGTTTTCATGCCAAATTTGGTTTTCTTCATTAGGGGAGCAAACTGATGGAGAATGCGCACTTGCCAACAGTAACTGAATTATGGCTCTAAATAGTGGAATACACTCTTAAAATAGTTCTTCAAACCACCACTTTGGGGTGAATTCCATTATTTTGAGCGTGAATTTCAATTCCAAATTCAGTGATATATTAAACTCCACAAAGAGTGGATTTGAACTCTTGAGTTTCGAGATTTCTTCGTTTTGCTGGTGCGTGCGGAGTGTTTTTAACCTTACAAATTGCAGATGGGGTAAACTTCCATCCCCTTGTCAACATGGTCAAGCATTTCATTTTCCGCAGAAATTCACAAAATAATATATCTTATCTTATCAATACTCGATAGACATCTGTTTCATATAATCATACAGTCATAAAAAAGGGATTGAAATTGATATCAACAGTACACTGATTTGAAATATGAGAACTTTGCATAAAGCCTTAATGATTTTTGTGAAACACGTTACCTTTGTTCACTCTTAAACATTCCGAGTCAGATTGACCCGGAAAGGAGTCCGTTGGGGCCACACTCCGTTCCGGGTCAAAAAACGACCTAGAATAGGGTCATAGAGATTTGTTTCTGGGTCACATATGACCATATTACGGGTCGTTTTTACCTTATTCCGGTCAATTTTTGACCCGGAACGAAGTGTGGCCCCAACGGACTCTTTTCCGAGTCAATCTGACTCGGAATTTTTAAGAGTGTTGTAGTAAGCAATCGTATTATTCTATTATGTCACATGGAACGTCATGTCTTGATGCAACCATGCATGAAGGACTCAATATCAAATAATCACATTTCCATTAGTTGTTACATTGTGGTTCCACTTATTTATTCTTGTTTATTTTCATCTAGTTATCCATTTTTTTTAATTCATTTATTCATCGATTCATTAATTCATTTATTCATTATCTATTTATCTATTCGTTTATTTATTCATTTATTATTTCATTTATTCATTTATTCACTCGTTCACTTGTAACACGATAAAAAAAACTACTTTTAAAAAAAGCCTACTGTACTGCCCACACAAATCATGTTCGGATTACGTGATAACCCATTGTAAAGTTCGCACATTTCTAAAGGTGATAGACGGGGCTATTGAAGTTGCCTTATAAGTTGACTTTGCTAAAGTAGATTTTATCTTGTTTTATTCATTTATTTATTTGTTTTTTATTTAGTTAGTTAGTTAGTTAGTTAGTTATTGATCTATCTGTTTATCTATTTATTGATTTATTTATTCATCCACTCATTCGTTCATTATTTATTCACTCAATCATTTCATGCATTTGAGAACCAATAAGGATAGTGGTATGGAGAAAGCTGGGGAAATTGTAATCCAATACCCATGAATATTTCTCTCGATGGCATGCTACAGATACATACATATATTAAATAACATTTCATACATCATCCATGAGCTTGCTTGAACTCCATTTTCGATTTTTTTTTCTCTGTCTTCTTTTTTTTTTCTTCTTCTTCTTTCTTTAAATTCTGTAATTTCTCTACTTTCATTCGACGGGGAAATTGTAATCCAATATGCCCTTTTTTTTTACTTTCGATGGCATTTTTAGAAGTTGGTTATGACACGCAAGCCACTCGAATCCTGACTATCGCCGATGCGACTGCATTATAATATTACATGTTAAATTATATTATCAACATGTCTAAAACCTTATTTTCAAATCCTTTCTCTCTCTCTCTCTCCCTCTCTCTCTCTCTCTCTCTCTCTCTCTCTCTTGATGTAATTTTTTTCAGTTCTGAAAGATTCTACTTCCATTCGTAATTTTGTATATAGCTGTGTGTAAATTTGTTCAGAGATATGTAATAACAATTATGTAATAAGAATTATAATGATAATAACAATAAAGATAACAATAATGATAATGAAAACAATAACAATAATGTAATAATAATGATAATCATTATAATACTAGTAAAAATAAATGATAATATCAGTAATAATAGCAATAATAATAGTGATGATAATGATAATGATAACAACAACAGCAATAATAATAATAATAATAATAAATATAATAATAATAATAATAATGATAATAATAATAATGATAATAACAATAATAATAATAATAATAATAATAATGATAATAATAATAATGATAATAACAATAATAATAACAATAATAATAATATTATTAATGATAATTATAGTAATCTGAATATACTAGGTGTTACAAAAAAAGATTGACACTTTGGATCATTACAACTTAAAAGCCTTAACCATGTTAACTGGCATGTGCCTGTTTTGTTTTGTTTTTGTTTGTTTTTTTAGTTTTGTTTTGTTTTTTTACACTGTAAAGTTGAAGGATGTAAAGTTTATTTTTGACTAGGTTTTGTGAATATTTTTGTCAATGTTATTTGCAAAATAATACTATAGATATTTCATCAGATTTCACTTTTTGAAAGATTTAGGCCACGAACGGTGTGTCATAACGAATTCAGAGCCCAACAATTGCAATTGTGCATTGCAGCTGAAATTCCACGGCACCTCTATTAACCGAGGGTCATGATTATTGTTGATGACGCTGGAGAGCAGAGGGTTGGAGAAATCACAGATTATGATGCACAATGGTACTGACTCGCACAGATTTGGGGGCTTCACTTGTTTCTTCGAAAAATGAAAATCTAATGAAATATTCAGAGCCATATCGTGGTTTAGGAAACCACTCGTTCATTTCACGTACGCACTTGTGTACAATGAGAATGGAGGTGGAAATAGGAAACCAATGCGTGTGACTGAATAAAGCGCTGCTGTACAAAGTGAACGGTGGTTTCCTATTTCACGATAATGCCAAACTCAGAGCGTTATTTTATGAAAAGTATAATGAAGGGAAATTTGTAAAACCGAGTCCAAATATATTTGACATCCTTAAAGGCATTGGCTAACTTTGTGAGTAGCTGATTTAAAAAATTCTCAAACTAAGATGAAACATGTGCATGAGTACTTGTATTTGTACTCAAAAACCCTGAAACCAACCATAATTTGGAATGAAAAAGTGTAAGTTAGATGCAAACGGTGATTTTATTATCCTTCGTCTCACGAGACAATCACTAAGAGGACCACTTTGCTTGAATTTGAAAATGCCGTTATGTGCCTCCCGCCGCATGATACGCCAATCCCCACAGTACGGTAAGGCGAGTCATACGCGCATGCGCACTTCTTATGTCTATTCTGTGCAACCGACCCTCGTATATTTTTCAAACATTGGTTAACATTTTTTATATTTAAAAATACTTCCTGTGGATATTATACTTTGAAACTTTCAGATTGGTATTTTTACACTATAACCCTTATGTTTATCCCATTTTTAAGTAACAAAACAAGATTTTTTTAAAAATCGTAACAATGTTAACCAATGCCTTTAAATTAACGCTGTGAAAATCTCAGTCATATATGAGTTTAAACTTTCGAGTTATCACAAGCTGCGCCCCTTCCTTGCTGGGCTCTGTTTTCATTTCCATTTTTGTATTCATTTCCTTTTCTCGGAATTGTTTTTGCGTATTGGTTTCTATCTTATATTCGGTTCTTTTTCCTTCTTTTGTTATATCATAACTGAATGATGACTGTATAATTGATATTTTTATAAATGAAAATGAAATAAGATATATGAATCTGAATTTGGATCTAACGATCAAAAATATGATTTTTTTCATCTTCCTTTATGTGTATTTTTAACATAATATCACTAAGTGACTTAACAAGAATCTGTGCGGTAAAGCAGTCTCTCGGATATGACGTTGAATGGAGACCCCGTGTATGGGATAGTCGCCACCTTTACGCGCCTTTGTACCTGAAGAAGCTACAACACTATTCGAAGAGGAGTATAGCGGGAAACTCCTGTGCAGTGTAAACCTGCACGTCCCAATTAGTTATATCGTGAGGAGAGACCCGAGGGTCACAGTGATTAAGTTCGCCCCCCCCCCCCCCTCCCGCGTGGGTGACGCCAAATACAGTTAGTGATAAAAACCCAGACATTATTCTGCTCCTAGTAAAATCCTCAACTCATTCGAAGACCAATTATATCAACAAGAGCTTACCTCAAGCTTAAACAGCAGTCCTGCAGTCATGACATACTTGTAGAGGAGTTTCAACAAACATGACAAAGTTCTCTAAAAAAAAAAAAACTACTCAATTCTGTGTCAATTAGGTTCATTCTAAATAATCTCTCATTTGTATAACAATAATAATAATAATAATAATAATAATAATAATAATAATAATAATAATAATAATAATAATAATAATAATAATAATAATAATTATAATAATTATAATAATAATAATAATAATAATAATAATAATAATAATAATAATAATAATAATAGTGGGTTCTTGTATAGTGCTCATGTCCATCAGAATTAACACTCCTGGCGCTCAACTGTTATTACCCCGGCTTTAGCAAGGTAGCCATTAATTAAGGCGTTCTAAGCATTTCAAGGAAATTCATCCTACCGGGTACCGGGTAATGAATGTTGCGCAAAATTTTAAACTGGTACTCAAATGGTTCGTTATTTTACCTGACTATGAAGAGAGCATGTGTATGCTTGTCAGTAAGCAACCAGGGGACCGACGGCTATAAGTCCCCTCCGAAGGACATGGTAATGAGGATAGATACCTTACCAAAGGGCATTAGCGCATCCACTTCTCTCATTTTGATTTAATATTGTGCATCGAAAAGCGTGCAAAGAAATTCATGACCACTCTTCCTCCTCTATCTCATTACTGAGGAGAATATTTTAAAGGTAATTTGGTTGTCATATCCAAGTCACACCGAATCTTGACTGCTGGGGATAAGATATTTGTTGTTGTTACGTGTCTGATATATATCTGGGGCCCGTTTCATAAAACGTGTTATCAATAACAACTTGCAATAACTGTGATAAGCTTCTGAAATCCTTGCATCTGATTGGCTGAGAGGCGGTTGTAACACGTTTCATGCAAGCAGACCCACGTCTACATGTCTCAACTGTTTCAAGAGCGGATCGAGTGTTTTGTAAAAGAGGGGGCATACATCTCGGAAAATTTTCGTGCAAGCAAAAAAAGGGGTGCTTAGCACACATTTTTGGTCTCTTTATCCTTCCGAATTCTCTGATAAGCAAAATATGGCGGGGAGGTCATAGTCATCACACATTGTGGGGTGTCTTTATGTCCTAAATTCTCCTGAAAAGCAAAGAAATGACGTCATCGGGTCGAATAGGGAGCACAATGTACAATGCACAATCTACACCTTGGTTTTTTAAAGGGGGAGGCGGGAAGTTTCCCGTGTAAAAATCCGTCATCGATTCTTTCTTTAATATTCTGATATTTTTAAAATTTCCCATTTGTTAATTGTTCATAGCTGTGTGTAATCACTTCAGCAAACGATTCTTTAATGTGAAGAAAGCCGGGAAAATTGTAATTCAATACGATTTTTTTTCTTTCGATGGCATTTCACAGAAATAAAGATCCTGAAATACGATAAAACGAAAGTGCAGTTGAGGTTGGAAAATGTCATATTTGTACGGTCATATCCTACTGTTCTTAGAAAGACTGAGAAAATATAGCTGGTAATTTTTTCAAGAGAAAGGCGCGTTTCTGAAGTGAAACGTTAGTCTGCGAGTAATATTTTGAATGTTTATGGAAAATTCTAATAATTTTCAGTTAGAGTGATTTGTAAACTTGGTGGCTATTCGAGATGATGGATAAAACAATACACATTTCTGATTGATTGACTGATTTAGTTTATGATCTGGGGAGCGTTTCATGAAGAGTTTTGTCAGTGATTTTCACTGACAACTGTTATAAGCTACTGAAAATCCTCGCATCTGATTGGCTGAGAGCAAATTAGTCAGTGAAAATCACCGACAAGACTCTTCATAAAACGCTCCCCTGGTTGCTTGCTTGCCTGCTTGCTTGCTTGCTTGGTAGGTTGGTTGATTGGTTAGTAAGTAGGTTGGTTGGTTGCTTGCTTGCTTGCTTGCTTGGTTGGTTGGTTGGTTGGTAGGTTGGTTATGTTGGTTGGTTGGGTTCGGTTGGTGGGTGGGTTGGTTGGTTGGTTGGTTGGATGGATGGATGGATAGATGGTGAGGGGGTGGGTTGGTTGTTGGGTTGATTGGTAGGTTAGTTTGTTGGATGGTGGGAGGGGAGGGGCGTAACAGGTACCTGTTATCAGGGGGGAGGGCAGAGCCCAAAATTTCCCGGTAACTAGTCTATGTCTAGAATCTGTGACGTAGCTAGGACTGCATTTTAGGAGGACGGTAGTGCTCCACCGGCGTAAATCCAATTTGAGGAGTGGGGGATGAAAAACTTGTTTAACGATTTTTTTCCCTGTCACACACATTTTCATAACTATTTTGCGAGCGAGCGAAGCGAGCAAGCCAAAAAATAACCACTTTTCTCGATTTTAATCGCATTTTCGGATAGAAATTCTAAGATTTTGACGAGCGAGCGAAGCGAGAGAGCCCAAAATAACCACTTCTTTGTTTTCAATAGCATTTTCAAATTCTAAAATATAATGGTTGTTTATGATAGATATATTCAGAATTTTTACTTACTGATTAATTGAAATATATTTTCTTCCTTAAAAAGTGTGTCTGCATGGGGGGGGGGGAAATTTGTACACACCACCCCCCCCCCCTTCCCCCAAGTGGGGGTGATAGATCCCCCTACCCCCCTGGAATTTACGCCAATGTAGTGCTCCCTAGAGGGGAGGGTGCAGGGAGGGGGAAGTTTTCCCCCTCCAGCGCGAAGCGCGGAAGCTCCGATGTTTCTTTGAATTATTAGTTGTCGGTAATAAAGTCTATCTTCTGCGGCGTAACTAGGATTTCATTTTAGGAGGACGGTAGTGCTCCCTGGGGGGGAGGGTGCAGGGAGGGAGGAGGTTTCGCCCTCCCGCGCAAAGCGCGGAAGCTCCGGCGTTTTTGCGCTGTCAGTTCCCGCTCTTCTTACGCTCTCTGCCTGTTATGGGGTGGGGGACATATGCATAGCCAAAAATTTCCCGGTCATTAAGTCTAGAATCAGTGGTGTAATTCTCTGCCTGTTTTCGGGGGGGGGGGGGCAGAGCCAAAAATTTCCCGGTAACTAAGTCTAGAAATAGAATATGCGGAGGTGAGCCCGCACCGCGAGTTGCTTGTTGTGAAGCCCTTAGCGGGTGGGTCCCAGGGTTCTGGCTTAGGGCCCCTGATGGGGGTCTACAGGGAAAGCCACTGCGGGGGAGCCCCCGGAATCTCCGGGGTTTTGGTACTAAATTTTCCCTCATTTCTTTTGTTTCACTTTGCTTTCTTTTTGTTTCCCCCTTTTCCCTCCCTCTCTTCTTCTTTCTCCCCTTTCTCCTTTTTTCTTTCCCTTTCTCCTTCTTCCTTTCCCTTTCTCCTTTCTTTCCCTTTCTCCTTTCCTTTCTTTTCCTTTCTTCTTTCTTTCCTTTTGTTCTTCTTCCTTTCCCTTTCTCCCTTCCTTTTTCTTGCTTTCCCTTCCTTTCATTTTTTCCCGGTGGTTTAGTGGATTTTCCCGCTGAAATCCTTCAGGGGGCACTCTGCCCCCCCCCCCTCCCCCGCCCCCGGTTGTTACGCCACTGTGGGAGGGTTAGTTTGTGGGAGGGTTGGTTGGTAAGTCGGTTTTTTGGTTGGTTGGTTTGTTGTTTGGTTGGTTGGTTGATTGGTTGGTTGGTTGGTTGGTTGGTTGGTTGGTGAGGGGGTGGGTGGGTGGGTGGGTTAGTATTTAGTTGTTAAGTATGTTGATTGGTGGGTGGGTTGTTTGTTTGGTAATGGGTGGGTTGGTGGGTGGATTTGTTGGTGGTGGGTGGGTTAGTTTGCGGGTGGGTGCGTTGGTATGTTGCATGGTTGCCTATTATTTTTTAATGTCTTCTTTATAAAAAGCAGGGTAGTCCCGTTCAAGCCGCAAGGCCTGCTTTTCAAGGGAGCCCTGCTTCGTTGCTTTGTTGGTTGATTGGATGATATCTTAATAGCTGGTTGGTTAGTTATAATTTTAGATCAATCGCTTTTAGTAACCTTGTTGTCCGAAGGTACACAAGGCCGAGTTGGTTGACAGCCAGTGCCATCCACCTTCGGTCTCTTGGACCTCCAGTCCTCAGAAGCTGTAGACAGCACCGTCTTGTGAATCGTGTGTTTCGTGAAACTTTGCTTCGGTCCGAATCGATAATATGGTTAAGAAAATCATTTGTATTGAAATTGTGTATCTCCCCCCCCCCCCCTCTCAATTTTCCCCAACAGATTCATAAAATCTATAAATAGGCCCTTTCCATTGCAATGTTACTCATTTTAAAGAGCAAAGACATTTTGGTTGTTTCACAATCGCTATTATATTACAGGGAAATGGACTCAAGAAACATTGTTGATATTTCAAGATTTCTATCTGAATAACTGGGTTCAAGAGGAAACCATATGGACAACTTCCCATCAACGGAAAACCCACTCAAAAGGTTGAGTTCGGTTACATTTCATTTTTTCTATATGAGGCTCATAATTCCGAATGTTCGTAGTGGTGGTTGGTTTTTCCAAAGGTTTATAATTTTAAAAATATTTCATTTTCAGTTCAGCTTATTTTTCATATTTCACAATCACAATCATTTCATTCTTACTCTCTTTAAGCATATCAGGAGTTCGTCAGCGCAGAAGATTATACATAGGTTCTGTGCTCTATGAACTGATATATTATGTCATAAACAATAAGAACGAATAAATAATTTGTTCTCTCAAATGCAAACAAACATATAACGTCAAAGTAACATAGGTGAACATAACTATACAATTGCAAGGTGTTTGAATTGAAATCAGGCTAGTATTATTTGTGGTGAAAGATGAGGGAATCTGGTTTAAAAGCTGACCATGTAACTTGTAGATTCCCTTATAAATAATCAAGGGCAGTCTGTCTTTCTTCGTAAATTGAATTAGATAAGCGTGATTATGTTATTCCTTGGGTTCATAATTCAGAAAATGTAAATGAGTTCTTAATCCTCGGTTCATAATTCTCAATAGGTAATAGAACCCTTTATGATTTTTCGGAACACTGGCGTAGCCAGGAATTTTTAACGAGGGGGGGGGCAAGGCGAGGAGGTAGTTTTGCAGGGGGTATCCCCCCCTCCCACGGTAGGGAGATTTTTGAAAATTTGTGCGTGAAACTGGCATTTTCTGCACACTGAAATTCAGTATAAGGAGTAACTTATATGAGAAGTGGCATATTAGGGGCCAAGGCGAAGGAGCGAAGCGACCGAGCGGGGAAGTATGTGGGTGGGGGAATTATTCCCCCCCCCCCTCCCATGGTAGGAATATTTTTGAAAATTCGTGCATGAAAATGTCATTTTCTGCACACTAAAATTCTGTATTAGGGGTTACTTATATGAGAAGTGGCATATACACGTTTTTCTTTCATTTTCCATGGTAGGGATAGGGTAAGTTATGTGAAGTGGACTCGATGAAAGTTTTTTGTATATTTTGATTCACTTTTTTTTTACTCGCTGATCAACAGGGGGGCCATGGCTCCCTAGTGCCTCCCCCCCCCCCCCATAGCTACGCCAGTTTTTCGGAATATCGAATGTTTGAATTAATGAACGTTCAACGTGGAACCTATTTCATTTCCAAATAATGACTCTCTTTTATTTTCCGAAATACGATGAATTAGACGAATGAAGCTTAATATTCCGTTTGCATAATTTTCAGAAATGGATGAACGAGCATTCGACATGAAGCTGTTCAAAATTATAATTTTGCTTATGGAGAAAATTTGGGTCTCAGAGTTATACATAAACCTTCGTAATTGCGACCCTTAAGAAAAAGCGAGCGTCTTGAAATATAAGTCAGGGCCCGCGGAAGCGGGGAGCTGGTAGGATGCACTCAAAAAAGAGAGAGACGAAAGAAAAAGAAAAAGAAGAAAAAAAAATGGTACAACGCAATACTTAAAGTGCTCATAGGCTTGCAAAACCATTAAAAAAAAAAACCGCCAAGGGCTTCAGGGGCCCAGTCCCCTGGACCCCGTCTGTTTGGGTGTCAGCCCCCCCCCCCCCCCCCCCCCCCTCCAAAAAACGTTCCGCAGCCCCTGTAAGTGATATTACCATTTTACTTTTATTGCCATTCACTTTTATTACCATTTCACTTTTAAACCAAGTGCATTACTCTATAGTATATTGTGTCTTTCATCATAATTATAATTGTACTTCTTCATTAATTGCAATGTTGCACTATTACGCAACATTACAATTGAAGTACATGTACCTCGCATCTTTAAGTGCCATTTTGTTTCAAACGGTCAGCCGTCCAAGCTGTCGTAATTCTTCCTAGTGAAGGGACTCTATATCTAGCGCCATCTTTGGCATGACCTTGGTTTTTCCCGGCGACTGTGTTCACATCAAACAAAGAAAGTTTTTTTTTTCTTTTTTTTTCAATGACTGTGGAGCAAAGCCTCATCTCAAGTCCTCCAACCCTACACAAATTTCCAGACTACTCTCTTGTTACTAGTGCATAATTGCAATTGTATCATCAGGTTGCGATCAATTTAAATCAAATGCAAGCGTTAATCGCTGTTTGTATAAAAACGGGCACGGTGTATGCTGGAGTCATGAAGGGCATATCACTTTCATCACTATCAAATTCATTTCATTTTCGAACTATGAGGAAATGAACTATTTATCTATCTCCCTTCCGATATGGTGGAGAGGGGACAACTGACTGACTTACACATACATAAAGCCAAAGAACTAACCCCTCCACCCCCTCCCCCAGCCCCCTCAACGACTACTCTGCATACTGTTTTTTACAAGGGTCTGGGTTTTCCCCGCTTTAAAAATATTGCCCTTTAAATTTCATGCTTGCAGTTCATTGTAATTGAACACCCACCCGCCCCCATCCCCTTCCATCCCTGCGTTGGCGATATGTTGGGATTTCCCAGTAGTGAAGACGAGTAAACAGTAAAGCAATGCCAGTTCCTATCCTAATTCAATATGATAATATTTAATTCAAATGCTATCTCTTCACAACACCAGCTTAAACTATCATATTTCAATACTCAGCACAACACTACATCTCTTTTGGAAAACGCACGCATTATCATTCTATACACTTTCTTTTTTCAAGGGGAATATCAGCATGATCAAGAAGAGTCACCTTTGCAATGTATATACAATTCAAATCGCCAAATCTCAAGAAGTGGGGGTGGTTTTTTTGTTTGTTTGGTTGGTTTTTTTTTTGTTTTGTTTTGTTGTTTTTTTTTAGTTTGTGTGTTTGTTTTTTGTTTTTTGTGGGTTTTTTGCGAGGGAACGAAATCCGTAGGTTTTCCAGAGAGAAGGAAAGGTCACTCTGCATCATGTTCATCATAGCTTGATATAGCTTAACCATGCGTTGGGTTTTTCCATAATTAATGCAAGGAAATATTGTTTCAAAGGTGCGCTCATTCGCAGATGTTAAACACAGCACCCCAATCCACTCCCTTCCGTTTCATTTCACTCGCCTCGCCTCCCCTCGCCCCCCCCCCCCCTTCCCCTCCACTACCTATAGCAGTTCTGATCAGGCGCCGTTCTATGGAGCGAGGGGCCCTTTGGGGGCTCAAGCCCCCCCCCCCCCCTCCGAAAGGGGGGGTCTGGAGTAGTCTGGAAATCTGGGGAGAGTAGTCTGGAAATTTGTGCAGGGTTGGAGGACTTGCGATGAGAAATTTAAATTGCACTAAAGGTGCAATTTAAATTTCATATAGATTCTAATATACATTACAATCCTCCAGGCCCCCAGTAGCCCCCCCCCCCCCCCCCTCCCCCCCCCCCAAAAAAATGCTCTAGAACCGTGCCTGGTTCTGATGATCGCCCAAAATAGGAACTCTTGTATGCAAAGGAATACATTCAAGAACTGATATATCATCATT
>CM057169.1:15020661-15030661 GCA_029962745.1 Echinometra lucunter
CGTTCAAAAGCTCGCGATGTTGAGGGAGAAAGCTCGCACCGAGTCCGGGAACTTTACCTGTCTCGATTTCTTCAAAGCTCTTCTGTTCATTGGCATTGTGTGCACCTTCGCTTTTGTGTTCTACAGGTAAGGAATCCTGGGCAGCATACTGGCTAAAAGCAGAGCCGCTCTAAAAGTAAAAAGAAATCTAGTCAAATATTACAGACTAGTACTACTCTAGTCAAATATTACAGACTAGTACTACTCTAGTCAAAGTGACACATTTCTAGTCAAAATGACTAGATTCTAGTAAAATAATTTGACTAGTCTACCGGATCATACAGGCACCAACGCCAACTTGACTTGATTCTAGTGAAAATGACTAGAATTTTGGTAAAATTGTAAGAGTTTGGTTAATTTTACTAGAATTCTGGTCATTTTCACTAGAATCTAGTCACATTAGACTAGAAAAGAGTAAGTGCCCGTGTGATCCGATAATCAAGTCAAATCTGACTAGTTTTGTATTGTTTTTTTTTTTAATATTTTATTGTATATTACAGAGTCTAACCAACTATACGTTCCAGTAGGGCACAACATGGGGCATCATTGCTTTGTTAGGCAAGCGCAATACAAAAGAAATTCCGCCCTGTTGCAACCTACTGAACCCGAGTTGGTCAAACTCTGCAATAAAAGGCTCTTGCTAAAAGGCCCGTTCACTACCGTATCTCAGGTTATGCATGTTTCTCTCCAAAACCCCTGAATCGTCCCCTCCTTCCTTTTTACGGTGAGCTTCAAAATTTTTGCAATTTTTGTTATTTTTGTTCTGAAATAAAATTAATTTTAATCTGAGAACATCTAGGCAATGAGGATACAAAAATATAATATCATTCAGTTTCACCTTGTTTTGAGCCTCTTATATGCTTATCAAAAAGAAAAAAATAGGAAATTTTGAATCAAAACTGTCCGAATAACATTTCATGTATCCAAAAAAAATCAAATATCAGATAAACGTGGAACCCCCTCCTCATTTGAAAATATCCGGGCGAGAAACTAGGGATCAATTTTAATTTGCATTAATATGATACTGAACACTTCGTGTCAGAAGAATTCACATCAATTAAATTAGGTTGGAAATGTAGGGGGCAACCAAAAAGCAGGCTTGTAGGTTGCAGCCCCCCTGTAACTTAATGGTACCATATAGATCCACATCTTTAAAGTAGGACTGTTACGCGTAATTCCATCTCCGTGGGTGGAATTCAGGTTGCATGCATTGGCTGTTGCTATGTCAGGCACGACTCTGGAAAACTTCTTAGCGGGTGACTCGAACCACGTGATCCACAGTCGGGGGACGTATCCGCTGGACCATGACACCTCTTAGCTTTCACAAAGACTAAGATTGACTAAAATCGCACTTAACTATGGCTGGCCATTCATGCCACTGTTTTCTTTCACCATGGATCTCTCAAAGGATTTGCAAGTCATGGTCACATATCTGCAGAGTTGACTATTCACAATTTCTTGTAGTTCACTGATGAAAAAAAGTAAATTCTGCAAAATATGTGACCATGATTTGTGCTTTCCTTGAGAGACCGATGGTGAAAGCAAACAGTGGCACGAACGTGATGAATGGCCTGACATAGTTAAGAATGATTTGAGTCAATCTTAGCCTTTGTGAAACACCCCCATGTTATGTCTAAGAAGTTGTCTATGCCTCATTATTATAGGTCTTTTTCTCTCATGTGATTGGAGTTGAATGACTGAGCATGCTGAGAGAATTATTACAGAAATGTTTTTCATCATTATTCGGAAATGAAAAATGATCATATGCCTTTTCTTATTTCATGGAGATATGACACGAATATTATTGTGCATACCTTTCTAGCTAAGTCACAATCTAATACTTTTTTTTTTAATCGTTTTCATGTTTAATTCTCTTTGCATCACTTGGAGGGTAGGGATTGATTAGCTAATAAAAGTTAGCACAGACCCTTAATTCACATGCTTCATGAGGGTAGAGTTGTAATTGCAATCATTGCAGTTGGTAATTATAATCTTTTGAATGTGCAGAAAAAAATTATAATCGGTTTCATTTGGTATCAAATATGAATTCATTACATTATATAAACATCACCTTTCAGATAAGTTTAGAACGAAATGTAATTATCATTAGCAAGCATAATGGGCACGATGGGGTCATTAGTTAAATTGCTTTGTAAGTGTTATGTATTTTATCACAATAGCGCTTTGGTCATTAATAGTTCTTCGAATGGCACCTTTCGGTTTCTATTTGTTAATTTAACTTTCTCATTATTTTCGGGGGCGTAGCGCGGGTCAAGATATTGAGGGTGCACCAGAGTCGTTAATGTATACCAGTCTTTCCCGTTAAACTGTTAAATGTATTATCTATTTTTCATATCTTTATCTTATTTTTCAGTAATTGAATGAACCTTATTGAGATGTATCAGTATTCTGTTCTTTTTCTTTTAATGTAAAGTATATAAAGCTACATAATCAAACAAAACTCAAAGTGGCAGGTTGATGAATAAACGATGACATTGTCAGTGATCACGTGGGAAGTGTGGGTCGAATTGTACAACGTCTCAATATCAGGCATTTTCCCATTCTCCTTCACCCTCTCTCTCTCTCTCTCTCTCTCTCTGTCCCTCTGTCTCTTTTTGTCTCTCTCTCTCTCTCTCTCTCTCTCTCTCTCTCCCTCTTCCTTTTTTCCAGCCATTCGATTATACACTGCAAAAGTTTGAAAAATTTTAACCAGCACTATAGTAATGATGTATCCAACCAATTTTAGGCAATATTTTTACCCAAAGGGTAAAAATAAGCAGTAATTACTTTGGAATGGGCAAACTTTCTATCAAAGTGGATAAAAATAAATGCCCAAAGAAATGCCCAAAGTTGGTTGGATACATAATTACCCTCATGACACATTTTTACCCAATATTTTTTAGAGTGTACAATCGTGCACCCCTCCCTCCCCCCCCCCTCCACCACCGCCCTTGATACGATACCTCTTTCAATCACACAAAGTCTCTTCAGTGGTCATTAATAAGTCGTTAACTGACATGTATCGGTTTCGATACGGTCAGAGATGCATCATGTGAGCCTTGGACACACCTGGCTTCGTAATATCGAAAGGATTAAAAACGTATTTATAGCAATTTGGAAAGAACAATTATAAACGTGATAAATACATATACGTATTAATCAACGTATGAATATAGACCATGCATGTAGACCAAAGCGTTGGCGTACGGGCAATGATTGTGTAAAATCTGAAAATAAACCCCCCAAATATCAAATAAAGAAAAGTAGTGTCGGATTGATTTCAATCAGAGCTTCGACCTTTGATTTTCTTATTATTGTTGTCTATATATATATTGCAGTATGTATTATCAAGCATTCTTATTATTTCGTTTGTGACTATCGGTTTCATTTTTTTCTAATGTTGCAACATCTTATTCTTGGATTTCGACGAAAGCACTAAAGCAAAGCTTTGTTTTACATGGCAACATGCTTGACAAAAATAAATGTACTGTTTTCTCTTGAAACTGAAAAAGGTTAGTTGAGGGGAGGTTTGTTGTTCTTGTTCTTTGTTTTTATTTTTTGTTTGATTGTTTGTTGTTATTTCTATTTTGTTTGCTTTTTTGTGCTTTTTTAATATTCTATATTTCAGATGGCACAATCATGTCTCTTCATGTAACTCATTTCTCAGAAGCCAAAGCAGGAAAACAAATATTGCAATGAAATGTAATCAAAATGAGAACGGTTTTATTTTCTGCTGAACTTTTTGTAGCCTCACCTTTTCCTTTTACTTTCTCAGAAAATTAAAGTTTGATCTCTTTTCCAACTTACTGGGGATAAAGAAATCATTATGCTTTCATTTCCGGATTTAACTTTAAAAAAAATAATAATGACAGGCTGCCTTCATGAGCGGGCTGGTCACGATGATTTGGGGGAATTCGCTCTATTTATAAATATTGGGTCCCGTTTCATAAAACTTGTTATCAGTAACCACTGCCACATTTCAATGACAAATTTCCTCTCAGCCTATCAGATGGAAGGATTTCAGTAGCTTGTAACAATTACTGCAACTTGTTATTGATAACAAGTTATATGAAACGGGGCCTTGGCTCGAGGGTCTGCCGAGTAGTGGTCACAAAGTCGGCTGGCATAGGTTGAGTATAGGCCGGCTACATCAACGCCCACCCCTGACTTCGTTGCATTTGTACCATCCCTATAATGTATATTTTAAAAATTCTCTCCCCTTCCCACTTTTTTTCTTACAGAATCGCAGTCCTGCAGCAAGAAGTAGACACCTTATCCAGCCGATACAATGTGATACAAGGTATGTCAAAGACTGATAGTATAGGCATTGAGAGACAATGTGATAAATAGATTACATTAATGATTGGTTGGTTGAATGACTTATCACTTTATCAATTAGTTGTTAGCTGATTGATTTTAACTGATTGATCAAGTGTTTGTTCATTCAGTCATTGATCAGTGTATTGATCATGTTGATTAAACCATTGCATATTCGTTTATTTTTCATCGATTTGTTGATTGATTGGTCGATTTACCGTTTTGCTAATTGATTGATTTACTTATATATTTAGTTATTCAGTCAGTCATTTTTTTTCAGCAACTAATCAGTTGATCTGGGTTTCACTGGATTAAGCAATTATGAAATATAACACGATATAAACTACTTTCGAAAAATCAACTCAAGTGCAATTTCGAAAGCCTATTGTACTGTCCATACAAATCATGTTTGGATTACGTAATAAGCCAGTGTAAAGTCCGCACATTTCTGAAGTCGGTAGACAGAGCTACTGAAGTTGCCTTAACCCATTCATGACATAGGTCCACATTTTGTGGTTTGGCCTAATATCTTTTGATGCAAAGCCCTAAAAATCATACCAAATACATGAGCAGAAAGAGCAAAAAATTCTACACAAACTGTGCCCATTTTGGTTGCGTCAATATTCGTTGTTTGATGCTGAAATTTTTTAAAGTAAAATAAGCATTAAAATCCTTAAATTGGCAATGTGATAGAAAGTTTAAAATCACTGTTTCCCCTGCAAATTGGCAACTTTTTGACTTCTCATCATAATTTCTGTCAATTTATATTCATTTCAGATACATGATGTTTTATAAGAAAAAAGTAGCAATAAAAATAAAAATGTTGGTATTGCCAATTTGAAGAATAAAAGCTGATCAAATTAGGCTTTAAATAATTCCTGTCACGAATGAGTTAAGTTGATTTTTCTAAAGTAGTTTTCATCGTCTTGGAATCCTTTCTTGTTTCCTGACAATCTTTTATACACACTTTTTTGTTGTTGCTGCCACTGGCGTAAATCCCGGGGGATGGGGGGGGGGTTAAATCCTCCCACACTTTTTAGATAGGGGGAATGGCGTGTACAGATATATCTCCATCCCCCCCCCCCACACACACACACACCCACCCACATACAACACATACACAGAGAAGCTTTTCAAAGAAGAAATAATGCATGTATTTTAATCAAGCAGTTGTTGATTTTTTTTTATAAATCTATCATAAACGATGGTAGTAAAATGTATATTTGAAATGGTATTAGACCAGAATTGTACACAAAATTTGATAGAAATTAATCAAATTTTAATTGTGATTAGTGACAAATTAGGAACTGCAGTTCTCCGGACTCATTAAAAAAACTGTCTAAAAACTTACTTGTTTAATGCTTCCCACTGATTTTCATTTTTGTTTTTCTTGCATTTCTACTCTCTACTTTCACTTCTTTCTCTTACACTGCACCTAAAGCACTCCTACAGAGTTAATTTAAAAATCTTATGAATTATTGTTATTACTATTATTATTATTATCATTATCATTATTATCATTTACAAAAACAATATTAGATCAAGAAATTATCATCAATAGCAGTGATTCCTAAATCTATGAGATCAAGATCTTTAATTGAATTTAATTAGATTGTCCCGGATTCAAGTCCTAAAAATTCAGAGTGTGGGATTGGGAGGTCCAAGAGTGTGTGTGGGGACGTGTGTGCGGGTGGGTGAGTGGTGGTGTGTGTATATCATTTTTTTTTCTTATGCATGGTGTTCGTATTTTCTTCATTTCACCATTCAAAACTATAACTCAAAACAATAATATATATTTCCTACAGCTCAATTAATCCGACCTGCATGCAACTGCTCTAGACAAACTTCTCCCTCCAGATATGACAAATATCGTGTATTTGGGAGGCACCGAAGATCTGCAAACGGCGAGACACAGCAAGAAAGTGGTGAGTGTTAAGTGCGATTTCAGTCAATCTTAGTCTTTGTGAAACACCTGCTGGTTAACCCTAACTGTGGCTGGCCATTCATGCCACTGTTTGCTTTCACCATCAGTCTCTCAAATCATTGTCACAAATTTGAAGAATTTACATTTTGTTGTTTTCTTCATCAATGAACTATGAATATATATATATATATATATATATATATATATATATATATATATATATATATATATATATATGTATTTATGTATGTATGTACGTATGTACATCAATTCTGCAGATTTGTGACCATGATCTGCAACTCCTTTGAGAAATCCATGGCGAAAGGAAACGGTGGCATGAATGGCCAGCCATAGTTAAGTGCAATTTTAGTCACTCTTAGTCTTTGTGAAATATCCCACAGAAGTGTTTACCTCAGTGTAATTGAAAGGTCACAGGTATCGGTGGACAAACCTTAGCCAATTTGGGTAAAAAATGACTTTTCATTGTGCAATTCTTTAAAGCCACAGTGAACTGGCGCTAAAATAGCTCTGAAATGATGTATTTACAACAGCGCCAACTTGCGGCTACTCACGACCAGAGACTAGAAACAATACACCCTTCTTGGCTTCTAGTGAACTGCCTTACTCTAAGACATATACATTTTTGCAGATGTGTCTCAAAAATAAAGCTCGCGTTGATCAGAATGGTGCATGCTGGGAGAAAAAACGGGACAAAATCAGTAGTTCAGGACTGAGATGGCGCTATTTCAAAATCTCATACAAGGGCGCCAGTTCACTCTGGCTTTAACCTATAGCATTTGAATATACCTTCCCAATATTGGATAAAAATTTAACCCGACTGAAATACATCTTAGTGTTTTTGTCCAGCACTAGGTTGAAATTTTACCCACCCTGTTTGAGAGTGAATGTTTGATATTTTATCATTTCTTTGTGTCTTTCTTTGTTATTCTAAATGATATTTTATTGAGAAAATAATTTGATTTGAGATCACTAGATTTCAAAATAAAATGCCTAATACCAATCTTAGAAATTTGTGGCTATGGGAATGAACCTTCTCACCACTGTTTGAATACCCGTAAACATGGTAAATACACCCGTACTGTAAATCTATATATCTTGCCATTGTCACATGCGCATGATCATTTCATTTGGGGTGAATTTCATGCAAAATTTTGGAACCTACCCAAAAAAGAGATTTATTCAGTTGATACTTTAAAGTGGGTTTTCGGAGTGGATTCAAATGGAAGTTTTTCCCTTTGACTCCAAAACTGCTTTACGAAAATAAAATGAAGATTGAAAAAAATCCAGAATTTGAGCAACTGGTCTTTACCCATATCTCCTCCCATTACTTACGGGGGCGATCCCCTCCCCCCCCCCCCCAAAAAAAAAAAACAAACAAACAAACAAACCAAACAAATAAAAAACAAAACAAAACAAAACAAAAGAAAGAAAGGAAGAAAGAAAAGAAAAGAAAAGGAATAGAAGTAGCTTACATACATATATATATATATAAATGAAAGACGCAAGACAGCGAAGAACGTAGCTGTATATTCCACTTTTAATATCCCGAGCTTTCGGCTTCATATACATATATATAAACAATCATTTCCCATCTGAAAAAACAGCTTTTGGGGTTTGTCCACACCGAGGTTTGACTCTTAGTTTAAATAAACTCGGAAATCCTTTAGGAAATTCAAACTAAAAAATCATTTCCGACGTGAAAAAAACAGTATAAGTGATGGAAGAGCCAAGCCTTTAAAAAATCCCTTACGGATTCGATTAGTCATTAATAATAAATAAACTCAGAAATCGTTCAGGAAATCAAAACTAAAAGGACGTGAGGACATTTCCGACATGAAGTAGAAAATACATATATATATTTTAGTGATAGAAGGGATTAAAAAATCCCTTACAAATTAGATTATTCATTTCGGGGTTTTTTTTCCTTCTTCTTCTTCATTTTGTTTCATTTTCTTTTTTCTATATTTCCTAATGTTTTGACGAATATCTTGCAGCTGAAACACATTCTACTCAAAGAACACATTTTCAAGTGCTGCTAGTTGGGATTTTTCTTTTAGTTTAAAGAAAAAAAAAATTCAATTTCGGCATGGATCTATATTAAAAAAGCTCTTAAACATGCTAACCTGCAACTCCATCTCTTGATATAATCTGATATTTTTTTAAATTTTCGCTACAAATGCATGCTTTTGAATTGAAGGTTGCTTCTGCCAAAAAATGATAACAATGATTTTTATTTGTTTGTTTATTCTTGACAGAGGACAGAGCTGCTGTTGCTGCCCAAAACGAAATAGATACTCAGGTGAGTTAATCACTAATGTACGAACACAAGAATATCATTTAAAGGGCAAGTCCACAACAAGATGAAGTTCATTTCAATTAAAAAAAAAAAATTAAAAATTCCAAACAAAACAGTAAAACTTTGATGAAAATCGAATGAAAAATAAAGAAGTAATGAATTTTCAAATTTTCACAATTTTTTCGCAAAACAGTTCTTGAGCATTCGATATTGGTTTGGTTTAGTTTAGTGTTCTATTCTCCGCAATATTAAAATGACATCAAATGCAGACATATAAAATAAACAAATAAATATAAACAAAGTTTTAAATCAAAGTAAATAAAAGTTCATATGAAGTACGACTGGAAAGCTCTATTCAGAGGCATTATTAAAATGCCTCTGTACTTCCTAGAGGTCCATTCGCTGAATATGAATATTCAAAGAATGAGTTGATGATGTCATACCCTCACTATTCTCCATAATCTACACAAAAATTTCAAAAAAATTTTCGTGTGTCTTTTTTTTCACTAAAACTGAAACGTCATCCATCATGTCTACACATATTAGACTAAATGCCATTTTGTATCTATATGTATGAGTACTGAGGACAACTTTTACATTTTCTAGCTAAAATATGAAATTGTCATTTTTGTGTACATAATGTAATGTTTTTAATGTGTGGAAAATTGTGAGGAAATGACATCATCAACTCACTCACTGAATATTCATATCGACTGTTCAAGAACTCTTTTGCGAAAAAAATGCGAAAATCCATAACTTCCTTATTTTTCATCAAATTTTCATCAAAAATGTCACCATTTTGTTTGTTAATCTTTACTCTTTTTTTTTTTCTTTTACATGTTTGAGTTATTGCATTTTGGAAGGGTGGTCTTAAACGTTTGCAAAGGATGATACTTAGTATTCGAAATATGACCCCCAATCCCGGCTTAATTGTTTATAAGTCAACGAAATTTATAGGATTCCCTGTGTAACTTCGCGATTATTTAATGACCTTATGAAAGAGGTCTACATCAATATTCTGTATTCATGTTTCCTTTTTTTCCCCATCAGATTCCCACTTATACCAACAGCTTTTCTGCTCATCTTCTTCCTACTGACGGCGACACAACTCTTTACCAAGGTATGTAAAGCTTTCATGTAACTCTTCAGTGACTAAATGTTTCTCTCCGTACCATATATCTATCATTATAGAACCATTTTTCCATTCATTGATTCATCCATCCATTAAAATTTCATTTCATTTGCGCTAAAAATACAATCACAATCAATAAACATATAATCAAACGTTATCACAAAGAAATAGAAGTGTAGAATTAACATTGTCAATAATGCCGTGCACGCTTCGGTCTTAAAATAAAATCGGCGAACTTTGAAAAAAAAAAGGGGGCGTGGTGGCTTTGGAG
>CM057169.1:15033161-15242246 GCA_029962745.1 Echinometra lucunter
ATTCATTCTCTTCCTTTCGAACCCCAGGCCAGCTTTTCGAATGGACCGACAACAAAACCCAGTCCTTCCTCCAGCCGTCCGGCTTCGAGCTCATCAACAACCATTACCTGTACGTGCCAGTGGGCGGCTACTACTTTGTCTACAGTCAGATCACCTTCAACGACAGCCTCACCAGGACCATCGGACATCAGCTGCTCAGGTGGGGTAGATGCGGGGGCGGCAGGTCTACCATCCTCATGGGCACTTCGCTCACTCAGCAACAGTAAGTATTTCGGGTTTTTTTCCGGGGGTTCTGTTTTTAATTGGTGTAACTTAAAGTTAAAAATGTAGATGCCAGTGGAATAAAGCATCAGCAGACGAGGAATACTTAGATGGGGGCGGCACTAAGTCTGAAAATTATCTGACAAGACATGAACTTGTCAGATATGGGATACACTTTCTCAAAAAAAGAAAGAAAGAAAAAAAAAAAAAAAAGTAAGAAAATTCCCTGACCGGCAACGATATAGGTGGAGGTCTTCCGAATTTGAGGTACCTCTTTCCCCAGCGATATATTTGAAAACAAACACAACAACAACAACAAAACAATACAATGTATAGGCCTATTTCATTGGCCATCATAATTTTATGCCATAGTTTCATGTAAAATACATTCCCTTTAATTTTATTTTTTCTTTCTTTTTCTTTCTTTTTTTTTAAATTCTATTTTAGCCGACCTCCGACGGACCTCAGTGATGCCATGAGAGATTCGAGCTACCTGGGAGGCGTGTTCTACCTTTCGGCTGGAGATTACTTGGCTGTTCGGCCCGACCTCGACGGTACGACAAAGGCCGATTTCGCCCGACTAGACTCGAATACGTTCTTCGGCGCTTTCCTCGTCAGCAAAGATTCAAAAGCCCGTTCGGTGAAAGAAAACTGCTCTTTGTAACTGGGAGCATCGCAGTTAATTAAACAATAAAAACTGAATTTATTGCTTGTTTTCATTTTTAGAGTTTTTTTTTTTTTACTATTGTACGTCTTTGACCCAATTAAGTTTGATTACATATGATTCTTATTTGTAATAGTTAAACAATTTAGAATACAAACAAAAGTGATTATCACAGAAAATACGTGCAACTGAATTCAGGAAACAAAATTCACAAGTTAAAACGGTCGTTGTATTCTAGTTCATTTCCATCAATTATGATATTCTGCATGCATTTGAAATGACTTTTAATCTCAATATTTTATTTTCTTGTTTAACAATTTTACATTAAAAAAAAGTATTATTCATTATTTTACCGTTTTACGTTCTGCTATTCCCCATCGTCAAACGCACGACATTGTAATCTGTGTGTGCTCTATCGTAATACAACATCACATGTGTGCTACTGTTCAGACAAAACTTGCCACTAGAATGTACATGTACTATGTGCTCAGGGTGGTGTTTCACAAAGTTGTGCTTAAAGTTACGCATGAAGAACGACTAGCAAAATGGAATGCTCAAAGTTTTCCTCGTGTTTTAACAAATTGTGACTATATTTCTCATATATTCTCCATCAAATTGTAGCCAAAAAATATATACTTCGCAATAAAAATGTTGGTAAACAATATTAATGTTAATCTACGTCTGCATATTTCACCTTTAGCTTTTGCGATTAAATATGGTTGAGAATCTCGTTTGCATATTTAAGTCATTGTTAAAGTCATGCGTAACTTTGCGTACAGATTTGTGAAACACCCCCAGTTCACAAAATTTCCTTCCTTGTCTACAATGAAGTTTCTCAACCTTGAAAGCATCGCTGATACTTTGCTCCTTTCCTTCCTTGTTATTTATTTTGGAAATAATTTTACTTAATGATTATCAAGTAATCAAAGATATTCTCGGCGTTGAATTTGAAGTGGATTTTTTTCTGGGGGGTAGGGGGTGGGGTGGGTGTCATGATTTTTATGTATAAACTCTGTTATAGAATTTTTGCACATCATGGTAGCTGGTTTCCAGTATTGTAGTGTAATTTGTTTTCACAAGATTAGAAAAAAATAATGATATAATCTCTTATTTACTGAACCATACATCGTATCACAATGCTTTGATTAAATATAATTAGTATACTGGCATCACAGGTAATGATTGATTTTGCAAATTGTACAATAATTTTTGAATGATTGTTAGTATGATTCAACGCTTTGACGAACATATTGTGAGCACTTTTAATTCAGGAGCGAATTATTTCGGTGTTTGTTCATGTTATTTATTTTGAATTTATTTATAACAGTTTGTGTATATACCTTTGAAATATTGTATTTCAAATGAATTCTTAAGTAAATCTGTATCAATTCAAACATTCGCTCACGTTACACGCTAGGAAGATATATTATAATACTTCTATAACTGATAGACAAATTTTCTTTAATAGAAGGGTTGTAGTAGCTAGTATAATAATTCAAGTCGTTTGTGATGTTGTACTGTAAATATAATGACAACTGAATTTTCACTTATAATAACACTTAACGTTTGTATGACACTTTGCTTGAAATAAAATGTACTGAACAGAAAGACATCTAGGTTATTTTTAGGTGTTTATTTCTGTTAAATAGTTTTGTTAAATCATGTTTTTCATTTTTCAAATAATTATTTTGTTTATTCATTTTTCGATTTTAGATATCAGTTAAGAATGTATTTAAACATATCATAACAGTACTGCTGATAATGATCATGAAGATTTTTATTAAGATAACTGGGATGATGATGATGATGGTGATGATGATGATGATGATGATGGTGGTGATGGCGACGATGATGGTGATGATGATGACGATGACGGTGATTACGGTGGCGGTGATGTTAGTGGTGGTGGTGATGATGATGATGATGATGACGATAGGTAGATGATCATGATCATGATCATCACCATCATGGTGGTGGTGGTGCTGATAGTGATGATGGGGGTGGTTGTAATGATCATGATGAGGATCATCATCATCATGGTCGTACTGATGGTGGTGGTGAAGATGATAATGATGATCATGATGATGATGATCATGATGATGATGATGATCATGATGATGACGATAGGTAGATGATCATGATCATGATCATCACCATCATGGTGGTGGTGGTGCTGATAGTGATGATGGGGGTGGTTGTAATGATCATGATGAGGATCATCATCATCATGGTCGTGCTGATGGTGGTGGTGAAGATGATAATGATGATCATGATGATGATCATGATGATGTGGTATTGATGATGATGATGATGATGATGATGATGATGATGATGATGATGATGATGATGATGATGATGATGATGTGGCATTGATGGTGGTGCATGGTGGTGGTGATGGTGGTGCTGTTATGATTTTCTATACCCTGAAGTACGCTCGACAACAGGTCATGTGCGACGTGAATTTGGCGCTAGTTTTGCGTCCAGTCATGAATTTCGCATTCCGGGTCATGAATTTGGCGTCATGGGTCGCGAATTTCACGACTAGGACGCAAAGTTCGCGTAATGGGACAACAATTTCGCGACTGGGGCACAAAGTTGGCAGCGAAATTCACTTCGCACATGATCTTTGTCGAGCCTACTTCAGGGCCACCATACACTATAAATTTCTAAAGGACAAAGTACTATAGGTTTTCCCGTTCAATTTCGCACTTAGTGCATGCAAGAGTACAAATAGTTCATTCAGTTTCGCTATAGGGCAACCAAAAATTCAAACTAGTCATTCAAAATCGCCACAGGGCAGCCAAAAATTCGTAATAGGCATTCAGATTCACCATAGACACCGATAGAGCAATCAAAAGTGTAAAAACATCATTCAGATTCGCCATAGTGCATTCAAGTTAGCACGGAAGGACATGTGACTGAAGATAGAGCATTCAATTTCGCCATAAGGTATTCATGTTCATAACTAGTGCATTCAATTTAGCACTGTATTTACATGATACAGTATACACAATATGAGAGAAGAAAATCATGATATTGTATACATGCTATGATTTATGTCTCTAGTCAATGCACATAATTGAAGAGATGGTGCAAATGACCACAAGAAAATACACATTATGAAAGAAAATCATGATATTGTATACATGTTATGATTTATGTTTCTAGTCAATGCATATATTGAAGAGATGTTGCAAATGACCACAAGAAAATATGCATTATGAAAGAAAATTTACAAAGATGAATTAGGCATATGAATTAACAGAGGGAAATATAAGGAAAATTTTCCCTTTGTTAGTTCGTATGCCTTTGGGCCATCCAATAGATATAATTTTCATTCGGCGACTTAATATACCGGAAGACAAAGTAAGCTCATAAAGTGAAGAAGATATTGTCATGAAAAATCTATTAAAAAAAAAAAAAACAGAGAAAAATTACATGTGCTGAATTGGATGCACAAATTGCATAATTGGATGCCCCATGGCGAAATTGAATGCTCTAACTTAGCTCGAGGGGATTTCACGGGCGAACGTGGTTGCACTAAAGCGATTATGAATGCCAATTGGCCATTTGGACTGCACTTTAGCAAATTTGAATGCCGATTAATGATTTTGGCTGCCCTATCCGCGAAACTGAATGACCTATTTATACTTTCTCATGCACTATGTGCGAAATTGAATGACCTATACTTTTGCATGCAGTAAGTGCGAAATTGGACGGGAAAACCTATGAAATTTGTTGAGCTATTTCATGCTTCACCGTGAGGGACATCACTGGAGGACCTAAAATTCGATAAAATTTGGTTGCCCTGGTTGTCTGCTTGAACTTAAATGGAACGTTTAGTATAGTACAGCAAATCAAATGCGTGAATTTCATTCTTAATAATCATTTCTTAATTAGATTCTTTTGATACAGTCCCCTTACTTAATTTTTCCTTTTATCAACATATTAAACTTCACTGGTAAAGTCCTCCCCCCCCCTTTTTTTTTTAGCTGCAATCATACTCAGTCATGTATACTTCATGAGGAGCTACTTTATTTAAAGTCTACTCTGTTTAAAGTCTTTCATTGAATTACAAAACTACCCCTTCTGTTTCTGTCGCTGCCACCAACACTGCATCATATGTGATTGGACATTTTTATTGAATCCTATTAATCTGTATTTGAATCTCTTACTGTTTTTATATGTGTAAAAATTATTATATATATTTAAAAGCATTGTAAATTCAATTGCAATTCAACCTTCCAGGCTGCGAGATTTGAATAAAATATATATTGAATCTTGAATCTTGAATCTTTAATTAAATCCATAAATTGATCAATGCCACGGACGGACAAAAATGTCCCTCTTAACCGATCAGCCTCCTATGCAGAAATTGATAAGCATATAGGGGCAGATTGATTGTTTTTCCTATGAATGGCCTTCAGATATGGGCATAAATGGACTTGAACCAGGGAGGTTCAGAAGACGATCTCTGAAAAAGGCGGTTGTTGTAAACTGAATGATTAGTAACATTTTTAATCTTCCAAAAAACAAAACAAACACACAAATTACAGACTAAAGACTCTATTTATGTTACAGAAAGCAGGAGTTGGATAGCGCCATCTCTTTACTATTTTTTTTTTCTTAGGGGGGCCTCATTCATATTCTCTTGAATTGATCGGACACGTAATTGTGTACACAACTACACTATACACTGTACTAGTGCACTATATAATGCACGCGTATTCCAGCTCGGAAAAGGAATCTTGAGGACTTTGAAGTTGGAACGTACTTGATAACTTGTGAATTTTACCTGTTCGACAGTCTGAGCACCAAGTTATTTCTTTCTAATTTGGACCTTGGAATATAAAGGTTAACTTGAGGTAAGTGACTTGTATTTTCATTTCACTTTTATCGAGGGAGCAGGGTGAATTTAGCGGCAATGTGGCTCCTGCGTGATGCAGATTATAGACGTGCTGTGCGCCTGACTGCCCCGTGCGTTGTTGTTGTGTGGGGTCCTCGACCCGAGTCGAGCTGAAAGTGCGTTTGTGAGATGTGTTGCGTGTGTTGGTTGGCAATTGTTATGTTACTGTTGTGAATGGAGGTGGAGACGCATAGTTTTGGGAAATCTTGAAAAAAGTAACTTTCACTATTTTAATTGTTGCCAGATGATATGGAAGATACCCTAAAACTATTGCATGACGTACATGTACATGTAAAGGATTATTAGGGTCTATCCAGTTGTCATGGTTGTTGGGTGTCCGGACAGGTTGTGTATCCGGACAGTTGATTTTAAACAGCCAATTGGAAAAGTTCACAAGCAAATCCTTTAAATGTTTTATCACAAAATGTTAGACAATATTATAGAGAACAGATATTGATGATGATTAGCACAAAGCAATGCATAGTTTTTGTTTAATCCAAAGACAAAAAAGAAGGCTTAATTTTTGTTACGTGTCCGGACACCCAACCCCCCATCCTACATGAAAAGTCAAAAGAGGCATTGGCTAATTTTGTGAGCAGCCAATTTAAAAAATTCTCAAACTTAGATGAAACGTGTGTATGAGTACTTGTATTTCACTATTTGTGCTAAAAAAACCCTGAAACCAACCACAATTTGGAATGAAAAATTGTTAGTAAGACGCAAAAAGCGATTGTATCATTTTTCATCTCGGAGACAATAAATAGGAGGACCGTTTTGCTCGAGTTCGAAAAATCCGTTATCTACCTCCCTCCACATGATATGTCAATAGAAGTACGGTCCGGTGAGCCATGCATGCATGTTCACTCCTTACATCTAGTCTGTACAACCTACATGTAGCTTAAAGGCATTGGCTAACTATGTGAGTAGCTGATTTTAAAAATTATCAAACTAAGATGAAACATGTGTATGAGTACTTGTATTTGTACTCAAAAAGCCTGAAACCAACCATAATTTGGAATGTAAAAGTGTAAGTTAGACGCAAACGACGATTTTATTATCCTTCGTCTCACGAGACAATCACTAAGAGGACCACTTTGCTTGAATTTGAAAATGCCGTTATGTGCCTCCCGCCGCGTGATACGCCAATGCACACAGTACGGTAAGGTGAGTCACACGCGCATGCGCACTCCTTATGTCTATTCTGTGCAACCGACCATCGTATATTTTTCAAATATTGGTTCACATTTTTTATATTTAAAAATACTTCCTGTGGATATTATACTTTGAAACTTTCAGACTGGTATTTTTACACTATAACCCTTATGTTTATCCCATTTTCAAGTAACAAAACAAGATTTTTTTAAAATCATAACAATGTTAGCCAATGCCTTTAAGGAAGCTATTCATGGTTGTATTCTGATATTGCATGAATAGCTTACACTGTATGCAGCTGTCATTTGTAAGACGCACCTCTCGACCCCCGGGGGTGGTGCATCATTGTACCAAGGTGCGTCATACACTTTGATACCATGACGCACCCCTCGTCAGAAAAAGAGACGCACCATTACATGACATGACGCACATCTTTGACAAATATATGATACACCATTTCATCAAAATGACTGACCACTGACGCACAATTGAGAAACACTCTCCGTAGTTTGTATTTCTTGAAGAAGAACCGGATGACATCATTTTCATCGACAAAGGTAAAGAATCGAATTGTCAAGTTACTAGTTTCACCTCAGTTTCGTTGGCGATTCCTATTTCTTGAAGGCGACTCAGACGACAAGTACATGTATTATTAATGTCCAAAGGTAAAGAATTAATTCGCCAAGTCGATCGTTAATTTGTTTCAGCTTCGTTCCGTTAGCTTTTTATATTTTTTTTTAGTCGACCCGCCGTAACTATTATCATTATCAAAAAGTTTTAAAATTTATTTTCAAGTCGATCGTCCCATCCGTAGCTTATATTTCTTGAAGAAAACCGGCTGATATCATTTTCATCGACAGAGGTAAAGAATTAATTTGTCAAGTTACTAGTTTCATCTCCGTTTCGTTGGCGATTCATATTTCTTAAAGGCGAGTCAGATGACTAGTAAATCTATTCTTGATGTCAAAAGGTAAAGAATTAATTCGCCGAGTCGATCGTTGATTCGTTTCAGCTTCGTCCCGTTAGCTTTTTATATTTCTTGGGTCAGCTCTCCGTAACTATTATCATCATCAAGAAGTAAAGAATTAATTTTCAAGTCTATCATTTCACCTCCGTCCCGTCCGTAGTTTGTATTTCCTGAAGACGACCAGCGAAACTCCTATATGATTGTCAGAAAATATTTGTCGCGTCGATTTGTTGTGAAAGAAAAGAATGAATGTAGTATTTGACGCACAATACTATATTGACATACCATGACGCATATATGGGTCACTTTTGAGTCCATGATGGTACTGTGCGTCACAATTATGTGGAACAATGACGCACCATCCCCGGGGGTCGAGAGGTGCGTCTTAAAAAATGACAGCTGCATTAAGAGGTCTGCCTATTTGCCCCTGTGTAGACCCATGTCAACAAGAAATATTATGCCTCCAAATCACACTTTCTCATGCCCGGTTAGCCCTGTAAACTACCTTCGAAGTTTGCCAGTGGACCAGTAGATCTAACTGTGATATTAGAACCTAAACTTTATTTTTCAAACTCAAAATATTGACTGTTCAACTTTTTTCTACTGTAGACTCAGTTTTAATCTCAAGCAAAGACGCTTTTACTTTCTTTATGAAAAGCGAGGTCTGCTTTTCAAGATGTACATGTAAATCCTTAAATCTTTCACGCATGACAAATCAGCTACAATACATGTACAATACATTGTGTAACTAAACCATACGGTTTAGGAAGAGCATACATGTAGATTACAGAGAAGCTTGAGTTCTGGGGGGCCAATGGCTTTTTGCAGGAATTGGTTGTTGGATTATTTTCATGGCTATTTTAATAGTACATGTACATTTTGTAAGTTTTAGTTCATATAGACTCTAGTGGTCTGTTCAACTTTCAACATTTTCTACTGTAGACTCAGTTTTAATCTCAAGCAAAGACGCTTTTTTTTTTAAATGAAAAGCGAGGTCTGCTTTTCAAGATGTACATGTAAATCCTTAAATCTTTCACGCATGACAAATCAGCTACAATGTGTATCCTGATACATATACAGTACATTACTAACTAAACCATACATGTAGATTACAGGGAAGCTTGAGTTCTGGGAATGGTGAATAATAATTTGCCTTCATTTTAAGCTGATTACCTGCATGTCCTTTTGCGCAATGGGCAATAATGTAGGCTTATTTGCGCCTACATGTAAGTACATGTGGTATGCACAGCACAGGATTAAAGGGGCCAGCAACTGGGAAATCATGGGGAAAATTAATTTTCAGAAGGCTTGTTTACTTGTACATTATAACCCGTCCGTTATGCGAGCCCGTCGGACTAATCAGTAATGCGATAAAAGTTTGGACAGCACGAAGTTTACCGAACTCAGTCTAGTCACATACTTCGGGTTCTCACATTTCTCAGCAATCTTAATTGTTTAGACTCGTAACGGGTCTCATCATGTTCACTCATAGAAACGTCTTGTATAATGCTCCAAAATTTCAGAATACAAAATATAGTTTACTTCTGGTTGGTTAGTCTAGCAATTACTCTTCATTGCCTTTCCCCCAAAACGTCATCGCCACGGATTATGTAACAGCCCTCCGGCTCCCCAGGGAGCTGGCCATGTAATTGTTTTTCCCTATGACTGGCTGTTGCATTGCTTTTTCATTGTCTTGAAACTCAGTGACCGACTGCATTCCCCCTCTCTCATCTGAGATCACCCTGCTTTTCCCCATGATTTCTCAGTTTCTGGCTCCTTTAACCCATGGGTTGAACTGGAGACTTTGGTTTGTACGGTGTACATTGTATACATGTAGGCCTACGTGATGTTGACTATTGATCAATCGTCGATATAGCATACATGTACATGTACATGTATGCTGTATAACCCACTTGTTCTCCTGTCAGTGCTTTTTGAATTAAATTGATTGAATTGATGAGGTTTAGTCATAGAAAAAATTATTACAGCTACAATGTAAAAGCTGAATTGTGATCTATTTACATAAATATTAAAAAAAAAAAACATTTAAGTGTCATTGCCCACTAAGGATAATGAAAACATCATGACTAAAGTAACATAATGAAAAAAATTGTCATTAGCTTCAGTTTTTAGGAATAAGTAAATTTACAAATGGATGGCTGTTCATGTGAAATTTGGACTGTGTCACTATGGGAGGAGGACTTTATTTCAAAAGAGATTTTTTAAGAATATGAAAGTCCACCACAAAAGTTTCACTGTTTCAATAAAAGGAGATTAGTTTGAACAGCATGTTAAAAAAGAAATGAACAAAATCGGTCAAAGAATAAGAAAATTACACTCACATTTTCTTGTAAATTACTCTCGGCTCTGCAAATTGGCAACGCTGATGACATCATATGCGAGCAGCTCTCCATTCACTTTGTACATACATTGTATGTACATGAAAATTCCCATTTTCTCAATTTTCTTGGAAGTTACACATTTTCTCACCCCATAGTCAAAGTTCATGTATGTTATGTAAAAAGCAATTTCTCTGAACATACCTTGACTATGGGGGTAGAAAATGTGTAACTTCCAAGAAAATTGAGAAAATGTGGAATTTTATGTACAAAGTGAATGGAGAGCTGCTCGCATATGATGTTATCAGTGTTGCCATTTTGCAGAGCTGAGAGTAATTTACTAGATAATGTAAAATATCAAGGCCAAACTCCTACATGTACATGTACATATGCATGTGTAATTGTGTATCTGGTCTGACTTCTACAATTGGTTCCTAATTCTGCAAAGTTTCTGTATAATGTGTGAGAGGGGGAACAGGTTTGTTATTACCAAAGAGGTCAATGACTCTTTATTACTTTACAGCTTAAAGTATTTTCCTATGAAAATTTCATGAATTTCTTATAAGGATTCATATTTTCAGAGTAGCCTGCATGTCTTAAAACTTTAATAAATGCATGCTCAATTTCTGCAGATACTGTGTATACTGGAGGAGCCTGCACTTTTGAATGTGTTTGACAAAATTATTGCACCTGTGATAAATTCTGTGAATCATCTCATCTGCAGCCTGTACTCTTGAGCTCCTTTAAGAACAAGAGTCAAAATGTATTACACATTCAAGTTTTGAAGAGAAAAGGAAAAAAGAACTCAGCTTCAAAAGGAGGGAGGTTGCCGGGAGGGACGAACAGGCAAACTTGACTTTCACATGTACCCTATGCAGGGTCGACCGACCCCGACTGACCCCTGGCTTTTGTGGGTATTGTTTGGGTCCCAGCGCAACCCACAGAGCCTATCTGTACTTGGTATGGCAGGTTCTCTCTTCCTCTCCGGTTTTGTAGGTCTACTGTTATTAATGTGTTTGGATTGAAAGGTTTCATCATGGATTATTGGTGGTCCATGGAATACATGTTTTCCATATTTTTAAATCTTCGCATAGCGCAGGCCCTTGGATGATTTTGTTTGTTTGTTTTTAGTTTATTTTTGTTGTGGTTATTGCTTTTTGCCTGCAATGAATTAGTATAAAGGCCTGCAACAAAAACAAATGTAACAAATAAACAAAAAAGAAGTACACTGTATTAAAAGGATAGAAAAGGAAAAGAATGAAAAAGGGAAAGAAAAGGAAAAGAACAGAAAAAGGGTGGATTGATTCAATTTACACCTTCTTGGAGTTTTGTATTTTTACAACTTCACTCATTCCTGCCAACTTTTGTTCAAATGATGAGAGACAAGTCAGGTTTCTACTTTTAGATCACCCTGAGATGTTTATGTTATTAGTGTAAATTATAAGTCATGAAAAAAGTGAGAAAAATTGTTTTGGGTGCCCAGCTGAACATGTGGGTCTACATGTACATGTACATACATGTATAAACATGTGCAAATATACTGTTTACATGATTTTTACTTTGGCAAATTTCTTGCTGCATCTCACTTTATTTCTTCCTTGTTTGAAATACCTGTTTGATGATGATAAGATGCAGATGGTTTTACCAGTTATCGTCATCTTGTGAGGTCTAGTGAAGGGACCCCCCCCCCAAAGACAATAATAACAAAAACATATCACCCCTAGAAAATATTTTGCAGTTTCAAATAGGGCTCATGGGGGAAGATTGCTATGCACACCATTTTGAATAATTCCCCACTTTTGATCCCCACTTTTGATCCGCACTTTACATGTAGATAGTCCACATCTTTCTTTGGTTGGTCAGGATGTGGGTTTGGAGTTGGGGTTGGGTTTTTTTTTCGCGCAGCCTACATGTACAGTGTAAAAATGATGCCCGGGTTTCATGCCCCCTTGTCCCCCTCCCCCCAGGATATGCCACTGTTTTGTAGCCCGCAATCCATAGGAATGGGGGCATCACAATTTCTCGCTAGTGCTACTCTCCCCAAGTCCCCTCCCCTCCCCCATCATCAGATGGTGTAGCCTACTGTAGCCCAAGGGGCATACACCAAGTTCACGTGGATGATAGATGGATAGGCAATGGCGAGCTCTGCCTGGAGACAAATGAACAAGGGAGCGTATCAGTGTCCGTGCAGGTCATAGACACAGTGGAATAGAATGGAATACCCTCAGTACGCGGATCCTAATGAATAAATCAGATTTTACAAAAGCTTGAATGAATGGTAGGATTTGACTAAAATATGCACCAGGGTATTGTGTCTGTTCAGTCACTGCATTGTGTGAAGTGATACCCAAAAAGTGTTACCAGCATGCAGTACATGTAGTGAAAAATAATATATATACGTGTATAGAAACATCACATGAGGTGGCCTGGCCTGTAGGCTACTTGAATTCCGAACATGTGAATACATGTACACATACTCTATACATTGGACAGTATAGACTCGAGATTTTCCAAATGCTGGTTTTATCCAGATCAAATATTAATTCCTCATTTGTTTATGTTTGTCATTTTTACAAGCGTTTTATATGTTTGTATCTCAAATTTTTGTAGGGTTGCAAATTTGAGAACACCATAGTGATGCAACCATCAGTTTCATTTGTGTACATGTAAGATACTGATACTGATATTTAATGGATGTGAGCAAGAAAAAAAAACAAACACAAAAGACGAAAGAGGCATGCTTTTTGATCAAGGGGTGTGTGAGAGAGAGAGAGAGAGAGAGAGAGAGAGAGAGAGAGAAAGGGAGTCCTAACACGCTTTATGAAGACTGAGAACACACAGAGAAGAAGGGCTGAATGGGAATAACTTTAATGGCTCCTGCAATAACTACACATGTAAAGCGCTCCCGTTTCCATTCATTCCACCAGCCTCATTTAGCCTTACAAAAACAGACATTCAGAGCACATGAATCAGGGCGGGTAGAAGGCGTGCTACCTGGTACATGCCCCTATTCTTTAAGCCCCCCATGGGTCAATGCTATTATACCCCTGTGAATTCTTTTCCGACCCCACCACTGTATGCCTCCCTCGTGTGACCCGGTTTAGCGGGCTCTCTTGCATAAACTTGGATGCGGATTTACCTCGATCCAATTTAGTTTTGTCCCCAGGCATCGTCGTGCAAGCTCACAATAACACCAAGGATAACTGGATTTTACTTCCTACGTTATATTTATATGGAGCTTTCGTTCTTTGAATATTCTCTCTCAAACCCTCTTTAACTAGTTTAATGATATTTCCATAACTTTTTTTTTCCTCTTTTGTTCCATCGAGTTTCCCAGTTTGCCATTCTGCTTTGTTTGATTTTCTTTTAATCCATCTGCCCATGCCTCTGGATTGTAGTATCCATTGTCTATAGATACATGTACATATGGGGGGGGGAGGGGGTTACAAAGCTGTGCATACATGTAAAGTTACACATGACTTTAAGAATTACTTTAATGTGAAAGCCAAATGGGATTCTCAGTCATATTGAATCGCATTTATGTTAAAGTTGAAATATCTACATGAATCATATCAATCAGTCAAGTTATTTTTCATTCTTTTTTTTTTTGTGTGTGTGTAGGGCGTTTTTCAGTGTCTTGCAGAACTTTAGAATTAAAATATGGAAAATCTGTCTTCTTTGCAAATGCAATTTTCCCTACACAAAATGTTATACATGTACATGTAGATGGGAATAAAAGATAGAGGACTCCTGCACAAAACTTATAGGTGGAGCTAAAAGGTAGAAGAGGATAATGGATTTCTGCACACAAAGGTGGAGCTAAGACAGAAGAGGATTCCTGCACAAAATATTATAGGTGGGGCTAAAAGACAGAAGATGATTCCAGCACAAAATTTTATAGGTGGGGCTGGTAGAGACAGGATGATGTGGAGACAGAGTGGCATGGCTGACCCTGGTACTAAAGAGAAGCTTGAAGTCTGTGAAGACATGAAAATGATTTTTAGCTGCTTCAAGTCTTTGTAGTTTGGAAGAATATCATAGTGGAATGCTTGTTGACAGTGATAACTCTTGAAATGCCCTCATATTTGAAAAAAAAAAATGACAAGAAATGGTACAATTTTTTAGCCCAAAATGTTGTGTATAGTCCCACATAGTGACATACCCATATCTGTGTGCATTGTGCTTTCAGCAAGCTTGAATTAATTTCTTATCATTGTGATGATATCAAAACCTTGTTGTATAACCCACCCTTCCTAATTACTTTCAAATTGTTTCTTTCAAAATGTTATTGCATGACCAGGGCCCTGTTTCATAAAACTTGTTATCAGTAACGAACGCCACATTTCATGACAAATTATTTGCTCTCAGCCAGTCAGATGCAAGGATTTCAGTAGATTATAACGATTATTGCAACTTGTTATTGATAACCAGTTTTATGAAACGGGGCCCAGAATTCAGTTTTATTAACATACATGTACATTTACAGTAGTTGTAATTTCAAATGTCCTCAGATCTTTATTATTTTCAGGATATTATCATTATGTCGGAGATAACATAAAGTCAGTCAGAAAAAATCAACAACATTCAGTGCATGTTGTAAAGGTGTTGTTTAAACAAACAAAAAGCTTTGCCATTTTGAAAAGATCTAGTACAAACATCATTTATGGCAGTTCTGCAGAATACTCAGTGAAAGAGGAAATCAACAGCATTTCTAGAGTATAATGATACAGCTCAAGTATATATTTCCACACTAACTTCTTGTTACTAGGAATAGATCCAGATGGATATAATAGTAATAATAATAATAATAATAATAATAATAATAATAATAATAATAATAATACAACAAAACATTTATTTGGCGCTTAATACGGGCGTTTCTAAGCGCACTGTTATCTGTTTATAATTTGATAAGGGAACTGAAAGTAAATACCAATACAAAAATTATATAAGAAACCTTAAATGATATACACCTTGTTGTAGATACATTAACTTTTCATCTACTGTTTTCGCATTACCATTTCTTTCAAAATATACTACAGAAGAGATGCGATTATATTAACTAGGCCAGGCATCTGTCAAAAAGGAGGGGGGGCAGTTGGCTTTTTCAGGTGTCTGTTATGTCCCCTTCCCCCCCCCCCCCCCCAAAAAAAAAAAAAATGCTGACAAGCTAGGATGACAAGAAAAAAAGAAAAGATAAAAAGGGTCTTCTACATTTTCAGGTGTCTATTTTACCCCCAAAATTTGATGGTAAGCAAAAAAAGAAAAGGTTTTTGGTTTCAAAAGGGGGGCTGTGGCCAATTCCCCCCCCCCCCAATCATTCTGAATATAAAACATATATTTATGTCATATTTACAATTTTTGTTCCTTTATCTTCATTCTGGAGTCAATGATGGTGGAAGCATATTCTTGACTACAGAGTGCCCTCACCCCACCACCCCCCCCCAAAAAAGAAAGGAATGTACATGTATCAGACATTTCCAGAAAATGCTTCTTCTTTTGCTGTCAGTTCAGTTAAATACAAATTATATCAACCTTAGGCTAGTGTAACACCCTACATACTGTGCTGGTCATTGCTCATGCAATACATGTATTTCATGCATTAACACATCTGTTTTGAACTGATTTTAGAATCATTAATCATTTAAAGCGAGGGCCCTTTCTTATAAATCATCCCCTCCGGGGTTTTATTATTAATCCCCAAATCTGTTTCAGACTCACACCGTCCCACCTCCACTTCTTACCTATAAGTTCTAACCCAGATATTCTCATGCATGCGTATTTCGAATGAAAGAGTTGATCTTTCGTATTTCTGACATTCTTCCATTATATACAATTTTTTTTTAGTTATTGGTTGCTTCATGTTTTGGAAGGTAACGAGGTGTGAAATGTCTAGATGTGTCAAACTTCTGACAATAGTAAGTTTACTGTTACATGTAGCAAGTATATCATAGTTGACATTTTTTCTTATATCATACATTTTTCTTTCTTTTTGTCATATATCATATCATACTTTCATAATACATATCAAAATAAAGCTGTACATTAAAGGCAAGTAAAATTGCCGTCCAGTTTCTTAGCCAAGTTTTTAGAAGTGAGTAATATGTGGTTCAGGACATGGTTCCATGTTGAATTTTGATATTTCTCCTGAACATGCAAAACTTCTTGACTCAATATCAGCACAAAGTACATTAACAGTACATGCAAAGGAGTGGCAGTGGCAGCTTGAGATTATGGAGGGATGAAAGATAATAGGCGCATTCACACACAAGAGGAATTGAAATTTGAATCGCGATTCAAATCGTGATCCAAATTCCAGTTTTACTGCTACCGTTCCCACGCGAGGAAAAATCTAAATTTGGATCGCTATTCTAATTGCGATTCAAATTTCGATTTTGTTTCTGACCATTGACACACATGAGGAAACGACGGAAACAGGCAGGAGAGCCCACAAACTTCTCCGCTTAGACTTCTGTTATACACGATCTGGACAGGGGGAAACACACATCGACAGTAAAAGGGCTACAGAAAGTACAGCAAAGTCAATAATTAAATACTAAATAATTATTCACTACTAGTATTATACAAAACATTTGTTTACTATAAAAGATGAACGGCGCCAAGATAGCATGCAGTGCGTACATGCTTATGCGTATAGTGCATGCATCCTTTGCGTAACACACACTCCATACACTGCATGCATAGCGCATCGATCACACAAGCGCAAAGAATGATAGGATAGATAAAACCAATTTTCTAATCGCGATTCTGTTCACACACAATGCACAGCAAATAATTGCGATTATTCTGGAAAATCGTACTTCTAACTGCGAGTTGAATCGCGATTAGAATCGTGATTATTAGTGAGATTATTCTGTCCACACAAAAAAAATCGAAATTCTAATCGCAATTAGAAAATCAATTTTTTCACTCTTTACCTTGTGTGTGAACGCTCCTATTGTATGAGCTTCCTCAGTCCTTTTTATATCACTTTGGGTGAATCTTAGTACATGTACGTGTTGGAATGTTCCCTGACAAAGAATTGTTTTTCAAATGCCCTTATATTCGAAATAAGACAAGAAAAAGCTCAATTGTTGGGCCCAAACATTTGTGCTTAGTCCCATATACCCATTTATGTGTGCAGTGCATGTTTCTTCCAACAAGACTGATTTGATTTCTTGTCACTGTGATACGTGTAACTTCAGGTTATACACCAATTTTTATACTTAAATAGTCAACCATGACCAATTGCTTTGATACAGTTTCTTACACATTGTAATCACAAAGGTGGAACTCTAAATTTTCTTTAAAGTAAATGAGCACTTACATGTACTAAGTCCTGTCATGTAGGTTTTATTCTAAATATGTACGGTCAGCATTCTCTTTACTTCATTTTTTTTTTTTTGTGAGGGGGAGGGGGAGATGTTGTGTAAACATGGGGGATGGTTTCAAAATGTTGAAGGGTGTAGGGCATGCATGTGGTGCTCACACTTTCGCACTTGCCTGGGTGCAACCTGACAAACCTTTACTTTGAATCAAATATACATGTAAATAAATGTGACGAGATGATTTCATTTTCGTCTGAAATATCACGTTTCATCCTTTCCCTTTAAAGCGAGAATGTGGACATTTTGTGACACGGAGAATGGCAGGTTCATTCTGCTTTTGCATTGTACATTTAAAGTTCTCTGTGCACTTTGATCAGGTTTTTAACAAACAGGCATCTGTTAATTACTTTCTGCAATTTTTTTTTTTTTTTTTTTTTTTTACTATAGAAGCTCAGTACAGTCAAAATATTAAGTGCACATGCACCCCCATTCCCTGATGTGATTCTCCTTATTCTCTTGGAGAAAATTCGGCCTATTGTGGCTTGCGGGCTTTGCGGCTTTTAGGATAATTTTTGTTAGAGATCGTTTCAGTAGAAATGTCTTGTTGCAGATCATACTCAGCTACTGCTCACATTTCACGTGTGCAGTGAATATGGATAAGCCATATGACAGCGAGTCTTGGTGATGTTCTCTGATGCTACACGATGGGATCGTTGCACTGTGAATTCTAATTGCTTGAAAAGCCGATTCTGCCTTGAAAGAGCAATGGAAGAGTAGTGGTCAGGCTTCTTGCACCATCAGTGACACGGTGTTTAATCTTCAGAAATGCTACACCAGAATGCAAATACGTCGTGTGGGCACAATGAGTGGCAGGGGACAGAATGAGCCTCGAAAACGCAGTACTGCAGTTCTGCAAATACGACCGGTGTTGAATTTGCGCAATGTGCAGTGTCTAAAATGATTTTCTAATGCCTCTCTTTAGCTCTCACTCTCTCCCTTTCTCTCTCCATCTCTCTTTCCCATCTTTCTCCATCTCTTTCATTCACTTCTTTCTGCTCCTCATGTCATCTCTTCCCTTCTGTTTTTGTCTTTCCCACCACCTCCCCCCCCTCTCTCTCCCCTCTTTCTTTCTCTCTCACCTTCACTCTATCCATGCTCTATCTCTGCATCATTCATTCTTTCATTCCATCCAGTATCAGTGCTCTACCTACAGTGTAAGATTTTTCTTGTTTGGTTTTGATACTCCTGTCACACCATCCCTCCTTTTCTCTTTTCTCTTCTCTCTTCTCTCCTCTCTCTTACTATCTCCATCTCCCTGTCCCTCCCTCTGTCTCTGTCCTTCTCTCTCTCCCTCTCCCTCCCTCCCTCCATCCCACCCATCCTGTACAGCATCTGGTATACCCGTAACTTCAACATGGCAACCCAATTTCTCATTATTTCCCAGGCCTTATCCACCTCCTAACTCAGCTCATACTGTGTCCGATATAAATCCAGAAGCTAACAATTGTGTATTGGCAGGAGATACGTACATGTACATGCATGTGTATTGTATTGGTACCCAGAATTAACATTGCAGTCCATAACCCTGCCCAATTTTTCAGCAATTTTCTTCACCAGGGGTTGGTATCGCCCACATGATTACAAAGCCATCATATGTCAGTACATGTATCTATGCCCAATTCTAGCTGAGCCCATGGTGTGTACTTTGTAAGCAATAGTCCTACATACTATACTGCTCCTTGAGGTAAAATATTAGTCTAACTGTTTAATGTTTGAAATATTGTGATAATAATAATAATGATGATAAGATACTGTACATTTATTGTGCTCTACATGCAATTTTTTGCACTTGATGAGAACCAATCACCTATAATTATTGTGCTCTGTACATGTACATTCCATGTGACAAAACTATATTCAAAATACATGTATGACTTAAAATTTTTTGCATAGATCTGTAAACAAATATTGCTACTTTAATATGTGCACTTGTAAAGTTGTAATAAACATTGAAGCAACTTAAATAGTAGCTTCATGTGTAGGGGTGAATGACTTTTTGAGAGTGGGGACACAATAGGGTATGCCTCTGCCCCCAAAGTAATAATAATAATAAAGATAAATAAATGAAGTAGAATAGATGAAAAAATGATAAAATGGATTGATGCCCATGAGCGTAGTGGAGAGTGTAACTGTTGCATTGTATTCATTTGAAATAAACACAACAAAAAAAGTAACTCCCCCCTAATTCAAAGTAGCATAACTTTTTAACGAAAAAGTTTTGAGCAAAATAATTTGGCAGGAGTGTTTCTTCACTTATTGACTTACTTCTGTGTGAAAATGAGATTGATCCGTCAACTCATGCATGAGCGAGCAAACATTAAAGGCAAAAATGTCACTTTTCAAAAGTCACAAGAGTCATTTTGGGGCTCTGTGAAACAAACCTGTGGCGAATTTGAATTCTTCCATTGTTTCATCCAGTCATGCCTATCCCTGACACTTTTCATGTTTATCACAGTTGGGTGAACACAGTTTTTTGAAAAAAAAAATGATGTTCAGCCCTCCTAAATCTACAAAATCCATTCAGTTTGTGGAAAAAACTGGCATCAACCAACATGAGTCAGCACATTATGTGAAAATACCAGGTATTCATTTTTTTCCGGCATTAAACAGTAAGTTTTCAGTATTTATTGCTTCATCGTTCGCAATTTTGTCACTCAACCATGGCACAACCTCGAAAAACATCAACAACACTTTAAAAATCGCCAGAAAAATCTTGTTTCACAAACCCCCCAAAATGACTCTTGTGACTTTTGAAAAGAATGTCTGCTCACTCATGCATGACTTGACAGATCAATCTCATTTTCAAACAGAAGTTAGTCAATAAGTGTAGGAACACTCCTGCCAAATTATTTTCCTAAAAACGTCTTCGTTAAAAAGTTATGCTATTTTGAATTAGGGGGAGTTACTTTTTTTTGTGTGTTTATTTACAATAAAATCCATGGGAAATCATGAAAGGAATATTGCGTGATCACATCCTTAAATGCAAGGGGGCACTGTGGGGCTGTGAAGTTTCATGCCAACTCTCCGTTTGCGACCCACTCTGTACATGAGCTGTAAGACTGTAAAACCAATAAAAAGAGAAAGTAATTAGGGTCTTAAAATAGCAAAAGTGATTTCAAAAATTCAGTATCAGGAAGTTGTTTCAATTTTGGAATGTACATGTACCCTCTGTTTGGGAATGTCAAGGTGAAAAAGAGGGAGGCATTTATTCTCCATTTTTTTTATGGCTAGCATTTTAGTAAGAGGTAAACAGCTTTCGGCCCCGTGGGGTCACCGTGGTCAAATTGGATTCACATCACGTTAATTTCATTTTAGTGGCATTTGAAATTGGATTTGTGAAGTGAAAGTGAATTTTTTATGAAGGAGAAAAAATATATTTGATGTGGACTGTACATGTACATGTTGCACAACAAATGGCAGTGTCTGTGCAAGAAGCCCCTAAACTGTGTAATTGTGATGTTCTTCATTAATTTAGGAGTAAAATCATGTGCCCATTTTAATGATGATGATAATGATGATGATGACGATGATTATGATGATAATAATGATAATACTTATAATAATAATGATAGTAATAAACCACATTTGTATAGCACATATCACTTTTCAGTCCCTGTGCACTTAAGAATTTAAAGGAAAAGATACAGGAAAGAGGCATAATTCAGATCGAATACTAAATAAATTCAAAATAAAGTAACAAACTATTATTAAAGAAGTTTTCTATCTGTTCTTAAACCGGAGCTTGCATAGTCTGGCAGTTATTAAATCCTTTAAGCAAGTATGACAATGCAAATTACATGTAAGGCTTGTTCACATATGAAACAGCAAATCCCCATGTTTGTTTGTTTTTTTCACTCGTAAATGAATGGTTTATATGGCAGCAAAAAAATTCCCATCAAGGCAAGAGGCATGTTTTTTGCATCCTGGCAGCAAAAAGGTGTGAGCCAATCAAAGTGTTGTAAAGTTAGCGCAAAATGTGACATCACGATTTTCTGCAACTTTTGGCAAAACTCTCCTTTATTTGGAGAAATTGGAATTGGCACATTAATGCGCATATGTGACGCACCATACATGTATGTGAACACTAGAAAAACCGCTGGGGCTTGCCATTGGATATCTGAATAAGCCGTTAGACTTTCCAGGAATATTCTGAAATTTCTCTGAGAAAAAAAAAATTGACATAATCATTTTTCCCAGACACAATCTCTTTTATTGGAATTTGCCAAATATGACAAGATGGCTGCATGCAATCTCAGCTTTGTCTTCCAAACACAGGTAGAAACTGCTATTATGCATGATTGCCAGTTTGAAGTTTACTCAGATAATAACGATTAGGCTTTGTCTGAGGACGCTATACCATCTGAATAAATAGAAGTCCAGACACGTTTGATAATGAGGCAAGTCTCCCATTATGTCTGGGGGAGCACCTATTAGAGGTCATTTACCTTAGATTCAGTTACTGGAAAACAAAAAGTCCAGATTAATTGCGATGGTTATTTGATAATGCTCCCTCTCTGTCTCCCGCTTCTATTCAACACACCCATTTGTTGTAATTGGCATGCTTCAATTAAATGTGCAGTCTGTTTTTCTTGCTGCAGAGGCTTCATGGCTCAGGTAAACATACGTTGCCAGAATCAAGATTTTTTTTTTTTCCCCTCAAAAAATTGGCACAATACCTTTCGGTCTTTCGGCTTGTTGATGCATCTGTTCCATTGAGTCATTTGACAGTGAATGCTGCACACATATATACATGAAGTAGTTATTAGTTCGGATTTAAAATATCATAGTGTATGTGGGGAGGAAGAAGGTTGCTGTGGCAAAGTAATAGTCCATTATGTTGAATCAAGAATATGACAAAGAAAATAAAACTCTATGAAAATAAAGTTAGATGTAAATCAAAAAAAACTTTTAGCACTGCATTTTGCTAGCATGTGTACATACCTATAACAGAGCGCAGTACATTGTGTAAATCAATTTTTCAGCCATCCCCTCTCCCCCCCCCCCCCTTTCCTTTTTTAGGTAAATTTTTGATAGGATACAACCATATTTATAGTCTATTATAAATAATGTTGTGACTATCACTGTTTAGTACTCGTACTGTTTGCTCTATACGTATTATATCCTGTACATGTAATTGTTTAAGACATTGCCAAAGTACATGTACGTGTACTTACTTAGTGCCCTGTCTATGGGCAAATCTGGCAAAATGTGTCCATTGCATCATATTGCCAAGTTGCTTGACGTACATATTAGAACATTTCCAACATCCTTGTCACATCCTGCCCATCATGGGGTATTTTACTATATCACAGAGAATTATTTCTAAAAACTGGGTTGAAAATGAAGGTGCATGTACATGTACAGTTGTATTTTGTGAGAGCTTGTCAAAGATGACAAGGAACACACATCACTTGTGCTTAAAGTAATCCCTTATTTGAAAAGGGTAATACATGTACATTCATTGGTGATGCACTGATATTATGGCCATAAGTCCAAATTAGGCTGATTGTCTCCACGTCCATCTGTGTGGCCCCACAGCCCCAAAGTCACGTCATGTTTCCACCGCCTACTCTGGCCACTTGGGTAATACAACGGGAGGATTTCAGTCCATTATCTCATTAGCTTTCAAGTAAGACTGTCTGCAACTATTTTCTTTAGAAAAAGTAGAATTTATGGAATATATTTTGATTGTATGCCTGTCCCATCCACCTCTAAATGATTATATCTTTGGGGTTGAGGGAAAAGAAGGGGGATTTCTGCCAGATGTGGCATGGAAACAGAATAGGGTCATTTTAGATTGTCATTCCTGAAACTCCTTCCGGTTTTTTTTTTTTTTTATTCCGGCCCAGTATCGTCTATTGAATACCGATACCTGTATGTGCGGAGAAGTACTAGAGACTGATAGTTCTGTTATTTCAACAGGAAAAGGAGGATAACGTATCAGTACTCATCACAAATTCAGAATACCATATGGTTTGTTACAAAAATACACAATTTAAGTACTATAGTTTTTAGGTTACTGGTTTTTCCTGATTTCATGCTCTGTCACCTTTCTGTTCAAAAGCTTGTTTGTTTGTTGTTGGGTTGTTGTTGTTTTTTTTTTTGGGGGGGGGTGATTTCAGAACTTTTTGAGTTACTGACGTACGCTGTACATTTGTTGGTGAGATGTATTCTCTCTTTTTTTTGGTGAAATGTTTCTTTGTGTGTTTTGTTTTGTTTTACATCTTTTGTTCTTTTTGTTTTTGTCTGTGTATTGGTTTTTATTTCTGTGTTAGCTTTTATTTCCATTCTGTTTGATAAAGGAAGCACTTTTTGTATGTACATGTACACATACTGAAGGTACAGTTGGCACACTAGTGAAGGGGAACTTACAGGGCTGCAGCTCCTGTAACTGTGCCCTTTTAATTATTTTTTTTTTTTTATTGAAGGTACATGTAGAGCTTGCAGTATTGGTTGTTTACTGCTTTCATTCCCTGTCTCAGTTGATCCTGTCTTTTTGGTTTTGAGTATACTTTTGTTACTCAAAATATGGTTTAATGCCCTTTTTCTCAGAAAATTATACAACTCTATTAATGATGTTTTATGGATGCCAGAGCCGGCAAAAGTGGCTGTTTACTGCTTTCATGAAAGATGATTGTTGATGTTTTCTATCATTTTTCAGTTCTCTCCCTTTGAATTTGCATTTTCTTTTTTTTTGTCAAATGAAATGTTTTTGGGTTTTTTTTTGTTTCTTAGAATATTATACGACTCAATTAACTATTCTTCATTTATGGGGGGGGGGGGCTGGGAGAAGTGTGTATTTACTGCTTTCATGAAAAATAAGTTTTAATGTTCTTCTTTTTCCCTAATCCTCTCCAATTGACTTTGCATCTACTTTTGTGATTCAAATAAAAAAAGTGTTCTTTTGTTTTTTTAGAATATTATATGACTCAATTAACTATTCTTTATTTATGGGAGAAAAGTAGTTGTTCACTGCTTTCATAAAAAGTAATTTGTTAATGTTCTTTATTGTTTCCTATCCTCCCCTTTGATTTTGCATCTGCTTTTGTGAGTCAATTGAAAAAAAGAGTTCTTTTGTTTCTTAAAATATACAGCTCAATTAACTTTTTGTTATTTATGGGGAAAAAAGTGGCTGTTTACTGCTTTCATAAAAATAATTTTAATGTTAATTGTTTTCTAATCCTCTCCCATTGATTTTGCAGATCTGCTTTTGAGAGTCAAATGAAAAGTGTTCTTTTGTTTCTTAGAATGTTATGTGACTCAATTAACTATTCTTTATTTATTGGGGAGAAGTGGCTGTTTAGTGCTTCCATAAAAAGAATTTCAATGTTCTTTATTGTTTCCTAATCCTCTTCCATTAATTTTTACATCTACTTTTGAGAGTCAAATGAAAAGAGTTATTTTATTTCTTAGAATATTATATAACTCAATTAACCATTCTTTATTCATGGAGGAGAAGTGGCTGTTTACTACTTCCATAAAAAGAATTTTAATGCCCCGTATTGTTACCTTATATCTTCTATGCAGATTTTATCCTGTTGATTCTCACCAAATGGAATTTATTGCATTTAACATAATCTTCCTGTTGTCACCAGCCATTCTGTCTAATGGACCCCATTAATGAAATGCATGCTTGCAACCCAAAACCCACGTCTATTCCGCTCAATCCGACGTAGTCACTGAAATTTAATTGAACTGCAGAGGCATCTTAGTGCCAAACACGATGGGTAAAACACGCACCGACAAATGCTATGCATTTTGTATCTTTGGACTTGTATATTGCAGTACCAGCCTTTTTTTTATTACACGTGTACATGATGTTATAGGAAGAAGAAGATTTTATTCCATGTCGGATGGGTTTCACTCATTCCGGAATATCCTCGAAACGACATGGCTTGGTAGGCGTTACAAGCTACACGCTTTATTATCCCTGATGCTCGGTGTCGTGGTGTAGCTCGTGGCCGGGAGTCTGGAGAATTGCCCCTCGGAGACAGTTTCTCTTTGATTAATTTGGCGTCGATAAGGCACAGGAAATGGGAAGTAAAACAGCATTGGAAGAAGCTAATGCTGCTAGTCTGGTATCGCAGACACTTCCTTTTTATTTTTCCTTTTAATTTAAGAATCAGGGTGTTACTTTGGACGGCGTCATCCGACATTAGTCACGTCTTGATATTCAAGGCACTGTCACTTCAGTTGAAAAATAGAATATCTTTCAAGAAGGAGGGAGGGAGGGTAATGGCAAAGTTTATTTCAGTTCAGGCTCTTAAATCTTTTCTTCCCCTTTTAAATGTAGCCATAACAATTGCAGTGTTTTGCTAAAGTCCTCAAAAGAGGTTTTCAAAAGGTCCTCTTTCATTACTTTAGTTAGAATGAAAATAATGAAAGAACTTCATTTCTATTCTTTTCCAAATTGGTAATATTCATCTTGAAGATGAAGTGTGATTTTATGATTTTTTTAACATAAATGTCATCCACAGAGAATTTGCTTTGTTTTTCTTTTGTTTTTGTTTTTGTTTTTATATTCATTTATTTAATTTCATGTGTGTTTTGTTTGTTTATTTTGTTTTCCTAAGAGGTAATACCCATCTGGCTGTTAGCTGAATACACTTATTTAATCATTAAACTAATTTTCTAAAATCAAAAGTAGAATCAGCAAATCACTTTGAACTAGTGAGCACAGAAGTTACTGGAAACATTCTTCATCAACCTGTAGTCATATAGACAGGCAGACTAAAGTAAATAAATAAAGGAAAGTAAGTGGGCTGCAGCCTTTGATTCAAGCCAGCAATCTCCTGAGTGATAAGGGTCGATCAAAGTAAATGCAAGGGACTATTGGGAGGAAGTGAAGGTTGACCAGTCAGGAAATATATGCCGTTTAGCGTCGTTTACTCCCGAGAACTACAATGCATTCGTTGGCATGACATTGTCTGATTCTCTTGAAAATGAAGGTAGCGTGGACTGACCCTTTTCATATAAGGAGATTGCTGGCTGGCAGCCCAATTGTGTTTCTTGATTTCTTTTTTATCCTTTCCGTCTGTCTGTTAAATGTCTACCTGCCTGTCTGTGTGCCTGTTGTCTGTCTGTCTGTTGTCTGTCTGTCTGTTGTCTGTCTGTCTGTCTGCCTGTCTGTTGTCTGTCTGTCTGTCTGTCTGTTGTCTGTCTGTCTGTCTGTCTGTCTGTCTGTCTGTTTACCTGCCTGTCTGTTGTCTGTCTGTCTGTCTGTTTACCTGCCTGTCTGTTGTCTGTCCATCTGTCTGTCTATCTGCCTGTCTGTTGTCTATAAGTCTGTGTGTCTACCTGCTTGTCTGTTGTCTGTCTGTCTGTCTGTCAGTCTGTCTGTTTGTCATTGTCTGTCTGTCTTGTGTTTCACATTACCTGGACAGAATATAAATTACATGAGTAATATATGTTTGATTCATGAATTAAATTTTGGAATGTGATTTGATCCTTCATCACTTTTTCAACCTTTTGAATACTAAGTGCGAGATAACTCAATCTGGGATCTATGGAAAATGCATGCTATAAGCCTACTGAAATCAAAACACGCTCAATGGCTTAATCACCAGGCAATAACAGTTTGGACCAAAGTTTTTTTTTAATGTTTTAATTCAGTTGATTTTTATTATTTATTTTCATTTTGTATGATGTTAAGGGGGATGGGGAGGAAGGGGGTTGCATCATTCTTAGTAAATTTGAGATACCATTTAGACCATCACTAACTTCAAGTTGCCTGTCGTTTCGAAACCTAAGCTTAAGGTTATCCTGTAGTTTCAGGTCGTGTGACATACTCATGGTTTCAAAACTGTAAGTTTATTTGTAGTTTCAAAACCATAAGTAGTCTTATGGTTAACTCCAAAACTACAAGCAGTGGGTGTCCTGACTTCAGCTCACATTTACTAGTCTGTACATAGCAAAAAATTTATGTGTACACTGTAGCCTTACTATGCCAGTCTCTGGCTGTTTCTAAAGCAGCTACGTGTACAGCTCAGCGAATACATTTAAGGTAGCTTACAGTTCAGAGACCTTTTATTTCAATCAACAAAGATTTGAGCCTGCAAACTATTCCATTACAGATGCAGGCTACTTGCTTGTAGTTTCAAAACTTTGAGCGATTGTTCTTGCCTTATTTCCACGTGACCCCTCTCCATTGTTTACCCCCCCCCCCCCCTATACTGTTTAAAATGTCAATTATCACTAATTTTGAAATTCCAAGCCTATGATAGCCCATGCAAAATTATTACTGGAACACCTGGGTGTTTTTAAATTACTGGCATTTAAGTTTTTGGTGCTCATTTAGAACAGGAAAAAAAGAAGAGTGAGGTTGTTATTATTATTACATGTATCCTGTAATTCACTGCAGAAAGTAATTGATGTGGTCATGTGACCATGAATGTATGTGGAACTGTAAAATGTAGAAGGCTAGAAAAATTTGAGTACATTTACATTTGGGGCCTAACCGCACATGTGCCTGCTGCTGTACTGCAGTCTTCCTAGATAGAGCACTTAGCAAATCCTGAAAAAATAATGTCTTTTGTTCATAATGTATTACAATTGCTAGTAGCCTGCAGGCCTACAAACAATACTACAGTCCTCCACGTATGCTGGTGGTTGGCCTATACAGGACATGTACAAGTATGAATGATCTGTTTTTATAGGGCTATGACGTTTGATACACCCAATTTGTGTTTTTAAAATTTGTGTTTTTCTTTAAAAACACAAATTGGGTCTGTTTTTCTCAGCTCCCAGCTTGTTTTCTGTATTATGCTTGCTATGCATGCACACTGTACAGTACATATTATGCTACATGTACATGTAATGTATGTATATTCACCATACTGCCTAACTTTGATGAAAGGAAGCAACTATCATTCGAAATTTGTCAAAACGAGGAAACCACCTAGAACAGAGAGTTTGAACAATAACAGTAGTTATCAATAATGCCTGCCCACATCATACACATACATGCATGTATATAAACATTGTTACGAGTAACTCCTGGTATTGCAAAAGTTTCAGTGTCTTTTGAATTACATGTGTAGAAAAACATATGAAATTAACATGTATGCACTTTGATATGATTAATATTGCATCAACTGATATTAACATTATTGGAAAACAATTTAACTTTCCTGTTTACTGTAAAACTAAAAATTGACCCATGGATGAACAAACTTGTGTACACGTACCTTCACTGGGTATATAATGCAGCTTGGATAATAGGCTTTTACGGTAAGTTGGTAAGTCGTTCAGCGGGGAAAGTTTGATTGATTCAGATGAGCCCATTGATCCAAGATAGAGTTACGCTTAAAGTACCTTTTAACACCATCTTGAAAGGGCATTTGAGAAAACTTGCTGCAAAGTTTCACAGGAGAGAAATTGACTTTCTGTTGTGATATTGATCACGGCTTCCTGTGAATTTTGAAAGGCTTTAAAGGGGCATGTCCAGAATTATAGAAAGTGGGTCAACATTACAGATTACAGTGGCTGCCATTGTTCCTTTGAAAAAATGAAGTAAGTAATGGCCAGTCTTCTACTTCTTGCTTACATTACTTCATGTACAGTGTATTTCTTTTGAAGTATACTTAATGAATTTAAACAAATGTAATGAAAGGTATTTCTTGATGCCAAAGCAACACTAAAATTGTGATTTCTCGAGTAACGCTGGAGTTTCATGCACATACCCTAACATCAGGCTGTAATGGCTCGAGCTAGAATTGCAGAGCTCAAGTTGATGTAGATGCAATTGCATGCTTCAGCGGAGTTCAGGCTTATACCAAAGGTCCCAAAATACATGTAGCGGGCTAATCTTGAAGCTCGAGCTGATGAGGACTTATCTAATGAGAACACTAAAATTGTGATTTCTTGAGTAACGCTGGAGTTTCATGCACATCAGGCTGTGATGGCTCGAGCTAGATCGCAAATTGCTGAGCTCAAGCTGATGTAGATGCAATTGCATGCTTCAGCGGAGTTCAGGCTTATAGTCCCAAGGTCCCAAAATAGCAGGCTAATCTTGAAGCTCGAGCTGATGAGGACTCGTCTGATGAGAACACTGTAATGAATCAAGGAATGGGGTTGAGTATAAACAGGTGGTCTTTCTAAGCAGGGTTTGACTGTAGATGCTTTTGATTGAGTTGATGATTCCAGCCAACTTTCTTAAGACAAACTACCTTGGCAGAGTTGGTGTTCGCAAAAGGAAACATTTGATTTCCCTGGGGCATCAAGTGCAGTGAAATATGAAATGTAATCTTAGCATCCGAATAAGGTCACTCCCATTGTGACCTCTTATCACTCATAGCCACATTTTGGTTGGAGGGTTTCCTTTTTTTCTAATGCTTGGCTTTGTTTGACACTTTCTGAGGTAACTATTGCTGGTGGCATTTGCTCTGCAAGACTACAGTCAATTCCAAATTCTGTCTGAATTCCCATCTACATGTATGCTCTTGGACCTTCATGTTAAAGTCATGTAGCACTAAAAGAAAAAGTAATTATGATAGTAATGTAAAAACTTGAAGGGAAACTGGAAAAAGTGATGTACAGTAAGAAGTCTACGATGTGCTGCGAAAGCTCCTGTTGTGCTTAAAACTATACAACTTGTACAATGATGTGACATGATCAAAGCTATGCTTTTAAGGTATTTAATGATGGGGATTTCGTGATTTCTAATGCATCACCTAATCCTTAAACCAAACCGATTAACTGACTGAAAGTTTTAATAGAGGATGTTAGTCCCCTCCTACCCCACCCCTTCTTGTATGACAGGGGCGGCACCAGGGTATTTTGATAGGACAAGGGGCAAGATGACCCAAAGGGGAATTTATTGACTTTTTGAATGAACACATAGGGGTATTATAGAGTTGCAAGCCCCAAGCCTCTCTTTCCTCACCCTCTTTTTCCTTCTTCCTCCTCTTTTTTCTTCTTTTTCTCCTCTTTTTTCTTCTTTTTCTCCTCTTTTTTCTTCTTTTTCTCCTCTTTTTTCTTCTTTTTCTCCTCTTTTTTCTTCTTTTTCTCCTCTTTTCTCTTTTTTTTTTTAACCATTTGAAATGTCATGGGGGAAGGGGCATTCACCCCCTGCCCCCCCCCCCTGTAGCACCGCCTCTGTTGCATGATGCCCTCGTGTGAACATTCTTTAACGACTCAAGTGTTTAAAAACCATTAAACAGCCAAACAGGATATGAGTCTGCACTGATAGGACACACGCCCATAAACTTGGAAATGAAAAAAAAGTAGAAAATTGCTCTCCATCCCCCAAAGATGCTCGTCGTGCCTAAAAGTTTGAATGTGATTGAAAATTTACCTGATTTGCCTCGAAGCCCGAATCACTTTGATCAAATAAATCCATCCCCAGGCTCTAGTCATCATTTCAGGGAATGTAATTTCTGCCTGCCCCCCCCCCCCCCCCATCATCCTTCCATCTCTCTCTCTCTTTCTTTCCTTATCCTTTCTCTCTCTCTCTCTCTCTGTCAGCCTCTCTCCCACCTCCTTCCCCACTCCCAGTCTCCATTCCTCCCTCCCTCTCTCTCTCTCTCTCTCTCTCTCTCCTCTCTCTCTCTCTCTCTTTCTCTCTCATTCTCCATCCTCTCCCTCTCTCTTTCTCTCTGTCTCTCGCTCTCTTTCTCTCTTTTCCTCTTTTTTTTTTCTGTTTTGGTAATAAACCGCTTTTGGCTGACAATCGGAGCTTTCTTCATCAGCTTTTGCATGCTCCGGTGCTTCACAGAGGGTACAAGTACAAGTACGATGATGCAGGGATGGGTAAACGGATCTCATGGGGGCGTCGAACCATGATTAAAGTTAACTACCTTACGGCACAAGTGCAGCATATTCCATAATCTGCTCTAGCAAAACAGATTGATATAGCTTTCTGCCTGCATACGGTTTGCCTTCAATCATCTTTATGGTTTTGTCTTGTCTGCATGGAACCAAAAGTGCATTAACTAATGGAACTTTACACAGTGTTAATGCCCTTTCAGCACTGGGGCTGAGACAACGTTTTATCTGCATCATGAATTTCGCATTGTAAGGCAGTAAAAAGCACCATCCTAAACAAGTGCTCTCTCAAGGCATAAATTTCATGTCATCTCCAAGAATTAGCCTCTCCACTCATGATGTCTTCTGGCGCCTCGAAAAATCATACTCCTCATCACAGAAATAATCTTACTGTAGTCTCTGGAACAACAGCCTCTTCTAGTGCAAGCACATCAGCTGTAACATAATTTCTATTTTTGTTTTTTCTTGTTGCTGCTGTTGTTGTTTCTTATGTATTTTTGTTTACATGTGTTTATAAAGAAACCCATTAAACCAAGGTAATAGAGTACATGGCATATTGGTTCATGGCAAATTTATATTTCTGATTGAAGTTTGTTTGTTTTCTTATTTTAATGGTACTTGTGTAAGGCATGGTGTTAATAATCTTTCCAAATACACGAACATTCTTTCTTTCTTTTTTCTTTTGATATGATGTCTTTTGTGGATGTGAATTTGTATGAGTGTGATTTCCTTGGGGTTACATACACTGGTTTTTTTTTTTTTGGGGGGGGGGGGAGAATGTCTTTGGCTGTTTTTTTTTTCTTTTATATTCCTGTTTTTGTTTGTTTTTAACCAGGGTAGGTTTTTTCAATTCAGCTAAAGAAGCGTTGTCTTTCCTGTCTGTATTCATGTTGTTTAATTGATTCTGATTAATAGTTTAATTTTCTTTATTTTCATTTGCAGCTACCATAGGTGAGGTACACATGCACAAACACGTGCATAAATCAGGACCTACCAGCAACACTGTGATGGACACAGATAGTGAGGACCCTTGACAGTAAGGAAATACTAGAGGGGTTCGCTGATTGAAAGCCTTACTGGGAGCAGGAACTCTCGGATACTCTTTCCCTTTTTCGGCTCGTTTCCCGTAGTAATAGCCCTCTCGGTAAGTAAACTTGACTCGTGTAAGGGAGACATTGGCAGGAAGCTAATGAGGTTTTCAACACCTTTGCTGTACTTTAAAAAAAAAGATTGGTTATACAGAGCTGCCAAGTAGTAGGATTTTATCCTATTTAGTAGGATTTTTTGGAGAGAATATGACAATAGGATTTTTCCCATGAAAATAGGATTTTTGAAAGTTCTGTCATTGATTCTTTATTACCTTTATTTTATCTTATTTTCATATTATTTTATCAACATTTAAGTTTATCCCAATGCTCGGTGTACTCTATTTTGTACTGTAGATCATTTTCAATATTGAAGTACAATGTAGAAGAGTTAGGATCAAAATAATTAAGTAAGTCATACATATTATTAATATTGTATTTTCTTTAGGATATCATAGAGAGTGAAAGGGGAATCACATTGTCATATTTTTTTAATTTTCATGCAAAAATAGGATTTTGGGCATGAAAATAGGATAAAAGGAAGTACAGAATAGGATTTTTTTCCAGTTGGGGTTGGCAGCTCTGGTTATACTGTAGCATGTTGTCTTCTGCGATATTGGTACAAAGATAGAAAACTCAAACATTATTGACCTTGTGAATGAGGTGAAGTAGTTACCTTTGTTTTTAAAAGATCATTGATCAACTTAATGATTGTAAAGATCTAGATTATCTTTTTTTTGTGGTAGACTTTCTCTGCTTTTTGAATCCTCAGGAAAGTCTTTGTTGTTTTTTTTTCATCCAAGTTTTAGGATGAAAAATGGCATTCGAACATACTTACAATGGTCTAGATTTAAACGATGTTTCTGTTGCTCTGTAATGGGGGCTGGGCAGTCAGTATATACATGTACCTGTACACACTCATGACAATAGTTTTTCCCAAACCACCTCAACAAGTTTTATCCAACAGTATCCAACAGTCAAAATCACCCCCTTGTTATTTTTTTCGAGCCTCTTCTTAAAAAAATTTACCCCTTAACGAGTTTCACCTATATACTCAACATACCCCCAGCGAGGTCTCTGTCTCGTTTAGTTGTTTGTTTGTTTGTTTGTTTGTTTGTTTTTCAGAAGAAATTCATGCATTACAGGGTTACACAGAGTCCAGTTTGGGGAAATGATAGCCTGAACATGCATTAAGAAAATAAAAACTTTTTTCTGATTTTTGGCCTTTTTGGCACCCTAAATATGTCACATGCGTGACACACCTTAACCAGCAAAAACTACCCTTGTCACACATTTTTCTGGTCGTGCATGTATAAAGCAATATATTTAACTCCCCCCCGCCCCCCCCCCCCCGATGTTTTATCAGAGGGTCGATACTCTGCATCATTGCATGTACACCCCAGAGAGTAGGAAGCCTCTTCTGTCAGCTTCCATATCCATTCTGTTTCCGAGGAAGTATCTTGTGGTGGAAGAATTTCACTGATACAATCTAGACCCAGAGTGATGATTACCAAGTTGTCAACAAGGCAGTTTGTAGTGGTAGTTACATGTAGCTGCAGCTTTGGTGACACATTTGCTCCTGCAACAATTGCTCCTGTCTTAATTTCTCTGAAGACATACGGTTAGGGTTGGAGTTGTGATAGGGGTTGTGGTTCCGAATAATATGAGGATAAGGATTAAGTTAGCTGTTAGTGTTAGGGTTAGGTTTTACGTTTTGTCTTCACATGCAGATTTTGTATAGGAGCAATTGTCGCTGGAGCAAATGTCATGGAACTGCAGTTATATCTCCACTTGATAGAAAGTGGAAAGCATGAACAGACCTGCAATGGATGTTAGGGAGTCAAAATAAAAAATTTCTGTCTACCAAGAAGCATTCTTTTCTTGTGATGTGGCAAACAGCCTCAAAAGAACCATAATGACAAAAGAAATGATGCAATAAAGATTGTTAAATATATTCTGGACCCAAATAGTGCACATAGTGGACTTGTATTTTATTTACACTTCAGAAAGTTTTTATTTTGCTGTGGCATTTTACCTTGTTATGTCTGGAAGGACTTTGACAGGACAAGGGTCTGTCCCTTTAGAGCTGTAGATTAAACTCCTGCAGAGGCTCTGTGTAATCATCCTGATTTTTAGTTTGGCAGAAAAAAAGTTTTGTTTGTTATAGAATCAAAATAATGTCTGTGCCTGTAGACTAATATCTGTGGGTTCTAGGAACAGGGGAAGACAATATTCCTTGCAAGCCCCCCCCACCCATTTTTTTTTCGTTGGGCAACTCGTCAAAGATGTGGTTTCCCTGTGATGTATCAAGGTGATACGTTCTGTAAGTGGACTTGAGTGATTTGATCTGTACTCGGAGATAGAAGATGGACAAAACAACATCAAGACGAAAAGAGAATAGTTACAATGAAAGGGGTCTGTGGCAGATGCTCTCAAGCCCCTGTTCACACTTTCAAATAAGAATACTGCTTAAAATTGCATTAAACATTGAGATGTAAAGAGGATACTTCAGATGAGGGTCTCTGGAAGTCACCTGCAAACTGTCCCCTTCCACCGTTTCACACTTTCAGGATCTCTTCCAAAAATTTAATAAAACAGCAAGATAAAAGAAAGATAGGAAGGATGAAATGGGTCTTCCAGAGCTAATGTCAGAACACAAGTTTTCATTTTTAAATAAGAATACTCCTAAAGATCTGACACAGTATAAAGATAAAATAGGCCTCTGTGAGATCCGTGCCGTGCACCCTAATCCTTTCAGTATAAATTGTCCCAGTAAGAGCACCAGAGGATTCGGATGCCTTTGCACTTTTCTTGGTTGATTTCAAGGAAGAGAGACAACTGATATTTAATGCAAAAAAAATAATCTGTGACTTCTCATGGAATAAAAACACACAATAATTTGACTTCCAATTAGTTCAAATGTAAAATTGTTTTGAACATCTGTCTTCACCCGGACTGAAAGAACTCTGCTACTCCAAGAGGTGTACAGTGTTGCTTGCAGTTAGGCCAACATATCCTTCTTCTCAGTTGAAGGGTGTTTTGCAGGATGCTGCAGCACGCACATGAAATGGCAACAGAGTGCTTCCTGACATGGTTGTATCTTCATCTTCACACTTCATCTTCCTCTCATTGAGTGCTGAGTGCAAGTGTGAAAGAGTCAGTACTGACTGAAGAAAAAAGAGATCAGTTGGCAATCTTGATTTCATTCTCAATCCAAAACCAAGTTGGTTAAGTTTCAGTGGGTGCCCTTCATTGGTAGAACAGGGACAGGTGTCTTCTTTTGTCTTTAAACATCATGTATGTTCCTTCCTTACAACAGAACCTTCTCATTGAGTGTAAGTGTGAAAGGGGCTAAATAGAGATTGGTTCAGAAAAGGTAGATCAGCAATCTGGGTTTCAATCCGACCAAGGTGGATAGTTTCAGTGGTTACCCTTCATTCATGGAACAGGGACAGGTGTCTTCTTGGGTCTTTATGATCATTACTTGAAACAGAACCTTCCTATTGAGTGTAAGTGTAAAAGGGGGCTAAATAGAGATTGATTCAGACATGAAGATGAGCAATCTGGATTGCAATCCAACCACAGTGGATATAGGTTTCAGTGGTTACCTTTCATTCATGGAACAGGGACAGGTGTCTCCTTGGGTCTTTATGGTCATTACTTGTAACAGAACCCTCCTATTGAGTGTAAGTGTAAAATGGGCTAAATAGAGATTGATTCAGATATGAAGATGAGCAGTCTGGATTTCAATCCAACCAAGGTGGATATAGGTTTCAGTGGGTGCCCTTCATTGGTGGAACAAGGACAGGTGTCTTCTTTAGTCTTTACACAACTTGTATGTTCCTTGCTTACAGCAGAACCGTCGTATTGAGTGCAAGTGTGAAAGAGGCCCAGTAAAGATTGGTTCAGAAATGAAGATGAGCAGTTCGGATTTCAATCTGACCAAGGTGAATTGTTTCAGTGGGTACCCTTCATTGGCAGAACAGGGACAGATGTCTTCTTTGGCCTTTATGTTCACTGCTTGCAACAGAATCCTTTTATAAAGTGTGAAAGGGGCCAAATAGAGATTGGTTCAGAAAAGGAAGATGAACAATCTGGATTTCAATCAGACCAAGGTGGATAGGTTTCAATGGATGCCCTTCATTGGTGTAACATGGACAGGTTAAAAAGAGAGCTGACATTTGAGCTTGTCAACAACAAACCCCGCACAAATTTGTGCATGTGGAGATAGGACAGAAAGACAGACAGACGTGTGTGTGGGGATGAGGTAGACAAGAAAAGCCCATAAACCGCACACAGATTTTTATGTGTGGGGATGGGGTAGGAGGATTCATGATTCACCTGCTCTTTGTTGTAATGTACTCCAAATTAATTCAGTTTATTGATTAAAAGGTGTACAATTTGCCCTTGCAATATTGAATTAAGGAGCAATGTTGATTTGAATCAGGTTGTTTTTGTTCTTATGCTTCTCAATTTGCCTTGGAAATTTATCAGGCTTCCTGTGCGTGTACTGTAAATCTATGAAACAAACAGTATATTGCAAAATGGATAGTGATATTGAACATGACATGCTGGATCTTTGACTATTCCCTATTTTGTCATTGTTGGTAGTAGATGTCAAAGCAAAATATTGCATTATAAACTTTATTGACCTTTGCCAGCAAGTATTGTCAGGGTCAGTCAGGGGTATATTTTTATGATTCATGTTCCCTATATTCTATTAGGTGGTAATCATTTATCAGGAAAAAAAAGTAGGCAAGACCATCAGATGTATCTTGAGTATATCAGATCAGATCTTTTTTTGCATTTGGCAGATTATTGATCCACACTGTACTGTGAAAAGTTTCATACAGCAGTTTTAATAAGCACCTGGACCAGAATAAATTGATACATTAAGACATAAGGACATATTACTTTGATAGCAGTGCAGAGTTTTCTTAAGGTCTTCTGATAGGATCAGTGTACTAGTCTACATAGGAAAAAGATTCTAAATCTTCAAACATTTTGCTCTTTCCGCTGATGTATTGTTTGTGATATTAGCATTCTTGATTAAAACTTAATGTAAAAGTGTCGCTAAAAGAGACACTGTATTGCTGTTTAATCAACACCATCTACAGTTATGTGTCCTTCCTTCATTCATGAAATATATCAGCACGTTGCATGTTTCCTAACTTGAGGTACCTCCTTGATCAGACACAGTGCAATATGACTAGAATTATTCAGTGTCACTGTTACGACCTTTCAGTGCCGAAGCCGTATCACCTTCAACACGGCCTTCTTGCACTCGCTGGATTAGTGTCTAAGTGAGATGCATGTCGGTGCCATTGGGTAGCGGCATTTTCCGCGATCGTTTAGCGAGACACGTTAAAAAGCACCGATCGGGGTGGAGGTATGGATGGATGCTGGTGGAGTAAAGGGAAAATTAATGAGACGCTTGATACAGCCTCAGGGCCCCAGAGGAAGATAAACACCATGCATCTGCTTAAAGAGAAGATAGTGGGTTTTTAAGTGTGAACTGTATTAGGGGCCTAATTGATATCAAGTCCCAAGGTCTTTAATCAACTATTTGAGACATTGAAGACATTTTAGGAAACAAGTTGGCTCATTTGGAGAGTGTCTGTAGAGTGTGAGCCAAAAGAGGAATAGTGAATTTTTTATTGTGATTGATAACAGAGGCCTGATTGATATCAAGTTCAAAGGTTTATTTATGACATTTTCACTACAGAGTTCTGGCATTTTATGAGGCAAGTTGGCTTAGATGGTAGAGCATTGGCCTATTGAACGGAAGGCCATGGGTTCAAATCTACCTTAGATGTAAGACTGAAGTCTGTATTGTGTTTCGACATACCCGTCCCAGGTTCTGTATAGATGTAGACATGATGTTAGTAGATGGAACTGGTTCTTTGATAGGACATTGAATGGAGGTCATGTGTGTACTGTAGAGAGCCACTCCCTCTGCACATTTCACCCATTTGTGTGGTTTGGCCCAGTAAATTTTGATGCAGAGCCCTAAAAATCATACCAAATACATGAGCAGAAAGAGCAAAAAATTATACACATACATGCCCTGTGCCCATTTCGATTGCATAAGTACAGTATTTATCGATTAACACTGGAAATTTTTTAAAGGAAAATGAGCACTAAAAGCCTTAATTTGGCAATGCAAAGGAAAGTTCAAAATCACTGTTTTTTCCCTTCACATTGGCAACTTTTTAACTTCTCATCATACACTTTGTCGATTTATGTTTGTTTCAGATGCCTGACTTCTTATCAGAAAAGTGCCGTGATAAAAAGAAAAATACTGGTGTTGCCATTTTGAAGAAGAAAAGCTGATCAAATTTCATGAATGGGAATCGACTGCATTTGTTGTAGAGATGTGGTAGTCAGGCCTGGTGGTTGTGCATACAGTGTGCTTGCATTTAATTTCTGATCAGGTAAACTAGTAGCTAGGAGAGACCCGAAAATCAGATCAGAGATTGTTTTTCTCCTCTTGGGCAAAGATGATACCAGATATTCAATGACATTGATGTTTGGGGGTATGAAGATGTTTCGTTTCCATCTTCAGCAGATCCCTTGCAATCCTGAAATTAATGATTAATGGTCCATTCATTCCAAGTGCTGATATGGACCTCATACATGCAGAATAAAATATTTGTGTTTAATTCGTTTTTTGCATACTTACTGACCTGGATGCAGAGACGTAAAGCTCACGTATTTGCCCTTTAATAGTCAAGTTCGCTGTTGTTGACAGTTGTTCACATATATTAACCCAGTATTATTACTTGTAACCACATCAAAATCATATACATGTAAGTATACTGAAAGTGCATGTGATCAAATCAGTACAGCAATCATACATGCATGTGGATGACTTCTTAGTCTTCATGTGTGCAATCTGGTAAGCACTATATAGGTACCAATCCTGCAGATGCAAGCTGAAACCCTAATCCTAATCCTAACCCTAATCCTAACCCTAACCCTAACCCTAATCCTAACCCTAATCCTAATCCTAATCCTATGAATATTTAAGAATATTTATGAGCTTGGGTCTGCAGGATTGGTACCTATTTAGTGCTTACCGTGCAATCTCCACCATGTATGAGCTGATAATGAGATGCAAATGAATTTGATGGTTTGTTTGAACATGTAACACTTGAAGTATGCCACATCGAATATTAAAACAGATTACAGATGATTAATTCTAAGATTAAACAAATAAAACAATAAAGCTGTATTTACGCTGTGCATGTCATATATTGAGGTGTGCAGATGATTGATATACTAGTGATATCTTTTTAACTTTGATACATGTGTCACTCAAACTTTTTTCTTTTTGTTTTTAATGCTACCATAATAACAGCATAACAAAATAACTTCACACATCACTCAAACTTGGTGGATTTTACCTTAAAGGATTTCTACTTCATAAATTGTTTTTCATGAAGTTTCTTGTCAGTGATTTTTACTGAGAACTGCTATATAAGCTACTGAAATCCTGGTATCTGATTGGCTGAGAGCAAATTTGTCAGTAAAAATCACTGACAAGACACTTCATGAAATGCTCCCCAGAACTCGGCTTTAACTTGAAGAATTTCCGAAGTGCCTTCAACCCAGGAGCTAGGTCCTGATGACAGCTATGCATTGATTTGTGGAGTACATCAAAGGGATTCCCCTCCATAACTGTTTTTGTTGTAAAGCGCTAATGAGGGTCTGGTGTTGAGAGATTTTTTTACTCTCCTCTGTCTCTCTCTCTTTCATTATTGTGTGTTTGTACTTGCACTCTTTGTGCCCTTTTTAGTTTCCCTTCTATCTCTTTCTGTCTCTCTCTTATTGCTGTGTGTGTACTTGCGCTCTTTGTGCTCTTTAATTTCCCTTCCATCTCTCTTTCTGTCTCTCTCTTTCTCTCTCTCTTATTGGTGTGTGTGTACTTGCACTGTTTGTGCTCTTCTTATTTTCTCTTCTATCTCTCTCTTTCTGTCGCTCTCATGACAACGGGCATTCTCCCTCCCTCCCACCCACATTCAGTGGTAGCGTCACTAAAGCAAATTAAAAGATGAGATATTAGCTTGTTTGTAGACAAGAGGCAGGCAGGGCTTTCATTTTTCATCACGATTTATGAGCCTGTGGATGCCCTCCGACTATGGGCATGTTGATTGAAGATAATGTGAAAGTTATACAGCTCCATGCATCCAGTGAAATACATACATGTAGTACATGTACAAAGGAGGGGAGAATGATCTGGCTGCGTACAGTTCTGGAAAGCTCCCAAAACCTCTGAATACACCCCCCCCCCCCCCAAAAAAAAAAAAAGAAAGCATTGTTTTGCCAACATTTAGAGCACTAGTACATTGAAAAATGATATTTCATTTTAACAAGATATCTTTGTTTTGGTACTGTATATGAAAAAATATGCTCAATGAACCTGTGTAGTGGCCATCCAAGAGAAACAAAATGTGACATTCATAGACCAGTGATTCATAATTACACATAATTTATAATGTAACATTTATATACCGCTCCTTAGACACATGATTTATAGTATGGCATTTATGGACAGGTTCTTAAAAACATAATTTATAATGTGGCATTTATTGACAGGTTCTTAAACATATAATTTATAATGTGGCATTTGTAGACGGGATTTTAAATGCATAATGGGAACCAGTTTTAATAACCATTATATAGGGAGGTGGCTGCTAAAGGGAGGTGCTCCTAAGACATTTTTTTTTTTACTGTACTTTTCTTATGACTGTTGATAATTGGGGAAAAATCATTAAAACAGTTCCTGGAAGTAGATATTTGTTTAGCACAACAAAATTGTCAAAAGCTCATTTCAGCTATAAAAAAGCACTATAGTTAAAAAAATTATTAATATTTTTCGTTTGAATCAACTTAAGATTTGGTGCAAGGAAATCTCACTTTTACCAGAGCATGCATGATCTGCACAGTACACACTAACGTAAATGTGTTGGGAGAAACATTGCAATATAGTACTGCTTGAAATGTGAGGTCATATACTATGAACTTTGAAATATCTAGAACTGAGAAATGTCTCTTTATAAAGGTCAAAGCACAGAGCTATAAATACCAGCTCTCAATATAACACTAATCATCAATCCATCATTTAATATCTGTGAGTCTGGGCGTACATTAATATCAATAAACTTCATGTAAAACAAAAGTAAAGAGAGCTGTTTACTTTTGTAGCTGCACTACATATTTATAGTGCAGCTGTCCCTCCCAAATGTCAACTCATTTTAAGGCGTTAAGTACTGTATATGTTCATTAATGCTATCCCAAATTATGTAGCCCCACAGATGAGAATAATGATAATGACAATCATGGTTCTCGCCAGTACATAACACCCATGGTTCTAATACCATGCGTAAAGAGTTTCATACAAGGAAGAACCATGTGTGAAATTGCTGCACCATGTGTGGCAACAAGGGTTAAAAAATATTGGAGTATATATTCCTAACAATAATGATAAATATCACAGATTGTTTTGCTTTTTGGAAACGTATTTTTACTTTTATGCCATTAGTAGGACAACTCCTGCTTACCAAGAAGTATTTTTCATCCTTTTACTATAGCATATACTGCCGCCACACCTAACTTTAGGTGTTATTCCGTAAAACTTCCGAAACTTTCACGCTTTGCGCAGAGTGGGAACCGTGTGTGGATTTTTTTCTAGTGAGAACCCTGATGATAATTTGGTTTCAATTTCCCAGGGTAGCCGCGTTATTATTACTACTGCTCTCCCTCCGTGGGCCTTGCAATTAATATTAACCCAACAATGACAGGTACCAATTTGATACACCTGGACCCATCGAGAGGGACACATGTGAGCAGAACACTTTGTTCAAGGGTGTAAGCACCAGGCAAGGATTGAACCCAGAACCCAGGAGGCAAGAGCCTTGACCACTTTACCACAGGGCTCCCATGTATAAGCCTACAATGTACCTGTATATGTTTATTACATGTAGCAGTAATGTACTATCACAAACATATATGTACATGTACAGCCCTACATGTCGGCCAACATGTCATCAGTTATTAATATGGCATGGAATTGGCATGGAATTTTCAGTCTGGATTTATAATGTACACCATCCAAGTACTGTTTTAATTTCTGTCAGAATGTTTTTCGCAAAGTTTACCATCCGGATGCACGATGCAAGCGTAATTGCATTATACATTGTGCCACAGCCAACATGAGACAGATTTCACCGTTGGCATGTTGTCAGAGGGGACCAGGAATAGATCATTGCTTTTCAAGATGGCGTGTGCACTTTGCGTCTTCGGGAGTAATTAATATTCATTCACCGTTAAGCTTGTCATTGAGCAGGTCATAATGTGTCAAGGGCGAGTTCTCACTGCAAGAACCCAGCATTTTGAAATATGCTCTGTAGCATTGTAAGCCACATGGATTTTGAAGAACATGATATGGATGATAGGAAATGCTGTCTTTATGGTCAAAATATTTTGCATTTCCTTATAGATCCTACATAAGTATGACTGAATGCAAAAGATTGTGGATTTCAGTTTTTGTGGCCACAACACATATATATTTTTTTAATGGGGAGGGATAATGCATGCTTGTCCTGTTGTTTAGATATTAGTTTTAGTTTTGCAGTTTATTCTGTTTTAGTTTTTGTTTTGTTCTGGTTTTGTCTAATTGATTGTTTGCTTGTTTTTTGCAATGTCCCTGATCGTAAAGGTTTTGTTCAATTCCACTTTGCCTTAAAGCCAGACTCAGTACAAGAGGGAGCCTGTACAAACAGCTCCTTCGGAGGAGCATTTCATGAACAGTCTTCTTGTCAGTGATTTTCACTGACAACTGTTATAAGCTACTGAAATCCTTGTATCTGATTGGCTGAGAGCAACTTTGTCAGTGAAAATTACTGAAAAGACTCTTTATGAAATGTTCCCTGATTTCCAGATAAAGATATTGTGGCACCCTATCGGCAGCAACTCCATCAAAACCCATTTTACATGTAGGTGGATGTCTGAAGCCTGAGTTGTGTTTAAACCCATTCCTGACACTGAGGGTCCATTTTACATGGTTTGGGCAAATAACTTTTGATGCTGAGCCCTAAAAATCATACCAAATACGTGAGCAGAAAGAGCAAAACAAATTCTACACATGCCGTGCCCTCTTTGGTTGTGTCAGTATTTGTCATTTGATGCTGAAATTTTTTGAAAGGAAAATATGCACTTAATAAATCTTTAAAATGGCAATGTGAAGAATAGTTCAAAATCACTGTTTTCATTGCAAATTTGCAACTTTTTAAAGTGGTTTTACCGCTGTACATATGTGTGAGCAAGCCTTTGGAAGACACGAAAGGAACACACATCTACATAGAAGTTTGCACGTAAGTTTGCACATATGCTTGATTAATGAATTGTCATCATGTCAAAATTAGTGTTCGACGCTCACTTAAAGACAATATGCATGTAAAATGCAAAGTGGACAAAGCTCTTAGAACATTAACCCAACTATGAAGCAGGCAGTGCATAGCATCATGAATTTTAATGCTCAATTAAATAATGAAGGGTCATTTCGTTAGATTTGCATGCAAGCTACAATCATATGGTGTTATCAAATGAATTTTTCAGATGTCCATACCCCTATGACATGTGGGCTAATATATTTTTTCAAGATGATCGCCCATAAATTTCTTGTAAATATTTTGAGAGCAGCTTCATCAGGGCTCGATTTCATAAAACTTGTTATCAGTAACAAGTTGCAATAACTGTTATAAGCTACTGAAATCCTTGCATCTGATTGGCTGAGAGCAAATTTGTCATAGAAATGTGGCAGTTGTTACTGATAACAAGTTTTATGAAACAGGGCCCAGAGCTCCACGGTACTATTTTTGTTTTTTTTTTTCTCTGAGGGAGTCATTTCATGAAAAGAGAATGTGAGAAACAACTCACTGATGTAAAACTCTGAAATGAATTATTGTCAACCCATTGACTTATGAACCATTTCAGTCCTATTGGCTTTGAAATCATCATCAGCGTTTAAAGTCCATTTGTCCCACTTTGTGGGGTTGGACATTTCATTTCCTTAAAGGCAACTCTCCAATCTCTTCTGATTTCCATGTACTCCTAAAAAAAGGTGCAGACCATACATGTATCTAAGGAAGATGTAGAATTGGTCTAACAATGTAACACAGATAATAATATGATTTGAAAATTTACATTGAACATCTTGATTCCCTGTTAGTAGTTTTGAGACAGTTTGATTCAGCTATGACTAGATGCCAAAATCTCATATCATTGAGTTGGTTTGTCAACAGTAAAGGTCCTCAGATTGTCATAGTATTCCTGAAATTGGTCTAACACACATTTTTAAAAGAAGTGTAGTATCCGATTATGGCTACGTGCCAAAATTTCATTACACCGGTATTCAGTTGATTAGTGAACCATTCTCTTTAGATGATCAATGTATTCCTGAAAAGATGCTCACAAAATCCAAAGAAGATTCAGAATCGGTGTAACATGCATTTTTACAAGAATTGTAGTATCCGGTTATGGCTGCGTGCCAAAATCTCATACCACTGGTATTCAGTTGATTAGTGAGCCATTCTCTTTTGAATAGCTGATCAGTGTATTGCTGAAAAGATGCTCCCAACATCTAAAGAAGATTCAGAATTGGTGTAACATGCATTTTAAAAAGAAGTGTAGTATCCTATTATGGCTACATACCAAAATCTCATACCACCGGTATTCAGTTGATTAGTGAACCATTCTCTTTAGATGATCATTGTATTGCTGAAAAGATTTTCACAATATCTTTAGGAAAATATACATGAGCACTCTTTATTGTTGGGGAGGGGGCAGCTGGATGGTTCCAGATGCAAATTTTTAAAATTGAAAACTTTAAAGTTTCATTGAACATCTTCATTCTCGTTGGGTAGTCATGAGATAATATGATCCAAGGGTGGTTACATACCATATTTTCCTATTATTCACTTGATTGGTCAACCATGCAAGTTGTCTCTTCAGATGATTGCTGTTGACATGCACCGGTTATTGAAGGCCACAATTCATCTGTGTAACTGTGCTCTCATGTTTCAGAATATTCCCTCTGTTAAAATGTTAAGTATGAAAGCTTACACTGCCGGTCGTCTTGTATTGGTAGTTTTTGAATGCTTGTTATACATGAATCTACATAGCAGCAGCTGAATGATCATGAACATATACAATTGTACTCACTTTCTTTGGTTACATGTATTCATGATTTAGTCCCCTTTGTGTCATTGTTGTCGCACTATTGGGCTCACTTTTCAGCAAGATGTGCAGTTTGTCAATTTTTGCTGGTTCATACAAGCTCATATTGCTCTGCGAGATTTTAAACAGTTGCGGCACTTTTTAAGTGCTATACTGCAGTATTATATGATGAGTATTTCCAGTTGATTTTCAGAGATATATTCTATAAACATTCCTGAATATACATGTATATTCATGCATATCATTTTATCAAAATTCAGTTTTGTCTCCGTTTTCTGCTCGAAGCCAGCAAACATTTTCATTTAATCGGAGCCTCTTTGGGAAACTCTCCCTGCTTCATTAATCTCTGAAATACCGGCATGTCTAGAACAGATACGGCCCAAATACTATGATGTCACGAACACACATCACATCGGGTTATGCTCTGTCATTGTGAAGCTCCGTAACCTTGTGTCGGCAGAACCCACGCACAGGGGGAAGAGAAAGCGGGATATTCCTCAAACGGGATCAATGGCTGTTGCAGATGACATCGAGGAGAAATCAGGGGCTGTAGCTAGCTAGCTACCTGACTGGTTTCAGCGTTGATGGGTATCCCAGATTTGAGTTGGAACTTGGAGTTCGCTTTGTTGAGCTTAAAGTGCATGCACACAGCAGTGAAGTCAAACATTGACATCAAGTGGAATATATGGGACTATAGATTAGCACATGGTCATTGGTCAGCTTCTTCCACACAGTTTACAGATTTTGTGACTAAAGGTCAGTGTCATTTCCTTAGTTGAACAGAAAACAATCTGGCCTATTGTACAATCTCTTGTTTTTCCAAAATTTGCTCTGAAGACATTTTGCTTTCATTTTCTGTATTTTTTTTTTTTTTTTCATTTCAACTCTGCACCTCTGATAGGTCAAAATGTTTTACAGGTGTCTGATGCTTACAGACCCATAATACTTTTCACTGTTTTAAAAAAAAACCAAACAATTATGTGATGATGGTCAAGATATACTAAAGGATGAACAGCAGGGCTCCACACTAACTTTTTTAGGTAGGGAGTCCGGATTGAAATCTGGGCTCTGTATGCTGAGCCCTGTGTTAAAATTGTTCAATTTGAGGAGCCCGGACCCAAATTTTTTGGGGGGGCCCATGTGCCCCGGGTGCCTGTTAATGTCAAGCACTGGGTACAGGAGCATTTCAGTGGCTGATTGTAGGAGTATTGTACAAATTATTTGGTACGTATTTCTACACTTTTTGGGAAGGGGGGGCGTGGCCTGATATATTTCATCACATTAAGCCAAACAAGCTGCAAAGCACAGTCTGTTGCTAACATACAGAGTCACATTTCACTGTCACGCAGTACTCACATTCTCCCTCAAGCACTTCCAGATAGGTAGGTCTTCATGAGCCCGAGATTGAAGAATAGCCCACTATTTGGAGGATCTGGGGTATTAGCCCAAACTCAGCTGAAGCGTGCAATCGCGTCCACTTCAGCTTGAGCTCTGTATATTGCAATCTAGCTCAACCTATACCCCAATGTTCGCACACATGCTCGAGGGGATCGGTAAGACAGCTCTTTAAAGGGGGTAGCCAATGCTGAAACAATGTTAGTTCATTTAAAAGAGTATGATTTCATCAGCAGAAAATCATCTGCCTAAATTTTTTTTCAAAGTCGGGTTGCCAAGGAAACCCCCAAATGTGGTAAGATTTCAGGATATTTTTGACCCCTCAGCTGTGACCCAGTTTCAACCGGGTACCCATTTTGACGTCAAAATGACGTCAAAGTGGGTACCTTGTCACGCAATTCTAGCAAAATGCGCGCAAGGTATAATACAAATTATACAGTCTAGCGCACAGCACAACTGCAATGTGCGAAGCTGGGTGCCCACTTTTACGTCATACCTCATACTCAAATTTTTTGGTCAACTCTTAACTTTTTATGAGAAAATTAGCCAAAATGCATTGATTTCGATTGAAATTCATCAAATTTTTAATGTTATTCTTCTTAGAATTCTATTCTCAATCATATATCAAAAAAAAAAATTACCATTGTGTAATCACTTTAAGCTCAAGGTGATGAGGGCGCATCGAAAATGCCCATTATTTGATAGATATTTGGCTATTCTGCAAATAAATCCAAAACTTTGGTGGCTTACTTCTGGAGCGAAATGGCGGGCTAATCTCTTCTTCATCTCAGAATTACATATAGCTGGCTTTTTCTCTGATTGGGCTAATTCATGGAATCAGAAATAGTGGGCTATTCTTCTAGCTCGAGCTGATGCGGACGCACCTAATGAGAGACGAGGCGTATGCCGAAAGGAGAAGGCTGGAATCTAAAGACCAGATGAAGCAGAAAGGGAAGGAAACCAGGGATTTCAATGAGCGGCAGTAATCGGAAGTGGGATAAATTTTTGAAAACGGGTCAGAATCATGTGATACACAGTGTTGTTTTCGGAATGGTGGTTGTAAGATAATGTGACTTTGTACCAGGTATAATATGGATTATCTGTGATAAAGACATATCATACTACTACATGTATTATCACTAACAAGTGTATCAAAAACAAGTGCAGAGTATTCTAGTTTCTGTAACAGCCATTGCATGCAGTGGTTATATTGAGATGTTATGCATTACAATGTGTATTAGTTAGCCTCAACCCTTACATGTAGCAGTACAGAACTTTCTTGACGTCTAAATTAATCATCTTCAGTCCTCAAATTGGCAGCAACTATTGTTTTTTTCCACTCTTACATAGTTTGAAAATATAGATATAGATATAACATGAACCAAAATGAATTATAATTGTCAATTTAATCAGAAATTGCCAATTTGCGCACAGAAATAGTGATTGTATAATATTCACTGTATTACCAATCTAAAGATTTTAATGATTAGTTTCCATTAAATTGCTCTAATTCGAGAATGCCACACATATTGTGTTGAAAAAAGACTCAAATTTTTCAGTGAATTTTTCTCTTGCTGCTCATGTATAATATAGATCAAGAGATACTCACTGATCTGTGTGAAAAGAATCTGTATATCTCATTGGCTGAGATTTGTGAAGCCACCCGACCGTCACATTACCACTCCAAACAGTACCACTCCGTGAACGTATTCTCCATTGGTTTGTGTACAAATCCACCCCTAAAAAATGGGCTAAATTCAATGTAAAATGCTGGAATTTTCAGCTCTTAACTGCATACACTGTAAGTCATCAAATAGAAGGCTTTGGACCAAGATTTCGCCTACAATCGTGATTAAAATGAATAAGTCTAATTTTCATACAGTCGTTGAAGTTTTGAGTGGTAAGATGGCCGTTTTCACCTGTGCGTCTGCTTCAAGTGATTGTAGGGTGTGTAATAGAAAATGAGATATCCAGATTCTTTTCATACAGATCAGTGGAGATACTGCAGAAGTGTCACCAGTACCTAAAGGAGACACTGTACATTGTGTACCTCTATGGGTTAACCTGTTAAAACTTGTATGTTATACTGAAATAAAGTTCTGCTGAACAGGTTAAAAACTTATCATTTGTCAAACTTTTCATCAGTAATGGCATATAAACTAGCAAATGCAGAAATTCTTTAACAAATCTTTTCAAAGCCATTCAAATGCAAGTATTAGGTTACTGTACATGTTTAATTTTCTTTTGGTCACTTGTTTTTGATAACAAGTTTTTTAAGAAATGGCAAGGTTTGATGTCACTGAATTAATATTTAATTTACATTAACATTATCTTTTGATGAGTTGTACATGTTTATCATAATGTGATTAGTACTAGTGATATCAAATCATACATCTACATTCCATTATGGTTTTGCTCTCAAAATTTTGGAAATCACATGCATGTAGATGCAGACCTTGGCTCTCAAAACAATTTCAAAAGAAATTGTCAGAAATTATTATGAATAAAATTGATCATTAAGCCCATAAATATCTGGACACATGAATACCATGGAGTTATAAATCAACGTTGTAGATAACATTTAAAGAAAAAAAGCCAAGAATATGTATGTTCAGTGTGTCTCTGGAGATGTCTTTCCTCTTTAATACCCCTTTTATTTGTACAGGTTTTCTCGCTTCCTTCTTTCCTTTTCTTTTTTATTCTTCTCGTTGATGATTTTTCTGTTTGTCTCTAATATTTTCTTGTTCCCTGTGGAAGTCTGTGCTTACCCCCCCCCATCTATCTCTGTCTCTCTCTGTCTCTCTCTGTCTCTCTCTGTCTCTCTGTCTCTTTCTCATCTATCGCTGTCATTCTTATGATATCAGTCACTTTGTCTTTCCCCATCTCTCTTTCTCTCTCTCTCTGTCTCTTTCTCATCTGTCGCTGTCATTCTATCAGTCTTTGTCTTTCCCATCTCTCTCTTTCTCTCTCTCTCTCTCTGTGTCTCTCTGTCTCTTTCTCATCTGTCACTGTCGTTCTTATGATATCAGTCACTTTGTCTTTTCCCGTCTCTCTCTTTCTCTCTCTCTCTCTCTCTCTGTCTCTTTCTCATCTGTCGCTGTCATTCTATCAGTCTTTATCTTTCCCCATCTCTCTCTTTCTCTGTCTCTCTGTCTCTTTCTCATCTATCGCTGTCATTCTTATATCAGCCTTTGTCTTTCCCCATCTTTCTCTCTTTCTCTCTTTCTGTCTGTCTGTCTGTCTGTCTCTTTCTCATCTATCGCTGTCATTCTTATGTCAGTCTTTGTCTTTCCCCATCTTTCTCTCTTTCTCTCTTTCTCCCTCTGTCACTGTCCCTTTCTCATCTATCGCTGTCATTCTTATATCAGTCACTCTTTGTCTTTCCCCATCTTTCTCTTTCTCTCTTTCTCTCTTTCTCTCTTTCTGTCTGTCTCTTTCTCATCTATCGCTGTCATTCTTATGTCAGTCTTTGTCTTTCCCCATCTCTCTCTTTCTTTCTCCGTCTCTTTCTCTGTCTGTTTCTCATCTATCGCTGTCATTCTTATATCAGTCTTTGTCTTTCCCCATCTCTCTCTTTCTCTCTTTCTCTCTGTCACTGTCTCTTTCTCATCTATCGCTGTCATTCTTATATCAGTCACTCTTTGTCTTTCCCCATCTCTCTCTCTTTCTCCGTCTCTTTCTCTGTCTGTTTCTCATCTATCGCTGTCATTCTTATATCAGTCTTTGTCTTTCCCCATCTCTCTCTTTCTCTCTCTCTCTCTCTCTCTCTGTCTGTCTCTTTCTCATCTATCGCTATCGTTCTTATGATATCAGTCACTCTTTATCAGGCCAGCCTGCACTAATATCCCACTTCGTCGTAGCTGTGAATTCTTCAAGCTAAAATGACCACGCACAAATAAAATCAGCAGTCCATCAGAAATCAAAATGAGTAACAAGCGGCGCGGAAGTAATTTCTAGTTTGAACCTCTATTTGGAAGAGCACAATTTGTCTTGACTGGAGGCTCCGTTTTGCTGCAGCCATTAATTTGGTGTCCATGCGTGTTCAGTGTGTTGTATTTACTTCATTTGCTTTTTGTGTTAATATCTCAAAAGAAAGTGCTGTGCCTTTCTTTTTTCTTCTTCTTTTCTTGTTGTTGTCCTGCGTGGTTTCTAAATGAGGCAGCAGTTATTGAACTGGATATGACTTAGAAATGGAAATATTGTGTGAAGCTGTCATGGCTGTCTTTTCATGCCTTGATATCAATAGCAGAATGTACTCAGAGATTCTTTTTTAAAAGGCTTTTTGACCTTGCTACTTGTGATGAATATTATGATGGATTCAGGCAGTATTTGTATTTGACTCCATTTGCTCAATAAGATACATGGTACATTTGTAGGGCAAAGAGCTTTTTTCCTCTGTGGAACAAAAAAAGTATAAGACTGTGAATGCATTTTTCAGATAGGATTTGAAAAAAGTGGCATCTCTTATTATATTTCTGATTTGTGTATTATTTTCAAGCTCTTTCTTTTTCAATTGGTAATCTTTCCCACCCCTAGTTCTGTGGAGTCCCTGATGTAATCATCGCTATGTTGTAGCCCATCATTAGTCTTTACAAACAGAAGATGCCCATGCACTCGTGGATTGCATGGATTCAGAAAATAAATGGTCTTCTATGCGTAATTACAAATGTTATCCATCAGGAAAAAATTATTTTGGAGAGACAACTGATCTGCTGTCATAGGGCTATGCAAGAAGCTTTTACAGATTTATGATGTCTGGCCTACTTTGAATGGGTTTCAAGCAAAATAAAATGACTTTCATTGTGGGAGGGGGATTGAAATATCGGGCTCTGTATATATATTGAGCTCTCTGTTCAAATGTTGTTGTTTTGGGGGTTTTTTTTGTTTTTTTGTTTTTTTTTTTTGGGGGGGGGGGGTCTGAATCCAAATTTGGGGGTCCATGTGGGGTCCCGGGTACCTGTTAGTGTCAAGTCCTGCTTTATGCCTCTCCTCAGCAGTAACCTACTGCATGAGCGGAATTGTTCATTTTTCTTAAAATGTTTATCACTTCCAGACATACAAATAGTCATTCATCGAGGGCAGGCTACCGTAAAATCAATATTTATTTGCAGGATTACATGATTTCAGAAGGATTTCTTATTCATTATGTTCATTGCCTGTCACTCACTTAGTCCCACAGGCTACTTATCTCGTGGTATTCGTTTGATGCGTTAAATAACCTCCGGAAAGAAAAGCAGAATTATGCTTCCTGTCAGACCTAATGAGAAAAAGAAAAAAAAAGGAAAAGGAAAACAATAACTGTTGTCAATTCCTGAAGGAAGTTTCCAACGTGGCTTCATTTGATTATGTCAACAATACCAACCTTCTTCATATTTTCATTTTCCTCACCCGGGTTATTCCGTCGTCTTTATTCACTCAGTTCCCCTGAAGTTAATTTCACAGTGCATCTTCTTCCACCCCTGTCAGCGTGATGTAATTCGGGAACCTCGCTAAAGCGGCGTCGCCGTTGACAATCAGTGGTGTTTATAGATCAATATTGGAGATGTGATAATGTGAACGGATGTGAAATTAATTACTTCTTATCTCCTGCGAGGGATGGGATTGAATTGCGAAAGGTCAACCCCAAAAGGCTTCAACAACAAAGTTTTCTTTTGTATTATTGCATAGAACTTTTTATCTCTCTTTCTTATTCGTACGTTATCTCCCTTGTTTTCATGCAACTCTACTCAAATGCAGTGAGTATCCTCATCCCTATCCTTCCTTTCATGATCACAATCTTGATCCATCTATCTCTACCTCTCCCTTTCCTTATCCTTCCTCATTTCTTTCCTTCTGTATCTCCCTGTCTTTTCTTCTTCTTCCTCCTCCTCCTGCTCTTCCCCTTCTCTATATTCTTCTTCATCATCTCCTCCTTCACCTCCTCCTCCTCCTCCTTCTCCTCCTTTTTCTTCTTCTTCTTCTTCTTCTTCTTCTTCTTCTTCTTCTTCTTCTTCTTCTTCTTCTTCTTCTTCTTCTTTTCTTCTTCTTTTTCTTCTTTTTCTTCTTCTTCTTTCTCTTCTGCATCTCTATTTCTTCATCTTTTCTCTTTCCTCTCTGTTTCCACCTTCCTCTTTCAGCCATCAATATTTTCCTCTTTTTTTTTTTTTTTTTTTTTATAGATAGAAGGAAAATCACTTAGTAGGAGAGGATAGGAGCTAGACTGCAGACTTTGTGTGTCATACTTGTATGTTTTTGTTTCTTTCTGTTTTCAGTTTCAGGTTTTTGAAATATCAATATGGCATTAACACAAACTATTTTTAGAGAGTTGGTGCCTCTGGCACACACCAACTGTAAACAGTACTGCTGTAACAGAAACCTGTAAGAATCAAGAGAATATTAATTTGAAAATATAATATTGATTTACTTGTCAACTATCAATAATGTTAGCAAAATGTATACCTGTTGTTAAGATCAAGAGAATCTTGATTTGAAAAAGCACCACATATGATTCATTTGAATTGTTTTGTTTTAATCAAACATATCCTCGTAAAACCTTTCAGTTTCATACTGACTGTTTAACAATGTAATATAACAGTATAACTTCCTAAATCATTGATTCATTTGAATTGTTTTGTTTTAATCAAACATTTCCTTGTAAAGCCTTTCAGTTTCATACTGACTGTTTAACAATGTAATATAACAGTTTAACTTCCTAAATCATTGATCATAAATGTCAGAAAGCTGTAATTAATGTAAAGGTCAGCTTTCAAGGTACAGGATATCACATCCTTTTAACTGTAGATCAAAAAAACTTTTACCCCCCCCCCCCCCCACTGCATGCATGTAAGTTGATACAGTAGGTAATGACTTGAACAATTACATTTCTATTATTAGAATGTGTGTGAGATTATCAGATCTATAGTTCCTGTTCTGTTGTAGGGATCAGTTTTTAATTTGTCATTCATAAACAAGTTCTACCCCATTCAGACTGCCAAGATCCATGTGGCTGTACGAAAACCATCTTGAGTTGGTCCAAAAGTTTCACCTGGCAGATGGGGGGGGGGGCAGTAAAAAATATTGCTGTACACATGCATGCTCAGAAAAATATGTGGAAAGGGTAGTTTTTGCCAGTTAAGGAGCGTAACACGCGTGACTCGATTTGGGTGTCAAATAGGTCCGAAATTCTCAAAAGGGCAGGTTTTCTTGAGTTTGTTAACAGACATTTAGGGTATCCGTTTCCCATCCTTAGTGTAGACTTGATGCTGCCTCAAACCACATAATTCTATTCTAAAACCAAAAAGACAGGGACAGTGGCCTTGTTTAGGGGATATATTTGAGGAGGTTAAACTTGTTTAATGGTAAATTTTCATCAAAAAGACTCAAAAATAAACTTGAAAAGGGTGTGATTTTGATCGATGGATAGAACTCGTATAGGGTGGTTTTGGAAAACTTGACCCTTTTCTCATTACAAGGGATAGTGCTAGATGGCGCCACCTATAAGGTGAGAATGCGGCGACGTTGTATAGGCACAATCAAGGGAGGTCCACTGCAATCCCAAACCGTACCACCTCTGGGGGGGTGGTCCAGGGGAGATAGCACGATCCAGAGCGCACCAATTCGCATTTTACTGTGCAGAGAGTGCTAAGATAGATCGCGCTACCATCTGCAAGTGTGAACCCGCGGCGTGCCAGTGGACTTCCCTGGTGCACACCATGGGTTGTCCCACAATAGCGCAATCCTCTTTCCAATCTGCTAATGAGAACGGGTCTATGATACTCTAATCAGTGTGTACATCCCTTTCTCTTTAGATTCTTTTTTTATAGCATGGGCAAAAGTGGTATACTTTTCCTGTCGTCTGAACAGGTTATCAGTATTCATTCAACCACAGTGGTAATGTTAGAACCCAGAGGACTCTTTTCACCAGCTATCGCTTTCCGTATTTCAACGTTTGAATGAAATGTATGGGATAATTCTAGATCTGCCAGAAATTTGAGACTGCTTGATGTATGCATGTTGCAGAGATGATGGTTTCCCATTTCAACTTCTTATTCAGGAAAAGTTTGTATGGCTTTTCTATGATCCAGCAGATTATTGCCAAATGTTCAGAGAGGAGAGAAAAAAAACCATGATTGTTGTGCTACAGCTAATGTTGAGTAGTTCACAGTGACATTACATTTCATTTCTATGGAAAGTGTGTTAAATAGAAGGTACTGAAAAAATTTTATCTCATAACTGTTAGGAATCTACTTGTCGGGGAAATAACTCCTGTATTAATCCGTATTAAATGAATAAAATTATAAAAACTGGCTAAAACATGATACTTTTTTTTTTAAAGAACAAAAAAAATATGGATATGCACATATGGTACTGAATATGGAAATTAGTAGCCTTTATAATGAAAATGTTAATTCTGCAAATGCAAAATCATTTCTGAAATATATAATCAATAAACTTTGCTGAAGTTGTAATGAATAAGGTTAAAGAGGAGCTTGTAAATTTTGGTCTTTTAAGAACAAGAGTCTTCATCTTTGTTGGGTTTTTTTTTCTTTTTTTTCCAACCAGGGTCATGTAGCTTTAATCTTTAATTCTTAACTGTATGTTAGAAACATTTCACACATTTTGTTTTATAACTGACATGTTTCCAAACACCTGAACTCACAGTTTCGTCTTTGTTTTATATTATCTTCATTTTCCAGAAATGATGAGTAATTTTCAGTGCGGTAACCTGAAGACCTGAGAGTAGTTACTGTGTTACATAATATTACATAACATCCTTCAAATGTGGATTTCTGTGGTTTTATGTTTTTCATGAGCGAGTTGTAATTAGGAAAATTTGCAGGCATGCTGTATTAACCTTGCCTGTAGGATAGGAAGGAGAGGAATAGAACAAATGGTTGTGTGATTGGCTTGGGGAAGGAGCTCAAGGAGATTGGGATATAAAACAGTTGCAGTAAGATTGTGTGCATTGTACTTGAAGACTGTTGGTAGCGGTGCAGACATGTTATACATGTGATGCAAAGCCAGCTATGAGGACTTCCTGATGTGCATGTATATACTCCATGGACCAGTTTCATTCATGTATTCTGTGAAATGGTAATTTGTTATTGGTAAGTCATATTTGCATACATGATGGGTCAAACGTACATTTATGTCATTGCATTGAAAGGCTTCCATGGAATGTAATATCAATTTCAACAATGTATTTTTACTAGAATTAAATGCTGTATTGATTGTATTGCTTTGTACATGTATGTTGCTGCTTGCTGTGTACATGTGTCTGTCAATTAACTAGCTTTAACTAGTCAGCTGTTGCTGGATATTTGCTGATTTTTATTACCCTGATTGTATTGTTTCTAAGAAACTGTTTACAAATACACATACTTGAGTTACGGCCTTTTTATATATAGTTACATGTACATGTAAATCATATATTGTGCAGTTTATTCTGTTAAATTGCTCATTATATGATATAAAATCAAATTAGACATTTCCAAAATAAATTTTTTCTTTATTCAGAGCTGAGAATTCACCCATATACATGTAGATAGGCCATTTCATGAAAACTGAACAGCATGCTATCAGGGAGTTGGAAGTGGAGATATGATGATATTGTTAGGGGACCTTGCAAATTCAATATGCTCCAACTCGTATGTCTGCCTGTGGGACTACATTAGAGAGGTTTGGTGAATGGGATGGAATATGACTTAGAAATCATTTAGGAAGCTGTGAGTCAGAATCAAAGGGGAGTGTATTACATGCAGAGGTGTGAAAGACTGGCATCTGCGAAGTGTATCCTTCAGAAAATATGTTGCTAGGCAACAGATGATGCATTCATGTGGAAGCGAAACTAGTGATGCCCGTAATTGTTAGGGGTTCCTCTTTTAATATTTTCCTGGGCTGCTTGTCCTCTCTTTCTGTCTCTCTCTCTCTCTCTCTCTCTCTCTCTCTCCATCTCTTTCTCTTCCTTTGTCTCTCTCTCTTTTTTTTCCCCCCTGTTATTCTGTGAAGCTTCTAATTTTCAGAATCGCTAGTAATAGAGATGGCAGTGTTAGTTCTACAATATTAGCCCCTACATGTATTCCACCAACGTGTATGTACTAGTACATGATGGTTAATGATAGAGAATATCCATGTATTCCCATCAAGAGAATATACATGTACATGTATATTTTCTTCATGGGGAGGCAGGGGGCGGGGGGGGGGTGGCTCCAGTGCTTGCAATTATTTCATCATGTTATTAAAAGAAGGTTTTATTTGACAGGATTTTTACAGGCTGGACAGAAATACATGAAAACACAACAAGACACAATGCAGATTACTCATGATGGTTAGAAGGAGGAAAAAGATTGAGGAAAGTATCTATATTGAACATTTTTTCTGTTTTACAAATTTAAAAGTTAGACTTCTATTAAGTTTCTTGGGGGTACATTTAGAGTATTCTATTTTTCAATGGCATCAACTGTCACTTAGAAATTTAAAATTTAGATTTTAAGTACTGTGTAAAAAGCGAAGAAACCAGTAAGATGATATTACCTGTGCTCTAGGCTATGGGGAAAAGATCCCCATACACTTGATAGTGACTTCAGTCACCAAAACTAAGAATAGAACGACTGTTTATATTCCTGGTTGTCAGTCAAAAATTGTTTTGCATTTGTTTCTTTGGAGAGGAAATCCTTTTTGTAAACAACCAGGTGAGCTATCAAATATATTAGATCCATGCTAGGGGTCTTCGAAATCCACCTTTAGCCCCTGTCTTCCCAATAATAGGATGAAGTTGTCATGTGCACCTTTGTGCAAAGTAAGATTGATTCCGCATTTTGTTTCAAGGTTTAAAGGTTGTTAAGGAGGAGATTCTGCATTTATTTACATGTATTTTACATGTAAAATGTATAGATCTTATTTTTCCTTGTAATATACTACTGTTTTTGCTCTCGTCATGATCATAGTATGTAATCTGTTGTGCCATGCAGAAGTAAATAAATAGATTAATTAATTAATTGATTAATGTATTTTTTGTTTTCCCTATTCATACAAATGCCAGAACAATGTCAGTTTCATTGAAAAAAAATCATTTTCTGTTCAGAAGCTTAAAACAAGCTGCAATTGAACACAATTTCAAAGATCATGTGATCTCTTTGTTTCATGTGGAACAAACATAATTAATGGTGAGAAGAGAGAGAGGGGGGAGGGGGTAGAAGCAGGAAGAGGAAATGAAAAAAATATCTAGTTGGTTTTCTTGATTGTTTGTCTAGTTTTCTGTAATTTCTTTCAAAAAAATGAAATTTTCTGAAAGAGTCCCACAAATTCTCACCATTATGTTCAAAACTTCATAGAATGCAAAACATACCTTACAATATGATAACAAGAATATTAAAATTGTAATATGCAGTCCCTTATTTCAGTCTTCATGTGTTTCCATGCAGATTTTTCGTTTTTTACATAAGTAAGTTATGAAATTGGAATTACATACAGTGCTTGGTCATAACTTAATTTGCTGCAAGGTAAGGTACATAATTTAATGGCTTGAATGACTCATTTTATGATTTTCTCTCAAAATCATTTTCACAATTCAAGCTCAAGATATTGTTTAACCAATAACATGTAACAGAGTGGTTACCCATATTAGCTGACTGACCATGCCCTTTAAAAAGAAAGCCAGCTTGTCGCAAATGATGCCCCAAATTGAATCAATATGCTCCGGTGTTTGTTTTGGCCATGGAGGAGGAAAGAAGAAGATGATCATCATCATCGTGATGAAGATGATGGAGTGTGGAATATATTTATGATGGCCTTGAAGGAATAACCAAATATTTCCCGCCCAGCATGTCTCATCTCGCTTCGCTACCCTCGGCTGCGTTCACCCATCATGTCGGTTTTAGATTAACCACTCTAAGATCCAGCTTTGTGTCAGTCAAAGGCGGTTGCTAGGCACATACATGTATGTATGAACAATCTGAATGTAACTACAGTACACTGCTGTATCTGCACCTTGTTTCAAACACAGTTAAACCTGTTGTAACCTTCATAATAATAATAATAATGATAATATTCTGCATTAACATAGCGCCTAATACATCTCTCTGGATAAAAATTATCAACTATAAAATGTTTTTAAAATATGTGTACCTGGTATGTACATATAGTTCCCCATCTTGTGGATAATTTATAGGATTCATATTTGAAAATGTAGTTGCTACAAACTAAAATTTCAAAAGAATAATATTAACTTTAGATAGGCCTCTGTATGTTATCAAGTGTGAACGTGCCTGAGAAGCATGTTTCTCGCAAGGGTTTTTCTGTGTCGATACATGAAAGAGAGAAATCTAAACTTTCATGCCAGTATCACCAAACGTTATTCTTTAGCTTGACTCTAGTGTGGACATGCCCAAAAATGAGCATGAATAGGGACATCCCCAAATGCTTAGATCTGGGCCTGTTCATAAGGAGTGAAGCGTAGACTTTCAGCCAACGTCGCCAATGTTATTCTTTAACTTAACTTGAGTGTGGATATGTCCATAAAGCTTGTTTTCTGAAGGGTTTCCTGCTTGGTTGTTTTTAGGAAGTAAAATGTAAATTGTTATGTCAAATGCTTTGCTTAGCCTGAGTGTGGACGTGCCCAAGAAACACATTCTCTCGAGGGTTTTCCGCAGGGATCTTGACCCGTTAGATTTAGCGCTCTGCTGGGCGGGCAAGAGCTATCCTTGGCTTTGGGGAGGCTTGACGCTTGTTATTCCAGTAACCATAAACCAAACTAAAGAGTAATATCATGAGCTAACTTGATGGAATATTGGTGGTTGCGGAAGAGCGGATTGTGGATGAGAGGATTGTAGTGTCTCATACGAGCTTGTTCAGACTGGCTGCTTTTTATCGTAAAATGCATAATCCTCAAATCGAACAGTTTGATGTTGTATATAGCATAGTGTCACCAAAGTGGACCCAGTTTTGCATTCAATCATCTGTGAAGTTCATACACCAACTTCAAATCAGTATCATAAGCTAACTGACTGGTCAATACCGGTGGTTGTGGAAAAGAGGATCATGGTGTCTATGTGAGCTTGTTCAGACTGCCCGCTTTTTTTCGTAGCTATTGACTACTTCATGCTGAAACAGTTAGATTAGGAGCACTTTTTAAGATGATAGATAGCACAACAATTTAATGTTCTGAATATCTTTTTCTAAGTTCATGATGCAAGTACCAACTGTACATGTATAGAAAAGGAATGTGATCCAACTTGATGGAATATTGGCATTTGCTGAAGAGAAGATAAGCTACACAATATAGTTCAAACATTTGGTGAAGAGAAGAAGCTACACAACAAAAGAAAATAACTCCCCCCTAATTCAAAATAGCATAACTTTTTAAGGAAAAAGTTTTGAGGAAAATACTTTGGCAGGAGTGTTCCTACACTTATTAACTAACTTCTGTGCGAAAATGAGATTGATCCGTCTAGTCATGCATGAGTGAGCAGACATTAAAGGCAAAAATGTTACTTTTCAAAAGTTGCAAAAGTCACTTTGGGGGTCTGTGAACAACACTTTGGCGAATTTGGTTTCTTCCATTGTTTGACCCCGTCATGCTTATCCCTGACACTTTTCGTGTTCATCACAGTTGGGTGAACACAATTTTTTGAAGAAAGTGATGTTAAGCCCTCCTAAATCTACAAAATCCATTCAGTTTATGGAAAGAATTGCCATCAACCAACATGAGTCGGCACATTATGTGAAAATTCTGGGTAGTCATTTTTCCGGCATTAAACAGTAGATTTTTAGCACTTCTTGCTTCATCGTTTAATGTTCTACTCAAGCATGACACAACCTCAATAAACATCAACAGCACTTAAAGTGATTACACAATGGTAAAAGAAAAATTGATATATGATCGAGAATAGAATTCTAAGAAGAATAACCTTAAAAATTTGATGATTTTCAATCAAAATCAGTGCATTTTGGATAATTTTCTCATAAAAAGTCAAGAGTTGACCAAAAAATTTGAGTATGAGGTATGACGTAAAAGTGGGTACCCAGCTTCGCGCATTGCAGTTGTGCTGCGCGCTAGACTGTACAATATGTATTACACCTTGCGCGCATTTTGCTAGAAGTGCGCGACAAGGTACCCACTTTGACGTCATTTTGACGTCAAAGTGGGTACCCAGTTGAAACTGGGTCACAGCTGAGGGGTCAAAAATATCCTGAAATCTTACCACATTTTGGGGTTTCCTTGGCAACACGACTTTTTAAAAAACTTTAGGCAGATGATTTTCTGCTAATAAAATCATGCTCTTTTAAATGAGCTAACATTGTTTCAGCATTGGGTACCCCCTTTAAAGGCATTGGCTAAGTTTGTGAGTAGCTGATTTAAAAGATTCTCAAACTAAGATGAAACATGTGTATGAGTACTTGTATTTGTACTCAAAAACCCTGAAACCAACCATAATTTGGAATGAAAAAGTGTAAGTTAGATGCATACGGTGATTTTATTATCCTTCGTCTCACGAGGCAATCACTAAGAGGACCACTTTGCTTGAATTTGAAAATGCCGTTATGTGCCTCCCGCCGCGTGATTCGCCAATACACACAGTATGGTAAGGTGAGTCATACGCGCATGCGCACTCCTCGTATAGTTTTCAAACATTGGTTCACATTTTTTATATTTAAAAATACTTCCTGTGGATATTATACTTTGAAACTTTCAGACTGGTATTTTTACACTATAACCCTTATGTTTATCCCATTTTCAAGTAACAAAACAAGATTTTTTAAAAATCATAACAATGTTAACCTATGTCTTTAAACAAACACCAGGAAAAGCTTGTTTCACAAAACCCCCAAAATGACTGTTGTGACTTTTGAAAAGTGACATTTTTGCCTTTAATGTCTGCTCACTCATGCATGACTTGACAGATCAATCTCATTTTCAAATAAAAGTTAGTCAATAAGTATAGGAAAGCTCCTGCCAAATTATTTTGCTCAAAAGTTCTTCGTTAAAGGCAAAGTCCACCCCAAAAGTTTCACTGTTTCAATTAAAGGAGTTAAATTTGAACAGCATTTTAAAAAAAGAAATGAGCAAAATCGGTCAAAGAATAAGAAAATTACACTCATTTACATTATCTAATAAATTACTCACAGTTCAGAAGAATTGCTTTTTACATAACATACTTTAACTATGGAGTGAGAAAATCTGTAACTTCCAAGAAAATTGAGAAAATGTGAAATTTCATGTACAAAATGAATGGAGAGCTGCTCGCATGTGATGTCATCAGTGTTGCCAATTTGCAGAGCCGAGAGTAATTTACTAGAAGATATAAATGAGTGTAATTTTCTTATTCTTTGACAGATTTTGCTCATTTCTTTTTCAAAATGCTGTTCAAATTCATCTTCGTTTTTATTGAAACCGTGAAACTTCTGGGGTGGACTTTTCCTTTAAAAAAGTTATGCTATTTTGAATTAGGGGGGAGTTACTTTTTTGTTGTTGTGTTTAGTTCAAACCATCTGCTTTTCACAAAATGTAGTGTTAGTAATGTACATATACTTTGGAACCATAATGTTCTTCATTGTAGCAGTATTCATGGTGGAACAATGGACTCTTTTTTAAAATTTTAATGCTTAAGTTTCTGGCATTGTTTATATACTAATTAAAGAACAATGCCTTATTTGTTGGATATTGTGGGATGTAAAAAAAGGGATTGTGCCTCCTACTACAAACTTGCTCAGACATGTGGAGCCAAGAAGAATTAACAATTAAATCGATGAAAGCTTTGCGTTTGTGATATAACGTTGGAACAATGGGCTCAAATTTGACGTTCAACTTGAATGTTCAAGCAGCATGCAAAGATGGATTTGTAGAAGTGCTTGCGTAGGTACATGTAGCTTTGTTTCAGTTCAACTATTTTGAAATTATTTTCAGTACTGATAAACTGTAGAGCCAAGTAGTCGGTAGAGCCAAATATTGAGTCCAAGAACATGCAAGCAATGACTTGTATCTGATTGCAATATTGAACCTGTTGCATGTGTGTCTGATAACATTGCAAACAGTGCATGTGATCTTGGGGTTTCTCACGTGTGGGGAGCAAATATTTGTGGTTTGTATAAGACCTGTCTCTTGTTATTGTAGTAATCATAAACCAGAGGAGGAGGAGGAGGAAGGATTTGTGGAAGGATCATGTCATTTTTGAGGTTTGATACACGTTAGTCAAAGTAGAGCATTTAGAAATACTAAATGGAACGTTTGAAAGGTCTGTAATGTAACTGTAAGTCAGGAGTTTTTGAGAGATGTTGGAGTTGTGGGAGAAGGTGAAAGATGATATGTGAGCTTTCTCAGTCTTTTCTTGTCAGTCAGGAAAAATATCATGATAAAAAAAGTTCCTTGAAAATGATTGCTCTTCATGTACCCTTGTATAGGAAATATGACAAGAAACGGCTTGAGTTTTCAGCCCCAACTTTTTGTATGTAGTCCCATATACATGTACCTATTTTGGGATGCAGTGCATGTGCTTATTATGAGCAGGATTGATGAGTTGATTCCTTTTCATTGTGAAGGTTTTAAAACCTCGGGGGTTTTACAGCAATTTTTATAAATAAAAATTTTTGTACATGTAATCATTCTTCCCCAGTTGCTTTGGCACATTCTTTCACGTTGTAATCACATGACCAGAACTCCTTTATCTTTAATGTGCTTATGTACAGTACAGTACGTTCAGTACAGTACGTTCATACCCTTTTTACACTGGCAAAATTTTGCTTAGTCCCGGACTATTGGTGGGGTTAAGGGAGGCCTTAGCTCCACCGATAGTACCGGACTTTCCTTAGCCCACTTTCTGTTTACACTGCTTTTTGCAAAAGTGGGCTAGCCCCACCGATAGTCCCGTACTAGCTGGCCCTGCAAAAAAGCAGGGCTAACCCCGCAATTGCAGTGCCAAGCAAGCCAGGGTATAAAGAAGAAAAAATAATCCGGGGTTAGCGATGAGACGAAGCCCAATGCCCATTGACCCATCAGAAACGAACGCTTATTGCATATCTAACGTAGAGCGCGCGCAAAGCTAGCTAACGATAGCATGCATGCTGCTCAGACATTCAGGCACGTGGGATATCCTTGGCCGGCCTTCGGAAATAGTACGGGGTTAAGAAATGCCATTGTAAAAAGGGTAAAAATTTACTGTCTATGCAGGTACATGTTTGTCCCTGGTGCATGTATGCAGGCCTATTCCATACTTCCCATTCAAAACCGATGGAAAGTTGCTTTAAAGTGTGTGCTACAACAAGTTACAGGATGTTTCAAATTGTTTAAAATGATCTGTAGTGAACTTGTACGTGATCAGTCTGGGAATCTTTTGCTGTTCCAAATCTTCCATAACTTTTGAATATGAGTGGTGCTGAAGCTTTGTTTTCAGCGCAGCATACAAAAAAGAGAATACAGTATGTGCCCTTTAATTTTACTTCCCTCTTGCACCTCTTTATTTATTTATTATTTTTTTTTGGAGGGGGGGGGGGGGTTCATTTGCTCGCTTGCTTGCTGGAAACTTGGAATTTGTGCCAAGTGCCTCCCTCTCCCCCCCCCCCCCCCCACACCAAGCCAGACACTCTTCAGTCTACCAGGGATAGTACTCTTCCATGTGAACATGTTGTAAACATTCAAAACATTTATAGCATAAGCTGAAAGAACATACCAAATACCTTGAAGCTTGGAATTCCCTTCTTTTAGATCATTGTTTACTTTCCAACTGTATCTTTTCTGCAAATGTACATTAAATGACTAAGGGCTGTTTACACTGTGCTCCTGAAGGTGTTTAGGGGAATTGGAAAGACCTTGCTTTCCAAGGATAGAAAGGGCTGTTTGTAAACACATCAAGAGGATTTACATTGGCCTAGGGGTGAAAACATAGAGAGAAGAGGTGACCATTGTTGACTAACAAGCATGAGAAACAGGAAGGAATAAACAGCAGTGGTGTACACTTAACTACAGGGGAAACGAGGGGGGCTAAGCCCCCCCCCCCCCTTCCTTACTGAACTACATTTTTCAATTTTAAAATGGGGGATATATATTATATTGCCTAGAGGAAAATTGTTAACCAACAAGCATGAGAATGTAAAGGGAGTATCCAGCAGTGGGGTAGTGGGATGGGGTACTAGACCACTCTTGCCCCCCCCCCCCCCCCATTTACTGGGTTTTTCTGTGTCGGGCTATTTCAGATGAGAGAGAGAGTGAGAGAAAAAAAAATATTTAGGAAAAAGGGGTTTAAAATGAAGATGATAGGATCCCCTCCCATGCCATTCAGATGTCCCCCCTCTTCTCACACACAAAAACATGAAATTTCAATCATCATGATATGAAAAAAAAAAATAATAATTTCGAATTTAGCACCATGTGTGTATAGAAGTTTTAAAAATCCCTGAGAGAAAAAAGTCGAACATGGACATGGCTCTCACTTGTAGGTTTACAAATCAGTGTTGTTGTCCTGGTGTCTCTCTGAGTAAGTTATCAAAGGGCATCATGCTGGCAAGTGTTACTGCTCAAGCCAGTGCTGGGGTCAGCTTTGAAGGAACTCCTTACCATATCTAATTTCTAGCCATCCCTTTAATTTTATTTATTTCACCTGCCAAATATTGAATATGGGTGATCTTCATCAATAGCTCCTGGACATCATCATCTCATCAATTTCAACATCCAAGAAGGATAAGGAAGGGGAGGAGAGAAGGAGAAGGAAGGCAAAAATGTATTGGAAGAAACCTAATCTCGGCACCATCTACAATTTGACCACTAAACACACAAGCACGGAGAGAAGCTTGCCGAAAGTCATATTCATATTAGGGCTCAGAAAATGTGATATTTCCAGAGTATCAGTTGTATGTGAGTGGTTCTGAACTTGGCTGTTACACTTTTATGTTATTTAGATGTAAATGTTCAACAGTAATTCTTGGCTAACAACCATTTTTGTTAAATCGCTAGGTTACTCCTGGATCAGGTCCAGTTGTATGTTTCATCTACTGTTTATGTACACATCGCTGATAGAGATACATGGCATATTTACAATTTAATACGTGTGAAAAATGATAATGATCACATGTGATTCATGTGCGAATGAATGTGATCATTATCCAGTCAAAAGTGCTTTCAGTGATTTTTCTATAGAAGTTGCCAAAATCATTTTGTTTCTTTATTCTTATCCAAATGTATATTTTGTCTGCTGTTTGTGTTACAAACATTGTGATAGAGTTACAGGGCATATATTTACAAGATAGTACACGTGAGAGAAATGATAATGTCACTTGTGATTCATGTGCTCATGAATATGATTTTAATGTCCATTCACAAGTGCTCTTTGTGTTTTTTGTAGAAGTTGGCTACCAATTTTTTTTAAAACTTTATTCAGATCCAAATTTTGTATATTTTGTCTACCGTTTGTGTAAATATTGTTGAGGGAGATACAGGCCATATAGTACATGTGAGAGCAATGATAATGTCAAATGTGATTTATGTGCACATGAATGTGATCAGTGTCCATTCATTGTTAAGTGCTCTTCGTGATCTTTCTCTAGAATCTCTAGAAGTTGCCTAAATCAATTTTTCATGTTTTCTTCTGAATCTCTTTTTTTGGGGGGGGAAGGGGGGTGGTTGGTTGTTGTTAGTGTTTGGGGGGTTTTCCCCTCAAATGTGGTGAATTCTCTTTGAAGAGGAGTTGATTTTCAAAAGGGTTCTCTGTTCTAATGAGCAAAGTTGACATCATACCTTTTCCAAAAATTTTCAAGAATATAAATTGGTTTAAATGTAATTTAGGTATATTTAATGACTTGAACTGCATTTTAAGAATAGCTTTATGATCAAAAATCAAAATTGTATTAAGACATAACTCATTAATTCATTTTTGATTCTTCTCAAATGAATTAATTAAGACATAACTAGCTCTGCTGCACAAGTTAGCTACATGTACATTGTGGCTTGATTGGTGCTTTGCTTGTAACTGCATGTACAGTATGCTGTGTATGTCTACGCAGTGTAAGTAGACTATGGAGTGAGAATAGATAAGATGGAACTATTTTCTCCTTGAATTAAGCTTCTAACGACGAGAGACAGTTGTTTAATTGCCTAGGTCAGATCTGCTAGCCCATGGGTCCCTTGGTTTCAAGAGGCCAAAAGCCTCCCTCTCATACACGCAACAAAGAATAATCCCTAGAATGTTCTGATTGTATTTAATCAATCAGAAACTGTTTCATCTTTGCTGCGGCTTTAATCTTCTTCTTTTTTTTCTCAGAATTGGTAAAAGCGTGTTCATGTATGGAAAGTAAACCACTTCAGTAAACTGCAAGGGGTTTTTAAGATGTTGTGCTTCACATTTATTTTCAGTGTCTTATAATACACACACAGGTAAAGAATACACACAGGTCCTTCATTGTCCATTCACCCCCTTTAGGCACTCATTTTGTGTTTTTGAAAAAAAAAAAAAATTTTTGATGCAGTTTACCCCTTCATACTGAACAAGCCTTACCAGAACACAGTGTACATTTTAAGAAATGCTAGTATATGCCTTTAGATCTTCTAGAATACCAACTACAGTTCATGCACTGTCTTTATAAAGATATTGGTTTTTTAGAATGAAAGTCTCCTAATCATTCTCATCCTTTTGTTTAATGCAGGAATCTGAAAGAATAGCCGACAAAGTGAGTCTATCTGAATCTTGGACCACAACGAGGCCGGAGCAGTAGCAAGTCCTTTACTACAAGCAAAGGTAACTACCCTCCCCACTCATCATCATTCTTAGGTGGATCAGGGAAAAATTATGATATACACTGTATACTTGTCATATCTCATTCATTTTATCAATTAGATCAGTACCTTTAGCTTTGATATACTGCGCAATCAAGAATACAAATTGTTGAAATGAAGAGGAGTAGTCTCATACAGCATTTTTTGTATTGGAGAATAAACTATGCATTTGTTGATCTGGTCTCTTTCAGAGGTTTTTATTCTATTTTTGTTCCTTTGAAGTCTCACAAACTACATTTTGTTATAATACACTATGTAAACATCTGTTTAGATGCATATCTTTGAATTTTTGTGGAGAAATAATGCACCAAGCACAACTGACGCACAAGTCGGTAAACTCACTGTATTCATTACAAAAGAAGTAGTATTTGGAAAGAAATGTTTAGAAACCACTTTTTTTTGGTCACGTTTTGTATTTAAAGGTAAAAGACCTTTACCAATAGAAATAGTTCCAAACTTGATAGGATCTCTTGCAGCGCAGTAGAATATATCGTCCCTGTTTTCATGAAGTGACGGATGAGCGCGCAACTTAAAAAAAGTTAGTTTTGAGTAAATCACTTTTAAAGTTTCAGACCTCAATCTCAACCTCTTTAATGTATGAAGGGTGAATAAATTTTATATCCTCATTTTGGGCATATTCTGGACAGTGTTCTTTATTAATCATTTGCATATTCCTTTTATATTTTAGAAGAAAACGAGGTGTAAACAATGCCGTCATTTTGTGAAAACAAAAAGTTCAAGGTCCCACTGCGATTTTGTTTCCACGAAGTGATGGATCTCATCCGCACGCGTGTTAAACAAATAGGACTTAATGAGCGCGCATTTGACCTAATTGTACGCTGTCACGTATTCAAAGCGAAGACGCACTCTTTTATTTCATTCACAAAGTGACGGAACTCAGCCGAACACGTAAAATATTCGGGACGGCTGAAAGCCGTCACTTCGTGAAAACAGAAAATCCTTTTACTAGGTATTTTCTTGTTGACGTCATTGCCATAGTAATATGATTAGACATTATTACAGTCTGAAACTCTGAGGTTCAAGATGTTAGTGAAAGATGTCCAAATATGCAAAAAACTCAAAATTGAAATATTTATGATTTTCCTTGTATCCGTCACTTCGTGAAAACAGGGACGATATGTTTGTGTAGTTCTATGCTCTAAGAATATACAGATCTATCATTATGATATTCATGCACAAAAAATAAATATTTATAGTAAAACCGTGCATGGCTCAAAGGGTTTTTAAGTTTCCATGTATGAATGGGGGAATCTCTTTCTTTCTGTGTGATCTACTTCAATTGTCATCCATCCATTTCTTAACCAACGGACATTTGTTCTGCCTCTCCTGTCGCTCTTTCAATAGCCTCTTGTAATTTTGGGTAGCTTTCAAGAAGACAAGCGAAAATACAAGTATCGGGAATAGAAAAGAAGCTTACAGCTTCTCCAAGAACTAGATTACTGCAAGATTTGAGGATTTAGCAACATAATTTTGTGGAATTTCTTTATGCTGCGGCAGTAGATTTGGAGTCTATAGCTCTCGTAAAATTTAGTTACCAGAGTGTCTGATCTTAATTCACTTGTAAAATCAAATGCAGAGGGTTTCACAAGTAATCTTTTGCAGACTACTGGTACTCAGGGTTCTCACTAGAAAAAAATCCACACACGGTTCCCACTCTGCGCAAAGCATGGAAGTTTCGGAAGTTTTACGGAATGCGGCAGTATATGCTATAGTAAAAGGATGAAAAATACTTCTTGGTAAGCAGGAGTTGTCTACTAATGGCATAAAAGTAAAAATACATGGCCAAAAAGCAAAACAATCTCTGACATTTATCATTATTGTTAGGAATATATACTCCAGTATTTTTTTACCCTTGTTGCCACGCATGGTGCAGCAATTTCACACATGGTTCTTCCTTGTCTGAAACCCTTTACGCATGGTATTGGAACCATGGGTGTTATGTACTGGCGAGAACCATGCTGGTACTAATGGATCGTAAGTGATATGGTGTTTGAGATACCATAGCAAAAGGAGGAAGAAAGTTTGAATATATGAGGAGTAGATGGACTAGAATCTTGTTTTATTTTCTACACTTATTGTCTGAGTGTTGTGTAAATGCATTATTTTCATGCAGACTTACAAATATAAATGATGATTATTAAGATTTATGATTCATACTAAAGATTCGAATGTCAGATCAAATGGCTTGTCTGCTCGTGGAACATTTTTCAAGTGGAACATTTTTCAAGTGGTATTCATCCATTAGTCATTCTACTTAGGGAAGCATTATTTGCATAAAATTTTCTGTAAAATGTTGAAAGAAATCTGAAAAAGTGATCATGATGGAAAATTACTGATAATCTCTTTGTGCAAGGCTGGCATCAAACAAATTGGAGATCAAAATTCCAGGTATTATTTTAAGATCTAACATCAATACATACATCCTTTTATATCCTAGACTTGAAAAAAAAAAACAGAATGAATAAGTAGAGATGCGATGCACACTGACAGGTTTCGGTTATCCTGCATTTGGGAAACACAAAGAGCAGTAATGAAACCCCAAAACCCGAGTCGAACGTAAATTCATTACCGCAAAGTGGAAGAGAAATTTTGTTGAATACTGGGGGCCCTGGGTTGATCATAGAAGTTGGCATGAATCATCTATCTATACAATATGAATTGTAGCTCGTACATCAATTTAGTTTGACATCTCCTAAATGGCATATATTCTGCAGAAATGACATTCTCCAGACCTGGATGTTTTATGAAGCTAATGTGTTTTCTCCACGCTAAAGATGTATGGCGAAAATAATGACTGTAGGTGTATGACTCACGGCATGGTAGAAGACCAATGTCTGGTTTGAGCTTGTGTTTCATTTCAATTTTTATCATTTGGCGTTGTTCGCGATGACAATCTCCTCGTGTCCCCACCCCTTTTCCCCTGCCCGTTCTCCATTAATTTTGAAGTTCTTTATGTTGGCAGTACCTTCTTGTGATTAACTCATTAGTACTGGATCCATTGTGGATTATTCATTTGATTTTTCTTATTTTCAGTTTTGTCTGGCTGGCTGTCTGTGCCTGTTTGAAATGACCACAAAAATGTGACATGGATTACTAGTACCACAGAAGCTTAGCTTGATCTTGGATATCTTTTCGTTTTTTTCCTTTCTTTTTCCCCATTTTTATTTGTAATATAGAGTATGTAGAGTCAGATGGAGGAAATGTTGGGTTTTTTTAACACTTTCCAAGGCATAAAACCATCACTAAATTACTTCTGATAAAATCTCTTGTAGAATTTTATTAGGATTGATTTTTATGTCACAAGTTTTTCTGTGTCCCTTTTGCAAAATCATTGGCTGTATTGTTCCCTTATATAGCTATGAAAGTATATGAATAACTAGAGTACTAGAGGTAGACCTTAAAGAATTTTTGCAGCAGTCAAAAAAAATTATTTATGATCTACTCTGAGGTGTATTTCATAAAAAGGAAAGCTGGGTTACCATCAATCACTCAAGAAATGGTCATGTATTATTCATATCAAACCTTAATTCTTCCTTGTTTAAATATGATATCAAATGTGAATTTGCCACACATGAGTGAATATAAATAGTATTACTTACATGTCATAAGTAGTTTGTGCACAGAATTATTGATTCATGTAATTACATTTGATCACTGTTTATATCTTCATACATTTAATTATGATAAAACAAATAAAACAAAATGTGAGGACATGAAACTAAGGTAAATATAGCTGAAAGAGAAAGAAATTACCCTCTTTGCAATGTATTTCATATGAGTTACACTGTTTATTTGATAAGATAATGCCAGGGAAAGTTCGGTTTCCTTTGTTAAGAAACACACTGAACAGTTCATACCGTGTGTTGTATGTGCACATTAAAATGATATCAATTGATTCAACAGATCTCAAAATTTTCTGTCTTGTGAGCAGGCTCCAATCTCATAGATCTGTAAATTTCTATTTTTGTCTGCCTACCTCTCTATCAATTTTGACCTTGTCCCATTTTTTATCTCGAAATCAGTCTGATTGAAAGCTTTCTGCAAAACAACATTCATGTCTTGCGGTGGTAATGTGGAGATACTCGTTCTCCGCTTCCTTACGTTGTCGCCATATTGCACTTATTTCAACATACTTCTACAAGCTGTTACTTCACAAACATCATTTCTCCTTGCAGTTTATTCTAATCCAAACTGCCGATGAATTTCTTGTAGCAATATTGCATGGAGAAAATCCATTATAAACGCCATGCACCGATTGTGAGGAGTACACAGAAAGCATCATGTGGGACCATGGACAAATATTGAAATTTTCAGCTTTTATTTCACAGCAGCAGTGTATATTTGCAGTATCACTTAATGTATTTACCACATTGATTCCACTTGACCCTGACTCTGCCTAACTCCAATGTTCTCAAGACAAACCCCCCATTCACACTATCTAACGTCGTCGTACCGCTACCGTAAACTGTATAGCTGTTCAATAAGTAATAACATTTTCGTAGCCTGAACATCGTATAACGACACATACAGTGAATCCGTGTGTAAGCATCATTTCAAACAAGAAGTTTACAGAGAGGCGTAGCATCTCCTTGTAGTGTGGATACTGCCTTCGCATAGTACAAAAATGAAATAAATGAGTGGGCTTGTCATGTGTGTGAGTGCAATGATATGACCAATCACCTGTATTTTTCATGCTCTAGCACTGACCCTGGTGTAAGGTGTATGAAGCATATGGTGTTTGGTGATCTCTTCCAAAATTTTCTATCTTTATGCAATGATTCTGTATACGATACATTTTTACAAGTGCCCCTTCCACCTTTCAACCTTTCTTCGATACGTTTCTGTATAATGTTGCGAATAATGTTTCCAATAGTCTGAACAGGCCAAAAGTTTCTTGTTCCCAGGGACTATTCACATAGCATGTTTCATAATGCTTTGTTTCCTAGTGACAGGAGATAGTCTTGGGATGCAGACAGGGTTGTATGGTTTCTCTGCAGAAAATGTGGATGTCTTTAAATCTTGTCCAACAAGCAAATAACAATGATCCCCAGCTTTTTGATTTGCTGAAAATGAATTTTTGAGAAATAACAGGTTTGATTAGTGTTTCTATGTTCCCTTTTCAGCTCTTGTCTTTTCAGCTTTTGTATTTTCTTTGGAGATACAATTAAATTTCCCAGGTCCCGTCATTTGTTTTCTCTTCACAGTTATTTTCTGATACAGTAGTTGTGCAGGGTTCATTTCATAGGCATAGATTATCTGTTCGGAGCCAGAAGGGCGTTAGCTCATATCATTTTACACAGACTTAATGCCCTTCTGGCTCCAAACAGACGAGATGAAAATTCCTGTTTATTGTCCTGAATACAAGAATGAGTCAAGGATTCTAACAGGTATGAACCTGATTGACCCTGATAGACAGGATGTGTCACATCCGTTTGGAGGAAAGCTGGAAAATCATTCAAATCCTACATTCTTTGGACCATTTCCATCTCGATGAAAACAAACACCTGAATATATGAGGCATACATGTATAATATATACATTTATAGTTATCGTGGTGCACTGCTTGATATGAACAGGGATCTCGCATTGAAAATGCACATTGGCCCTAAAATTTTGCTCCCCTTCCTTCCCCCCTCCCCCTCCAGACCACCTCTCCCATCCCCCATCACCCTGGGGCCATGGGCCCTTGGAATGAATCCTACTATGCCTAGTAGTGATGGTGGAATGGAGGCTGTTGTCATTGATAATGATTTGGCAACTGAATTGAAGGAGATATATTGATGCTTAGATATTTCCTATCCAGATATCATGTTAACCCATTCATGACAGGAATTATTTAAATCCTAATTTGATCAGCTTTTATTCTTCAAATTGGCAACACCAACACTTTTATTTTATTGCTACATTTTTCTTATAAAATGTCATGTATCTGAAATGAATATAAATTGACAGAACTTATGATGAGAAGTCAAAAAGTTGCCAATTTGCAGGGGAAAACAGTGATTTTAAACTTTCTATCACATTGCCAATTTAAGGATTTTAATGCTTATTTTCCTTTAAAAAATTTTCAGCATCAAACAACGAATATTGACGCAACCAAAATGGGCACAGTTTGTGTAGAATTTTTTGCTCTTTCTGCTCATGTATTTGGTATGATTTTTAGGGCTTTGCATCAAAAGATATTAGGCCAAACCACAAAATGTGGACCTCTGTCACGAATGGGTTAAGGCATTCTCATTATTTATAGTGATTTTGTGATGATGTCACAGCAATAATTCAAACAAAATAAATACTTCATGCTCCTTACTCAGCTGATTTCAAGTGTACAGGGCCATCACTAGCAAATTAGGAAAAAATTAATTTAAAAACAGGAGGAAGATCAGGGAGATATGCCTCCTAACTGTTTTTTTTTTAAGTTCCATTATCTTTAGAAATATCGTTGTAAAATATAGTTCCTTTGAAGTAAACTGTTGGTCATAAATTGCTGTGCTAATTTTTTAGAAAAGAAGCCTGTGCAAAAATAAAATCTATTTTACCTCTGTGTAACAACATATTCAACTTGTAGTCTGAACTGGAAGACTATTACATTTTCACGTTGACCTTTTGCGATTTCTGTGTATGATCAATATGTTTCTGTGTCGTTTGATTGATTCCGTTGTCACATCACATCTTTCCCCGGCCGCCACAACTCTATTTTGTATTCCATTCCCGAAACAACACTTCATAAAATCCAATATTGAATGTCACATATTGAGTGTCAGTTTATAAAGAGGCAGAGAAAACCATTTTTTGGAAGGCCCGAAAAGAAATGTGAGAGCAAGAGAAAAGATAAAAAGAGAGAGAGGTTGCCCCTTCTTCGTGTGAATATATTTTCTTTTGTACTTGCTGTCAGTGTAAATTTAATGCAACTCTTGTATCCAAGTGACTGTAGGCACTTTCATAGTGTTCTGAAAGGAAATTTTCTGCAAATGATGTTGTATAACTCTGTGAGAGGTGTGAACAAAAATCTAGGAGATAAATAGCTGGAAAAAATGTCCCACAGCTAATCATATCCCAGACATGTACTGTATGTAACATAAGGAATTTTCTGCAGGTTTTTTGTAATTTTACGTGATATTGATGGTGTGAAAATGACTCTACTTTTGAAAAGCAGTGCTTTTTTCATTAGCCAAAGCAACCTCCCCTGTTGTAAACTAATCAGTTAAAAGTGTATGTAGAAGTTCACTGTTTTCAAGGTGAGTAATGCCTTTTATTAACCAAAGCACAGCTAGGCAAGCACTGTACTCGAAATGTTATTTTTGGGAGCATGCCTTTGAACAGCAGAAGTGTATTCACACTAGTGTTTTTCTTTTCTTTTTATTTTCAAGTCAAAACAACTTTCCAATAAATACAATTCTGAGTTTTAGCATTAATGTTATCCTATGATGGTAATTTGTGTCAGTTTAGATTGCAGGGTCGTAGTCAGCCTCTCGTGCAGGGTACTTTCTTGGTTAAGAATATATGTAAGTAGTCTGACTTCTAGACTCAATTTCTCTTTCCTGTTAAACAGTTAAAGCAAGTTTATAACTGGGCGAAAATAATAGGACTATCGTTATCTCCCTGTCCCTATGTCATATCCAAATTCTTATTTTGAGGGCATAATGGAAGGAGAAATTGAAAGTCTTGAGCCCCAGACTCGGTTAATTTTGATATCATCAACAGGATAGATAAAAAAAGAATAAATCCTAGGAAAGAGGCCAGTCAGTAATTCAATTTTGTTTTCTGTCCTATTACAGTTAACCCCCATAAATGCAATATCCAATATTGAAAGTGATTTGTGATCCCTCCCCATTGACGATCGACAGGGGATGTATTCTCCGTACGCATTTCAATGCCAGCGTATGCAGCAGAGCAATGGTTATTCATAGATGCACATTTGCTATTATCCAGTGAATTGATATTTCAATAAAAATAAAGAGGGGAAACCAATTTTCCTGGCTAACTGTATTTTGAGAATTATTCCTAGACGGAAGGAATTAAGTATTTTTGGTTGATTGGAGTGGTTTGCCGCAAAATAAAAGGAAATAAGGAGCTGTTACATACTCTGGTTTTGGTTTTGATAGCCTGAATAGTTCAGGGACATCAAATTATTTTATATTTTGGGGGGCATTCTAAAAAAAAGGGGGGTTCCTCAGCTTAAACTTTAGGGGGGACAATTTGCTGACAAGCAAAAAAAAAAAAGGTCCTTTGCTTAATTTGTTTTATTTGGTTTTGGTTTTGGTTTTGGTTTTGGTGGACATACACTATTGTGTCATTGTGCCCCCACCCTTAAAAGTTTGGGGGATGTGTCCCCCTGTCCCCCCCCCCCCCCCCCTCCAAATGGTGCCCATAGAATAGTTTGTTCTGATTCTAGTTATCATTTCCCTTGGATGAGGAGAAATGTGAAAGGAAATATATCAAGAGTTTGATTGCAAAAACTGATAATGGCCACTATCTATATTTTTAAAATAACACCACCATTAAAAATTGATTTATGTATCATTTGATTCAGGTATCATTTGATACCTGACCCATCATATATCAAGGAAAAGTTGTGGAATCATGATATAAAGTATCATGTATTTTCTGATTATTTTCTCTATTTTTAGCAACTTAAGTTGCAAATATTTTAAGTTTACAAGATAGGGATATTGTTTTTTCTTTTTTTAAACTCTTCATATCAATACCAAGACCTTGCATTTGATCACATTGTTGTGGTTTTGAAAGAGATGCCAATAGGTGCTTTCACACCTACCTGATCAGGAAAAATACCTGGTATTTTACCCGTGTGAATCGAAAGATGGTAATATCCCTGAAGTAAAATGCCCGTATTTCGTAGGTATTTTCTCAAATTACGCGTACTTTCTCCAAGGTCGCGGAGATATTTGCAGTGTGAAAGCAAATTAAGAGAACTTCTGTTCACTAGCGCATGAACCATAATGCACATGCTCATAACTACCAGAACTTTTCTGTAGAGTTCTGGTTCGGGGAGGTGTAAATGTGCCTAATGATGCAATTAGTAGCTATACATCCATTTTCTTTATAAGTAAACAACAGCCTAGGCCCAGTCATGCAGCTCAGATGCTGTGCAGTTTTGAAATTGAAAATACTATTTGATGTTCCTGATTTTTTTTTTTCTAATAATATGAATGGGAAAGTGTAAGAACTGATGAATCTTGTAACATCAGTAATAAAGTGTGCGAAAAGCCCTTTTCTGTTCTGCCTAGAAATGTTAACAGTTTTTAAAAAGCCCCCATCTTGTTATTGCAAGAACAACAGTGATTTCTCAAATGTCGTCATGTGCACTTAAACATTCAGACTTTTTTCCAAGTATATCACCCAGGGTGAAAAATACCATTTTTCCATGAGAGCTATTCTCTGAAAAAATAGCTCCCGTGAACAACTTTACAGGAGCTATTTCCCGGGTACTTTTTACCCTGATATCACCCCACCCCCTCCCCCTTCTGTTGTTCCACCCTTACTTGGCCCCTCCCCCTTCACTTTTTTTCCCATGTTTATCCTTCCAACTCTTCATTTCTGTAATCATTTCTGACACAGAAATCAAGAAGACAATTATTCTCTCATTATCTTTCAATATCGCTTGCATGTTTCGTCAGCTTGGTATTTTATTTGATTTTGCTCTCTGCCATCTGCATCCATTTCAAACTTGGTTGTCATAAAGTCTTACCTATTTTGCTTCTCTCTATTTCTTTCTCTTTCTCTCTTTCTAGTCTCCAAGTCTTTTGATGTCAGTTTGAAATTATGTCATGGTAGAAATGCACCTGTGTAGGATTCCTCTTCAAATGCCCTCACATTTGAAATATTTTCACATTTGAAATATGACAAGACACAGCTGGAGTGTTTGGCCCGAAAAATTTGTGTGTAGTCCCATATACTCATTTCTGTGTGTAGTGCATGTGCTTCTCAACAAGATTGTGTTAATTTCCCATCGTTGTGATGGTATCAAAACCCCAGGTTATTAATAGACTAATTTTAATCATTAATTAATAAACCTTTCCCAATTGCTTTGGAAGATTTTCTTTGCATTGTTATCACACAACCAGAACTCCGTTTCTATGTATCTCTAGCAGTTTGCATCACTGGCAAAATAAGAACAGGATACAGCTACTTTTTATCTCACTGAGAGTGATGCATTTTTCTGTAATGCTCGCTCTAGCAAAGTGTGATGTCCCAATCAATAAGAAAGCATGCATAAGATAATTAAGATGACCACTGCTCATCAAAAACGACTTGATGATGACAAGGTTATCTCCTCAGCCATCTCTTGAGATGCAAATTTTAATTTTTTACCCCAAAGAAATGAACTGGAGGTCATCTTTCATCTAGATGCCCTCAAGACAAAGAGGGCAGTGCAATCCTCTCGCTTTAAAACGTAACCACACTCTTTACGGAGACAGATGCAAAAGCATGTGTGCACACAATCGGAGAGCTCTCACAGAGATATGCATGACCACAATCTAGATATATATTTGCCGCATCAATCACAATAAAAAGCGAAAGTGACAAATCATGGTGCCCTTCAGGCAATCCCTGGTCGTCTTTTGTCTCCCTTTCGTGGCGTTCCTCTGCTCTGCATTTCTTCCCGGTTTCCTTTACTCCATTTTTTTTTCTGTCTGTGTTCTTCTCTTCTCCTCATGGCGTTCCTTCACTTCTCCTCATAGCACCATTCAGATTTATATGACGAGCTGCCGGAGTGTCTGGCTAGAAATTAGCCAGGAATTGCGTGACATTCTTCTCCTTGCGTTGCTAGAAGAGATCATCGAGAGTCATCTAGTTCATTAGTGCATCCATCTGCTGAGGCTAAAGTGTATCCATATTTATCGCTTGGTTCCGTCCCGTGCATTCATAAAAGATTTATTTTTGCACTTATTATCAAGCTTAGTCATAGAGGTATTTAAAGAAAGTGACAATTGCATCCTGTGTGGTGAGCTGTAGGAGAATCATCTTGTACTGTTTTTACTATTGTCTGACCAAGGAAACATTTCCCTGGTCTAGCTGATATAGTGTATGTACCTTTCTCTTTGTTCTTCTCTTTTTGCCTGATCTTTCTTTATGGTGTATAGGTAGCTGCAGATCTAGGATTTGGGAAAAATAGGGGTCCTTTTCCTACTTTTCTAAAAAAATGACAGAGCCCCCAATTCATGGGAACACACTCATTGAGAAATCAAAACTGGGCTTGAGTTTTCTTCAAGCATAAAACCCCAAGAACATGTGGGGTCATTGGTGACATGGGATAAATTGCACGAGGGACGAGCAGGCAAATCCGATCCAGGGTTTCTGTACACATCAAATCGCTTTTTAAATCGAATAGATCCGTTCGATCACAACATGTGAACACAACCAATGCAAAAGCAAAACAGACCTTGGGTCTCCTTGCATGTTAAACCCCAAGCATAATTATATTGGATCATTCATGATTTGGGAGGATGAATTGCACCAAAGATTGGCAGGCAGAACAGATTCAGGATTTCTGTGCACATCAAATCACCGTTTGAATTGAGCAGGTCCATTTTATAACTGCATGTGAACACACCCAATGAAAAAGCCAAACAGACCTGAGGTCTCCTGGCATATTAAACCCCAAGCATATATTGGGCCATTCATGATTTGGGACAAATTGCACCATTCGATCATACAAAGAGGATCCAAGGTTTCTGTGCACACCAAATCGCTATTTAGATCAAACTACATGTACAAATCCATTATATCATTCCATGTGAACATCCCCAAACATGGAAGCTAAACAGACCTGGGATGTCTCAGCAGAACTCTGGTCCCTTTTCGCTTTGAGCTTACACCATGCATAAACTGCTGTAGAAGAAAAGCAGATCGTTACATAGCTTGTGTGAACACAGCCAATGAGAAAGCAAAACAGACCTGGGGTCTCCTCGCATATTAAACCCTAAGCATATTAAACCCTAAGCATATATAGGGTCATTCATGATTTGGGATAAATTGCACCAGAGACGAGATAAATGAACTGCAGATGTGAATCACACTGACTTCACAACAAAAATTCGCTACTACAAGATCAGATCGAGAAAGAGGGAAAGTGGAATCACGAACTGGCCTCTTTCTCTTCGAGGAAGAAAATCATCCTAAACAGGTGATTCATCGTAAAGGGTGAACATTGCAGTTTTGTTTTTTTAGTTCATCTTCGAAGATAAAGTTCAGTACTTGTCATGCACTTACAAGCTTTCTAGAAGTTAAAGACATTGGTTAACATTGTTATGATTTTAAAAAATCTTGTTTTGTTACTTGAAAATGGGATAACCATAGGGGTTATAGTGTAAAAATACCAGTCTGAAAGTTTCAAAGTATAATATACACAGGAAGTATTCTTAAATATCAAAAATATGAACCAATGTTTGAAAAATATACGAGGGCCGGTTGCACAGAATAGACATAAGGAGTGCGCATGCGCGTATGACTCACCTTACCGTACTGTGTGTATTGGCGTATCACGTGGCGGGAGGCACATAACATCATTTTCAAATTCAAGCAAAGTGGTCCTCTTAGTGATTGTCTCGTGAGACGAAGGATAATAAAATCGCCGTTTGCGTCTAACTTACACTTTTTCATTCCAAATTATGGTTGGTTTCAGGGTTTTTTAGTACAAATACAAGTACTCATACACATGTTTCATCTTAGTTTGAGAATTTTTTAAATCAGCTACTCACAAAGTTAGCCAATGCCTTTAATGGTTGGTTATACTTTAAATAGGAATAAGTGTGTATTGTCAGGTCTCAGAATCTTTAAAATTGTATCAAATTGATTAGACCAGGGAATGTAACTTTTTTCCCCTGATTAGACCTTGCTGAAAAAAAAGCAGACATTGAAAAATACAAATCATTATATCCATCATTAATGAAATCCTGTTCATTGATTGGTCTATATAGCGTCATGTGACAAAATATAACATTGCTGTAGAGAAAACTGTGCTACACCATGACAACATTCATGGTATAGAGCACTATACCATGAATGTCGTCATAGATATGCGGTCGATCACTAGTTTGTCATTCGTAGCATGCTATCGGTATCGGCCTCATAGACCACTATGTAAATCGTGTCCCATGCAATATCAAGTGAAAACTTTTTTTTTTTCAAGATTTGTTGGCGTGATATAAAACAAATATACCATGCACTGTTTGGAGCCACTAGTGAAATTATGGATGCCTCAGTGACAGAAATAGCACTATTTTCTACCACCTCGGAATCCATAATTTCAACTAGAGTCTCTCGGAGCATGGTATATTAAAGGAGAATGCAACCCAGGCATCGGTGTGCTCTTCATGAGTAAAGATAACCAAGAAGAGTAAATAGTGAAAGTTTGAGAGCAAAATCGGACAGTCTGTTCAAGAGTTATGAATTTTGAAAGTTTCAGTAAATCCCTATTATGGGGATCCGTAGGTTGGCAACTTTGCCAGCATTTGTGATGTCATCGTGGACAACTACCAATTCATTCTGTACATAATTTTTCACAAAAATTGATTTATATGAAATTTTAAGTCAGGAATCAACATAATTCTTCCCAAAATGCTTGCAGAATCGATATAGCCATGTCATACTCATACTCAGTAAGTCAAAAGAATTTTTTTATTTTTCTTGAAAATAAAGAAAATGTTAAATTCTGTGTACAAAATGAATGGAGAGTTGTCCACGATGACATCTCAGATGCTGGCAAAGTTGCCTATTCATGGATCACCATAACAGGGATCTACTTAAACTTTCAAAGTTCATAACTCTTGAACAGATTGTTCGATTTTCCTCAAACTTTCACTGTTAACCCTTCTTGTTCTTCTTCATTCACTGGAAGCACACTGATGTGTGGGTTGCATTCTCCTTTAATATACACAGATATGGGTACATGGAGTTCCTCAAATATGTAGTATCAAAATGCAATCCTCTTCTATTCTTTTTTATTGCATTCATAATATTTTTCTGTATGAGAATAAAATGAATGAGATATAACTCACAATGGGTCACCTTCACACAAACTGAACCGTCTCTTTCATATCAATCAACTGTGTCCAAAAATTTCAAGCATTACCAACCATGCAGATTTTGTGTTCAGGCTGCTCTGTTTTGAGTTGCTTTTGAGCTGTTTTTTTTTCTTTGTTTGTTTATCAGTTTGTTTTGTTTCTTGTTGTTTTTAGAGGGAAGCTGAAGGATACACTGCATCCTCAGCCCTCATCATCCAAATCTTTTCACTCTAAAACTATTTTGCACACCCTCAGCTATTTTTCACTCCCAATATAAACACACCTACACATCAACATTTGATGATATTATTTTTTCTGTCTTTTATTGCCTCTATTTTTTAATGTTTTTTTCTATATGAGAGAATAAAATGAATGAGATAGCTCACAGTTACATGGGTCACCTTGACATAAACTCAACCGTCTCTTTCATATCAATCAGCTGTGTCGAAAAATGTCATGCATTACCAACCATGCAAATTTTGTGTTCAGGTTGCCCTGTCTTTAGTTGCTTTTATGCTTTTGTTGTTGTTGTTTATTTGTTTTGTTTGTTTTTTTAGAGTGAAGCTAAAGGATACAATGCACCCTCAGCCCTCATCATCCAAATCTTTTCACTCTAAAACTATTTTGCACACCCTCAGCTATTTTTCACTGCGAATATAAACACACCTACGCATCAACATTTTGATGATATTATTTCAGCTTCAGCAGATCAAATATTGTGCTGGCTCGTGATAGATTTGCCCTCTTTTTCAAGTCCATCGACTTGAAAGTTGACATGAATGATCAGCGGTTTGAAAAAATTCAGATCCTTTTCTTGTGATGGATCGTATTTGCAAAGCTGTGATTTTTTTCACCGTGATTATCACTTGTCATAAGGAACGGGTGTACATTGCTCATGTGTGACATATGGCCTATTGATTATCGAGGTATGAATTAGCATAATTGCATTCTTGAGGTTAATTCATAACTTTGCAGTTGTGTAGTCAGTGTCACTGACACATTATGCAAAGAAAAAAGAGAGAATTGATTTTTATTCTTTATTAGAATTGATTGCTTACATGTTTTTGAATATCATGTTCTTTTCATTCTTCCTCATTTTCATTTTTACACTTCTTGTCTTTATCACTTCTCCTTTCGTGTGTAACTCTTGCATGCCACCTGATATTTTGTTCTGCAAGTGTAGTATTTGTGTATGGAATCTGTATACCAGCAATATCAGAGTTAAGATTTTATGTGATATATCAGGTCTTTTAGTACCATAATTTTTTTCTATTGTCATCTCTTTTAGAGAACCACTCTTTCCTGACCAGGTCCTGACTACTGACAAACCAAAACCTGAAACTTTTGCCTGGAAGAAACTATTACAGTTTTAAGGAGTGGTCCAGATTTATGACAATTTCATACCTTGAAATAAATGGGGAAAAAAACAAATTTTAGCAATTCATGAATGTATCTTTGTGTGGAATTAACCATTTTTTCATAACTTGAAAAGATGATTTTCCTTCCAAAAGTTTTTAATTTTATATTATAATATGATATTTGTATCTGTTTAACCCCTTCATTCTGCACTTTAGCCACTTGTTTATCATTTAAATGGGAAGCTATGACCTCATAAATTGTGAAAGCTGTATCCTAAACTTTTCATTCCAGGGGTGCTATTACTCTTCTAGATTAGTTATTAGTTGTTCTAGATTTACCCCAAATAATGCTTTACTGGCCTAGATACATAATTAGTAATAAAATTGTGGTTTTGACCCAAAGCCAGGGGGCATTGTACACTGTACATTCACTTGTGAGCCACAGATTCATTCTTAATTCGTAGATTTTTTTAGAATACAAAGAATATTCCTACTTTTTAATAAAAAGAGAACTGATGTTGATGCAGTGCATGCTTGTCTGAGGTACCCCATGTAGCAACTGTGGAGGCATGGACTACTTGTAGATTTCTTCCATAGGGTTGATATCTTGAATAATGGTTGGAATTTTTCAATTTACCTTTTTTTAAGGGAGGGGGGGTCCTTTTAAACTTTGACAGTATGTCATGGGAGAAAAGAGGAGAACTAATTCTCCATCAGTGGACAGGTTCGGAACCTTTATTTCTTTGGGAGAGCAAAAAGCAAACCTTCAAAATAGCTCTTGACGCTATGGGCAAATGACACAGTTCTATTTCCATACATGTGTTTGCAGTTTGACATTTGTTTTCTTCTGAGCCTCTGGGCTGCTTTCACACTTGGAAATGTTTATCTCGTATCACGCAATAGTGTAAAGCTTTACAGTAAGCATTGACCTGATGAGCGTGATATGATTTCAGTATACCATGCATTTTCCATAGACCCTAGTATGAGTTATCTCGTGCTCAGTATTCAGCGGGTTAAAGTCATGTTAATGTGAACAGACCTCATTGAGACATATTGCAGGCAAAGGACATTAGAGCTTTTATGAACTCCTAATATGTATTAATCCGTTGAGCACTGTAGCCTGAGATAACTCGGTGTGGGGTCTATGGAAAATGTGTGTTATACTGAAATCAAATCGTGCTAATTGGGTTTTAAGTCATTAATTTGAACTTATTTACCTGTACCTTTGCTTGTCAACTGCTCATTTTAGAAAGTTTAAGATAATGGCTTTATTTTAGAAATATCATGTTGTCACTGTCAGATACCCCACAGGATCTGAGATGATGAAAAAGCTTATATTTTTGTAGGAATATGCTTAATTGTGAAGCAAAATAAGCTTTATGAATTTCTTTTCCTTAGAAGTTACGCAGTATTTCTTGAAAAGATTCTTCATAAGGTGTAACCCTGTGTAATTTTTACCCAGTGTGAAGAGGCTCCTCTTTCTGACGATATTATCCTAGAGCCAAAACACAAACCGACTTATTCAATCCAAACTTGCATTTGCTACAGAAAGTAAACTGACCGGTACATGAACTTGAATTTGAACACGGACGCTTCTTTCTTTACAAATCTTCCCCGATTGTCCATATGTGTATCAAAATCAGAAGTATGCTCGAATGAAATTGGCACATTCATCTCTTTGTATTCCCTCTCGCACTCAGAAGGATAAAACTGGATGCAGCCAGGATAAAAGATGACCTCCACCGTTAGATTGCCTTGAATAGGTGCATTATGAAAATTTTTCTTTCACTGCTTTCCAATTTTTAGCAAAATAGGGATGGTTTGTTATTTGATTTATCGGCAAGGGTCAGCTTCTTAGCATGTAGATACAACCCTTTGCCTTTCGGTAATTCAAAGATCTTTGCCTGCAGATATCCTTGACCAGTCAATATCTATAATATACCAGTATAGTTTATGCAAGTTTAGCTACTATGGCACCTTTTGGATGGAGTACCATTTTCTGCTATTACATTCATTTTTGCAGGTACGTAAAATTTGAGGCTATGATGTCATAATCTTCTATTAGTTTTTCGAAATACCCTTTGGAAATAAAGCATGAAGTAAATTATCTTTTTTTCAAAATGCAGATAACTAATCATCATTATTTAAGAATTTAGTGTGTTCATTAATTTCCAAATCAGAGACGAATAAATTAGTCCCCTCCTCCCTTGAAAAATTAAGTAAATACCCCTCTTAAAAGATTAAATCTTTTTAAGATTTAGTGTTTGCTTTAATTTCCAAACATTTTATTTTGATTTCTATGAAAGATAAATAATCAGAGATGAATTACAGCAGTTCTCTCTCATCACCCCCCCCCCACCCCCGTATGCCTTTTTCAAGTACTTTGAATTTCTAATACCAAATTATTGTTGAAAATTTGATGTATGACAATTGGATGTTAATCATACAGAAATTCCCAAGAGACACTACCAAAGAGACTGTTCAAAAAGTTGCATTATGCTTAAACCTGTCTGCTAATCAAGGATTTACCAGACCTTAATTATAGAAACAGCTGTGAAATAGATAAGGAAGGCTTCAATCAAGTTCGCTTCATTGAATATGATCATTTCGAATTTCTAGCCAAATAGAAGCCATGTTCCACCATAAATCACGCTTGGTTCACCATGGTATGTGACGAAGCGTACTCCGTCAAAATTAACGACTACGAGGATATGATGCAGTTTTCCATGCATTGACCGTGACATGATCAGTAAATACGACGATTACCGTGAAACGCATCATTTCGCTTCATTACTAGATGGTAGGCCAATAATTACCTGGCGCTCTAAATAGGACTTGAAAGCTGTAGCCTTCAGTGGCTACTTGTACATGGAAAGGCATGTATATGCTTTAATTTGCAGTCATTTAAATTAATCACCAAAGTCAGTGCTGTTGGAGAAGTACAATGTAATCATAACAGTATCAGCCGTTTTTAGACCCCACCCCCCCCCCCCCCCCCATCTCTCTCTTCTCTTTTCCCTCCCCAGCTCTCTCTCTCTCTCTCTCTCTCCCTCTCTGTGTACCTTTGCATTGCCTTTCCTGTTCACTTTATCTGTAGCTGTTCCTTGTACATTCAGTGCTTCTCTCTCTCTCTCTCTCTCTCTCTCTCTCTCTCTCTCTCTCTCTCTCTCTCTCTCTCTCTCTCTCTCTCTCTCTCTCTCTCTCTCTCTCTCTCATAGCTCTCTCCCCTTTGTGACTCTTCACAGGTGTTCCTCATGCATTTGACCTTCACGACCCCAGGCACTGTCAAGGTCATAGGGTAAACCACACAATTTTTATCTTGGCTATTCTAAAAATAAGGAAGCTGTGTTTACATGAAGATCCTGTGTTCATTCTAAAGCATCCCTTGCCTAGTGTGTCCACACTTTTGTTAACTTCCAGAAAATTAATTGGCAGAACTTTGTTTTCTTAAGTACAGAATATTGAGAGATAATTTATTAAGAGATGATCTCAGAAGATCTCACTTGAATATTCCAGCATTGAAGATGAAATTTATTTCTGCTCATGTGAGCTATGCTTATTTTACAAGTTGAAGGCCTATTTGTTGGAACACATCCCTTTTTTTCACTTTCTACTGAAATATGATTTCTTCTGTAAGATTATTTTTCCTTACATCAGAAATAAAAGATCTTAACCGATTTCCTGCTGAAAATAGTGCTTTGTTACCTTTGTGTGAATTATTTTACCCAAAAAATGAGAGATTTTGCTGGATTTTCTAGAGCTCTGTTTGGAAACTTTCCATTCTCTTTCTCCTTGCTAGGAGATTAATAGAGTGTTATCAAGTAGACATACAAGTATATGTATCAGAATTCTATTCCATTGTAAATTGTCATGCAGGGATAATTCTACAGTTTTGAATTTTCAAGAAATTTTTCAGATCATGCAAGAAACCTCTTGCCTCGTCTTCCGCTGAAGTCTTGGAACATGTAGATTCTGCCGTAGGGATGCGCCGTGAGCGACGAGAGACAAGTGATGCTCAGAGTAAACCATTCTTCTGTCTATTTAGATTACTCTGAACATCCTGATTGCTGATATGACGAGGAGTAAAGGGGCCCCCTCCCATCAATCTTGCTCTCCTCTTTCATGGAATCAGATTTATTTTTTTGATTTTATCCCTGATTTCTGTCACTATTTCCAAACATATGAATTGTTTACGTGGAGACGTTGATTGATTGTGTGATAATCCCATCATCTTTAGTTCATATTCTGGGTGTAAGTTCTCTCCAAGAATTTACATATAGGTACTTGAGATCGATTACTTTCAAGTTTCATGTGTATAGATTTGATAGATTGTATTTTGAAAAGTTCTCTAAGAACAGCAATGCCATTTCTTCCCCTAGTGCCCCTAGTATGAAGGCACCGAATTAAGCCCGAGTCGATTCGGTTCGAAAACCGGTGCTTGTTCGTCGCTATCAAGCCCTGGGCCCCGTAACACAAAGGTTTGCAATCAATCGCAAATTTAAAACAACCATTCTGATTGGTCCAGGGTCACCTTTTTGAACGAGATGCGCATGAAACAATGGTCTTGATTGGCTGTTTCAACTTTGCGATTGATTGCAAATCTTTGTGTTACGGGGCCCTGGTCCTGTTTTGGCTAAGCCAGTACATTGATGAATTAAAGAAATAAATAAGAAAGTGACAGAGTCAAAAGACTTTGAAATTTACCGATTTAAGACCTATATTTCTTTAGAATCACACGATACTATGTTTCAAACCTTAAAACAATCATATGGAACAATGGAAATAAGATTAGCTTGCAGGATTTCTTGCGTTTTTACCCGTGTCAACTACGATGTCATTCGGTATCTGGAGGCCGCCATTACTTGTTTAAGGGGTACACTTGTTCACCGCAAGATGGTGCTATATCGCTGGCTTATATCAGAGCCCTTGATGCTATCGCCAACTAATCCAAGCTCTTGCTTCCATTGTTCCATTTCATTGATTTAAGGTTTGAAACATAATATCATGTGAATTAATGCTACTCTAAAGAAATCCAGGTTTTAAACCGGTTAAATTTCAAGAGTCTTCTGACACTTTCATTTTCTTATTTATTTCTTTATTTCATCGATGCGCCGTTGTTTGACCGGATCAAAGCCATCAAGGCCTCGTTTACAAAAGAAACGAAATGATTCAGGCCTACACTGAATATGTTCATTATATCTTTATCTTCCTATGTCATGATTTTTTTCTCTTAAAGGCAATGGCTAACTTTGTGAGTAGCTGATTTAAAAAATTCTCAAACTAAGATGAAACATGTGTATGAGTACTAGTATTTGTACTCAAAAACCCTGAAACCAGCCATACTTTGGAATGAAAAAGTGTAAGTTAGACGCAAATGGCGATTTTATTATCCTTCGTCTCACGAGACAATCACTAAGAGGACCACTTTACTTGAATTTGAAAATGTCGTTATGTGCCTCCCGCCGCGTGATTCGCCAATACACACAGTACGGTAAGGTGAGTCATACGCGCATGCGCACTCCTTATGTCTATTCTGTGCAACCGACCCTCGTATATTTTTCAAACATTGGTTCACATTTTTGATATTTAAAAATACTTCCTGTGGATATTATGCTTCGAAACTTTCAGACTGGTATTTTTACACTATAACCCTTATGTTTGTCCCATTTTCAAGTAACAGAACAAGATTTTTTAAAATCATAACAATGTTAACCAATACCTTTAATCTTTCTCTCTCATGACTACCCCCCCCCCCCCCAGCTCTCTGTGTCTGCACTTCCAACAATTACCATTTCCCCTTCTCTATTAAGTTTATTGTGCGATATTCACTGTATGGTTTCAACAACAATTCAGTACTCTTCTTTTTTTTCTTCATGTGCATGTTGTTCCTTTTTCATACTGCTGAATAAAATAATTTCGTGATTTGTGATAGTTTAAACTGTATTTTCCCTTTAATTTTCCTACCTTGTCTGTGTTAAACAAACTGTAGGCCTACATAGCAACATTCCTCTGACAATAAACCCAACAAAATCATGCTTCCTCATTTTCCCATTGAAAATACTGGGAAAAATCCATACTATGACCCAGATAACCTTCTCCTCCTCTCCTCAAACTTTGCATTTACTACAGGAAGTGACACGAAACCTAATGCTACCAGAATTGGGCCAAACTCATAGAAAAAATGGCATATATATTGCTTGATATTCCTTTTAGATTGGACCTACTCAATACCAGCAGGGACCTGGCCTTAGCTGTGTGAAGTCTATTGAAGTGGACAGCCAAGGTCGTTATTTTGAAACTATGGTGACTGTAATGGATATTTCGAATGGAGAAACGAGAAAATCATAACGGACATTATGGACAGAATAAAAGAGAAAAATATAAATGGACATTTTCAATAGAATAATAGGAAAATGTTGAATTCATAGAAGCGAATATGTATTTGAATAGAGTCTGCTTTGTAATACATGATAATGGTAATACAGGGCTGCATACCCTGATACCAACTTTTTTTTTTTTCTCGTAGGAATATGGAACACAAAGATATTTTATGAGTTTCTTCATGAAATTGCTGAGCTCCTGATGAAACAGACTCCAATTATGGTTGAGCCTTGGTTTAGAAACAAAAACACTGTATACTGTGTGAGTGTGAAGTCTGTTGGAATGGTCACCCAAGGTCATTATTTTGAACATATTGTAGCTATACAGGGGCAGATCAAAGGGGTGGAATCGGCCATGGCCACCTCCCTCCCCTTTGGAACCCAAAGGGCCGAATCGGCACAGCCCCCCCCCCCTTTTTGAAAAGCAGAATTTTAGGGTAAAATACATGTGAAAATGCCGAGGACCCTTTTTTCGGGTAAAGCAGACACCTGAAAAGGCTGACCACACACCCCCCCCCCCCCCCCCCCTTTCGAAAAATTCTGGATCCAGCCCTGCTATATCACAGATTTTTTTAGTATTGTAGAAGGAAAAATATTGAATGTTTCAGTTGGAATAGAAGGAAAAATGATGAGGTCTAACAGATTGAATATGAATACATGATCTACCTTGTAATACAGGAAATATGTATACACCATGTAATATACCAGACCCATGTTTATATGTTGTGTTACCAATTTTAGGGATCTGAAGTGAAAATTTGGAGGTCCTTGTGCGCTTGACCCCAGATGAGTTCAGGCCTTGCTGCATGATTTCATGTACGAGGTCAAATGTTTCACTAGCTAGATTTGTTGCATCGTCTACATTCACACCAGTCACAGCTTTTAAAAAACAATTTCTATTCAGGTAGAATATGTGAAAGGTATAGCAAACGTGAACAGGGTGTAGGGCCAATGTGGTGTAGATTGGGTTTTGAAATAAACACAACAAAAAAAGTAACTCCCCCCTAATTCAAAATAGCATAACTTTTTAACAAAGACGTTTTTAGGAAAATAATTTGGCAGGAGTGTTCCTACACTTATTGACTAACTTCTGTTTGAAAATGAGATTGATCTGTCAAGTCATGCATGAGTGAGCAGACATTAAAGGCAAAAATGTCACTTTTCAAAAGTCTCAAGAGTCATTTTGGGGGGTTTGTGAAACAAGATTTTTCTGGCATTTTTTTAAGTGTTGTTGATGTTTTTCGAGGTTGTGCCATGGTTGAGTGACAAAATTGCGAACGATGAAGCAAAAATGCTGAAAAATTACTGTTTAATGCCGGAAAAAACAAATACCTGGTATTTTCACATAATGTGCTGACTCATGTTGGTCGATGCCATTTTTTTCCACAATCTGAATGGATTTTGCAGATTTAGGGGGGCTGAACATCATTTTTCTCAAAAAACTGTGTTCACCTATGTAACTGTGATAAACATGAAAAGTGTCAGGGATAGGCATGACTGGATCAAACAATGGAAGAATTCAAATTCGCCACAGGTTTGTTTCACAGAGCCCCAAAATGACTCTTGTGACTTTTGAAAAGTGACATTTTTGCCTTTAATGTTTGCTTGCTCATGCATGAGTTGACGGATCAATCTCATTTTCACACAGAAGTAAGTGAAAAAACACTCCTGCCAAATTATTTTGCTAAAAAATTTTTCGTTAAAAAGTAATGCTATTTTGAATTAGGGGGAGTTACTTTTTTTGTTGTGTTTAGTTAATAAATGTTGTTATTTCATGAACTCTGAAAAGGACACCACCTGTTCACACTTGGTTGTCATGGAAGCTGATATATTTTAGATAAGAAAAGCTCTCAATAACATAGCAAGTATGAAAGGGATGTACATGTACGTAATGACCTGATCTATTAGGTGGGAAGGGGGTATTCTAATTTCAGAAAATAGAGGGGGTTTTCACATTAATTAGTATAAAACTAATGGAAGTCAGATTAATGTTGCAAATGTGAAATGGGTGCAGGCACAAGCTAATGTTTTTTGTTAGCAATGTGTTGTTTCATCCACAGAACCATGTAAATACAGTCACCTACTTATTCACATTAGTCTATATTTTTATTATGGAAAGTGATGTTAATCCTGAATGATAGAGCTAATGATGTCGACGATCTATAATATTGTAAGTTTGAAATGGATGACCGTAATATAGCCAGTGGTTTTAGATAGCAGTATTTCATTCCATTTATTTGCAGTATGAAAATAAAATCACTTGTTCACATAATCACATGGGTCCCTTGACTTACATGTCGCTTTTTGGTACATTGAGGTAATATTGATGCTCATTGATGTTGGTGATGTAAACAAGCTTTAATATCGCAAGTGTGAAATGGGTGTCTATAATGGCCAATGGTTTTAGATAGCAGTGTGTCATTCCTTTTAACGAACCATAAAAATAAAGTCACTCGTACTTTTCATCTGAACCATTTTGAAAGGAAGACAAAGATCCCAACCACCATCGTGACATTTTCAGGAAAGCAATATCTGCGACATAATTTCCCCGTCCAAGGTTTCTGACAATAACTTATGATTCATATTGTCCAAATGGCAAATGAAAATAGCATCTGTTTGGAGCCAGAAGGGCATTAACTCATATTATTCACAGTTAGTGCCTGTATGGTTCTTACCCCTATTCCTACTGGAACCAGTTGGAATGAGAGAGAATTCACTAGTCAACAGGTTATTATCATCTGTTTGGAGCATGAAGGGCATTATAATTAATATCATTTTATTCAGAGTTACTGCCTGTATGGTACTTAAAGGCATTGGCTAACTTTGTGAGTAGCTGATTTAAAAAATTCTCAAACTAAGATGAAACATGTCTGTGAGTACTTGTATTTGTACTCAAAAACCCTGAAACCAACCATAATTTGGAATGAAAAAGTGTAAGTTAGATGCAAATTATGCGATTTTATTATCCTTCGTCTCACGAGACAATCACTGAGAGGACCACTTTGCTTGAATTTGAAAATGCTGTTATGTGCCTCCCGCCGCGTGATTCGCCAATACACACAGTACGGTAAGATGAGTCATATGTGCATGCGCACTCCTTATGTCTATTTTGTGCAACCAACCCTTGTATAGTTTTCAAACATTGGTTCACATTTTTGATATTTAAAAATACTTCCTGTGGATATTATACTTTGAAACTTTCAGACTGGTATTTTTACACTATAACCCTTATGTTTATCCCAATTTCAAGTAACAAAACAAGATTTTTTTTAAATCATAACAATGTTAGCCAATGCCTTTAACCCATTGCCTGCTGGAACCTTTTGGTTCCTGTATTAAAGTCTATGGGAATTAGAGAATTCACTAGTCAACAGGTTAACAGACAATATCATCTGTTTGGAGCAAGAAGGGCATTTACTCATATTACTTTATTCCAAGTTAATACCTGTATGGTTCTTAACAGACACTATCATCTGTTCATTTATTTCATTTATTTATTTCCTCATATAAAACACATGATGCATAATATTCAAATAGCTGTAAAATACTGTGGGGGAGTCACTAAGAGCCAAGGGCTTGTCAAGAGTGACTCCTAGTGTGAAAAATATACTTTTATACAATACATATACATAACACAAGTATCAAATTATTACAAGAAAATATATATATAAATCAACTATAAAGAGAGAAGGAAGAAGGGCGTAATACCCCATATCATTTTATACAGAGTCTTGTGTATATATTCGTCCTGTCTTGCTGGTACTGTTGACAACCACTCAAGGTGATTACTATGGAAACTAATCTTTTATTTTACCAGTAATGGAAAGAATATATGAACTACAATATCTTCTCATATTTACTTGAAAGTACAACATACTTTCAAGTACATGTAGTACTTGGAGCTCTATTTTGAATATAATATAGTTACATGATACCCATAACATTGAGAGCTGGGGTTGTCTTTTCCTGATTGGTATACTTTAAAGTAAAAGGCTAACATTATGAGAATTTTTTTTTTAATCTCATTTTGCTACTTGACAGTGGTATAAACACAAGAGTTATAGTTTGAAAATACCAGTCTGAAAGTTTCAAATTACATGTATAATATCGACGGAAAGCATTTTTTAAATATTAAAAATGTAAACCAATGTTGGAAGAAATGTACTGGTCGGTTGCACAGACTAGACATAAGGAGCATGCATGTGTATGTGTGTGTAGTGTATGCATATCATGTATAGTACGGTGGGGTTGGTATGTGTATGTATGCATATCATCTATAGTATAGGGAGAGAGGTGCAGCCAATGTTTTTTTTTTTAACTGGTGGAAAATGCTCCTCTTATTTATTTGTCTCTTGAGACCAAAAATAATAAAATTGTCGTTTGTGTCTTACTAACAGTTTTTCATTCCAAATTATGGTTATTTTCAGGGTTTTTGAGTACAAATACAGGTTTTCATTCACATGTTTCATCTTAGTTTGAGAAATTTTTAAATCAGCTGCTCACGAAGTTAGCCACTGCCTTTAAACCTTTCTGGCTTTTAAAAAGACAATTTATCTTTTCTTCCATTACTTTCATGGAAAAGTGAAATGGTCTCTGCCTGTAACCTTTAGAGAATTGAATTGACAAATAGTACTTTGCTTGATGGATTCTGGGCCCGGCCTACTTTGGTACAGACGAATGCCATTAATTCCTTTATGCCTTTTGTTTTGCAAACTGAAGATCATCAGGTATTTGTATCTGCACCAGCTTTTGAGGAGCCGATTGGGATATTAAAAACTGTAATTAGGTTTACTGGTCTGTCTCTTTTTTTACTATGCGCTGGCAGAAATGGTATGAGACTGGGGACAATATACCTGGGAAATCATAAAAAGAATCCCCCCTCTCCCCCTTAAAGGGAAAGTCCACCCCAGAAGTTTCACTGTTTCAATAAAAGGAGTTAAAATTGGACAGCATTTTGACGAGTGATGGAAGCCTTGCTAGAGTCTGTAGCCTTATTGATTATTTTCTCACTTTTCTTGGAAGTTACACATTGCTTTTTACATATTATGTAAAAAGCAATTGTATTATATTTTTATATATTATTAATATACTTTGACTGTGGGGTGAGAAAATGTGTAACTTCCAAGAAAATTGAGAAAATGTGAAATTTCATGTACAAAGTGAATGGAGAGCTGCTCACATATGATGTCATCAGTGTTGCCAATTTGCAGAGCCAAGAGTAATTTACTAGAAAATGTAAATGAGTGCAATTTTCTTAATCTTTGACCGATTTTGCTCATTTCTTTTTTAAAATGCTGTTCAAATCTAACTACTTTTACTGAAACAGTGAAACTTCTGGGGTGGACTTTCCCTTTAATACAATCACCAATCTATCTTTTTTCCTTACAGTAGCCTTCTGAAATAGGGCTAGTCATTTTTTCCGCTTGTGTGTCAATCATCAATCGATAATGCAGTATTTTTTCATATACAGTGGGGGGTCACCCTCCCACTTATCTTATTTTTCTCATCCTTGTGTTATACTTTAGGAAACAGTCAAAAAGGAAATTTCAGGTTGGCACCTTTTGTAAACACATTCTATACTGTTGATATTTAACCTCATTTTACAACTTATTATAGCTTTTATATATTTTCCTTTTTGTGGTATTCTGGTATATTTCTTTTCCATCTGTCCTTACTTTACAGATAGATAAGATTTTTTTTGGATGCAGAAAGATTCACAAGTAGTCATAAATTTTCTCATTTTTATGGCATTTCTGTAATTCACAAACAGTGATGGCCTTCTTTTTTCCCCCCATTTTAATATCAATTTGCGTGCCTTTTATGTACTTTTTAAAGTAGGTTAAGTGCTCCGGCCTGAATTGACTGGATTTCCAAAATTCCAATGATTTATTGGAATTTATTCATCCAGAGTGCAATAATTTGTCAAACTCTGAAAGTTAATGTCTTCCATTCATCTGTGTGCGGTGTATGCAATATCAGACTTTCTTGTTGAATCTCATTACTCCATCTTTGTTATGCATGCTCAAGGTTGCCCAGATTGAAGGGGAAAAAAAAAATTTTCTTCTGACAGTTTGCGATTAAACCCAACCCAGTTCTAGAAACCTATTTAAGCACAGTTAACCCTTTTGTAATGCTGCGGTCACACCTTTGCATATTTGGCTGCGCATTGCGCATTGCCCAAACGCAGACATAAGCAGTCATACCCAATAAAGCGAAATGAAACGTGCTCACTTCGTACTCAATGCGCAGACTGGCGCATAGGCCTGCGCTGGTCGCTTGGTGCTAGTTTTAAAATTTTTAAAATTATCGCAAGCAAGCGCAAGGTCAAATCGTCTCTTTTTTGTCACTGCCTATAGCTCGTTGTTGTTTGCATGATTGCGCGCAGTGTTGCACTGTTGCTCGCACACCACTCGCAGCAGCAAGAACCGCTGCGTAGCCGCTCGATACATAGCGAGTTTAGCTCGTATGCCATTTGCTTTGTACAGGCAGCATAATACGAGCTAGATACGCAATAGTGTGACTGCTCGCATCAGATTTGCCGCGTATTGCAGGGTAGGACCGCGAATTGATAGCACAGCAATACGCAGCAATATACACAAAGGTGTGAACGAGACATAACAGAGGGTCCACATTGTGTGGCTTGGCCAAATACATGAACAGAAAGAGCAATCCGTATTCTGTGTCCATTTTCGTTGTGCCAGTATTTGTTGTTGGATGCTTTTAATTTTTTCAAGGAAAATGAACACTAAAATCCTTAAATTGGCTATGAGATGGAAAGTTCAAAATATGTTTTATCCATGCAAATTGGCAACTTTTTAACTTCTTATCAGCATAGGCCTACTATCTTCATTTTATATTTGATTCGGATACTTCACTTCTTAAAAGAAAAATATAGCTATAAAACAAAAATACTGCTGCTGACACTTTGAAGTTCTAAGAAAAGCTGATCAAATGAGGCTTCAAATACGTGTACTTCCTGTTATGAATGGATTGAATAGTTCTTCTATTTAAACTGCTCATCTGTCTGTCAATATCACAGTGATATTCTTTGAGATATTATTTGAGAGCTTCCTGTAGGCTACTTCAAAGATCACAGGCATTTTAAGGTGAACTACAGCACTGAACAGTTTTGGTATTTTGTAACACACAGGTCAATGGACATGCATAGGTCTTTTGTTGCATCATTCAGTCTTCACTTGTTATTCGTGTAGTACACAAGAAACTACCACACTCATTTTTTAAATACATTTTCCATGGCATGAACAAGCCTTAAAAGTGCCTACATGTACAAAGTTCTTGCACTGCAACAGAAACAAGTATATGGGACCATGCACAAATTTGTCATGAGTTTTCAACCCAAACTCTAAACCATTTCTTGTCATATTTCCAATATGAGGGCATTGGAAGAGTAATCCTTTCTAGGCGACCTTTTTGATACAATGATATTCTTCCTAAATACAAAAAAAAAAGTGAGAAAACTCACAAATCATTTTTAAACTTTCCCATTAACTGAAGTTTCTCTTGCTTCCAGTGTTTCCTCTGCACACAATTTCCACGAAATTTTCCCAGAAGTATTTTGTCATCTTTAACCAGAAGTAACACTAATTTTTTTTAAAAGAAAAAGACAAGATGAAAGATGCGACGGTGATACCAATGCAAAATAGATTTCCAGTATAGATATTGAAAAAGCTGAAGAGTTGAAATTGAAAATTTTAAATTTTACTGTAGGCAATCCAGCAAGAGCTCTTTTGAACAAAAATATATTTTTCATTCTTCATAAGGCTTCACAACTGCACGGTGTTTGCAAACGGATATCTGTTTTTCTGTGCAGTGCCCTCAGAGGTAGCTCACCAGTGAATGTTTTAATTATAGCTAGTGTAGCACATATGATGAGGAAATGATGTGGTGTTGGAAAGGTTAAACTCCCATCACAAATAGCCTTGAGTAGTTACTTATCATGCAAGTACATAAATAATAATCAATAAGGCTACAGACTCTAGCGAGGCTTCCATCACTCGTCAAATGGTTTCTCTTGGCCAATTTTAGGCTTAGAATCGTCCTTGTCTCAGCCCAATATGCTAGTGTTTCCAACATAGTTTAATTCAAAACTCATCAAATGGCTTCTTCTTTGGTTATTTTAGGCTTATAATTGTCCTTGCCCCAGCCCAATAAACCCTACCACCGTGAGCAGCATAAATATCATCTGTGGGGCCAAGCCAAATATACATCATTTGCATCTAATCACATTTTACGCTTCTTTGGAGCCTACGTGCATAATGCCATCTCTTAACTTGGTCTACATACAGCCCCCTGCATGCCATCGTGAATAACATTTGCTCGTACGAGAAGGACAAAAGGCATTGCACTTTTTGAAAAGGATCCTGTTTTGATTGTCAAGTGGAATATATGATATTGCATGTACCAGCAAAACATGTAAGCATATATCGCATTCTTCGAAACCAATGTTCCTGAGTGAAAGTTAATGAATAGATTTTTGAAGGTGGAGATGTGTTGAGGTGAAATTGACATTTCTCTTACAATTCTACTGTGAAAGAAATTACTGTATGTATTTTGTTTGTTTGTTTGTTTGTTTTAGGGTGGGTTTTTTAAAAATCATAACATCGTTATTGAAATGATTCAATCTTTTTGAAAATACTGAAAATCATGAGCAGTGAAAAGCACTGTATACAAACTCCCGTGGCACCCCCCCCCCCCCCCCCTTTGATATGAGGCAGCCAAAAAAAAAAAAACACGCAGAGACAAGGGGCATATTTTTTGCCTTCCGGTGGCAAAAAGCTGTAGACCAATCAAATTCTTAAAAAGTATGATAAAAATATTATATCATGGCTTTGTCTGCAGAACGTTTGACAAAAATCTCTTTTATTTGAGCATTGACGTGTTAGTGCACATTCATTAACATAAGTGGCATGGTTTGCTGCGCCATATCTGAACAAGCCTTAAAACAACAATCATTTATAGTATGAGTTCATGTAAAAACAGTATGCTTTGCAATATTACTAGTATTAGTTAGAAGGAAGTAATTCTAGCTGTTGCCACGGTTTGCTGTCAGTGGATATTTTTCTCATGGAATATTTTCATTTCAGAGTGTATCAGTGTACTGTAGGCCTGTAGGCCTCCATCGTGTTTTGTTACATAAGAAAATTGAGTCTTTGTTTTATGTTTTATACAGAGGCCTTATTCTTTGTGTAAACACTTAGCTTTACCTTTTCTGAAATTAGTGGTTATTCAAAACACCTAAATTCTGCAATAATATTATTTACATGGCACAATTTGTTTTGGTTATTTGTTTTTTCTAAATGGAGAAAAAAAAACATGATTGTCCCAACTTCAAAGCAAACAAACTTTGTCAAAACATAACTTTGTGAACAGTAAAAAGTCAGCATTTGTTCAGTGGATTGGTGATTTACCCCATGTGCATTATCAGTTGAAACGTAGCAATGTAAAACTCACAAAATTGATAAAATATAAAGAAATATTTTCATATTTTCATTCATGGCTTGTAGCAATATGCATTAGGGTAATAAAATATGCATTTAAGGGAGACAGGGATTAAAAAATTGAGTAAGAAAAATGAAATCATGTGATTCAGTGTTAATCTTAATCCATAACCTCAAATTTCTTTATTTCTCTCCCTCTCTCTCTCTCTCTCTTTCTCTCTCTCTCTCTTTTTCTCCTTGTTCAGTTAATACCGGACTCAGTACCAGTAACCTTGGAAAAATTGGAAGCGGAAGTCACATTAATGCAAGGTTAGTACACATAACGGCAACCAAACAGGTTTTGCAACAGTGGGTATACTGTATGGAAAACATTATCCATGATTTCAACCACATGTGGTTAAACATTTTAAGCCTTGTTTTCATTTGACTAACCATGAATGAAAATACCGGTACTCCGGTAGTAAATTTCTCATGAATATAGCCTTCTACGTGCACCCAGAAGGCGTTTGATACACATTAGCACCTTTTCTTGTGGTTACATGAAGGGTTTTAACTCTGTGTTAGAAAATATGACTTTAATACTGTCCTTAATAGCTCCAAACAGATGATCAAGGGATAATTCTTGTAGATTGGTAGAGAATGGACTGATGGTGGCCATAATACTATGAACGAACAGCACATTTCCAGTGTGGTACACGTGTTAAGTGGTGTGAATTATGCCATGGATGATGAAGCGGGGGTGTCACTAGTTTGTAGGTGACAAATGTACTCCATGCGGGCACATGATTTGAATTCCGATGAATGTTCGACCATTTTCTATTCCACACTTGTTATTGTCTTGTGAACTGGTGATAGTATCTGTTTGATACGAGATTCACATGTGACAGCATCATTGCAGTTCTCGTATTGGATTACAATTCATTGGTTTGATATTCTTAATTTTACATGTAGCTTGGTTCATGTTTCTCATTAAAAGCAAGCAGATATATCGAGGGTTTAGTTCAACAAAGGGCTGTCTGTGCTTTTGGCCATTTTGAGAAACCTTGCAATGAAGTTATGTTATGAACACTGGTTTGATGCTGATGGTCATACCTACTTTGGGTGATACCCTGCTGTAGCAAGGTTTGCTATAGAAACCATCATTATCATTGGGTTCCTGGTTTCTTATTGATCATTTTGATATCAAAACGTTGTTTTGACCGAAAAATGCAGATAGCCCTTTGTCGCACTAAACCCTCGATATATATGTGACCATGCATGGACTGTAAGAGAAAAGAGAGGTGATTAGAGAGGGATAGATAGAGAGAGAGAGAGAGAGATGGACGGGGATGAAAAGAGAGAATTTGAGATGGAGCAAAGATGTGTGAGAAAGGAAGAGAAGGGGATTAAGAGATTTCGGAAGGGATGAGAAGAGGAAAGAGAGAGATAGAAAGAAGGTAAGAGAATGTGAGGAAGAGAGAGAGAGGGAGAGAGTAGAAAGTTAGATAGGGTCAAAAAGAGGGAGAGAAAAGGTAAGAGAGAATATGAAGGATATAGCAAAGGATAAAATGAGATCAAGGGAGTGGAACAGGAGTCAGAATAAGGGAGCCAGTAAGAAAAGGACAGCCTTATACAGAGACTGATAGATGTGGAGAGAGGGGAAGGGAGGATAGAGAGAGAGAGAGAGAGAAAGAGAGAAAGAGAGAGAGAGAGAAAGAGAGGATTGTCTAAGGGATACTTCTAGCAGCTTGTCACGTTGATTCCCCCCTTAAAAACACGTCGAGAGGGCCTTCCTTATTGCATGCCAAATCCGCCACCTAATCCCACATGAGTTGATCAAATTTCAATCAATACCTTCGCAGTGAAGGAAAAAAAATGTTGTGCGCACACACTTGACCCCTCGTATAAGTAGCACACATCGTGTGTTATCTCTGAATCGCTAATCAGATGTTACAAAATCAGTTTAAAGCAGACATAAGACATTTTTTTCAAATAGATTTAGTTCGTTTATTGGGATCTTTTCATTTCTGACTGTTTGCTACCCCTGGTGTAAGTAGCACACATCATGGTTGTCTCCAAATTGTTCATCAGATGTTGCAAAATCAGTTTTAAAAACTTTAAACTGCTCAGCGAGTTGAAGATAATTTTTCAAATTATTCCAGTTTTGTTTGTTTACAACTTTTGATGTCTAATTCTCATGTACCCCCATTAGTATAAGTTGCACACATCATTTTTCCATCTCTAACTCAATGATGTTTGTATTAAACAACATGCAATTTAAAGCAGTAGGTCAAAGAAAAACATTCTAGTATTCCACCACTGAAGAATAATTTTCAATATTTTACAGTCCTTGACATCATATTAAAAAAGTAAAATATTGTATCCGCCTAAAAATGACTGAAATAGAATATATTTTTGCCTGTGTGAGAAAGAAGCAGTGTAAAGAAAATGAATAATGGATGATGGATGATATTATTTTCATATTTACAAAATGTTTTTATATCGCACAGACTTCAAAATAATTTGAGCTGTTAAGGGATCGTCGATGGAACCTGATCATGCTCGTCTATTAATTTCACCACCTTGACAATTAACTTGAGCTTTGCTTCATTACTGGAGCTCAGAAAGATTTATTATTAGCACCAGAGTAATTAAACCGCCATCTCTCAACCGCCCCCCCCCCCTTTCATCAAAAGTGATGAGTTCTTGAGTTACTGTAATCAATAGCGTTTTGATAGAAGCTATGTTAAAGTCAATCTTTACCAGTTGCGCCAAAAGCAGTTCGGCTGAGGGGGGGGGCAAACATTCCAGGAGGCTCACCTTTTTAGGGGCTCTTTTTTTCAGTGATCTTTATTTTGATTTCACTCAAATACAATATGTAAATCACAAATCAAAATATATTAACTCAACTACAATATTTCAATGAATTGCATGAACTCAACTACAGTATTTCAGTGAATTGCATTAACTCTAATCCAATACATTTTAATGAAATCCAATGAAATAGTTTGATTTGTGATTTATGTATTGGATTAGATTTATGTATTGCATTAACTCTAATCCAATACATAAATCACAAATCAAACTATTTCATTGGATTTCATTAAAATGTAAGCCATTTGAAAGTATGTAACTGCATTTCATAAATTCAAATGGAAAAAAAAAGGACATTGAGTGAAATGTCTTCTCACCCCGATATAAAACACATATACTCACCCACACACTCACAAAAATATACATTGACACACCTTTACACTCTACACAACACTCATACATACACTTCAGAATAATTCTTTAACATGTCTAATCAAAGACATCTGCAAGGTAAAGCACCAGAGTTGTCAGAATTTCATTTGGGGGGGGGGCAGTAGTAAGGACACAAAGTGTGCATGTTACATATTGAGCACGAGAAGGGCACTCCCTAGGGGGGTGCTAAGTTTCCCCCCTCCTGCGCAAAGCGCGGAAGCTGTGGAATTTCTTTGTCATTGTTCCTTGTCTGATCCTTCTCTTCTGACACTCTCACCTTTTCCTCTTTGTTTTTTTTATGAGGGTTATGGGGGTGGGGGGTTTTTGTTTGGGGCAAAAATGTCTTTTAAAATAGGGGCGACCTCTCCTTTTTTCTGCAGAAAATGTAAATTTTGATTACCGATTTGAATTTTAAATTGTAATGACTGAATGCAATTGCTGCTCAAGGGACTCCCCTTGATTATGCTAGTTTGTTAATTCCTTTTACAAAAGTTTTACAATAGTATATAGAGTATATCTATTTGTTAATCGCATATGAAATTTGGTAATAAAATGATCAGTAATAATCAATCTTTGAACCTTGGAGTATACCCTTAGTAATACTTCGATAATCTTCCAATACTCCTTCTCTTAAGTCTGTATTACCAGGTAGCCTCATCCTTCTAATGCAAGTTAATTTCATCGTAATTACATCCAGCAATCGCATTCAAGCACTCGAGGAGGAAGCGGCATATTAATACTCTTGTCCATCGATACCCAGCCCGTGAGGGAGACAGAGGGAGCGATCCTCTGTGTTTACCGTTCGTGAAAAGATTAGCGAGAATTTGATTTGGCTTCTTTGTAATCCAATAGGCCGGCACACAAGCCCTGCAAATAGAACCAAGAGTATTAATCTACAGTTATTTTCTTACTCCTTTCTTGCCTCTTTTTCCGTCTTGCTGACCCCCCCTGTTCAGACAACCCAAAGTCACCGCATCTGTATTCGGAAACGGTATAACCATACAGTTTTATTTTAAGAAATGTCATCTAGTGAAATGCATGTTTGAACATCGTTTCAAACTAAAACTTGATTTAAAAATTGGCATACCTTCGTAGTTTGAATGTAGTACCATACGAAAATTGTATAAATGGGAAGGGCTTATTGGTGCGCTCTGATATATATAATGTCGAATGAGCTGTCCGTTTGTATGCTCCAGCTCAGACCTTCACTTAACTTGATGCAGAACATATATTGTCAACATATATACTGACCCCCCCCCTCCCCCTTCACAGTAATGTGTTTTTTTCACATTTTTTACAAGTGTGAATGGCCCTTCAGCTATACAGCATATCTTTATATGACATTTTTTTATGCGATTTTTGTATAACTTTCCTGTTGTCTGAACAGGCTATTAATCTACATATATTTCTCACTTCATCTTTTTTTCTCTCCTCCCATCTCGCTCATTTCCAACGGCTCGTGTTTCTGTCCCAGCTTCTCTCAGCAGTCGTTAACACTTAATGTTATTATCCGGGCATTAGCGGTGCTAAGGAATGCCATAGATTTCCCTGGGGTGTTTGAAACGAGATTATGATTAGAGGTTTAAGCCGACACTCTCTTTCTGTTTTTCCTCTCAGTTTCTCTCTCCTTTTTTTTCTCTGTCACTCTTTTTTATGAGTTCATATTTTAAATGGATGTTAAACTTGGGGAGAGGGGCCATATTACTAGTAAGTCAAGTGATTAGAGTCAGTGCAAGATAAAATGAACTCAATTAATGTTGAATAGAATTGATTCCTAATTTGTCTGAATATTTTCAAATTGAAGTGGGAGGGGTTCCATATTATTTGATATTTTATATTTTCCTTGTTCATTAAAATGCTATTCAGTCAATTTCAACATAGATTTCCTCTTTTTAATATTTTGTATCTAAGAGCATACAGGAGGCTCAAACAATGTGAAAATGCACTATATCAATGACTTTTTTGTCACCTTATTGTCCAGATATATTCAGATTAAACATATTGTCATTTTAGAATGAAAATGAAAAACAAATTTAGATCCACAACATCGGCTAGACAAACAATTTTAACTGTGAATTTATAGATATATAAGCCATATAGATTGAATTCAAGTATCATTATCATTACTTACCCCTACCGTACCCCCACCACCATTATCATCATAGCATTTCTCTATACAAAGCAATCATTGCGTGTATAGTGTGTCTTTTCCTGCCTTTAACTGTTGCCAAATTCAGGAGTATATTTTGACAATGTTAGCGAGAGAATTTACGTTAAATGACTGGATATGATTTCATCTTTGTTTTTGTATAACATATGTTCCATGAAGGCAAATGCAGTTCATCCCCTGCCAGGCTTATTTAAAACAATAAAAGGAACTGCCAAAAAAAAACCGCAGATTTGGAAGAACACATGTTTTTCATAAAAAGACAACCATACCATACTAGTACTTTGAATCCTGTGGAAATGGATGGGGAAAAGGATAGTAGTGCATTTTGCAAGACTGACTCTCTTCGTAGACTAAACTGTGTAAACTCAATTATATTATGGCCGTGGGCACGACATACTGGAGCTGTGCCCAATCTGCATAGCGTCGTCGCTGCAATGTATACATTAAGATACATGCCTCCAACACAACCACTTTCATTCATTAAACTACTGGCTTAACCCATGTCAGACCAGGGAAAGGGTTTAAGCAGACGATCAATTTGTAAGGATGGGAGAGACGATTTGCCCAGTTTGAGTTTGAAACAAGTCAGATATATTCATTAATCTACCCAATGCCGACTGTCAATTTAGCTAGATGTTGTGCAATTTCCAAAGGAAGGAAGGAAAAAAAGGACGGAAAGTTTTTTTTCCCCCTGATTTCATGGATGTTTGAGAGAGGATGTGGTTAGATGTTCTCAATTGCAGACATACTTTGGGTTGTGGTTTCCAGTGTTTGGCACCCCCCCCCCCCCCCCCCCCCCCCCCCGCTATTCCGCTATTCTTGGTTGTAATTAACGTAAAGGCATGCATGTTTTCAACTATGTTTTCAGCCATTGAACAGGCTACGAGTATATCTTAAGCCCAGCGCAAACCTTACGATCTGACTGGCTCACGACTGGTCCACGACTGAGTGAGAGGAGATTTGACGTCACAGCTCTGGTCAGTCGTGAGTCATAGACCGGTCAGAGGCCGGTCGGAAGGGCAGTCGGAAGGATTTGACATGTCGAATCTTCATGACTGGATCGCAAGAGATCGCAGGCTCAATCCATCTTCCAGCCAATCAGACAGCAGTATTGATATGACGTCAGGCATGTAAGAGAGAAAAGAGCGCATGCGCAAGTCGCAGACAGAGTAGTCGGATGGGTCTGGAATCACAAGGTGTGCGGTGTCGAGGCTTACGACTGCCCCACGATTCACCTCCTCTCACCCAGTCGTGGACCAGTCGTGAGCCAGTCGGATCGTAAGGTGTGCGCTGGGCTCATCTGTTGGCTTTTCAGCTTTTATGATTTTAATTCTTCTCTTTCTTCTTCTTCTTCTTATTTTTCTACTACTGCTTCTGCTACTGTTGATACTACGAATACTATGATTACTACTGCTACTGCTACTTCTACTACTACCACTTCTACTACTGCTACTGCTACTGCTACTGCTACTGCTACTACTACTGCTACTGCTACTGCTACTGCTACTGCTACTACTACTGCTGCTGCTACTACTACTGCTGCTACTACTACTGCTGCTGCTGCTGCTGCTGCTGCTACTATGACTACAACTAATGCTACTACTACTGCTACTGCTACTTCTGCTACTACTTCTACTTCAGCTACCACTACTACTCTCATTTCAAATAGTATTTATAGTAGTCAGAATATCATATCTACTCTTTCAATTTTTTTCTACCTCTCTTCCCCTAATATTTCTGTCATTTTCCACCATATGTCTTTACTCTGAATCTCCCTTTCTTCCATTATTTTTCCTTTTATGTATTTTATGTGCTCTCCATCTCTTTTCTTTTTCTCATGTTTGCATAATTTGCATAATCACCATCTGCAACATGGAGATAATTACCCCAAATCTTGTCCAATTATGCAAATGAAATGTCTGTCACCATGTGCATCCTTGATTAGGTTGTGTTATAATTACGTCCATCCACCAACACTCCTACGGCCACTAGCATTTAACGTGTGAAATCCTTAAGTTCCGCATGAAAAATGACAACGCTGATTGCATCGTAATGATTTATCGGCTGTTAACCGACAAGCTCTCAAGGCCATGCATGCGTTGATTGTCTGAAAAAGGTAGGAAGTGTATACTGAAGATCACAAAATTAATGTAATCGCATCATATTTTCACACCCTCACACAAGACAGTGAAACTTTTCCTACCACGCAGCTATGGTTTTGTTGATCGCAGCTTAATGAAAATAAGCGAAGTATGAAAGCGGGTAAATAGCCTAGCCTTATATGCCCTGTATAGACCGATCTGGCTTATCGTTTAGGGCAGCACATGATCAGTCATCACTGCGGTGTCCTACCATAGAGTTACATATGCAATAATGCAACGCAGCTGAATGTAGCGTGCAAAGATTACATATGCACTATTGGGGACACCACAGTAATGGCGCTGCCATTAAGTCGATTTTTGGATCGGTCTGTAAAATTCGCTTGCTTTTTTAAAGGATGTAGCATCAAGATCCCCATAACACTTGCCCCCTTGTTCAGAATACAAGGGCATAGGCTGGTTGGAGCATGGGGAGGTGCACATCTTGGGGAGGCGGAACTAAAGTTTAGAAAATTAGAACCAGTGGCATACCATGGGTCAACGCATTGAGGGGGCACCCTTGGACTACCTAAATTCATAATAGTATGGTACGAAAGAATCAGCATCCCCTTGTAGTCTGAACGATGTATCATACGAAAATCATACAATTGGGCAGGGTTACCATGTTGGCACACTGATTTGACCACTCGGCTCTACTTTTTTAATGCTCCAGTGCTAATGTTGACCAGTGACTTAACCCTATATGAAAAGTGTCTGTTGACCTCCCGTAGTTAGTATGTTTCTTTGTGCAATAATAATATGTTTACATTCTTTCAGCTATACAACAGTTTTTTACACAAGTTCTGTATAACTTTCCTCTTGTCTGAACAGGTTATATAGCAGCACTCCTAATTAAGGCGCCTAACACTCTTGTGTGAATGTTCCCAAGTTCCTTATGAAAAATGACAGTGGTGATTGCATCTTAATGATTTCTCTGCTGCTATAACAACATGCTCTTGAGGTGACACATTGTCAAAAAATTGAGGATTAAAGTATGTGAATCCCAGAATTAATTCCTTTGCATTATTTCGCATGCCTACGCAGAAGACCTTTTACTCTTCCCACCAACCAGCTATGATCACGTCAGTCCCAGCTCCGTGATAATAGGCATAGCGTGAAAATGGGTAAATACCTTGTCCTTGGGAGTCTGATGTATCTAAATTGGTGCATAAATGCTTTCCAAGAGTTACGCATCAAGCTCCTGCGAACACTTTGATGATCTTCCAGGTATTTTAATACAGCCTTCATGCTGGGTTATTTCAGGGAGACTGCGCTTTCACCGAAATGTGTTGTGACATTCGTTGTGATGAATGGCCCTTTATTTTGTATTATGTGAGCACAACAAATTTCCAACCAGCGATGAAGATGAAATCCTGTTGATAGAATGTAATGTTTAAGTTTGAAGTTTTGGATACATGTTAAGAATTTTTAAAAAAAATTGCTGGGATCTGATAGGCATTAGAGCTTTTCCTCATGACATTTAGCACAGCTTCTACACCTTGCTAGCACTCAACAAAATGATATGTCCTTTGATCTGTCATTTTATCATGTAAGTTATAGTGAAAAAAAAGCTCCATATTTTGCCCAGAAATCCAGAGGCCTTTTAAATGTCATTAAGAAAATGCAAATTTATGTAATGCAAGTATACGTCGAGGTAATATCTAGTTTCACAGTATGATATATCTTTTCACTTTTATTTGTGCAAACAAACACCATACAGCTATCAGCAAGTTGGTTTGTATTTTTCTACTCTTTGTTTACTACTCCTACCTTGGAAACCTCGAAAGGTGCGTCCTCATCAGCTCCAGCGTGAAGAATATCCCACTATTTCTGATTTAGCCCAGTCAGAGAATAGAGAACTTATTCTCAGATGAAGACGAAATTAATCAGTTATTTCGCTCGAAAGTACGCCACCCAAATCTAGGACTTATTAGCAGAATAGCCCGCTAATTCACAAAAAGCATGGTATTTTTTATGCATCCTCATCAGTTAACCCATTCGTGACAGAGGTCCACATTTTGTGGTTTGGCCTAATATCTTTTGATGCAAAGCCCTAAAAATCATACCAAATACATGAGCAGAAAGAGTAAAAAATTCTACACAAACTGTGCCCATTTTGGTTGCGTCAATATTTGTTGTTTGATGCTGAAATTTTTTTAAAGGAAAATAAGCATTAAAATCCTTAAATTGGCAATGTGATAGAAAGTTTAAAATCACTGTTTTCCCCTGCAAATTGGCAACTTTTTGACTTCTCATCATAATTTCTGTCAATTTATATTCATTTCAGATACATGACATTTTATAAGAAAAATGTAGCAATAAAATAAAAATGTTGGTGTTGCCAATTTGAAGAATAAAAGCTGATCAAATTAGGCTTTAAATAATTCCTGTCACAAATGGGTAGCTTCAGGAGTTGGCATCATGCACGGTGTGCCAACATCGGGCTAAAGCTCAAGCTACGTGTAGATTGCAACATACGAAACTGGAGCTGATGTGGACGCGATTGCACGCTTCAGCGGAGTTCAGACTAATAGACAAGATCCTAAAATAGCAGGCTATTTCTCAAGCTCGGGCTGATGAGGACATGACCTAACGTCATCTCCCGACAATTACCCTCATTCTCCGTTTGATCTCTTTCCCCAGATTTTCTTTATAGATTCCTTCAATATCTCTCATTACAGAACAAATTAATCAATAAACAGATAACGATTTAGGTCACAAACAACCAGAAATCAAAGAGTTGCTCCTTGCAATCATGATATCCGATACTGCTGTGTTGTGATGAATAGTATATATAGAGATCCATATATTCCCATAGGCGAACATTTCTGATATAAAGCTTCTTTTTTTTTTTTCTTATGACATGCATGGCTTTTTCTGTTATAGATATTCCTTTCACGTAAACATAGTCAACATTTCTTATTTATCAATAGAAATATATTTTAGGTATTTTTCAAGTGAGTGATTTTTCATAGAACAATATTCATTTTTATTAAAGCTTCTATTACACATTTGCATTTGTTTTTGTCGTATGAGACAAATTTAAAACTCTGATAATTGATTCTTATTGTAATTAAATTCTATTGGAGGCTATTAATAATGTCAATTTCAGACCTTCGATTTAAAAAATCTGTGCTACACTATTCATAGCTCATTTAGAAATACAATTTTTAAAATCTTCAACCTTTTGGTTTTAGAAACATTGAAAATCAAGTTCATTTTATTCCACTTATCTACAGTAAGGAATAAGTGTGATAACAAATATTCATGAAGGGGGCTTTCATGTGGAATATGTATTCCAACCATACTCTTACTTCTCGCATATCAACGCTTATTTCGCATACATACACTTTGCAATCACTTTGTGCAACCATCTCTAACTCTTTATCCTCATCCTTTCTCCTCTCTCTCTCTCTCTCTCTCTCTCTCTCTCTCTCTCTCTCTCACTCCCTTTCTCGGTCTCTATGAATTTTCTCCTTTTCTCTTTGCCCTTCTGCATCACCAGGAACCCCCCTTCCTCTTATAGTAAGTTTGTATTTATTTCTTAAGGGCTCCCAGGGCCTCAAGCTTCTGCTTATCCTGGAGTCCTATAGTTCTGTTCAAAATAAGTTTCTACGTTCATATCTAATTCTTCATTACGTGTTTGTATTTCTGTTCATATAAAATTGTTTATTATGCACTTGTAATTTTGTTCAGAACTAAATAAAATGAAATGAAATGAACCATAAAATAAAAAACAAATAGAAAGTTCTCTTTACCTGTAAAACTCCAGACTTTTGTATTAAAGGTATCCGGTAACTTTGTGGAGGCTTGATTTAATGAATAAATTGTAGAACTTTGATGTCTTTGTTGTATAAAAGTATTCAGAAGAATAAATTAACAGCGTGGAATATAAATATTTTGAAATATAAGCTGTTATTGTTAGGATATCTATCACTGAATAGATTTGCAAAACTGTCCTGGGTATGCTTTTATCTATTAAACACTGCAGTCTATGGGGTAAAAAGGGTCTGGCATATCTGATCACTTGTATATTTTCACTTTTGTTAAAGCATTTGATGATGCCTTTGAAGTGCATATTTCAGGGTTTCATGTTCTATACAATATTGCATACGCTGATCGCACGTAGGGCTGTGCAGCTCAGATTTTCAAAAGTTACTCAATGGCTTTAACCCATAGCAGTACAGAGCTTTCTTGAGGTTTAAATTGATCATCTTCAATCCTCAAATTGGCAATACAAATTATTTTTTTCCATGCTTACATAGCTTGAAGAAAATAAATATGGATATAACATAAACCATAATGAAATATAATTGTAAAATTGAATCAGAAATTGCCAATTTGAATAGAGAAATAGTGATTACATATTATGCACTGCGTTGCCAATTTAAAGAGTTTAATGATTGGTTACACTTAAACTGCTCTAATTCGAGAACGCCACACTATACAGCGATGGGAATGGGCTCAAATTTGTCAGTGCATTTTTCTCTTTCTGCTCATGTATGATATGTACTGCCCAACACTCTGGACCAACAGATACTGCAAAAGCATCTCCTAAAGGTGACACTGTACCTCTATGGTTTAAAGAGTCTGTGCAATCGTACTCTGCTAGACACACCCTACACTGATTCCCTGATTGAGATGAGCTCCAGATTTTCTGTGTTTAATCAATAAATAAAAAGCCCCTATTTTTGACATCGCGCAGATTTTCTGCCACAAGCCCCGTTAATGATCCGTAGCATATCAGGGCCAGATGGTAACTGAACCCATAGAGCATATATGATGAGTTGATGAGTGATCGAGAGAGCAAAAATGAGGAAGCTTTTGCATCTGATGATCATCCTCATCAACTGTCTCGATGGACCTTTTTCTGGCCTTGTATAATTGTGAACATGTTTTACAGGTTCTCCCCCCCCCCCCTCCAAAAAAAAAAGAGAGAGAAAAAAAATGTTTTATCAACCGATAAACCCAGAGATTCAAATTTGTGTCATTGAAAAATTTACAGTGGAAAATTTTGCAGTGGAAAGCTCATAAAAGAACTTTGAAGCAAAAGGAGAGAAATTCAAATGAAAAAAAAAATATATCACTTGTACTGAAAAAAATAAGTGGGATCATTTACAGCCTCTAAAATTTGATGTTTTCCTCTTTTTTATGGGATTTTGCTTTGCCTTTCACCATTTTTTTTTTTTTTTTTTGCTCTATTGTTCTGCTTGTATGAAAGTGGATTTGATATCACCGTTGATTTTCCCTTCAATAATATACCCTCTTTAATAAACATTTCAAATGCCTAATTATAAGTCATTGCAGAAGAACAATTCCTATGAAATTAATGTTGAGAGTTATTAATTATACAGTGAGAATGGAAATTGAGGGTTTAATGTAGACGAGAATAATAAATTGGTCAAATAAATCTTTACCTCATCGTTGGCTTTCCAACAAGATTATATTGGCATTATGCGGGGCAGACGAGTTAATAATGATTGATCATAGTACTAATGAGATTTGGAGCGCATTGGGATAAGTTGATGTCCAAACTGGAACGGTGGGGGAGGACGGGGGTCACAAAGGATCCATATTGTTTTGTATTAGTCATCTGATACATGCAATTAGCGTTATTGAATAACGAATAACGGTTGGTTTAATACTAACGACTACATGATGGAGACTTGTCCAGTATATGAATAATAAACATATATGGCATTTGAGTATTGATTTCATCCAAAGAAATGTAGGGAGGGGGATCTCTGAAAAGGTCCATATTTTGTTTGTGTTAGTCATTTGAGACACATATATATGCAATTAGCATTTAATAATGAATGTGAAATGTATTAGTAGTGGCTGGTTTTTAATACTAATGAACACAGGACAGAAAGTTGGATGTAAATTATGGACATGCAGTAAATTGGATTTATTTATTGATGTTTGCCCTACAGTGGGGGGCTCATGAAAAAAAAAATGGTGTTATTACATCACTCATGTAATATGCATACTCATACATATTGAATAATAATGAATAATGGTTGGTTTATCATACAAATGAATACAAACCAGAAACTTGAATGTACATAATATTTGGTTAATTTAATGATTTTTGGTGAAGCAAATGGAAGGGGCAAGCTCGTAACAGATCATAATACTGAATAAGTCATCTGACACACACGTGTATGTAATCAGCATTGATAGATAATGAATGATGGTTGCTTTTTAGTAATAAACGTAGGACTGAAGCACTGATGTTAAGGAATTATTTCATGAAGGATTTATTTGTTGATTTATGTCCAGGGGAGGGGGGGGCTGCTTATGAAAGATTTATTAGTGACTCAGTCATCTGATACACATGCACATGCAATTACCATTATCGAATATTGGTTGGTATCCATATATGTAGAGTAATGGGCCCTAGGCCTGAATTGAACAATACTTCTTAAAGGAATGAAAATAATACATTTGATAAATAACACAAAATTCAGCAAAGTTAATATTTGCAACAATTAAATAAAAATGCTATACATACGCAGGGGAAATTAAGTTGAGAAAGTAGAAAGTAGACTCTGAAAATTTGATCATGAAATAATATAATTGCATTATAATTGAGTTTATAATTTTATATTTAAAATGAGGCAAGTTTCAAGGATTCAGGGGAATGGTACATTTCAGATATAACTACAGTATTATAGATATTACTATGGTGTACTCTTTGATGCACATTGGAGCAAGTTTCAGTTCAATTTACAATAAAGTGAGAACTTATATGACATAAGAAGAGTGACATAGATGTTCACAAAAGCAATATTTGCAAAGAATCAGTAGACAGGTTTAATCTAGTATGAGAAAATAGTTTTAAGGATTGAGAGGAAATTTGTTTGTACTTTCAGCTTGACCTACTTCACTAGATGCACAGGATAGTGGGAATAATATCAGAGACAGATTTTATTGATTAGGATTAAAATGAAGCAAAAAATGTAAAAATCAATGTGTAACTCTGATGACAAAGGTAAATATTGATGGCATTTAATAATCAAATAGTGATTATTATCACGATAGGCGCAATCATTTTTCATCTGTTATCTTATCATTCTAATGTGTGAGAACCAGGAGCCAAAGCTTTGCACGGAACGAATTGTGTGGCCTCACGGTGTTGGTTTTTTTGTATAGTGCTCTGTGGTTAATTATATGTGATAGGGATCAATCATTGCTGTTGCCTCACACATTGTCACTATTGCCTTTACAACTAAGAACAAAATCAATTGAACACTATAAAATGAATTATACTTTCATACTATGTGAGAAGTATTGATTCACTTCAATTCAATTCAATGCAATTCAAATTTTATTCATCCTCATCCTGAAGGAAACATGGAAATTTGGTTTGGTTGCAAATTGTAAAAAATAATATATACATCTAAAAAGTTAAGATACATCTAAAAATGAGATGCACGGGCACTGCTCCATCATTCACAGTTAACAAAAATAGGTTGCAATGGTATAAAAATGAGATTTTTGCACTTTAAGAGTTAACGCCTTTCCAGCTCCGACCATGCAATATTTTTGTAACTGTTTTTAATACTGTCCACAGCTTGTAAGAAATGGTCATTCTTGACTTGACCTTCTTCTCATCCCTTAAGAAAATCCCTATATAAAAACTTGATTTTTCAATCTCAAGATTGTCTAGACTAAAAATATAGGTTTAACCCCCAATCTCCTTGACAAACTTGAACCCTGTTTACACCAGAAAGATAAAACTGTTGTAATAAGAACTAAATCATTAAAATACTTCATCAGGATGGTTCATTTGTGTTTACACTCATTTTTTTGTCTCTTATATATCGTTACCCCGCTGGTAGAAGGGCATTAGCACATGCGCAATTTTATACATTCCCTGTGGGCAGAAGGGCATTAGCTTGATCGTGTGCTATGTGAAAGGTACATTGTGCGTGTGCGTTACCGCCCTTCTGCCAGCCAGGCGATGATTATACTATAAATGGATCCATGACTTTGGCAAGGATTCCCCTATTTCACTTGGATTTTCAGAGCTTTTTTTCTCAAATATTTATCATTCCCCTTCTGTCTTTCTCTCACCATTTGAATAGGCGTACTGTGCCTCAGGATGTACCTTATGGATGAGCTACAGAGGGGGAAACCTCTGAACGCAGTTGCATCTTTCACGTACATGAAAGAGGGCTCTCATTTTTCAAGTGTGAAAGGGGTCTTGAACACACCTGCTTCTAACTGTGTGACTTCTGAGTCATTCTCTTTGCCAAGGACATTGTCAAATTGATTCTAACCCCCTCCTTACATTTCCTCGATTCCTTCTCCCTCCGGTTGCATTCCCATTAGCCTGACAAAGCTCAAGCTTAAGATATGAGACCAATTAATGGGCCCAGTTTCATAAAACTTGTTATCAATAACAAGTTGCAATAACTGTTATAAGCTTCTGAAATCCTTGCACCTGATTGGCCGAGGGCAAATTTGTCATAGAAATGTGGCAGTCGTTACTGATTACAAGTTTTGTGAAATGAGAAACCGTCGGTTTGAAGTTCTGTTTGTGTGTTTTAACCCATAGCTTTCCAGTGTCTCCTTTCAGTGGCACCTTTGCAGTATCTGTGGATCCTGGGCTGCATTTCTTGAAACCGTCGTAATTCTAAGTTCATTGACATTAACATGTGTAAGAATTAACACACGTTTCAATGGGATGTCCGAGAAGTTAGACTTATGACGGTTTCAAGAAACGCATAATTCTAAGTTCATTGACATTAACATGTGTAAGAATTAACTCACGTTTCAATGGGATGTCCGAGAAGTTAGACTTATGACGGTTTCAAGAAACGCATAATTCTAAGTTCATTGACATTAACATGTGTAAGAATTAACTCACGTTTCAATGGGATGTCCGAGAAGTTAGACTTATGACGGTTTCAAGAAACGCAGCTGAGATTCACATTATGCATAAGCATTAAGAGATTCACTGAAAATTGTGAGTCCCTTTTCAGTGCAGTATGATAAATCATTCTCAGCTTAGAGCAATTTGATAGTATCTAGTCTCTAAGATGGGTTCGGCATAAATATAGGAATACTAAAATTGAAATTTTGGTTAACTGCAAGCCTCTTTAGGTCGGAGTAAAGGCCAAATCAAATTCAAATCGTAACCTGCAAGATTGCAATGACATCACTACAATTCAGAATTAACTTCACTTTTATTCCCACAAGGAGGCCTGCCATAGCCCGAAATTTCAACTTGAGTATTCATAGGACTATCTAGAACTTTGGTCAGTATGATTTTCCATGTTTGAATGTTCATAGCAAATACTCTAACAATATTTTCCAAAATCGGATCGCAGACAGATCATGTAGTGTGCGGTGGGCTTAAGTTGCTCAAGTTTCAGAGTATATCATATTCCAGTAGTGTTTCCACTAGTGCATATTAGCCAGCTCATTATCCATATTCTGACTCTTTCTTAATCAAGCCTTGGCTTACTTGGGAAAAATACAACGCAGCTTTATATTAACGCAAAATTCAATGATATAATAGCCATTGACGTATGTCTTTTGTGAATTTGCGTAAGCTTGCTTGTAACCTAAGTCTAATGAAAATAGGCATTTTCTCCGGAATTGCTTGACTGTTCCCATGCCGTCTCTGCATGCCCTTGGTGCTGGGAGTTTTGTACTGACAAGTGAACTGGGCTCACCTGGATGAACTGACAATAGTAGTGATTAATCATAGTCCTACCTATGTCACTTCATGTTACCTTTTCTAGTCTTTTCCTCTCTTCCATGCTGTCCCAGTCTTTGTTTACCTCTCTTACTTCTCTTTCTCTGTCTCTCCCTCTCTGTCTCTCATTTCCCATACATGTATTAGTCCCAACCGTGGAAGCAAGAGAAGGTGTATACTGACTACATGTAGCTCAACAATACGAACTGATAGTAGGGGTGATTTATCATAGTCCTACCTATGTTACTTCATGTTATCTTTTCTAGTCTTTTCCTCCCTTCCATACTGTCCCAGTCTTTGTTTTACCTCTTTTTCTTCTCTCGCTCTCTCTTTCTCTCTCTCGTTTCCCACATTAGTCCCAACTGGGGAAGCAAGAAAATGTCTATACTGACTGGTTCAACTGCATGAACTGACACTAGGGGTGATTAATCATAGTCCTACCTGTGTCATTTCATGTTTTCTTTTTCATGCCTTTTCATCTCGGTCATAATAATCCAGGCTCAATCTATCTGTCCGCCTCTTTGACACTCACGCTCTCTTTTCCCCTCTCTCTCTCTCTCTCTCCCCCTCGCTATTTCTATCCCTCTCTACATCCCACCCCTCCCCTTTCTTGATCTTTGTGCATGTTGGTTTCCATGCCCTGGAGCTATGGAAGGTGTACTTCATGTAGCTCCTGCGACCATTGCTCTTGTCTTAATTTTTCTGAAGACATAGGATAGGGTTGGGGTTGTGATAGGGCTTTTGGTTCAGAATAACCCGAGGATAAGGATTAAGGTTAGTGTTGGGTTTGGGGTTAGGTTTTATGTTTGGCTCAACATGCAGATTGTCCATGGGAGCAATCGTTGTCAGAGCTAATGTCGTGGAACCGTACTAGCTGGTTCACCTGGGTACATGAACAATAGTGAGGAGTGAGGAGTATTCATTATCCTACCTGCATCATTTAAAGGGAAAGTCCACCCTATTAAAAAGTTTCACTATTTCAATAAAAGGAGATAAATTTGAACAGCATTTTAAAAAAGAAATGAGCAAAATCGGTCAAAGAATAAGAAAATTACACTCATTTACATTTTCTAGTAAATTACTCTCGGCTCTGCAAATTGGCAACACTGATGACATCATATGCGAGCAGGTCTCCATTCACTTTGTACATGAAATTTCACATTTTCTCAATTTTCTTGGAAGTTACACATTTTCTTACCCCATAGTCAAAGTATGTTATCTAAAAAGCAATTCTTCTGAACATACATTGACTGTGGGGGTTAGAAAATGTGTAACTTCCAAGAAAATTGAGAAAATGTGAAATTTCATGTACAAAGTGAATGGAGACCTGCTCGCATATGATGTCATCAGTGTTGCCTATTTGCAGTTTACTATAAAATGTAAATGAGTGTAATTTTCTTAAACTTTGACCGATTTTACTCATTTCTTTTTAAAAATGCTGTTCAAATTTATCTCCTTTTATTGAAACAGTGAAAGTTCTAGGGTGGACTTATACCCTTTAATCTGTTACCTACTGGAACCGGATGACCCATGTATTAAACCTATGGGAATTTAGTAAGCATCGGGTTAATGTTTCATATCTTGTTTTCTTTTTCAGGCCTCTCCACCCCCCTTTTTTTTTTGGCAGTGTAGGGGGGGGGGGCTTATTATGTTTACATTTCCAATGTGATGCACCTCTCGTAAGAAATAAAAATAAGTGGAAATTGGATTAAGTGAGAACCCATCTCCTTCCCTCGGCCAATCACCCATCACGGCTTCATACACCGTAACATTTGACAATATCTAATAAAGGTTGATAGGACTACGAGAGAGATAGGGCAAGGCTGACTAAGGCCAGGCAAGCCCTGTAATTGGTAAACCTCATTAATTTCTTCACTTCATGTTATCCAGACCTTGACGAAAACGAGGCAGCTTGTTTGCCGCTTGGTTAATGATGTTTGTCGCCCTCATCCATGTAATGCACGCCCCTCAAGCCTGATACAGAAATGGCATGTGTAGCCACCTTGACATCAACTAGCATTTCTGCACACACGCCATAAAAAATAAAAATCACTTATAGATTGAAATAAGGTCAAGATAAAAAAAAAAGAGTAGCTGTGCAAGAAAAAAAAAGGCACTGAACAGTTTTTTTATTATCTGTGTGATACATGTTGGAAGGGGGGCTATTGAGACTTGAGGTAAATGAAGCCTATAAAATCTTCACTCACTGCTTACCTTATGCAAGGCTAAACAGGCAATTTTTTATAATGCTGGGGAGAGTGGCCTTAACAGTGATACTGAATATTGCCTCCATTTGGCCTTTCTGTAGGTGAGCAGTATTCAAAGAATTTGAAGGGGGCTTCTTTTCCCCAGGGCCATCAGTACCCCCCCCCCCCCCCCCCCCCCCCTCTTTATCCTACAGAGATGTTAAGCACATTATGCTTATGTCATTTTACATTGCCCCTGTATTTGGTTTGGGCCTGATGCCATCATGTTGTATCTGGTTAAAGACATTGGTTAACATTGTTATGATTTTTTTTAAATCTTGTTTTGTTACTTGAAAATGGGATAAACATAAAGGTTATAGTGTAAAAATACCAGTCTGAAAGTTTCAAAGTATAATATCCGCAGAAGTATTTTTAAATATCAAAAATGTGAACCAATGTTTGAAAAATATATGAGGGTCGGTTACACAGAATAGACATAAGGAGTGCGCGTGCGCGTATGACTCGCCTTACCGTACTGTGTACATTGGCGTATCAAGCGGCGGGAGGCACATAACGGCATTTTCAAATTCAAGCAAAGTGGTCCTCTTAGTAATTGTCTTGTGAGACGAAGGATAATAAAATCGCCGCTTGCGTCTAACTTACACTTTTTCATTCCAAATTATGGTTTGTTTCAGGGTTTTTGAGTACAAATACAAGTACTCATACACATGTTTCATCTCAGTTTGAGAATTTTTTAAATCAGCTACTCACAAAGTTAGCCAATGCCTTTAACACATGCCTTGTTCACACATGCCATCATATATGAACAAGACCTAACTCCTTTACACAACCTTCAGTTACAGATGGATACCTCCACATGACAGTGTACATCAATAATGCTGCCATGCCTTTTACTTGCAACACCATTTTGTGACAATATCAGCACATCAAATGTGAGGGTGCCATTAAGGGAATTTTCAAATTGCAAAATAAAATTTCAAGAAGTGAAAATTGAAATGCTATACAAAACATATGATGAGTAATGAGAGAAAGACATTTCAGGGCCCTCGAGGACACCAGTTTCTATAACTGAAGAGGCTACCTGAATGAATATAAACATCAATAAATGAATAAATATGAACTCCTGGCTAATTTGCATTGTGCCTCTATTGGGTGGTGATCATCATTTCAGTTGGTGCATAGAATAAAACAAAATATAACATGAATGAATTTTAGAAATAAAAATGTAATATAAATGGGATATTCAACATGAACATTAATGCATCAAAAATTTGAAACTTGAATGAAATGTCTGATTCCCTCCCCCCCCCCCAAACTTCTTTTGATTAGATTTTCTTTATTTGATTTGTTTTAGACTTTTCACTGAATTGTATCTATTTTTGTGAGTGTGTATGTATCCACTCAGGTCATTTTGACATCCTCTCACATAATAACAATTGTTGAAATACTTGTAAACCCCATGCTGGTATGATTGAATTGAATTGAATTGAAGGTTTTATTATCATTTCATCGCAGCCAGTGGCTGAATTGAGAAAGATTTACAAAGTAAAAACATAATATATAAACATTAACAGTGAAACATTAAAAGTAAACAAATATTTTTGAAAGAAATGTCCAATAAGCAATTAATATTCTAGTAAAATTTAGAGACATGATAAGCCAATGCGTATAAACTTTACTTGAAGTTGAAATTGTTGGTATAAAGAATAGTGTTTTAAGAAATAAATTGCAACAATTTGAGTATCGTGTAGAAAGTTATGAAAAATTGCAAAAAAAAAGGTTTCACGGAGTGCATAATTGAGTAGCCTTGTATCCTCAAAAAATTCTAGTACTTTAACATAATTAGATGAATTCAAACAAATATGAAAATAATGCATCAACAATTTAAAAACTTTAAAAACTGAAATGTACATCCAAATATATGAAAGAAGTTTATATTAAGAAAAATTTAGGCTTGATTGGGATACATGGTGAAGATTAATTATAAACTCGTAATTGCCTCAAATTGCCTGAAAAGATGCATAAATAGAAATGTAAAGGCAGCAAAACCATCTCACTCTCACTCCGGAAATTCCATGCAAAGAATTCCAAGATCGTCTTGAAAGTAAATGCGTTATTGAGATTAATGCGCAATAAATGCAATCAGTCAGTTTGGATTAAGATTTTAGATGATATGGGTTCCCTATAGACTTCCATATAGACCGATAACATTTCTTAGATTGTCTGTATCTTTCCTCTCTGAAATTGTTACTTATTTATTTATAGATTCAATTTCATTCTCGATGCTTCAGCAATCCCCCTTTCTCCACAATATTCCTTCATTAGATAGGCTGGCATTTCTGTCTTCTGCGAAAAGCTCATAAAGAATGTATGTTCCGACACCATGTGCAGTTTGTACATTTTCAATACGTGTGTCGATATACTCGCACGTTCTCCTTTATTCTCGCTGAACGTATTCTTTGTTTCATTTTATATTATCTTTTATAGCGCCAGTGAAAATCCATGTAATTCTCAATAAAGCAATTTGTCAAATTAATTTGATAACACATAATTAGCAAGTGTACAGTGTACTCACAATTATGAGGTGCTAAGATATCTTTTATTAAAAAAAGAAACTTTGTAAAAGAACAAGCAAATATAAAAATTAATGAGATATTTGGGTGGGATAGAAGTTTTTACCTTTAGTTTTCTTCACTGTTTCATTTGCTTGCTCATTAAACTTTTATTCTTTTGCTATTACTGAACTCAATTTGTTGCCTGAAGTGAAAGATAATGAAGTCGGAAATCAAGTTTCTTTGAAAGATATCAGTCATAAAGAGGACCCTTTTAAAATAAAAGAATTGTAAAGGAAGCGATGGTTTAATTTTTTAAGAAAAAAAGAAAGAGCCCAGTACCGATGAAAGCTAATAGACAAAGAAAAAGATAGAGAAATGACAACAAAAAAACAATTACAGAGTCCAAAGAAAGAGGAGTATAAAGAAAGACATTTTGAATGAAAAGAGAAAGAGTAGGGGAGAGCTGGAAATAGAGACAAATTATGAAAATGAAGACTTTTTTTAGTGTGGGTTAATTTGGATAAATGAGAGAAGGAAAGAGGAAATAAGATCAAATATAAAACCATATTATATTCTGACTCCAGGGACTTATAGGCAGATGCAAATAAATCAAACGTGCATGATTGCCAAAGATAATTTACTTGTGAAGCTGTGTGAAAAAGAGGATGGTTAAAAGAGTAATTTAAAATCTGGAGCCATGATCATTAAAAAAGGAAGCTTCTTGCCTTTAAATAGGGCCCATTCAGACATACAGACGTACCTTGATAAACCACATTTTAAAAAAAAATAGTTTTCAGGTGTGTGTCCCTTGCCTCTGTGTGTTATATGAGGGAGTTTTCGCAACCAAGTACGCCACCGCTAGTCAAGCTTGTTGTGTGGGTATGCTTAAATCCATGGAACAAGAATCTTTGTATATGGTAATCGCCGATTATCTGGCTATGCAGCTGCGTCCTACATCGAGAACAGACACAATTTTGACCAAGAACTGTTCTTGTTTTCAACAGGACGGGGGAGTTCTTCAGATTTGATCATTTGAGTATGCACACACAAGACTCTGGACTAGTGGCTGTATACTTGGTTGCGAGAGATCCCTATTGTTGTATCAGCACAGAAACACCCTTATGCAATACGAAAGGTAATTTCTCTCGTAAATCGAAGAAAGAAGAAACTTTGCCTTAAAGCACTTCATTATTTCTTCAAAACCTATCAAGACGCAAGGTAACAGTAACGCTGAAACAAGTCAAGAGTGTCACAACTGTATTTTCATTAAAAGAGAAATGTAGGTGGGATTTTAGTTTATAAATAACTTTTCATAATTTCATTGACATTTTGAGGATCTTTTAGACAATCAAGGAGTGCATGAAATGAACTTCATGCGATTTTGTCTCCAAACAAAAATAAGAGAACTTGAGGTGACCTAAACTGCAAATCACCTCAGAATTATGCAAATTGTACTTTTAGGCAGCTTAGCATAATTTATATTGGCATAAAAAGTCATTGTTGCATTCTTTTGTGCCACTCACTTCCGCTGCATTACCTTATTATCATGCAGATTAGATTTTAAAATGGAAAAGGGATATTATTATCTTGGCAGCTACATGCAGATCTTCACAGCCCTTGCTCATACGCAGCTATGTGCTTGTTTGCCATTTAGAAAAACAAAAGAAAACTAAAGAAAAACAAAAACAAAACATGGGTTGTTGTGCCGTGCATACCTAATACAAGGCAGTGTGATTTGGATGTGCTTGCATGTCAGCGCATTCGTCGCCCAAGGGCTAATGGGCAAGTGGGTTTGTATCAGCCCCAGGATGTTGTCTTCCACAGACAAGGGAAGAACAGGGAGAAGTAATAAACCCTCCTTCTTGCGCTATCTTCCTTGTTTTGATAGCGGGTTTCAATATTCTGATCCGATATGCGATGACATGGAACTCATTTTCAAATGAGACGATATGTGGTTGAGCTGTGGTCCCATTCCCTCTCTGTCATGTGATGTTGCATTATATTTTCGATGGCGATGTGTGCAGTGTCATGTAAGGAAGAGGCAATTGAGATGGATAATGTTCAGTAAAGATAGTGCTATAGGAGTAGTCCATGTCATGGGGGCTCATTTCTAAGTGAGGTCCCACTCTGTTACTATCAAGTGAGGTTGCATGGTATTTTTAGGGCCGATGTGTACAGTTTCCTATATGATGGAGAAATTTGAAGAGAAAAGAGTGCAGTAGGAACAAATCATTTCATGATGCTCATTTTCAAATGAGATCAAATGTGAGTGAGAGTACCGATTACCGAGTGCTTTCCCACTGCCTCAACTTTTTTGCTGCACATATCAGGTGGCAGCGGTGGGATATGATAGGCTCAATAGTGGAAAGGGATTGCGCCGAAGTGGAGATTTGAAAGAAGGCAGTGTAATGGGAACGTAGCCCATCATAGGGCAAGACAAAGAAGTAAGGTGATCTGGGGGGCACACATCTAGTAACAGTGGTGGGAGAGACTGTACAGTGGGAAGAGTTAGGCAGTAGTGGATACATCTGATAAAAGGTAGTCCAGTGGAAACAGACCCCATCATAAGGCCAGATGAAGTAGGGTGAATTTTTGTTGTACACATTGATGAGATTGACTGTGCAGTGGCATTAAAAGTGGGTTGTGCAAAAGTGGCTTGTTTTCAAGAAAACTGTCCAGTGAGAACAGACCTTGTCATAGAGCAAGATGAAGAAGTAAGGTGATCAATTTTTGAGGTGCTTATGATTGATGATCTGGCCATCTTGATCAATATTGCTCGCATATTTATGACATGCAGGAAAATAGTGCAGCACTCTAATTTAGGGGAGAGCTTTAATGAATTGAGTGAGTGAATGATGTCAGGAGTCAGGGAAAGGAATGAGAGCAGAGAGAAAGGGATAGAGATGAGGAAAGGAGGGGCAAAAGAGCATGAGCGAATGAAAGATGGGAAGATAAGGGAGGATTGATGGTTGGGCTAGGGGTGGAAGGAAGAGAGAAAGGGGAAAGAAAAGAGAGATGGGTAGTTTGAAGAAAGGTAAAATATGGAGAGAAATGATGAGAATTGAACAATTGGAAATGATAGGGAGAGAGAGATAGAGATAGAGAGATGGGGAGAAAGAATGAATGACTGTGGGGAAGATACAGAGAGAGAGAGAGAAACAGATAAGCCGAGATATAACAATAAGGGATATGGAGAGAGTGATGGAGAGTGATGATGAAAAAGAGTTAGAAATAGAGGATGTGATGCAGATACAGCATTATAATTAGAACAGGAGCAGAATATAGATAAGAGAAAGATACACAAAGGAAGGGAACAAGTATGGAGGACAAACCCAAATATTCTCCTTTTGCAATAACAGTCCTATACTCTCATTTTCTTTACGTCAGGTGTTACATATACTGAGGAATAATTTGGGCATTCTATTGCAAGATATATCTTGGCCACAAGAATTCTTATGAGACTTGAATCACATCTTAAGCCCTCACTTTCTTCATAAGTCCATCATTGGCAAGCTATGAGCTATCCCTCCTCCAATTTGACTTCATAGAGACCGAAGCTAAGTCATCCTTTCTCTGCCCGCCTTCGATGTACTTTTGATGAAGCCGTTTTATTTTTCTCACTCTACATGATCACTCAATGCAACCTTTCTCTCTTTTTTCTCGCACCTCTCTCTCACAGATTGCCAATTATATAACTCCACAGCGGGACGCCTTGTACAAGCTCCGTTCTGGTTAGGGTGATGAGATTGTTAGCTTGGAAGAGGGAATCCTGCAATTGATTTCTCTTTCCTGTTATTTGGTGGACGCCCATGATGCCAAGCTCTCACGCTCCCTCGAAGCATACATGAATGGGTCCGTGGATCTGGCCTGGGACAGTTCGAACAAGACCAGTGGAATACATGTGGAAGGACGATCTAGGTGGACTCGGATAAAATTGTCATATTTACAGAATTTTATGAGAAAAGTGCAACGTCTCAATGTTGTTAGCTAGTTTTTATGAATGGTGGAGAGAAGTATTGCAGAGGGTTCGTAAGAAAGGTGGACATTTTGCTGTGGATAATCAAAATTGATCAGACATTGAAGCTGTAATCCAACATTTCTTAAGTGAAGTGATTTATTTTTTCTGACTTTTATCTATTCTGAATTTTTCCTACTTTTTGAGGCACAGTTTAGTCGTTACAAAGCCACAAGGTAGAATTGATTGGTGATTGCTGTATACTTCAGCCATTTATATTTCAAGGGAGTCTGAGCATTTTTTTTCCTCTGCACGAGGGCTTCTTCTAAATGTTTTGATCAGTAATAGTGATCCAGACATCTTCCCCTGTCATGCAGCCGTTTCCAACAATCCTGCGCAAGTGGCGGTATGGCTTCATCTTGACCCTTCTCATGACCCTTGCCATCATCTTCTACAACTGCTCCATGGATCACAAGGACATCCACTATGACACAGGCCGTCACTCCTTGTCTATCACATCCACGCAGCTACATCAACCATCAGAGTACCACCACCAGAACTTCCCTGATGAAACGCTGGACCGCGACCTGACCTTTAACATCAACGGCAATGATGTAATCGTCTTCCTGCACATCCAAAAGACTGGTGGGACAACGCTCGGCAGGCACTTGACGCGCAATCTGGACCTGAGTTCACCGTGCGAATGCACCAAAGGCCGCAAACGATGTAGCTGCTACCGTCCGTCCAGTAAGCATCAGATTTGGCTGTTCAGCAGGATGTCGACAGGATGGTTGTGTGGGCTACATGCCGACTGGACAGAACTACACAGCTGCGTACCTGAAGCCCTGGATAAGCAGGAGAGGATTAAAGTCAGGAGGAGGTATGTTACCATTTGATGATCCCACTCATTCTCAGGCAACATAAACTCTAAACCTTTTTTTGCCAAACACATAGGGTTGGGATATTGATCGTGGAGCGATTGTCACTGGAGCATTGCCACAAGAGCCCTTTAAATATGGCACGCACTCCACCAACATTTGTTTTATCTCTTTTAGTATTAGGGATAGGGGATGGATTACATATATTGTGTGGTCTAGGACTGAAGTGCAAAAACTTTATAGGACAGGATGTTGATGAAGGAGCACTTGTTTTCAGTGGATGTTTTATGATACTAGACATTTTCTGGCAACATCTGTTGAAGGCTCTATTTCATAAAAGATACTTGGTTATGGTTGGGTTTGCAGATTGTTTAATTTTTTTTTCCTTTTTATCTCTGCAGATATTTCTACATCACCATGGTTCGCAACCCTGTCAATCGTTATATCAGTGAATGGAAGCACACGCAAAGAGGTGCCACATGGAAGATGACTCGTCATATGTGTGGTGGACGTGAGGCGACAGATGAGGAGATCCCACTTTGCTTCAAGAGCAGTACATGGATGGGTGTAACACTTCAGGATTTCTTGGCATGCCCTTCCAACATGGCCAATAACCGGCAGACGCGCATGCTTGCCGACCTAACACTCGTTGACTGTTATAATATGTCGGCCATGTCGATACAGGAGCGTAACCGCATCATGCTGACTAGCGCGAAAGCAAACCTGAAAAGCATGGCCTTTTTCGGGTTGACAGAGTACCAGCAGGAATCACAGTACTTGTTTGAGAGGACGTTTAAGATAAACTTCAGCAGCCCGTTGTATCAGGCCAATCTCACCATTGCCAACGCCTCGCCCGTGAAGGAGGCAGAAATTGAGATGGTGCGGTCCAAGAATCAAGTGGACCTGGAACTTTATGCCTTCGCCAAGGACCTTTTCTTCCAGCGATATGACTTCATGAAGTTGATGGAGAGACAGGAGAGAGAGGACAGTGGAAGGCAGGCAAGGATTTACAGCTAACAGCAACTGACCTCAAAGACTCTGACAGCCCATGTTCCATTTTCATGTGCGCACACACCCACACACATCCACACAGAGCACTTTTATACAAGCACACCACATACACTGTAGACCATGTATTTCCAGGAACAGTTTTGTCCATGAATTGCATTCTGGTTTTTCACTTCTGCTCAGTTCAGTAATTTTCTTCTGTCACAGTTATCGTGAAATATAAATTTTCTTCATTTAGATCCAATGTATTGGTGATGGGAATCTGAATTGGTTTTTGTGAGTATGTTTTATCAAGTTGTGTTAATTTCTACATTTCATTTTTATCTCATTACTTTATGTCTTTTTATTTATGGAAAGTCACATGGACTGGAAAAGAAGACCTTCGGGCTATACTTACTATAATCGTTTTATTTCCCAGAATCCATGTGATCACTCTCAACAGATTCTACTGGTTTGCACTCTTTTTGCCTTGGTTGTCTTGGCCAAATATGTTAATGATAATTATGATCATGAATTACGATCTTTCATCAAAGCAAAATATATAAGAAGAAAAAATGAAATTGAAAGGTTTCATCGGTAGAGCTGTGTCATGCAGGGTTTAATTCTTGTTTGAAAAGAGCAAAGACATGTGAGGATACCTTTTCTGCCATTTTGAAACAGAAGTGGATTGACATTTTTCCAGCAAGGGCCAGAAAAGGTGGACCACATCTATATCCCGTTTCCTGGATCGTTATGCATGGGATATAGAGAGCCACATGTAGAAGGTCGTTTGTCCCCAATAACTGACTTACGCCTCTCTGACTCTTAACCAACATTCTGCCTTTTAGCGTGTTAAAAGTGTGCGACGTAAAACAAAGGACCACAGGCATTGCTCGATATGCTTTTGTGGTGAGGACTGAGAATATGAAGATTATTTTGTCAGGTATTTATATTTATGCTCTTCATCTTTTATCTCTTATCTGTATTACATACAGTGTATATATTCAGTGATGATACAGTATAAGAACAAAACAAAAAAAAAGGAAACTGACGGGTGCCTATTATTGTTATTGTAAACTAACTCCATGTATAGAGGTAGGTTTATAATATTTGTACAGGATTATGCAGCTAATATATGGACTTTTGTACTCCTATGCATCATATTAATGACTTGTGAGAGAAAAGGGAAGATATACATATGTATATATATATATATCTCTGTTTTGTACTTACGTATATGGTCATCACTGTGCTCACAGGCTGTAGCCGAAGAAACAGTCCTGGGGAGCGTTTCATCAAGTGTCTTGTCAGTGATTTTTACCGACAATTGTTATAAGCTACTGAAATCCTTTCATCTGATTGGCTGGGAGCAAATTTGTCGGTAAAAATCACTGACAAGACACTTGATGAAATGCCCCCCCTGTTAAGGGAAATACTACAGTGGATGACTGATTTCTCAACTGTGCTATGTATTTACTGGTATTCTTGTTCTGTACTCAACCCATGTTTCCATGGAAATGGTTCTTGTTGATTACAACTCTGTCCTGTGTTCAATCCCTATTGGTAGATAGCAGTGGCGGCATAAGTGCGAACACATTCACGTTTATTTCGCTTTGATTCTAAAGGCATTATTTTTGGTGGATTGAGAAGCTGAAGGTTAATCTGTGCAGTGTAAGAACATGCCATGTATTGCGTGCACTGAGATAATCTATCTGAAGCAAAAACCTGCTTTTAGCAACCACCTTTATAGAAAGAACCGTCTATAAAGGCTGTACTGTTCATAATCTCAACCAGAGATGTGCTAGTAATAGGCTCATGCCTGAACAGTGTTTCTCATTTAAACACATGAAGGATACATATTAAGAGACCACTTTTTCACAAAGACCAATTTTTCTTGTTTCCCGTGAGTAGTTTTCTATACAGGTTTTACTGAAAGAAACCTGTTCATAGGGACCACCAGCTCACAGGGACCACTTTCCTTTATCTCTCATGAGTGGTCTTTATATACAGGTTTCACTGTATTATAAGGATGTGATTGAACTCTCTCCTGGATGGGTCCAATGTTGTACAACACTTTTTCAGATTGAAAACAACATACATATATGTGAGGAACAAAATTAGTGTGTACTGATGGGAATGAAAAGCTGCCAGAACTGTGGATTCTAAGACACTTCTAATTGTACTTTTAGTCAAAACAGATAACAACCCCACAATAGTGAACTCTTAATACAAGATTCTTTTTTTTGTTGTTTTTTGTGCTGGGTTGATGTATGCCAGTTGAGAACATCAGTCAAAGTTTTTTACCCATTGAGGCCAAGCCTGCATGCTATTTTGTGTGTTAAAGTTTGTGTGAAATTACAGAATGCTTCATAAAACTTTGGTCATTTTGCCATTCATTCTGTGATGATGCTTTCCTTGGATATAAAGATGTTCCATTGCAACATCTCAGGAGTTTTCTCAAACCGTTAAGTTGGAGTAAACTTCTGATTACAGATATTGCATGAATCATGTTGACGTTGCCTTGAAATCATTAAAGGTAGTTAGTCCCTTTTGCAAAATCTATGAAAATCCATGGAATTTGGTGCGCGTTTCGGATATGCCCTTCTAATACTGTGTATTTAATCTTATGGTCATATTTTGGTAAATTTGTTAATATAAAATGAAACTTCATTTTCTACGTCTACCAGCTGATTTGCATTACCGAATACGTACAGATACTTTGACAGTCCCAAAAAAGAATTAGCTGTAATGAAACATTCTCGCTTAATTCATCAATAGCCAATTTTCATCATTTTTCATTTGGGGAGAAGTTCATGATAATAAACATCTTCAGTATACCACAGGATTCATGGAACTTTAAAATTGAGGTCTGCAAAAGGGACTAGCTACCTTTAAATTATCATGAAATCGTGGTTTTAATCATTTACAAATTCCTCTCTAGCTCATCGTTGATTAGTGAAATACATGCACCCGGTAACATGTATCTTCAAGTTCTAAGCACCATACACCGATGTGGCTAATTGTGCTAATGTCTCGATTGGTGTAAGGTTTAATTTTAAACAATCCTAAAGATGTCTATTTGTATGGTTTTGCAATACCTCACCACAGGAATTGACAAATATGTCAAATCCTGAAAACCGCACTTCACAACGACGGTGGTATAAAGTGTAGCAAGGCATAGAGGTGTAGCATTATTTTTTCAAACTCAGTATTTGGATTCATTTTGCTCATAACTCTTGATGACATGTAAATAAATTAAACTGCACTTGTTTACTTTTATTTTTGTTTTTTGTTGATGTAAATACTGAATATTAACGATGGGAGAGGAGGAGAAAGGATATGCCATATTGGTAAACATACTCAGGGATACTTACTAATATACAACATGTTGTAGTTATCAACATTTTTACATCCAATTTTTGTGAGAGGCAGACAGAAATCTGAATATAATTTCTGTGATTTGTACAAAAGAAATGCATGCAGTTCAGAAAAAAAAATGATTTAAACTGTTCTTAAAATCTGCTTTTGATGTTAGCAAAATTATGCTCTTTTCTGGTATACTGTTCATGCAGAATAATTTTTTAATACAAAATAATTACTTTATTGCATTTTCTATTTATATTTTTCTTTTTGGAAAGTATTATCAGTGAGAGGAGCATCTACAGGTGATTTTTTTCAAAGTTGATATAAGATACTTTCAGAAAACATGGCAACATTTGCCCATTATGGAGAATAATATCCTAGCCTACTTCTGACTGAAAAGTGCTACAGTAATCTCTTGGGTTACTTTAATTAAATTTCCAAATACATTAAGGTTATTCCTCTTGAAGTATTTTAAATGTCTTCTTTTGCAGGTTAAGCCAGTATTTAACAATTATCATTTCTTTTAAGAGACTACATTACCTTGTAAACATATTTGCTACACATAGAAATATCATGGGGGCAGAAGAGAGCACCGCCACTTGTTTTTTTCTTTTTGGCAAGGGGCCAAGACCTATAGCACACTCAAGTGAGGTTTTATCAGCAGAACCTTTATGTGTAGGCCTACTCCAAGAAAGCATCCACTAATGTATAAGTTAAGCATGGTGGAGCATTGAATACTCCTATTCAAAATGAATGTACTTTATGTGCATGTGTTTATTGCACATACCAGGGGAGCATTTCATGAAAGGAAGTTTGCTGAAGTTTGCAACTTGTTTGTTTGTAATTATTATTTTTCATATGATCTTTCCGCTAGCCTATGGTGGTACATGTATATTAATAATAGCGCAGAAAGCAGTCTGTCACATTTTCACTTCCTAAACATCAAGATGGAATACTCGTCATACCATTCCACCGTGAGAGAAACTGCCAAGAAGTTTTTCTAAAGGACTGAAAATTTGAAGACCAGCGGTCTAAGAGACCAAAACATTTTGCCTGACGGACCATATACTTTGCTCGTAAGGGTTTGCCAGACTAAGGTACCACAGTAAAACGGGGTAGTGCGAGCAGACGTATCCAAGTGCAAACAAGGCGGCCAACAATATGCATTTTGCATTCTATACACGTCTTTTCGCGCCACGCCATTTTAATGCTTTATGATTTTGGTATGAAATGTGGTAAGAACATCCTTGCTTTATAATGTATCCCTTTCCAAATGGATGTACAAATCTTTGTCAAAGTCAGCAAGCTATTCAGGGTGACATTGTGTCTGAAATCATGTTTTTTTTATCATTTCACAGTATTGTTTTTCCTCCCCATCTACCTCCATTGAGTTTGCTTTGGGAAAGAAATAATTTGCAATACAGCAATGGCATGCTTATATTTTTGTGGATGTTTAAGTAACTGAACCTGCAGAATCATCTCTTTGAATTATTACACCCGCTGGCTTGTGCTTCCGCAGTGATTCAGGATTTACATTTTGTATTGAACAATGACCTTAATTTTGACTCCTAGATTTCAGTATGACATTGTTAGATCTGATATGCTCCAATCATGCCCAAAATTTAGCAAAACCAAAAAGTTTGAGATCAAAATTTCTTTGTTGTTTGTACTTAGATTCTTGCTGGAAACAACTTTGTAGTTTACACTTAAATCACTTATTAGTGGTCATCTAAATAACTTTGACTTGTTAGTGGTCATCGTAGCCTTCAAATAACTTTCCAGAACTAATTCGCACCATTTGGGTATTAAACTAGATGTTTTAAGTTGTATGAAGTGAATTACCGGTCAAATGTATAGAACTACCCTACTGATATCATGTTTCATTTAATATGCGAAGGATTTTCTTTTTTACCTACCTCAGAGCAGTCATACAAGTATTGAAAATATACTTAAAATCATCCACATTATTTTTTGCTGTTAAGCTCTTTTTTAATGCTTACAGATTTGTAATATGTTTGCTACAAAAATTTGACCTCTACAAATGCAAGGTTCCTGAAGGTCACATATTCTGCCCAACTTTTTGGCAAAAGAAAGCGAGTGACAACAAGTACATATGACACAAATAAGGAAAATTCATTTTTGGCCACACCCTACGGCACAGCAATTTTTTATCAGAATTGTTGTTGCTTGCTCTAACTTACGTCCTTTTGCCACAGTTTTCCAGGCAATGGTTTCCTTCTGCCTCCCAAATGTTTTAAGAAATGGGTCAGAATTGTGACTAATGGCTTTGTTAGTTATATGTAGCATGCCTGAAATATACCAAGTTAACAAAAGAAAAGTCGGTTTCTTTTAAAATGTCTGTTTCTTCCTTTTGCCAAAGTAGCGCAGTATTGCAAATAGTATTGACGGCAATGATAAAATCAGCTTAAGTAAAAGAGGTATTGGATATTGATTTAACCAAGTAATGCCAGTAAGCCCTCAACAATGATTTTCTTGAATCTGGTACCCTTTTGATGCTAACTGACTTTATTGCAATTGCTTTTGATGATATGTGAGCAGCCATTTGCTAATGCTTTATTTGTGAATAATAACACATGTTATAAAACCTTATACAAAGAACTGATCATTTAGGATGACATGTAGGTATGGATTTTATGTACTGTTAGGAGATAAATAAAATGAAGATAAGATAACCGATGCTAAAATCATATCCCGACATAAATATTAATGAGAAGAACTGCGTTGTTAGGAAGATTTTGCATTACAAATGAATTGAATATTGTTGTTCATTGTTTTAGATGATAAATAAGCCAATATGCTCACTTTTAACTATGTAAATATCTTGGGCTGTGGACTTTTGAAATTGGGGAAGAGGGCATTTTTATTCATGAATAAACTAACAGATATACTCATTAACATGTACTTTTACTCATTTTTATTCAAAATTTGAGATTGTTACAATGAGAGATTCAGCCTTAAATGAAAAATATGCTTTATTTGATTTGCTATTTCAGCAACCTGACCAGTCATCTGGTGATAGTTAGAAGGGCCTTAGCTCATGTGCTTCAACATAGAGTTAATGCCTTTTAAGCTCTCAGCATCTCGGTGCCCTTGTTTTAGGCCCTTTTGCAATTTCCTGCCTCATCGCAATGTACCATATTTATTTCCATGCACGCGTCGCACTTTTCCTTGCACATGAAAGTCATATTGTTGCTAGTTTTAGCATAAGTAAGTTTTTTTCGTTACAATGTAGGTGTTTGCACTATTGGTTCACTTTTAATATGACAGTTATGAGTTTGTAGCACTTATATGTTTGAATGGTGTACATTGGCTATCAACTTTTGATTAGTATGCATTATTGGTTTTGGATTACTTTTGTTTGCTTTAAAGCCATAAAGGTGGTTAGTGATGTAGGTAAACATTTAGTCTATGCCCTTATGGCACTAGACAGTTATTGTGAACATTTGAAGAATATAACTTGTTGATAAGATGGGGGAGGGGGGGGGGGTAGATGGTGAAACGAATTCTGTGGATATATTGTATACAAGCTTATGCACCACATAAGTCATTTTTATCAGTCATTATCAATGAATATTTTTATGAGAATTGAAAGAAGATAATGCTCTGCTCTGGCTTATTTTGTAAAATATTCTTATCGTAGTTGTCAGATTTAAGAGTCTTTAATGTATATATTGGGACTGTGTGGGGCTTTGTAGTATAGAATTTTCATAGTTGTCAAGTTGTCAATTTTGCCTGCATTCTTTGTTTTAAAAGATTCGCTTTTTAAGCATTGGAGATAGACCCTTCCAGAAGGAGGGTGCTGGCTGCTTTTTAGATTTTTAAAACTTTTTTTTTTTCAAAACAATTCACGTGTGCTATGTTATAGAGGGGTACTCAACAGAAAAAAAGCTAAATGCTTGCATCATGGTTAATGGTTTGCCTCTATTTTTTGATGAAAGTATGATCATGCCAGGCCAAGCAATTGCTTACAGTAATTGTTACTTTATGAGAAATTGTGTATTATGAATCTCTTTGAACGAAAAAAACCAACACTCTTTTATTTTAACCATAATGCAGTTATGTAAACCTATTTGGTCTCATTTCATAAGGTAAATAATGCCTGGTTATAACCAGGGATTATTTTACCTTATTCGTCAACATCATCTGAAAACAAGTTTACAGTGGAACAACTACTAAATACAACCTTTATTAAAAAAGACATATTGTGTTTATTGAGAGTTGCCTTTAAGTTATGATCCCCGTACACTTAGTTGATTGCTTTCACGTTTATCAAAATCATTTTCTCTCAAAATAATATTCAATTCTTCATGTACAATGTTTTCTTTTATGTTGCCCTACCCCCCAAAATAGTTTGATATGTCCTATAGCTTTCAATCCTATCTTCATGATCTTTTAATGCATGTTGGTTTTGTCAGCCGTCAGTTAGGCTTTATTCATTGTCATTTGGGCTGTACTTATTGTCATTTGCTTTGAAATTTTTCTTAAAACTTTCACTATTTAGGTTTGTGGACCATTTCAACTATTCATGCTTGTATTGGGCTATGCATACATGTAATTTATCAGTCAAGGCATAGATCAAATTTTATCAACGTAACGTACAGTAATTCAGTGCTATATCTGCTACATTTTGTCATAAGAATAGTCAAGTGAACACTGTCTTGTCCCCGACAGGTGTCTATTTTTCTCTCTTTCAGACTTGTAGTAGAATGATTTTAAAGTCTATATATATGCTCTTTCAACCATCTACCAAGAAGAATTTCATTTTTGACACCATGGCGTTTAGATGTTCTTTCTTCTGGTGTTAATCTGGTGTAAGTGCGAAGCTGTGTAGTGCAGAGAGTATTTTTAGTGTGGTGTACGTTGGAATGATATACTACTGCTGACGTGTAGGATGTATTACCCCCATATAGCAATACACTCTTTGTACACCTCAATGACTATAAATATATATATATATTCTATGAATAGATTATGTACTTGTTTTGTGAGGGATCATAGAACATTGAGGGAAATATGTAATTTTCTATCTCTCTCTACTATTTTTCATCAAGAATATACCATGTATGTCATTTTTGTTTTGGTTATCAAGGAATTATACATTTTGCGAGGGTTCTCTCTTTCATTTGTGTAACTGATTTGTAGCTCTTTTGGGATACAAGTATCAGATAAATGCATGTAGTGATATATTATGATGTGAATTTGTTCGCTCAAACTATGAAAGGAACAGGGACTGCCTGAGAAATCAATATAAAAAAAAATATTTTTGATATTCATATGTAGATAATGTATTTATAAAGAACTGGAAGCGAGTTTAATTTAATTTAAATGTTTATTGCCAGTGTTGTATCCATATTGGATGATTTTCGACAGGACCAAAATATGGTTAATATACCTAAATTTTAGAATATAACATCACAAATCAGCGAGACATATTGAGAAATTTTGGAATCAGTTTTTATGGCATGGTTTATGCCTGAGATGGTTGCAATTTTGATTATATGCCCAGACTGTTTAAATATGGTTGAGAATTCTGTTTGGCTTTCCATATTCAAGTTATTCTCAAAGTCATGCGTGCATTTGCGCACGACTTTGTGAACACCCCCCCCCCCCCCATGTGATAAGTCTTGAAGGGTAATGCAAAGATGCTAGTTTACATTTTCAACCTGACGAGCCTTTTTTGCGGGTTTAGAACCCTTAGAGACAACACTGCCATTGAATTGATGCCCTTACTATGAACATGACGGACAAAGAAAGTGGACAAAATAAACAATCCCTCATTCTACCCTTCACAATGGTTCTGGTAGTCAAAAGAACATCCCTTCACTGCTATTGTCTAAAATATGTGGAATAGGTGTCACATGCATATTCACCTGGAACTACAGGATTAAACATAATAGCTGTGAAGGGATATTGTCTAAAATATGTGGAACAGGTGTCACATGCATATTCACCTGGAACTACAGGATTAAACATAGTAGCTGTGAAGGGATGTTCTTTTGACTACCAGAACCATTGTGAAGGGTAGAATGAAAGGTTGTTATTTTGTCCGCTTTCTTTGTCCGCCATGTTCATAGTGCCTTATTGCTCCAACCTGATTTGTTTTTCAGAAACTAATGATCTTGATGAAGAATGGTAGAGAGGGTTTATAATGAGAACTAAAGAAGAAAATGTGATGGAATATCTATGATTTCATTATTGAATGCATCATTCAAATTGTATGTATATATTTTTTTTCTTTTTTACCTTAAGATATAGTGAAGGGAGTACTGATATAAACAAATACTAAAAGTTGATGTTTTCTTTCGAAACATCATTTATGTATAGAATCTGATGTATGATATCCATTTTTTTCATTATGTAATAAAAATTTGAAAAGTAAACCTAGTATTGCTCACTTCTGTTAAATGATTTCAATGGTTTGCTTTTGATTTGAACATATGTATTTTTCAAAATGCTTGTTCTCTTGCGGTCTGATATGATCAATGCTTCCCCCCCCCCCCCCCCTAACAACAACAAAACTTTGTTTGTCTGAATTGACTGGTTAACTTACATGCAGAAGAAAAAAAAAACATTCTTTGCATTTTTTTATCATTGTCATTGATGCACAGCTGTTCAGTAACAAATCATTTTGAGCTAGTGATATTCCTGGAATTCCCGGACTCTGTAAAAACATTTGTTCATCACAGGCCTTGTTGTGAGTCAGTTTCCAAGGAATATCAGTGAAATTTCTTTTCGAAAGATTGTGAGACTAGTTAAAGAGAAGGCCATGCCAGATTGCGACATTTTATTAGTGATTAAACTGTGACGAAATGTTGCACTTTTTTTATGATCCGGAGATAAAAGTCTGTCAAGAAGCTGTAATATTCTATCCTAACATTCTTCAAGATTAAATGGAATGAAATGAATGACAGGGATACTGATATTCATTTTTGTAGACCCCCCCCCCCCCCCCCCCCGCTACTCTGAGGCTGTAAAATATATGTGAAGTATTGAAAGATATCAGACCTTGCCATCTTTTAGGCATTCCTACAATGTACCTAGTTCTAACCCCTCCCCTATTTTTTTGGTTATTTTCTTTTCTTTCTTTCGCTCTCCCCCCCCCCCCCCCCTCCACCCAATATTGATGTCAACATTTCTTCAAAATGTCTGATTAAGCAAAATATTGAATAAGATTGACAACACCACCGAAACTGCTGTTCTTTTCCTCAACATTATTGAGCCAGATAGTTCTTTGCCAAACCATCTATTCAGGAATTCCTGGATTTTTTTTTTCTTATATTCATAACACCTCTTAAATACTTTAAAGACAAACCTCACATCAAGAATTTTTAATTTCTCCCATTTTTTTTTCTTTTTCTATTCCTCAACATTATTCATCCAGACAGTTCTTTGCCAAACCATCTGTTCAGGAATTCCTGGATTTCTTTTTTTCTCATATTCATATCACCTGTAAAATATTCTTAAAACAAACCTCACATCAAGCATTTTTAATTTCTCCAATTTCCAATTTCCATAATTGAACTTCTCCATTCAATTCCAGGCATTTATTAACATATTCATCATCAATTATCAACATACATAATTAAAACATCAGCCACACGTTTCTTCGCTAACATGTGAAATCCTTCACTGCCAAAAAAAAAAAAAAAAAAATGTGCCCATCACCGTACAATTTCTATTTCATAATAAAAAGGTAGGAGGCATACAAAAAAAAAAAAAGAGGAAAAGCACCATTATTCATACAATTTGGTGCATTTTTCATTTCATACTGACTTTTCCCCCATCTTAACTCTGTATTATATACAATAATAGATTACAATACAATACACATTATACACATCTTTATGATATCTGGTTAAGTCAAATCGTTCCATTGGAGTATTTGGTCACCTCGAGAGCATTTTAGGGATACGGTGGAAACTCAGTATGACGAAGTCCTTGGGACAATCAAAATTACCTTGCTATAACAGAAATCGTGTTATACCAGGAATATTGTTTATCAGATCTCTTTATACTGAGTTTCCACTGTATATACAACAGCAAAAAAAAATCAAAATCTAGCATTTCCCATGGAGAGGACCAATGTCAACTCTACCGGTAATATAACAGACTTGCTATATGAAAAAAAGTGCCTTCTACCTCCGTAAAAGTGTCAAATCATGGGTGGGACCCTTTCACACATGCTAAACTATTTCTTGAAAATGAAAGAGGAAAAAATGAATTTGTCAAAGCAAACACATTGGCTGATATCCATAGATCAGGGCACACATTCATGAAACCTTCATAGGCCTAGTCGTCAACTAACTGTGTACTGTGACCTATGTAATTAGTTGACAACTAGCTTAGTAAGGTTTCGTGAATATGAGCCCAGCACATTAAGTTAAGCTGGGTTTAACTTAGCCTGTCTTCATGAATACGGACATCTTTGCTGTTAAATTTTTACCTCAACATCATGTGAAAAGTCATTTTTATAGGAACATCTTTGCTATCCAATATTTGCCACAACCTCATGCAAAAAGTCATTTTATTGGAATTAATCATCTATTCATATTCCTCGCATCTGACCCTTTACAATGGGCATTTCATCAACAAGTGCTTTCGCCATACACAGGTACATGTATACATCGGCTTTAATAGAACCCAAGAACTTTTGAGGAGCGATTCTGTGCTGGGCGTCCCATATGACACAAGTTTCGAATCCATTAATTTCACTAATAGAAATATGAATCTCCTCCTATGCCAACTATGATGTTTCTTTGTGGTATCGCTTACCATTAGTCAAGGTCATAATACATGTGATTGATTTTCTTCTTTTTTCTTAACATGTTGATGAAATACTGAGTACAAATTTTATGTCATACAGAGCATATGAAACTGAAGTACCCTTTAGAATTCTTAGGTTTCTCACATACATGTAGATGCAGCATTTGAGATGAAGAATGGCATTGATTTTTATTTTTTAAGTGCCAATGTCCTTACAGCTCTCAAATAGCAAAATATGAATCTCCCTTATCACAACTCTATACCGAACAACGATAAAATATTCAAACTGAATCATTTTCAAAATAAATTTACAAAATGCTCACAAATTATACGTAGTGCACATAACAGCGGATACATCGGGGAGTTATGTAACTAGTTTATGCCTCTAATCATCAAATATAGAATACTTGGTATAAAACAAAATGTCAAGTTCTCCTCCCTTTCCCTTTTTATTTTTTCAAAACATTTATCTTCTTTCTAAGCATTTACTCCTACTTTTTATGGACATAAACTGCCTAATTATTTGTGCACTTATATTCCAGTGTTCTTATCTCAACTCTGTTTATCAGTCTATCTACTGGGTGTTTAATACACACCCTTAAAAATAATTCATCACTTCAAAAATACCAGCTTTGAAACCTCTTCTTATTTCCGACTTCTGCAAAACATCCTTTGCATATTTATCAAAGCATTTATTCCTATTGTTTCATGGACATTAACTGTCAGGTTATTTGTTTACTTCATATTCCAGTGTCTTTAGCTCCACCCCTTTTTGTCAAAGTTCATGCAGGATAATAAGAACCCTTATGAATAATTCATTTTGTGAGACGCTCCCTCCTGTACAGCAATTTATCATGCAGCATACACTAATATGGGTATCAGCATTCATATTCTCAGTATACGATTGGGTGAACATTTAAATCGTAAATAAATGGTTCAAATTTCCTACAAGTACACAACAATATCTGGCTTCAATGTCTATTCAACCATTGCATATCTACGATACTACACTTCTAAGCACTTCTTTTGACATCAATCATACAAAACTCATATTTCCTTCACTCTCCATTAGAACTCAACATATAATACATAACTGGCATCATCTATATACCTAATACGAAATAAAAAAATAATTACACCAAAAAGAAAGGAAAAATAAAGCGTTTGGAAGAACAGGTGTGATTTTTAGAAATATAACGTATATAGCGAATCATCATATTACAAAATTACGAAATAAAATGAGAATGAAAGCAAAAATTGTTATCGTAGAAAATCTCCAAAAAGGAAATGGAAAATAAATTAATTTTAAGAGATTTCTTAGAGTGTGACATACAAGTACATGGATTTTTCTCAGAAAAGGAATGACAGTTGTAGCCAATCAGAAAAAAAAAATGTTGATAAAGTCTAGAAAATTCAGTGAATTAATTCAAAGCAGCTCTTGGAAACACAAAATGGATAAGAAATAAACACACATGATTAATCGTGATGCTACATTGGAGAAAATGGGTACAAAAATGCTGCAAAAGATGGTCATTTGTTTATCTGCTTAATGTATTAAAGAAGGTAAGAAAAGGAAAAGTGAGCGCTCGTCTATACAATTTTTAACTAACAGGAGATGGCCCTGAAGGATAAGGCCCTGGTACCTCATCAATGGGCCGAGGGATCAATATCCCTTTAAAGCCAATCTAAGAAAAACAAAACTCCCTTTCCTGGCTCAAACTAATGATCTAACATGCGTGTACAAAAAATACAAAAAACACCACATTTCATGTGCCTGCACAACAAATTTCAAGTTTTTCCATTTAAAAAAAAAATCTATTAAATGTCTTGGGGCATGCCAAGAATGTCATTAATACTAAATTGCATTGCAAAATGGATGTAGATCAATTCAAATTCACAATTTCACACAGAAAAGAGTTTGGTTTTTTTTCGAACTTGCAACAACAGACAGACACGTTTTCTAACATACACGTTTCCTAACAACGTTTTAGCCAAATTCTGTTTCAGTTTTTACTTTACATCTATATAGGCACACACATAAATCTCCACATCATTTCCATTTTCCTTCTTTCATTTTATCCTTTGTTCTTGTTCATTCTATTAATCATTCCAAAATCTGCAGTACATATATACACTACAAGGAATAAGGCTGGAAATTGTTCCACATCATTTTAGCCCCTCTTTACGCCAAGGGCACCAGTTTGTGAAAAGCAAATAGAGTGTTCCACCGTGTAAGAGAAGAAGCTATTCCAAACTATTCCTTCTTTCATTTTATCCTTTGTTTTTATTTATTCTAAATCATTCCAAAATCTGGGTGCTAAAAGGTCAAATAATATCACTATTAACCCTTAAGCTGCCAAAGCTCCATATAGTGATCTGCGTAGGAGTGCCAAATGCACGTATAGTAGCATGCTCACTCATGCGTATTACACAGCCCTACAGTAAATCTGGCGCAGGGGGTATATGTGGTTGGCACATTAAGGGTTAACAGTAGCTTTTTTTTTGAAGGTCATAAAAGGAAATGATGACTTTCATATTTTCTTCCCTTTTCTAAACTTTTATATTTCATATAATATATATATATTCAAAGCATACCTACAAATTAATTCCCTACCTCACCCAAATGCCATCAAAATTATCAATATCTTACAAGCTGAGGGTACACTAAAAAAAAGAAGAGGGGGAGACACCAAGAAAATAAGATACTAGGGAAAGAGGGAGTATAACATACTGTACGTATATATACAAAGAATATCAAATCAAGCATAGAGATTTTAATAACAGGCCTTGTTCACAAATGGCGCGGTAAGCCACCTCTAAAGTAAAATTATTTTTAAGAAAGGAAAATTTAACATAACATAAGCATTGTGCACCACATATTTCTTTATCTTATGAGACACAGATTAAAGTGAGTACGTTAGGGAGCCAGGGCTGGGGGGGGGGGGCTTTGTTAAGCATAGACACTTTTTGCTCTCATGCCCACTTGTTGTATATCATACTATTCAGACACAGTGGTTTATCGCGTCATGTGTGAACACGCCCGTATTCAATACCGGTATTTTCTCAATGTAAAATGGTATCATAGTGACCATTGATCATTAAAGGTGGAAGATAATCATGCATATCATTTTTACAACAGATATATATATATATTTATATATAGAGATATTTATAAGTTAATTTTAAAAATTGCCTTTTCTGGACTTAGAGTTCAATAACGTGTTGGAAACACAAAGAAGTCAGAATGCAGAAATTTTCATGATTTTTTAACCTGATAGATGTCAACACAAGTATTTCATCCTGTATAAATGCATAGCAAAGTATAAAATGACGGACCCATACACAGAAAAAATGGTCCAAGTCCCACACATGCCAAAAATTGTTGGGATAACAATGACCAGAATCACAGATGCTGTAGATGAGAATGTTCACCATTATGGCAGCAGAAGTAGGATTAAACCTTAAAATGTCATTTCTGGATGAAAACCTGAAGGATATGCTTCTATCGTCTGCATGCATGGGCCAACCAGAAGTCTTATAATGCTACCAATTGTATCTAGGAATACATTATCATCGCTAGAAACATATACATGTATATAAGCTTTGGCATATTTTTGCTAAACTCGCATCGATTAATACTTGATCCCGATTGAAATGACAAAGAAGAAAAGGGACCCCTCAGATGCAATACTTAAAAATCTTGATATATTCTCCCCAAGTGCTTTCCTCAAAGAAACACGTAATAAACCATAGACTAATAACAATATGAGGTCTATGTCATTCTTGTAGGCAGCAAATAATCTGTTGAGAGCCAAGATGGTGTTATAGACAAATTGTTTGATGGATTTAAAGAAAAGCTTAAGTTCTGAGATGGTGAAAAATTATTTCTGAGCTTTCTTATTCCTCTAAGAAGTATTACTCTTCAAATGCCCTCATACTGGGAATATGACAAGATACAGTTGAAAAGTTAAGGCCAAACATTTGTGCCAGATTTTTGTGTGGTCCCTTGTACTCGTTTCCATGTGCAGTGCGAGTAACTTATGGGGAAAGTTTGTGAATTTCTTATCAAGTTGATAATCCCTTAATCTCACACTAGACATCTGTGCTTATCTACAACTAATTCTAATTCTCCCAATTTGGAACAGTTTCTTTCCTTTTATGATCGCATGACCAGAACTCCAGTTTATCTTTAATTAACTTCTAGCTCTCAGCGGACAATATATGAAGAGTTTGTTCACCGAAACAAAAAAAGGGTACTTTTCTAACGCTTTTTGCTGTATCACCACAATGGTATGAAACAAAAAATGGTTTCAATTGATACCTCACTCATATACCAAGAGAAAAAAATTGGAATTACGATTAGCAGTCTCATTTATTTTCTTATTATTTTATTTTTATTTTAGCAACTTTAATGGCAAATGAATAAAATTTACAAAAAGGGATATATCCAGTTTTCTAATCAAACTCTTCATATGCTCTGATATTAGTATAAGGGTTAGGATGCAGGACAATCCCATCTCGTTGCCATGGATACAAACAAGGAGATGCAGGTTAGTGACCACACCCAAGATGCTAACATACAGTTTATCACTCCCAATAAAGAGAAGAAGAAGGAAAGCCTTGAAGAAGTATTCTTCTTCCATTTTTAATGGAAGATAAAAATGTGTCTTTACAAAGTCCCAACGAAGCCCTCCTTTCTGCCGTACACCAGTCCATCGAAAGATTCTCCAAGTGTTTGCTCCACGTGCGCCAAAGCATTAACGGAGGAGATATGGAGATAGAGAAGACGTGAAACGGAAGTGGACCACAGCTGTTTATAGTAGATGGAACGAAGAAAATAAAAAGGACTGTACAAGTTGGTGCCAATAGATGGCGCTATGCTGGACTCAAATAATTCGGCATAAGGGCTTTTTCTCCTTCCTTGGTTTGGGCGGGTTCAGCACAGTCATAACAGCCTTCTCAAAAACCTGGAGAGGAAGAGAAAAGGGTTTGCAGAGAGCATAAAATAAAGCAGCTTTCTATCAACTAAATAAGTGCATGTATGTCACAGGGGTCAGAGAAGTTGTGTAATTATCCTGCTTTTTTATTGATTAACTCAACTCTAAACAGAAATTAACTCTATCAAAACTATTATCAGAATAATTCTTCTGATGATACAAGGAAATGATGTGTACCTATGAACAATTTCACAAGGGGGTTCTTGGGTCCCTTAGTTACTAAAGTAGTCCCTGCAGTCCACGAAAAAAACACTAGTATAATCGTTCAAATGAAAATTTGAAACAATTTCACTAGGGTTTTTTTTAATTGATTTAACTCAACTATAAACAGAAATTAACTCTATCAAAATCATTATCAAATCAATTCTTCTGATACAAGGAAAATAATGTATACCTATAAACAATTTCACTAGGGGGTTCTTGGACCCCTTAGTTACTAAAGTAGCCCCTGCAGCCCACAAAAAAGCACAAGCATAACTGTTCAAATGAAAATTTGAAACAAGGCCCCAACCCTCCCCCCCCCCATCATATTTTCAAGGATGCAAAAGACCCAATGCCTAAGAATGTGGATCAAAGCCACTGTCCCATCATACAACTTGACACAAACAGGACACCCCATATCAGAAAAATTCGAATCACCCAAACTTCTAAATTTTTACAAGGGCATAAGCACAGACAAGACACCCCATGATCTCAATTGAGGCCCTCTACAAAAAACAATATTTCAGAGGATCCCTGCAATGACAGCTAAATTTTGCTCTGGTAATGGCATCCTTTCATTCTTGCCCTCTCCCAAATAGAACTGTCTACCCACATCTTTAAAGGGAAAGTCCACCCTGGCAGTTTCCATGTTTCAATAAAAGGAGATAAATTTGAACAGCATTTTGAAAAAGAAATGAGCAAAATTGGTCAAAGAATAAGAAAATTACACTCATTTACATCTTCTAGTAAATTACTCTTGGCTCTGCAAATTGGTAACACTGATGACATCACATGCGAGCAGCTCTCCATTCATTTTGTACATGAAATTTCACATTTTCTCAATTTTCTTGGAAGTTACAAAGTTACACCCCATAGTCAAAGTATGTTATGTAAAAAGCAATTCTTCTGAACATACATAGACTATGGGGGTTAGAAAATGTGTAACTTCCAAGAAAATTGAGAAAATGTGAAATTTCATGCACAAAGTGAATGGAGACCTGCTCGCATATGATGTCATCAGTGTTGCCAATTTGCAGAGCCGAAAGTAGTTTACTAGAAAATGTAAATGAGTGTAATTTTCTTATTCTTTGACCAATTTTGCTCATTTCTTTTTTAAAATGCTGTTCAAATGAATCTCCTTTTATTGAACCAGTGAAACTTCTAGGGTGGACTTGCCCTTTAAGGCCTTTCTGCGTTCAAGCCAAGTATTCCATGTGGACAACGGCTCTGAGTTTCTTAGCCTCCCTATGGCCGCCTTCTTTCCACAGTCCAACAATATTCAACTCAACATAATTCACATTTTTAAGATAGCACCTTCTCATAGCGGCATCCATTCTGAAAGAGCCCTTCCCTGCGGGGACCCGACGACAAATTCTTCTACTGACTGTGTAAAAATGGACAAGTTCTCACTGGCTACTTACATCTTTAAGGCCTTTCTGCGTTAAAGCTGAGCATTCCATGTAGGCGACTGCTCCTAGTTTCTTGGCCTCCCTTTGGCCATGTTCTTTCCTGAATGGTATTTTGCCTTTATCTGCTGGGGCAATCACGTGTTCGGGGTTGTCCCTCAAATCAATTTTGGTACCTGCCAAAGAAAGAAAGAGTCAATGGTAAAGTACGACTCTGAATTCAGGGAAAGCAAGACTTTATCATCATCATCCCACTATGAACATGACGGACAAAGAAAGCGGACATAATAAACAACCCCTCATTCTACCCTTCACAATGGTTCTGGTAGTCAAAAGAACATCCCTTCACTGCTATTGTCTAAAATATGTGGAACCGGTGTCATATGCATATTCACCTGGAACTACATGATTAAACATAATAGCTGTGAAGGGATGTTCTTGTGACTACCAGAACCATTGTGAAGGGTAGAATGAGAGGTTGTTTATTTTGTCCGCTTTCTTTGTCCGCCATGTTCATAGTGCCCATAGCATATCAAAGGAAAACGAAACAACTGTGGCAACGACGTGATGCAGGTTGTCTTTCAAATCAATCCCGGTATCAGAGAATCCAAGGTGAATTTGTGCAGTAAAACAGTGATTCATAGCTCATTCAAATATCTAGGAGAAACCACCATGGTTTTCTTTTACTGTGCCACTAATGATAATGAGATAATGTGCAAACTAGTGACATCATATTTAATGACTACTTCATAAGAATTTGATTGGTCTACACCTTTTTGCAAGGCAAAAAAGATCATTTTTACCCCCGCAGTTTTTTATTCAGCTGCCTCACATACATGTACCATTCATTAACATGCAAACAAACAAAAAATGTGGGGGGTTTTTTATTGCAGGGATTTGCCACTTCATATGTGAAACTAGATGAATCTTCGACCACGCTTGGTCGAACTTTATGCCTCCGCCATTACCAAATCAGAAATAAATGTCCCTCCCATATGCATACGTGAGCCAAGTTTGAAGTTGATCTATCAAACGGTTCTTAAGTTATCGCTAGAACAAAAACGGGACAGACGGACGGACGGCCCGAAAACATAATGCCTCCGGCAACCACCTACGGTGGGCAGAGGCATAAAAAGTCTTTATTTGTGCACACATCGCATCATAATGTAAGGCTAAACTGGTGAACTGCCTTAATACTCATGACATATTGCGAAGCATGCAACGAGCCATGCCTGACGTGCCTGATGTGTAAGTTGCAAAATCCCGTCACCGCCAAATTACTTATTTTTGAGTGGTCATTGACTGATTATTGAACATCTATACCCAACTTTCGCCTCAGAATCCAGATTAGTTTGATCTTCGCTACCCCTGTGATTTCATCAGGAATATATACGGGACCCAAAAAAGTGGTATTTAGTAATAGACCAACGAGCCAACGCCCTACTATCATGGCTTCTACACGCAGTACGAGTCGCAGCAGCAAAAGTGGTGCTCCAACGGCGGCCGTGCAGCCGGCCTCCGAGTCTGACCAGGCACCGCCCTAGACTTCCGAGGTGGGTAGCATAACTGATTTACATGACAAGTTTTCAGAATTTTCCACGATGATAAGCGCCAAACTGGACAGCCTATCAACAGAAGTAAGCTCCATCAACCGCAGAATTGATGACATCAAAGCAAGCATCGCCAATAATTCTGACTATTTTGGAGATCGAAACTGAAAAAATTCCCCAATCTGAAAGTGGATCTTAGCGAGCAAATCAAGCAGCTCGAATACAAAATTATGAGGATGGAGATATACAATCGCAAATCGAACTTGCTGTTCTATGGCCTCGAAGAAGAACGGGGAGAGGACATCGGCGCAGTCCTTCGCAAAGCATTTTCAACTCTTGGCCTCAGTGACCAGGAAGCATCGAGCATCAGTATCGTTAATGCTCATCAATTGCCCCGACGCAACACCAATGCTGCTGCAAATCGCGGACCTACCCCCGTCATTGCGAAGTTCTGCTTCATGAAGCAAAGAGAGCAGATCCTCACAGCATAAGACGAGCTACAACGAAAGCGCTCCAGACCTACAGCCACGCAGTCCGACATTCCACCCCAAATGTTCTCGGTTAGAACGGATCTTCCACCCGCCCTCAAGATTCAACGCGGAATCCTTGCACAACAAGCTTACAAGATGCGACATGGAAAGGGACTATCAACAAGGATAATCACCCAAGACGTCAATGTTATTCTGCAGTGGAAGGAAAAGGGTACTACAAAATGGAATAACTATGTGATTAATCAGTAACAGTCTTTATTCTCTTTGCAGACGACTCTAATATTTTTTTCTCACATCGTAAACCCCTAACTCTCCTACAAATTTTGAATAATGAACTGAAGCAGGTGCAAGCTTGGATAAATGCAAATAAACTGTCTTTAAATGTTAAAAAGACTCACTATATGTTATTCAGTAATTCTGCAAAATCCCTACCAGGGAACATATTGATTGACAATACTAATTTAAGCCGAGTTGATTCCTTAAAATTTCTTGGTATCTATATTGACAGTGACTTTTCATGGAAGGTACACACCAATTATTTATGTAAACTATTGTCCAGAAATGCAGGTATTCTAAATAATCTCAAACACAAGTTCCCTCCCAAAATTTTGCTATCCTTGTATACAACTTTAATTCTACCATATCTCAACTATGGCATTCTCGCCTGGGGAAACGGGACCAAAACTCAACTTGATAAGATACTCTTAATTCAAAAGCGGGCCATAAGAAATATTAATAATACTGGTTTTCTCTCTCATACCAACCAATTGTTTTTTAAGAATAAGCTTTTAAGAATTCCTGATATTTATATATATAACTTAGGATATTTATTAGTTGCCTATAAATGAATTACCCATGATTGTTCATCGTTGTTTACAAAAAACAACGCTATCCACCCATACCCTACACGCTAAAGTAACTCTTTCCATTTGCCACGTATACAAACAACATTTGCATAGAAAACTGTTACATTTTCAGGTCCCAAGTACTGGAATGACCTTCCAACGGAAATCACTGAATCCACCTCACTGTTTTCATTTAAACGGAAACTGAAACTTCTTCTATTGGATGGTTTACGCCTCACAGGCAGACGTCGACATGTAATGCTGTTATCAAAGAGAATCCATTTGGTTTTATGCGATTCCCTTTTCGGTTTCATCACATCTATTTTGTTTTCTCTCTCATGGAACATCTTTCCTCTGAGTGGCGGGGACGGGTCTTCCCACTCGCCTGCCGCGGGTGACTGTGCCTCAGTAGCCAGACGTAGCAACAGCGCTGTGTGTGTGAGTGTGTGTGGTGTGTACGTGTGTGCGTCGGTTTGTGCTCATTTTGATCTGTCATGCTTAGCTTGTTGCCATTATTTCGATACTCTAATTTGAGACATCACTATTTTTTTCATTTTTAAAAGGAGCGTATATTTTACAAGCCTAGCCTTTTTCTAGGCTCCTTCATATTTCACTCTCGATTAATACTGCATGTACTTATATATATATGGGGTACTTACCTTCTTTTATTCATTTCTTTTTTCTGAATTTAATATTTTCTTTGTACCTCTTTTATTGCTTGTTTGTATAATTTCTATAGGCTCTCAAAACACTGTCAAATATTGTAAATGTCTGAAAATGTGCGTGAAATATGAAACAATAAACTGAAACTGAGCATATAGGTAGGAGACAGGATTAACAGTATTAGAGCATAATGTAAACTAAACACAAAACAAATAATATTCTTGAGTGGTTGAAAATAATACCAATAGAGACCAATGCAAATATAAATGCAAGACAAAAGGGCCTTTTAAATAAGGATCCACTCTAAATTAAATCCAAATCCAAATCAATGACAGAGTTCCATTAATTTGGGGTCACATAATGCCCCAGAACCATCAATCCCAAAATTATCATCCTTCATTCCCAAAACTAAACTATCCTTCATTCTCAAAACTAAACTACCCTTCATGCTCAAAACTACACTATCCTTCATTCAAAAAACTATCCTTCATTTCCAACACTATCCTTCATTCCCAAAACTATCCTTCATTCCTAAAACTATACTTCATTCCCAAAACTATCCTTCATTCCCAAAACTATCCTTCATTCCCAAAACTATCCTTCATTCCTAAAACTATCCTTCATTCCTAAAACTATCCTGCATTCCCAAAGCTATCTTTCATTCCAAAAACTATCCTTGATTCCTAAAATGCTTAAGAACACTCAAAGTTTTGTGTGTGTGGCATATAAATTAAAACCAGTCTGGCGCCATCTTGTGGCCACTTTACTTTGAGGATTTCCAAATTTTATTCTATATTACCATTTTGTAGAGAGAGAGTTTATAGAATTTTGTAGAGAGAAACAGCTGCTGCTGCTGCTGCTGCTGCAGCACCCTAACCTTTCATAATGGGGGTTCTTGCCAATAAACATCCTTAATGCTTTCATTAAGTATTCAGAAACTTTCAGAAAAAAAAATATCAAGAATAAAATTTCCCTGACATGAGTATGTCAAACTGTCTAGAAAATCGTCCTGATCCTTCAATCATCATAATCATCACTCATCCTCATCTGTAAAGGAGTGTAGGATATCCTGTAGGTCTCCTAGTCATATCGCTTGGTGCATTAGTTACTCCAAACGTTCAATCGACACTGAGGACCTAGTGAATAACTTCAATGGATAGCCTCTTGTTCTCTGACACTGTGATTTCACCAAAAAAAAGCAATCTGGGTCGATTCTATCTATACCATGAAGTATTTTGAAAACCTGGATCACATCCCCTCGTTCCCTCCGGTCACGTAAATGTTCCAGACGACCCTCTGGGATACCACACGGCTAGATTTCACTCAATTTGGACCAAAAGTAAGCCAGGGCTCCATGCTGAATGAAACTGGTGATTGCCTATTCAGACAACTGAATAAGGCTTATTTTGATTTTGGCACCCAAGATTAAAGGGCTTCCCTTTTCAGACATCTGAATTTTTCATTTTTCATGCCCCAGACAAAACAAGACGTAAATATTTATTCGATGTTTAACATTTCATTGATTCTGCTGTGAAAAAGCTAATGTCTATGCCTTGTACAACTAGCAAGGAGTTAAACTTCATTGATAAAAAACAACAGTTGCTGAGCCCTGACACTACAGTGGACAATCACCAATGCACACCCGCAAGTTTGCATTGGATTTTACTACTACAATTTTCAAATGATAGTGTTTCTTTGAAATATTTTCTTTTCGAATATCTGCTTGCCTGACTTGGCAGCTTGGTGGCCCTGGCCACTGGGTCACCACTTGTGTTAAGCCCGGTTAAATGGTAAAATGGTTGGTTATCTTACCTGACTGCTAAGAAAGCATAGGTATGCTTGTTAGTAAGCAACCTGGGAACCGACGGCTTTAAGTCCCCTCCGAAGGACTTGGTAATGAGGATTAAATACCTTTACAAAGGGCATTAGTGTATCCACTTGGTTTCGAACCCGGGTACTCCCGGTTATGAGACCACTGCTCTACCACTGAGCGACAGTGCCCTGTACAAACAAATTTCTGCCTAGAAGACTGTTAATACTGCTACTCCTATACTTACCGACTAAGATAAAAGGAACACCGGGCGCATGATGCTGTAATTCCGGTATCCATTTGGTTGATACATTGGCTTGTGATGCAACACCAACTACATTGTAACACACTAAGAATATATCTGTCTGTATGGAGGAAAACAAATAAAGAAAAAGAGGAGGGGAAAATGTTAATTTCTCCAGTCAATCAATTTACGATACTTACCACCAAAAAAAAAAAACAACAACAAAAAACAGAACTTTCACAAATAATAATAATAATAGATCGTTCTTCTATAGCGCTTCTCAGGACCGTAGGCTCTCTCAAATTTTGGAGTGCTTTTTTTTTCCATTGTTTTAGTTTTTGAGGAGTTTGTGTTTTGTTTTGTTTTGTTTCTTGTTGGGTTTTTTTGCTTCCACACAACTCACTGCATTAGTCAATATTTGTACTTTGCTTGGCTAAGTAAAACAGCTCTTGGGGGTGTTTCACAAAGACTAAGATTGACTAAAATCGCACTTAACTATGGCTGGCCATTCATGCCACTGTTTTCTTTCATCATGGATCTCTCAAGGGATGTGCAAATCATTGTCACAAATTTGAAGAATTTACATTTTTGCTTTCTTCATCAATGAACTATAAAAAATTGTCAATTCTGCAGATTGGTTACCATGATTTCCAAATCATTTGAGAGATCCATATCGAAAGAAAACAGTGGCATGAATGGCCAGCCATAGTTAAGTGCAATTTTAGTCAATCTTTATAGTCTTTGTGAAACACCCCCCTGAGCATCTTATTTTACTTTTGCTAGCTGACTGTAAAGGCTCATTTCGATATCCAGCGGCAAATGTCCACGGAAAAAATCACCTCTTTTTTTTTTTTAACTGTGCCATTTATGATAACATGAAGCATATCAAAGTGTCAATAATATTTCGCATTTTGCACACAGACTCGTGATGTCACAATCTGTGCCAACTTTAAAAGAACTTGATTGGTCCACAGCTTACTGCCGTTCAGAGGCAAAAACAGATGGCTCTTGCCCCAGCGTTTGTTTTGTTTTTTGTTTGTTTGTTTTTCGCTGCCTCATATAGCATTCATTGACACGCAAAAACAAACACAGGGTTTACCACGGTGGTTTGCTGCTCCACATGTGAACAAAACCATAAGACATATACATGTATGTCCACTGAGGCATCATTAAGGTCATCCACAATAATGTGTGATAAAGCAGGACAAAATGAACACGCAGTTATAAAATTTGCTTGTACTGTGCATAGCATATTATGACCTATGTACAGTAAGTATAAAAGCCACATACCTGCCCAATCAAGGCTTCTAAAATAACTGGCTAAAAGTCTGCTCGGGAGTAGTCTTCAAATGAGGGAACATACTCAGCCAGAAAATTAAATTAAAAACTGAAGTTGGCTACAAAGAAAAATTCTCAGTCAAAAAATGAGTAAAATACTCATGTCTGACTTGAGTCTTGATTTGAATACCAGCCGTGGTAACGAAGTTTGAATTACTTTTTCATTCTTTCCCAGTAAGCCAGATTGTTATTACTGCAAGGTACAAACGACCCTGATAGGACCCCAATTTGGATGCGTATGCATATACACATACGTTCGTGCATCCTTACGTACACATCCATCGTTGGTGGATAAAGTGAGCCACTTTACTAAAAATCATACTGGTACATGCATCATGGGGCACACACTATGACCTCGTACAGGGGCGGAAATGATCTTTATCTGTACACAAATGGTCTTTATCTGTACACGCTCAAATTGTAATTCCAACGTGGCTCATTAGTTTACCTGTGGATACGAGAGCGGTCTGAGTCTGTCGTAGTCTTCCTGCCCCGCTGTGTCCCACAATCCTAGATTCACGTTCTGATCTCCGACTTTCATTAGCTGTGAGAAGTTATCGAACCTAGAGTGAGAGAAGATACCAAAACGGTGTTTAGCAGTATCGGTTCACTGAAAAATAATAGGCTCTGGCATGCCACAGCATTAAAAAATCGTCAAGTTTTTAAAAATCTGGTCGAGAATGAAAAAATGTCATTAAGACTATTATGAACAGCAACTAATATGAACAGCGAACCTTATTCTGTATTATGGATTGCGACCCTCATACCATATTATGAATAGAGACCCTCTTCTTCAATTATGAATAACGACCCTCTCCTTTGATAATGAATAACAACCCTCTTCTTGTTTTATGAATAGTGGTCCTTATGAATATTGAACCTTATGAATGACCTTTTTCTTGCATTATGAATAGCCACCCTTTTCTCCTAATACAAATAGTGGCCCTCTTCTCCTATCATGAATAGTGACCCTGATTGCATATTATGAATAGCAACCCTCTGTCCAAGTTATGAATAATGACCCTCTTCTCGTCCTTACCAATAATGCACCTTTTCTCCATTATGACTAGCGGTCCTTATGACTTGGGGTCCTAGCGAGTGGACCCCAGATCTACAGTGCAGGTGTTATAATCAATGCGCTGCAAGAAAAATGGCAACATGCACTTGACGGAACTCACGGCAGCGCTTCTGGCTGTGAACGAAACTGGACATTTTTTTTTTTCTCAATGACATTTTTTTTTTCTCAATGAATTTTTTTTCTTGATGACATTTTTTTTCTCGATGACATTTTCTTGATGACATTTATTTTTCTCAATAACATTTTTTTTTCCTCGAAATATTTTTTTCCTGACATTTTTTTCCTTGACTACATTTTTTATTCTCAACCAGATTTTGGAAACTCAATTATTTTTTGAATGGTGTGCCATAATACGCAAGTACTGTACATCTATCTTCATGACTGAAAGGGGAAGTCCACCCTCATATTAAGTTCATTTCAATCAAAGCATAAAAACCAGAGTTGCCCCATTGCATACCATAATCCTCAAATCGCGTTGTGATCGCCAGGTTTTGTAATAATTTTGTGATAATTTATCAAACCTGATAGAAACAAAGGCCTGAATTCACAAAGGTGGTTTAGATTTGGACCACGGTTTATGCACATTTTGTGGTATAAGTGCGCTTGATTTAGCGCATACACTTAGGAAGGTTCAATAATGACTGCTCATGTAAGGCAAAGGGAGCTAAATTCATGCTATTTGCTATGGTTTAGGCCATGGTTTTAATCGAAATTTTAGCTTTTTACACTTTACGGTTTATTCATATTCAAAGAAACCATGGTCTAAAGCATGGAAACTTGCGTGAATTTAGCACCCTTTACCATACATGCGCATTCATTATTGGACCTTTCTAAGCGCATGCGCTAAATCAAGCGCACTTTTACCGGTATACCACAAAATCTGCATAAACCGTGGTCTAAATCTAAACCAATTTTGTGAATTCTGGCCAAGGAAAACAAAATGGTGGGTTAGTACTGGTTCAGGGAAAAAAATATGCATTCATGATCACGACTTCAAACATCTTGCCAACCACACCCCTACTTTAGAGCTGCGTTTGTTTGCAACAGAGATCCATTGTAACCAGGGTCTCAGTCTAAGTCAATTGCGAGCTTTCGATTGGCGACGCAAGTCCTGTGACGCGGAATCTTCCTGGGTTGACTTATATTTTCCTCTTTCCTTGCGTCGTGTGGCAAAAGTGGCTTTTGATTTCGGGAAGACACAGTTAATCAGACAAAGCGCCACACGGTCAAATGTGAACCATTGTTGCGTGCAAAAAAAAGGTCAAAAAAGGTTTCGCGTTGCGAAATTGGAGAGGACAGTAAACTGGCCCCGGAACCATCATGAAAAATAGGATGAAGGATGGACTGGAAACAGCCGTCTCGCACATGTGCATAACAACATTTTTGCCAAGATTCCGCGTCAAAGGACTCGCGTCACCATTCTAAATCTCCTTAAAGGCAGATTTAGGGGTGGCCTGTAATAATGGCAGCCTTCTAGCTCTTTTCTTTGCACTTTTAGGCACTCTCTCGAAATGCAGAATGGGTATGTTACTGCAAGACTAGTCAACATCAGCCTTATTTTGACAGACATGTGATAATAATAATGGTGGCTTCTTGTATAGCGCTCAGGTTCGTCATGTCTGATACTCATGGCACTCCAACATTATTACCCCCGTCATAGCTTAGCGGCCAAATATGTAGCGCTCTAGCACATCAGGTCCTCATTTACACCTGGGTGGAGAGTGGTAAATGTGGATTAATGTCTTGCCAAAGGACGTTGGTGCCGGACTGGGATTCGAACCGTGACCCTCTGATTGAGAGTCAAGTGAAAGAACCACTACACCAGGACACCTCCACATGTAAATGTATAGCCTCTCTCCAAACCACAAAGTTGTTATTAGCTGTAACTTGCCTACACTCGGCTATACAAAAGGAAAACCACAAAGAGAGTCAAAGACAAGCAAATAGTAAAAAATAATTATTTTTGGCAAATCTGCATATACATGCACTCACGTATATACAACTGCAGTTTTGATACTTCATCTTAATTCTAAGCCAGAGTGTGTTACAACTGTTAAACCATGGAATGATATGGAGTGATAAGTTTAATCTTGACCAAAATGTTTTCCTTCTTTCCTGGCATTCTGGATTGTCTTTTAAAACAGCCTGAGATATGACAGATCTCTTGACACGTAAGTATCATTCAAGACCACACCCATATTTCATTATCCTGTTTATCAATACATCTCACCTTTTTCCCCCTCTCTTGCCCACAGGATTCTTTATATGGAATTAATTGCTAACCTGATACTTGTTTTTAATAGGAAAAACAGCCCAAGTGCGATCTGAAAACGAAACTAGCTTCAATCACGACATCTTTTGTCTTTGACATAAATCTCTCTCTATACACACTCGATGACAGCCGACGAAAGATAATGTAGAGCATGGTTTCCTATTTGCTTATAAAAATATTGAATAAAATCATCAAGCACAGTTTACTTTGGCAGGTATCTTCTCAATACTTCTAAAGAAAAGAAAGTACTTGAAGACATGGTCATTTTCAAGTTGCAGATGTTATTACATGAGTGGGTGCAACACAGTCTTCAATCCCCCCCCCCCTCCTTTCAATGATTGAACGCCACACACTAAAGGAATCCCCCTTCCCATCCCATTTCCGCTGACCTTCCTTTACACCATGGGAACGGATTCGTTGGGGGGGGGGGGCATTCCACACACTAAAGGAATCCCCCTTCCCATCCCTTTTCCGCTGACCTTCCTTTACACCACGGGAACGGATTCGTTTGGGGGGGGGGGCATTCCACACACTAAAGGAATCCCCCTTCCCATCCCTTTTCCGCTGACCTTCCTTTACACCACGGGAATGGATTCTTTGGGGGGGGGGGGCATTCCACACACTAAAGGAATCCCCCTTCCCATCCCTTTTCCGCTGACCTTCCTTTACACCACAGGAACGGATTCGTTTGCGGGGGGGGGGGCATTCCACACACTAAAGGAATCCCCCTTCCCATCCCTTTTCCGCTGACCTTCCTTTACACCACGGGAACGGATTCGTTTGGGGGGGGCATTCCACACACTAAAGGAATCCCCATTCCCATCCCATTTCCGCTGACCTTCCTTTACACCACGGGAACGGATTCGTTTGGGGGGGGGACATTCCACACACTAAAGGAATCCCCCTTCCCATCCCTTTTCTGCTGACCTTCCTTTACACCACGGGAATGGATTCGTTTGGGGGGGGGGGGCATTTTGCATGGTGAGACTAAGGTATGAAGGTCTTTCTGCTTGTACGACACATGCTCAAGTAACAACTGCTGTGCGGTCACCTTACCTACATGTATACAAATTCCAACTTCGATCTGGGGACCACACACCATAGCTCCGTTTAGCAACCCTTCCCCCCCCCCCCCCTTTTCCTATTCCTCCTCCCATTTCTGTCTCTACTCCTCCTGCACCCTCCGCCTTTCTATCTCTGTAATGATAATCTTAACTTACACAATGGGGACATATGCTTAACGCACTGCATTTCTTGTGTAGGACCATCGCATGCAGGTCTTTCCCAATGGCACCAATTTCTATCGTCGCTATCTTGACTGGATGACATGGGAGCAGTTCAGCCCCTCCCCTCCCTCCTCCTCTATGTCCCTTTCCATCTCCTTAAAACTTATCTGATTCACTGGCACTTAAACTGTGGGAAAATATTCTTTGGGGAATGCATTCCTTGTGTAGGACCATAGCATACAGGTCTTTCCTACAGCACCGTCTCCTACCACCACAAGCTTGACTGGAGGACATTGGAGCTGTTCAGCCCCTCCCCTCCCTCCTCCTTTATGTCCCTTTCGATCTCCTTAAAACTTACCTGCACTTACACTGTGGGAACATATTTTGGGGGGAATGCATTTCTTGTGTAGGACCACAGCATACAGGTCTTTCCGACAGCACCATCTCCTACCACCACTAGCTTGACTTGGCGTGGCATTGGAGCAATGCGGCCCCTCCCCTCCCTCCTCCTCTATGCCCCCTTTTAATCTCTTTAACAAATATAAGCACTTACACTGTGGGAACATATTCTTTGGGGAATGCATTTCTTGTGTAGGACCATAGCATACAGGTCTTTCCGACAGCACCGTCTCCTACCACCACTAGTTTGACTGGCCTGGCATTGGAGCAGTTCAGCCCCTCTCCGTTACCTGCAATAGAAGACAATAATGAACGGTGAGGTGGTGAGGGGGAAAGGAATGGGGAACAAGAATAATATAGAGAATGACGAAAGGACTAATGCAGAGAGAAATATACAGAGATGGGAAGGTATGAGATGGGAAAGAGAGAGAAAAAGATGGAAGAGAGAGAGAGAGGGAGCTATTTCTATGAAAGCGACAGAAAGGGAGGAGTTGCACTTCTCAAGGTTTACGTTCAAGTGGAACTAAAAATATTTCCAATCTGAAATAGTTCTCAAAATTTGCTTTACACTCTAAGAAATCATTTACTCATTTAATAATTCAATTCAATTCCACTGGCAAAAAAAATAAACAACCCAGCACCCCTATATACATGTATGGTCTACAAAAATACAGAAATAGCATGATATACTGTATACGCCAATATTTTAGTGTATTTATTTCAGCGACTTGCGACAAATTTTACAAATTAGGGAGATTATTTTCACATTTCGAATGATGTTCCTACGGTATAGCCAATACATGCATTTATTGAGGGGAAATTTAGCGAGGACATGATCGAAAATTCAGTTAAAATTAAACCTCTGCAACAATTCCAGATAAATATAGCTAAATATACATTAATCTATAAAATCTAGTATTTTTATCAGCCTTTTGCTACTATGCCTTATCTTAAAGGGAAAGTCCATCCTGGAAGTTTCACTGGTTCAATAAAAGGAGATAAATTTGAACAGCATTTTAAAAAAGAAATGAGCAAAATGAGTCAAAAAATAAGAAAATTACACTCATTTACATTTTCTAGTAAATTACACTTGGCTCTGCAAATTGGCAGCACCGATGACATCACATGTGAGCAGCTCTCCATTCACTTGTACATGAAATTTCACATTTTCTCAATTTTCTTGGAAGTTACACATTTTCTAACCCCCATAGTCAATGTATTGCTTTTTACATAACATACTTTGACTATGGGGTAAGAAAATGTGTAACTTCCAAGAAAATTGAGAAAATGTGAAATTTCATGTACAAAGTGAATGGAGACCTGCTCGCATATGATGTCATCAGTGTTGCCAATTTGCAGAGCCAGGAGTAATTTGCTAGAAAATGTAAATGAGTGTAATTTTCTTATTCTTTAACCGATTTTGCTCATTTCTTTTTTAAAATGCTGTTCAAATTTATCTCCTTTTATTGAAACAGTGAAACTTCCAGGATGGACTTTCCCTTTAATTATCTAATGTGATAACAGTAATCTGAACATTTCTTACCCCCTGTGTCCATAAATTTGATTTATAAGGTGACCTGCAGAACAAAAGAACAAGAGAAAAACTGTCAATATTATTATTATTGAAAAAAAAAAGCCTAAAACTTGGTAATCTTCAGGTCCGGAGTGCTATTCTGAAAACAATGTTTCTGTTAGCAGGGCAGTGCTTACTCAGTGTCAAAACGAATCAAAAGTAGGACAAGTTATTGCATAATATCGGCACAAAGCTTGCTGCATTTATGTAAAGTAACAAAACATCTGCAGAAGCAATAATTAAGAGTTTACTCCATGCAGTTTCATTCAGATATGACAATTCAAACCAATTTCTTTTTAACAGAACATACATAGTTTTCAAAATATGGCTCATGGCCACGGCAAAAGAAAACATTCAAAGAATCGATCTAGTTTAATGTTAACATTCATACAAGTTGAGAGTTGCTTCAAGATGTTAATTCTACATATCAGAATTTCAGATTTTTCTTTCACTTTCCACACTGAACAAAACTGAATCATATGCATTTCCTAAAACTCCCCCTTCTTTTAATATTTCTTTCTTTGTTTTCAACTGACAAAAATAGCTGGACTGCAACATTTATTACAGGTATCAATATTTTCTTTTGTCTAGTGAAGTAATAAAAAGTATTATATATCAATTTACTGCCTCAAAAGCCAGTACAGCTCTCCTACAGTTTTCTTTTCGATTTATTGTTTTCACAGTCAGGTCTCGTGTAGGTAAATGGCTCTTAAAAACTGAAAAACAAAGTTTGTTACTACTGATGAAGCAAATACTAATATTAGCTTTGGCATGTCTGAAATAACAGAATAATAATATCTTATTTCCTTATTACTGGCACAATTTACTGTACATGGTCAATATTTGACCATAACCAGAACAAGTTTTAAAAGAAGTACAGCAGAGGTGGCGCAACATTTTTTAAAGGTGATATTTGCTCCGGCACACTTTTAAAGGCATTGGCTAACATTGTTATGATTTTAAAAAAATCTCATTTTGTTACTTAAAAATGGGATAAACATTAGGGTTATAGTGTAAAAATACCAGTGTGAAAGTTTCAGAGCATAATATCCACGGGAAGTATTTTTAAATATTAGAAATGTGAACCAATGTTTGAAAAATATACGAGGGTCGGTTGCATAGACCCAACGTAAGGAGTGCGCATGCGCACATGACTCAACGGACCGCACAGTGTGTATTGACGTATCACGCGGCGGAAGGCAAGTAACGGTATTTTTGAATTCGCGCAAACGGTCCTCTTAGTTCAGTGTCTCTCGAGACGAAAGCTAATAAAATCGCGGTTTGCGTCTAACTTACAGCTTTTCCTTCCAAATTACGGTTGGTTTCAGGGTTTTTTAGTATAAATACAAGTACTCATACACATGTTTCATCTTAGTTTGAGAATTTTTTAAATCAGCTGCTCACAAAGTTAGCCAATGCCTTTAATGTTCAGATATGGCACGACATTGTGGTGCCACTCACAATGTATGTTAATGAATGCCACCAACACGTCGACTCTTTAAAAAAAAAAAAACTTTGTCAAAACTTTGTACACAAAAATGTTGCAGGGATTTTGTGGAGCCACAATGTCGCCTCATATCTGAACACCCCTTAAAAGGAAAGTCCACCCCAGAAGTTTCACTATTTCAATAAAAGGAGTTAAATTTGAACAGCATTTTAAAAAAGAAATGAGCAAAATCGGTCAAAGAATAACAAAATTACACGCATTTACATTTGCTAGTAAATTACTCTCGGCTCTGCAAATTGGCAACACCGATGACAACATATGTGAGCAGGTCTCCATTCACTTTGTACATGAAATTTCACATTTTCTCAATTTTCTTGGAAGTTACACATTTTCTAACCCCCATAATCAATGTATGTTCAGAAGAATTGCTTTTTACATAACATACTTTGACTATGGGGTAAGAAAATACTTCCAAGAAAATTGAGAAAATGTGAAATTTCATGTACAAAGTGAACGGAGACCTGCTTGCATATGTCATCAGTGTTGCCAATTTGCGGAGACGAGAGTAATTTACTAGAAAATGTAAATGAGTGTAATTTTCTTATTCTTTGACCGATTTTGCTCATTTCTTTTTCAAAATGCTGTTCCAATTTATCTCCTTTTATTGAAACAGTAAAACTTCTAGGGTGGACTTACCCTTTAAATGCATACAGTTAGGAGAATCTGGAATTGCATAACATGTGCATGTAGAATTGTAACTTTAATTTGGGAAGGGTGAGAAAAAAATCTGTTTACTTCACATTCCAAAACTTTTAGTAGCTCTTCTGAGGCATCACTTTACATCATGGCAGGTTTCTGTTCTTAGCATGACAGATAGCATGAGACAACATGACAACTCCAAATTGTAAATCTGAATAACCTAACGAAACTGGTTTCAAATGCACTTTAATTTGATAGGCAACAAGTATGTTTCGATACTTTCAACGACATGAAATGGGCACAAATACTGGAGCTTTCTTGGAATGAGAGAATTGAGCTCTGACAGAGACAATAGTCTGGATTGCAACATTTGAATGCATATTGCAGTAATATCCAGGGTTCTCACTAGAAAAATATCCACACACGGTTCCCACTCTGCACAAAGCGTGGAAGTTTCAGAAGTTTTAAGGAATAACACCTACAGTTAGGTGTGGCAGCAGTATATGATATAGTAAAATAATGAAAAATGCTTCTTGGTAAGCAGGAGTTATCTACTAATGGCATAAAAGTATAAATACATTGCCAAAAAGCAAAACAATCTGTGACATTTGTCATTATTTTTAGGAATATATACTCCAATATTTTTGTACCCTTGTTGCCACGCATGGTGCAGCAATTTCACACATGGTTCTTCCTTGTCTGAAACCCTTTACGCATGGTACTGGCACCATGGGTGTTATGTACTGCCGAGAACCATGGTAATATCAAATGTTTCCAGTATCAAAACCAAGCTTCTTTCTACATACATCCACATACATGTACAGTTGTACATGCACACTGTATGTGTACAACTTTAATATGAATCTACCGGTATATCCAACAAAGAAAAGTTCTCTTCTCGTTTATTTATCTCCTCACTATTTTTTTTAAATTTCTTCCTCTTCCTTTTCTCCAATCTTCCTCCATATGCATCTAAATTCTTTTCTGCACAGAGCAATTTATTGGAATACAAGAATAAGGGCCTACATGCACCTACATGTATTCAGCTTGCCCTCCCTACCCCCCCCGCCCCCCCCACCCCCGCCCCCCCCCCCCCCCCCCCCCCCCCCCCCCCCCCCCCCCCCCCCGCACAGTTACATACATCTTGTAGACAAAAATGTTTCCCCATATTTTCATAACTTTACTCATTCCTGCCAACTTTTCTTCTCATGTGGGCACTCAAGTTGGGATAAAATCATGCCAAGAGATGTATGATTTGTAATAGTTTTAAAATGTAAGTTAACCCATTCGTGACAGGAATTATTTAAAGCCTAATTTGATCAGCTTTTATTCTTCAAATTGGCAACACCAACATTTCTATTTTATTGCTACATTTTTCTTATAAAACGTCATGTATCTGAAATGAATATAAATTGACAGAAATTATGATGAGAAGTCAAGAAGTTGCCAATTTGCAGGGGAAAATGGTGGTTTTAAACCTTCTATCACATTGTCAATTTAAGGATTTTAATGCTTACTTTCCTTTAAAAAATTTTTAGTATCAAAACAACGAATATTGACACAACCAAAATGGGCACAGTTTGTGTAGAGTTTTTTGCTCTTTCTGCTCATGTATTTGGTATGATTTTTAAGGCTTTGCATCAAAAGATATTAGGCCAAACCACAAAATGTGGACCTCTGTCACGAATGGGTTAAGGAATTTGAGGTCAAACTATTTTCTACCAGGTGAGGTGCAATTTACCTTTGGGCCCAGTGTACACATACTTTAACCCACTGCACACTATACAATCTGTCTGCGATCCGATTTTGGAAAAGTTTGTTATAGCATTCGATATGAACATTCAAACATGTGAAATCTTAATGATCAAAGTTTCAAATAGTCATATGAATGCAAAATCGAAATTCCGGGCTATTGCAAGCCTCCCTGTAGGAATAAAAGCAAATTCAATTCCGAATCGTAATGGCATCAACGCAATATTGCGATCGGCTATGATTTGAAGCCGATTTTGCCTTTACTCCAACCACAAGGCTTGCAGTTAACCAAAATTTTGATTTTAGTATTTCTATCATTATACTGAACTTCAAATAAGATAATTTTACATATCTAAACTTTCATATTTAATGCTATATGTCATTTGTTCGAAAATCGGGTCACAGTCGGATCGTATAGTGTGCAGTGGGCTTTACATCGTAATTCTGCACAATGTTGGCAATGTTGGCTATACATGTAGGCCTATAGTGTGAAGGCATAGTATGGTATCGAACATGGTATATTGTGTCTTTCACAGAGTTCACAAGAATGTTTTTCTCTCATTTCCTGAGCACGATTCGACGTGGAAATCCCAGCCTTGGATATCATTTATCATTGTCAGGTTCAGGCTATGGTGGGACCCACATTCACACAAAGAGGTTATTATCTCGAGGGATCTACGCAAGACCCACCACACAGGGTAACATACTGGGGTGCATTCACACCAGCAACCGGAACCATCATTACAGAAGACCATATTGGGATTCCATTCACATCAAGAGCTCGAATTGGCAATGTTGCTCCAAAATGGCAAGTTTTTGTGGACAAAGTTAAGTTTGTACATGAAATTTCATATCTTCTCCATATCTCTAAAGATGCTGCTTCTTTCTTTGTGAACTCAACATAATTTGTGTCACATACATTTTCCATGATATACATGTATCTTGAACTAAGGAGACAGGCTCCATCTTGAGAGATAATGGAGAAAATATGAAATTTTGTGTACAAAACATATTAAAGCGTTGTCCACAAAAACCTGCCACTTTGAAACAACAATGCCAATTTGAGGATCGCCATAGAAAGTAAACTGAGACTTCAAACTTTCTTAACTTTCTCATTTCGTAACCGATTTTGATAGAACTTTTTAAAATTGCTTGAACTCTTTATCCTCTCTTTTCATCAAAATTTATTTTTTTCCAAAGGGTTTTGGTTCTCTTTAAGACTATGGGGATGAAAGAATGCAGTAGATACATGCAAATAATACTTAAAAATAAAAGTCAAATAATTGTCAGGATCTGAACCTAGTACATGATTAGTGGTAAGAACCAAACCCTAAACAAATAATAGCACCAATGGCACACCAACAATTCTACTAAAACCGTTAAGGGTCCAACGGTCAACAAGGATGATTAAAAATTCATTTTGAAAAAAAAACATTCCTCAGCCTATACAATGTCTGTGCATGACTAATGGATATTCCACAATACAAATTATTTTCCAAGTTTTCCACGAATTTTGCATTTTTTAAAGACATCACCAGGCTCACCGCCTCATACAAGAGAAGAGTTCGGAGCATTATTCATTCGGACGTGACAGCGTGGATTTTGAAGAGTGGAATTCGGATTAGAATACAGGAAATAATTGTGGCATATCATCAAAATCTGAGCCCTCTTATCCTGGTGTGCATCAGACATTTGTTACATGGATGTGTTGTAATCTTAAAGGGATTGTATAGGGTTCTCACTAGAAAAAAATCCACACACGGTTCCCACTCTGCGCAAAGCGTGGAAGTTTCAGAAGTTTTACGGAATAACACCTAAAGTTAGGTGTGGCAGCAGTATATGCTATAGTAAAAGGATGAAAAATACTTCTTGGTAAGCAGGAGTTGTCTACTAATGGCATAAAAGTAAAAATACATTGCCAAAAAGCAAAATAATCTGTGACATTTATCATTATTGTTATGAATATATACTCCAATATTTTTTTACCCTTGTTGCCACACATGGTGCAGCAATTTCACACATGGTTCTTCCTTGTCTGAAACCCTTTACGCATGGTATTGGAACCATGTACCGGGCGAGAACCATGTGTATACGTCAATTTACAAACTTACATTTAAAAACAAGAATCGTTGGAAATCAACCTGCTATCATAGAGCGTGGACTTGCCATGGAAACTCTGCCAGTTGGAGCACATATAACTGAGATAATTCCAAGATTAATACAATGTTAAGGTCAACTGTCAAATACACTGTCAAATGGCAGTCACCATTTATCAATGAATCCAATGTTCTAAAAAACAATATACATACTCTTTAAATTTGAAGTTTAGAATGTGGTTAGTACATAAAACTGATGGGGAGTACTTTTTGCCAGAGAATATAATACTCTGATAGTTACTTAAGGCTGTTTTTTTCTGATTTAAAGCCAATATCAAAGTTTGTACAACAGACATTTAAAGGGTGCTGTTCAGAATTACAAGCACAGAAAGGGGTGTGTGACCCACTGGAGTTTTTTTTTTTTAAACTGTTTATCTTTTTTTATCTTTATGTCTTTATTAAAGATAACTTTATAACAAAAACATGATGTGATATAAAAGGTAACTTTTACAAAGTCTACAATCAAGTTACGACAATAAGAACAAATATTAACTACATGTATATAGAAACAAATTAGAATCATACCACATAGATATTGTAATCATTCTCAGATCAATCTGCCATTTCTTAAAATGAGTGTGAAGCTTACCCTTCCCTTCAGCAATTTTGTATTCTACACTACGTTTCACTTTAATCAACTGTATAAATGCTTTGAAGTCAAGTGAGGAATCTTGAAACTTGGACCTATAAATATAGTTCTAACTTCAAACACAAAAATAAGAGATTTATACAAGCATCTTTAGACGATTTTTATTTCAATTTAACCCATTCATGACAGAGGTCCACATTTTGTGGTTTGGCCTAATATCTTTTGATGCAAAGCCCTAAAAATCATACCAAATACATGAGCAGAAAGAGCAAAAAATTCTACACAAACTGTGCCCATTTTGGTTGCGTCAATATTCGTTGTTTGATGCTGAAAATTTTTTAAAGGAAAATAAGCATTAAAATCTTTAAATTGGCAATGTGATAGAAGGTTTAAAATCACCGTTTTCCCCTGCAAATTGGCAACTTTTGGACTTCTCATCATAATTTCTGTCAATTTATATTCATTTCAGATACATGACATTTTATAAGAAAAATGTAGCAACAAAATAAGAATGTAGGTGTTGCCAATTTGAAGAATAAAAGCCGATTAAGTTAGGCTTTAAATAATTCCTGTCACGAATGGGTTAAAAAATACAAATTGGAGTTTACAGTATCTCATCTAGAGGCACACATATGCATATGCCATGTTTCGTCAATCCAGAAGATTGCTGATGTGGACCAAAGTTTTGTTCGGTTCACTCGGCAACTACATGTAGGTTTCTGAAGTCCATTCTCGCACGTCTAGAAATGCATTGTGGGATCTTTCTTTGGTCACTAAGTCTTGATTTTCATTAGATAGTTCAGCATTTTTTTGATTGTTGGGCTGTAGAATTGGGTACACAGTCTGTTCGTCCGTAATTACGAATAGCGCCCTCTAACTGTCAGGTCACACAGAGTCAAAACTATAAAACCATCTACTGTAAAAATAGAAATTTTTGCGCGATTAATTTTTCGCGGTCAGCCAAGTTGAACACGATCGTGCTTTTTAAAAATTTTCACGGACAGTTAGGATAACTGTATTCACATGCATAGTAAACAAAATATTTCGCGTGGTTTTATTTTCACGCAAGTGTCATGCCGCGCAAGATGCGCGAAAATTTCAACATCGCAAAATATTCCACATTTACAGTATTGAATGCTATAAACAAGGGTGGTGCATACGTGTGTATGACTGTGTGTGAACGAGGCAGGCTGGGTCTGGAGAAATCAATACTATCAACTTGTCATCACCGTGAATCACAGCTCTTTATCAATGATCCCTTACATGTTTAAAGGTACAAAGTAGCTCAAATGTTGACTGCAAATTTACCAAGTTATGTTTTATACATCTATGAAGATACCGGAACAATGTTCTTGGCTGTAAACATGTATGACCTGGCTTTTGAAATCAATTTCCTATAAAACTGTATTTCAAGCTTGCACTGTTTGCAGCCTTTGGCTTTTGTTTCAACTCCAGTTTAAAAACAATTAGGCTTGCTTTTAAGTATTTGTGGAATAACCAAATACAACATGTAAGTAAACAACAAAAATTCAGCTTTAAGTGTACATAAAATGTGATTTTAGTAATATAGCACCCCTAATAAGAAGTTGATTTCATGGTAATGTGCATTAATTAAGCAAAGATTCAGAGGCATTTTTTTTTTAATTTCAGCTTATACAGTAATTCATCAAAGTGGTATTCAGGGGTTTTCAGTACACGCACATACATGTACGTGTAAGAGTTACCATGGACTTATAAATATTACACTCCAGTGCATCTATGGACATAGATCATTATGCATGATAACAGCATAATCATAATCATCATTTTTTTATTGCTTCATAATTTGGCAAAGTCATAGTTTTTTTTACGACATGCACTGAACAAATAAAAATGAGGCAGAAGGGTTCAAGGTACACATTACAAAACACTCATATTACAAAGGGAAAATGATTCAAGTACATGTACATGATATACTGTATAGTCAGATAAATGAATGAAGCATAATTGGTGCTGTATATTCTCTGAACTGAACGTTGCATTTGATGTGGATTTCATGGTTTATTTCTATGACAAAAAAAAAAAAAAAAAAATCATAAACAGTGTTTTAGAATTAGCACCAGATAGCACCTACATGCACATACAATGGAGATTTTCTCATTTGCCCTTTGAATATCACAAGAAATATGATGAAACATTAGCTAGTCAATATAAATAAATAAATAGATGAAAATAATCTTGATATGAAAGTTGAATTTGTAACTTTACACGTACACATAAGTATAGTGTCAAGTATGTGTGTGTGCCATTGGATTAAATGTGACTACATGCACCATACTTCAATTTTTGTAGGGTGTGTCCCAAAGATTGACACATTCTGTTCAATTACAAGTGTACATGTACGTTAAAGCACAGGCTGGGCTGTGCTAACAGTGAAAAATCATTTGTGAGCTTTCCCCAATTCTACTGTGAAAAAGTTTGGAAAAGTATCATGGTGGGAATGTCCCCTAAAAAGAACTACTCTTCAAATGCTATGATTTTTTAATATTTTTTTTAAATGATGGCATTAAGTTAAACAGTTTGGACCAAACTTTCTTGCCATATGGTATTTATGTAGTCCCATATACTCATATCCGTGTTCAGTGCATGAGAATTTCATCAGGACTGACTCAATTTCTTACCATTCTGATGATTCTGAAACCCTACAGAGTATGCTAATTCTTATTTAACGCATAATAAACCTTCCCAAATTGCTTTTAGACTCTTTTCATTTTCAATATCAATGCATGGCATTTAAAGGCTCAACATCAAATCCATATCATCAAAAATCTAGATTAAACAAACCACACCTAGTTCCAAATATTGATGCTCTACAGTTCAATTTGCATTGAAATATGATTTATTGAGTTTTAAGTGAATATTTTAGGTGCTGTTTCCTGTAGTTTGACATCATTTTACAAGAGGGTCATTGAGCACTACATGCACATGTATGTACATGTACAATAGACAAATACCAGTTGATCACGATATCAAATTTAATGACAAAAGCTGCATACAAAAAGGAAAATCGAAATAAAAAGGGGGAATTCTGGAGCCACATCTGCAATATTAAAGTTCATATTTGTTGGTAAATGTTTGTAAAACACAAAAAAATGTCATAAAAATTGTAAACATATAAACTTCAAGGCCGAATCCAGAATTTTTCAAAAGGGGGGGGGGGGCCGGTTGGCTTTTTCAGGTGTCTGTTTTACCAAAAAAAATTGCTGATAAGGGAAGAAAAAAAGAAAAAAGAAAAAGGTCCTCGGTTTAAAAAGGGAGGAGGGCTACGGCCGATTGCCCCTCCCCCCCCCCCCACTTTAGAGTGTGCACATACACAATAGTACAATGTTCACAAATGTAATTCCACATTTAGTTTGCTTTTATCGCAACTTTATTTTCAATTTGGAATTTCCCTAAATCTGCCAAGTTTCGTTTTCACTTGAGTGGGGTTTTTCTCATTCGTACTTACATATGGAAGTGGTCGATTCAAGGAAACAATACATTGGGAAGTCCTCAACTGTGAAATCGATAACACTTTCTTGAATGAAGAATGTCACTTCTCCTTTTCTTATGGTATCACTTTCAAATTCCCGATTATTAAAAAAAGGGGAGAAATTGAGAAGCATATCACTTGACAAGTAATTAAAAAGTATACAAAGATCACACAAAGAGGAAGTATATGAAATTTATTCATCACTGTCATAACAGGCAGTCCAGGGAAAAAAATACCCGGGGGCTCGGGGCGAATTCGCCCCCAAAACACCAAAAAGAACCTTGGAAAACTAAAAAAAGAGCCCCTGAAATTCTCATATGGTCCAATGTAAACTGTAATACAATGTAGGAAATTCAGGAGGGTGGGCTCAAAAAGTAGCCCTGGAAAAAAATTTTTCCAATTTTTTTCCCTGAGGCAGTCCATAAATTGGCAACACTATACAGTATCTCCTGGGAAGTACATGCAGAGCAAATAGTAAAATCTGAAAAGCAAAATCCTTGAGCAGTTATCAGATCATCAGATTGTTTAAACACAAAAATAAGAAAAAAAAAAATGATTGTGCATTCAGTAAATTTCATGAGCAAGGAACTATTGGTTGTAAAAACTGTTTCATAAGCACTACATAATGATTTCAATGCTATTCCATGGCATTAATTCTCCCCAATGTTGGACTAAAGCAAGGAGTTTTAAGAGCTGGAGTCCCAACTGGCAACAAATTATTTCAAGCAGCTGTCCTTTTCTAAGGGTGCACAATAGAATCTACAGGTGTGCTGTTGCCTTTGATGTCCGAGGTTCGATGCCGCCAACATTATGGGAAAGCTAGAGTAGTGATTTTGTCACAAATAAAATATCGTTAATATTTCACTTTTTATTAGAATTAACAGAGAGAAAATTGAACAGATGATAAAGTATGAATACAAAAGCCTAATTGTGTCCATAAATCTGTGTATGTCGCATAATAGCGGTTTTGATTTGTGAAAAATAGTAAAATTTTACAATTCTAAAACCCGCAATTTGACACTTTTCCAATTACTTGCGGCAAACGAAAATGAAAATGGAATGGTTAAATTACAGTTACATGTATTTATGATGTTACATGTCAGATTAGTGCCCACACATGCCCAGTCAAGTAATTTTGATTCATATTTCACGAAATTTTGCACCATTTCCTTTCGCTTGCCTCCTGTAAAGGTAAGCAGTGTGTACTGCTCGTATTATCAGACGAGTGGTAGCGAAAAGTAATTATCATTACAAAAGCATATTTCCCTTTGAAAATGGCCCGTAAGTTTGAAGCCAGGCAGGAATCTTCTGTCTACACATCTGCCAGGAAGGTCCAGTTAAGCACATGCCTGACATATTTTGCCTGGCGGCATCGAACATGGTTCAAAGGGAATGAGTTAGATGTGACTCCAGCTCTGGAAACTCCTTGATTAAAGTAATATGAATGAAAGCACTGCCATCAGCTACTGAGGAGCAAGAAGGCCGTACATGTGTAATACATCAATATGCCTTTCTTGCTCTCAGCAGAGGAAAAACATAATGTAAATATTAAAGCTGATCTACTATACAGTTTTGGTTTCAGAAAGAAAATTGCCATGAAACAGATTAATTACAATAGTCTCACATTGTCACCCATCGGTCTTGTACAAAAAGATAGGTGTGTTAGACCATGTGATATTTCATTCATCCATTGAATTTTAGGGTGTGTTCATCGCCCCCGACTAAAGTTCTAATAAGCAATCCAAGATTCCAAGTAACCGACTAGCTTACCTGTTACCCTTGATAAACACAATGCTACTTGACTACCCGATAAGCGTCACGGACTACAGTTCCACAAAATAGGGGGATTTGATTACCGCTTCACAGCATGTTGATTTTGCTTAGCTATGGTGATAATGACTAGCTAAAAGCCAGGAAATTTGACTACTGGTAATAGGTTTTGATGGCCTACCAATACTGTGCTACATGTACCTTACCTCACTAAAATCAATGTTCCTTCTTCTTTGTATACAAAAGTACATATATATGTAGCATACTCCTGCATACATGTAGAACATAAACAGGCAGTGTTAAGACTTAAATGTACCTTTGTAACATGTCTGTATTGTATATATACCTGCTACATTGAATGCTCTATAAATAACACCTGACGTGAAGAGCAATAGACATTGTACACATCACTGATTCACATTTGAGATGTGTGGTAACTCGTATAAAAACAAGCGATACATCCTGATTGCATGTCAGTTTCCTTCTAAAATTGGAAATTGGCAATAGAATGAAATTGGTCTGAAATATGACTGGCAAGAGGTCAACCATTATGGCAGGAAATTTAGGCAATTTAATTATTTTACCACAAGTGCAAAAACTAATTCATAATCATTGATAAACCAGGGCTTAAAACAATGCTATGAAACTACACAAGAAAACAAGCCCAAACCTGCATCTCAAAGGAGCAATATCAGAATGAAGCCAGGTTTAACCCCACCCCCTTTACCTCCCATATGAATTCCAGTCTTCCTGTGCCCTTTATGCTCACCAAATTATGTGAATATGATACTTCTCAATTTTTTTTTTTTAAGATTTCAGCTTTTCTAGCCCTCAACACTAATCAAACAAGAACATACCTTCAGAAACTCCAGTCTACCAGACCCCTGATGCTAATCAAATATGAACAAAACTTCTTTGAATACATGTAGATAAACTAAAGTCTACCTGGCCCTTCACACCTACTGGTATCATATGTGAACGAAGCCCTTTTTAATCTGTCATGAACTTCTGTCTACCAGGCCATATCATCAAATATGAACAGTCCACTTTTAATCCATTAGTATGAACATGAACTCATGTTGCTGTTCGCACTTAACTCAACACTGCATGTACCTAGCCTGAGAATACCAGTAATAGTTGATGTGAACAGATCTTACTTAGTTTACCTGGGCCCACTACACTAGTAGTTGACTAATCCAATGTGAACGAACCTTTCAACCTACATATGCATGAAATCTGGTCTACTTGGCTAAAGGATTTAAACAGACCATCTTAACCAATTGCACAGGATCAGATTTTGGTATAACACATATTTTTCATAGACACAGCCCGAGTTATCTCGGGCATATAGTATTAACAGCTTAATCTTCATAAACTCAAGTCTACCTGGACCTTTCACACTAAACTCTAACCTACATTGTAGGGCTGAGCTAGCCCGGGGTAAACGTCAATGTGAACTAACCCTTTTAATTTTTCATGAACTCCAGTTCAGACAATCAATCAAGGTGGAGGACATGTGATTGGGGTAAAAGAAAACAATCAACAACCAGGTTGAGGAAATACGAAACTCACCACCAGTTCCTGCTGCAAAGGTTCTTTCAGTCCAAGGACGCTATTTTACAGACTGATATTACTGAATTGATTTGAATTGATATCAAATCACTGGTTTGTTGAAACTACAGGGAGCAGATTAGATCTATTGTCAGCAAATGACTTTGATTTAGTGACAAATAGGGTTAAAAAACAGTTACAATTTCTGTCATTTTATTCTTTTGACCTTTGACTGTATTTTAAAGACTGATATACATGTAGGACACTATAAATTTGATATTAAGTTGTTACAGCAAACGTGTTGAGGAGAAATAGGAGAGAAAAATAATTAATTCTATTGTAATTGACTGACTTTGATTGTAGGGCTCATGATGAAATTCTGGGGATTTTAATTCAAATTTTTCTTTTCCAGTTTTCGTTTCTTTTTTTTTTTTAAGCCTTGAAGGTTTGAATCTCAAGGGAACAAATTTTAAGGTCTATGGTGATTCAATGATATGTCGAACAGGGTTCAGGATAATTTCTGTATTGTTTAACTTTAACTTGAGGAGGGCGATTGCTGACATCTGTTTCACAGACTGATATGGGATATCATATACTTGATTTGAATTCATAGGAGGTCAAAAAGGAAGACATACTGCGCAACATACCCACTCAAAAGGGTGCTCAAGGCACTTACATTGCAGAATTATTATTACCCCAGCAGTGCCAGGTATCCATTTATACACCTGGGTGGAGTGCAGCAAAGATGGATTAAATGTCTCACTGAAGGACATAAAGAGCCAGGCATCGATGGGAATCAAAAACTCAAGACCACTTAACCCATTCGTGACAGGAATTATTTGAAGCCTAATTTGATCAGCTTTTTTTCTTCAAATTGGCAACACCAACATTTTTTATTTTATTGCTACATTTTTCTTATAAAACATCATGTATCTGAAATAAAAATAAATTGACAAAAAGTATGATAAGAGGTCAAAAAGTTGCCAATTTGCAGGAGAAAAGAGTGATTTTAAACTTTCTATCACATTGCCAATTTAAGGATTTTAATGCTTATTTTCCTTTTAAAAGTTTTAAGCATCAAACAACAAATATTGACGCAACCAAAATGGGCACAGTTTGTGTAGAATTTTTTGCTCTTTCTGCTCATGTATTTAGTATGATTTTTAGAGCTTTGCATCAAAAGTTATTAGGCCAAACCACAAATGTGGACCTCTGTCACAAATGGGTTAACTATAAGAAAGTGCACTCTTACCAGCAATATGCCACAATACCTCCAATGAACAAATGAAATTGGAGAGAAACAAATTAGTTCCATTGTCAGTGATTGACTTTGATTAATGGGGTTCATTATAACTTCTACAGATATTACAGACAGACATGGGATATTGTTAAACTGATATCAAATTACTAGACAAATGAAACTACAGGGAGGTAACTACTCTGATACTAAGTGATAGTGAATGATTTTGATGGAGTGCCAGGTCAAATGGGATTCACAGAAACATCCCTGAATTTCGACTGAAGGGGCTACATGTAAGTGCAGGATAGGGGGTGCTGGGATCATTGCATGTTCCTTACGGTGAAACTATTTTTCATATTCTTTTTATTCTCTTTTTATCTTTTTCTTTTTACGGTACTACATATTCAATAACATTTCTGGGCGCTAATGACATATCTATCCATTTTTTAAGAATATATTTTTGAAAAGTGCGAACAGATAAGAAAATAAACATTGTTAAGATTTAACTCCATCAAAAGAAACAAGATTTTTTCTTTTACATGTTGTGCTGTATGATATCGTAAAACTACGTCATTTTTTTTTTTTTGCGAGCAAGAAAGTCTTCATGAAAGTTTCATGCTTATGTTGTACTAAATTACAATTAAATTCAGCAATTCACAAGTTTGCATAGCAGTCAAAACAGCCTCTATCGGCATTTACAAAGTACTTTTGCTTCTTATTGTAGCACAAAACCATGCAGCTCACACTAGATAGGCCTACATGCTTGTAAACAGTCTTCACATCCATTCTATCACACCTACAGAGAAAAGTTGACGATTCCATAGTCATTAATCAACAATTTGCATTGTTAAAGCTTGTCAGGTTTTTAAAAAAAATATCCTCTCTGAAAAGTACAACAATCATGGGGTGTTCACTGGAGTGATCAAGCGTTTTGTCGTGTTATGACCTTAAAAAGTTCGCTCACAAAGGCACAATGGCTTAATAGTGCAGTAGGAATTTTCCAAAAGTGAAATTCCAAATACACAAGGTATATGTACACGTTTTTGCTGGCTTCATTGAGTAATGGCATTCATTGAAGAGTCTGGAGGCCTTGAGCTCTGGTCTTTTGTTCAAGAAGGTTCTACAGACTTGTATGACACATATCTCGGAGTCAATTTTACACACTAGCTATGTCTGTAACTTCAACCCCAACTTAAACCTACACTGTAAACCTAAAAATGAAGATTTCATTTTCATGATTTTTTTTTGTTTTTAACTGGGCTCTTCCCCGGGGGGGGGCACTCAGTATATAATGCGTGGTGGGTATGTGCCGCAGAGCATACCCCCATTTTTACACTCAAATTTCCGTTCCAAAGCATAGCATTTTCTTCTTATTGAGAAAAGAACAAAGAAAGCCGTTCCAAAGCATCGCATATTTTTCGTTACGCCGTTTCGGCCGCATTGTTCCACTACAATGAGCTGCATTTTTGGTGAAAAGTGGCCGGCAGAGCGCTGTCCGACCATCGCCTCTGCGCAAGCGCACCCGGCGCCCATGCCGACGGGCTAGCTGCATGCACGTATGCCCGTTCCATAGGGATAGATACGCACTCACACGCAGGCGAACCGTTCCAAAGACCCCCGTTTTCACAAACATTTGTAGTTCCGAAGACCCTCCTTTTCACAATAAGCCCGTTCCAAAGCCCCCGTTTATTGTCTCGCCCGCGGCACATACCTACCACTTTTGGGGTCGAGTGCCCCCCCCCCCCCCCCCCCCCCCCCCCCCCCCCCCCCCGGGAGCTCTTCTTGCAGCTTTCCACAGCTCACCAAGTTACCAACTATAAGGGTCTATTTTTTTTAAGTACAATTTTTGAGAGTCCTTTCTGATCAGACTCCGCGTGACATCACACTCGGTGCGAGAGATATGGGTGATGGGTGCCCAACCTTCAAATAACATTCTTAGCCTAATTGAACCAAGAGACACATTATAGGATCCCCAGCATCTCTGCAAATTGGAGCCCAGCATGACATCGTCTGTGCCCAACACCAGCATCTTCCCTCTCGCGACCTATCTGTAGATGCATTGTGTTGCATCACGTTAAGTGGTGTTTGACCTCTTTACGATGAATCATCATTGATGCTGCCACAGAGATGGAAGCTCCCATAGATGGAAGCTCCCTTTTTGCAACGCATGGCTGTCTTTGACCAAAGAGTCACAGACCTTGTTCAGACTAACTTTTACATGAAGGGAGGCAGGCTGCCTTAGTGGAGGGATGACGGTTTGGAAGGGGCTGGTAATGCCTTGGTTTGGAAAAGAAGACGAACATGTACATGTATGAGACGGCAGAATTTATGATTTTTCACTGAGGACTTGGAATGAAATTTTCAAATCTGAAAATAAGAAGTATCAAAAGACTTTCACAGGGATATAGACATGAAGGAATATCTTTTTTTTTAATTGTGCAAAATGTTCAACAGGTGAAGATGATAAGAAGAAATAAGGGCATGCACTGATATCAGCCGTGTATTATCCTGAAGCCTTTCATAATTAACCCATTCAATACTAATCCAAACATAACTCAGGCTAGGGTCTACGGAAATCAAGTGTTATACTAGTAAAATTGTTTCAAGACTACTTTACATTATATTCAACAAATATCTTACTTGATTCCAGTGTGAAAGTAACAACAGCAGCAAAAAACTAAATATGAAAGTGACCTGGTACATCGTACATTTGCATGTATCATACCTATGTATGAACTGGTAAAATTGGTTCAAGACTATAATACATTATGTTCGACAGATATCTTACCTGAAAAATGTGAAAGTGACAACGGCAGGAAAAACTAATTAATATGAAAGTGACCTGATATGTACACATTGAAAGTGGCCTGGTAAGTACATGTACATCCATGAAAGTGACCTGATATGTACAACATCGTACATTTAAATGTATCATACTTATAAAAATCCTGAGAGCATGGGCAGATGCAGAAGAATGAACTTGCCACCTTCGACCAAATGAGTCATTCCAGAAAACAATTCCAAACATAACTTTTCATGGCCTAATTGTTCTTCCCCCTTTCCGTATCATCTATTCCAGTTACGAATGTGGGAGTCTGAAAGGCGGATGATCTCATCCAGGGGCATGACCACAAAGCATTGAAGGCAACCTTGATGGGGTATAATGATGCAATTAAATTGATGATTGAATTACCATAATAATTGGATACTGTTATCAGCCAATGTCAATGCTTTGGGGAAATTATGTATAGCAGAAGGCCCACCTGACCAGGGGTGGATCCAGGGGGAGGCTGAAGCCTACCCCCTCCCCTTTTTTACTCCAAGGGGGCCAAATCGGCTGCACCCCCCCCCCCTTTTGAAACCTCATTTGCTTGCCCAGGGAGAATTTTTTTTTTTTTTTTTTTTTTTTTGGGGGGGGGAGAGGGGTAAAATACACCAGAAAATGCTGAGGACCCTTTTTATATAGCCGACCAACCCCCCCCCCCCCCCTGAAAAAGTCTGGATCCGGTCCTGCAAACACTACAAAGATCTAAAGAAAAGATGCACATTTGGGTAGGGAGAGACCAAGGACTAAGGGGGGCAGCAAAGAAAAATGATGGGGGCTGAAAAAAAACTTGTCCTTTAAGCCTTTGAAGCAAGTTTTGAATACAAGAAGTGAAGGTTAATTTTGCAAAAACATACATGTATCTTTAAAAGTAATAATTGTATTGTTATAATGCTGTTGTAAAACTTGTAAAAAAAAAAAAAAATCAGAAAATCACATCACTGAGTACACTGACGGCTCCAAACTTAACTCTTGTCATGGGGGGGGGGGGTCTGGATTGTTTATATTTTAGGGTCTGTGTGCACTGAGCACTGTGAAATTCTCTCATTTCACAATGCATGCGCCCCAAACGTCCGTACCATGAGAGGGACCTATTTTCCCACCCGTGGTCGACAACTATTTCCAAGATAGCAGATGCCGAGAGTGAGAGTTGACTCAATCAAAGAAATATTTAACTGACCGAGGGATTTCAAGCGCAGGGAAGAAGAAGGATGAGTTAGTAGAACTAGCAGTTAGAGCCCATGGAAAATATGAAGCGTTAAAAGTTTGTAATCACTTAGAATAGGAGTGGAAAAGGCGACTAGTGCAAGGTGTTGGTGGTCGACCCATTTCCCTGAATTAACACTCTAGAGTGACTGTCGAAATTGAACCGAATAATAATAATACAAAACATTTATTCGGCGCTTAATACGGATGTTTCTAAGTGCAAGGATTGTGAAATGCAAGAATTAATTGCAGATTAGGGGGGAGGGGGTCTAGACCAAGTTTTTGGGGGCCTAAAGATGGATCCTGGGCACCTACTAGGATACCATGACATGACCAGAAACAAACACAGATATGTATACTTGGGACAACGTTACAGATAGACAGCATAAAGTGGCCTGGATATGTAGTCCCAGCATTGTAGTGTACAGACTGCCTTATGCATTTTGCTGATTGCTTAGCTTTTACATGTACAAACTTTTTGCAGAAGACATGCTGCGCAAGTATTGTTTCATACATATTACATGCTTGAATCCTATTAGAATTTATTTTCACTCATTTAAAGAACTATTCAAAGATTATCCTGAACTCGGACAGGGTATGAGGGTAAGCATGTACACGTACGGTATTAAGAAGGAAATGGTGTAATATATATTATACTGCAGTTTCCCAGGGCAGCTGAACATTTATACTCAATTGTTCCATGAATGTGTATATACCCCAGTAGAAAACCCTCTACTCTACAGAACACCATTGAGAAGTACTTGAACAAATGGCAATAATTTTTTTCTCTCTTCTCTCTCCGGTTGTGTGAGAGAGAAAAAAAGGACAGATTCTTGGTTTCAAATGCTCAACTTCCTCTCCAGGATGGGCATGACTTTCAAGTGTGCTGCGGCTCGAATTACATACTGTGCGAAAATATGTAAGCACGACGCTTTATGCATTGATCACATACATGTACATGTACATGTAGGCCTATGGAAATATTCTGATAATAGATACATGTATGATATGTACAGTATGTAATATGTCAATGAGATCAAGAGCATACTCAAAGCATACATATTTTGATTTTAGAGATGTCATACATGAACATGTACATGTACGTGATAAGATACACAATGTTTCTACACTTTTCAAAACAGAATGCGACAGAACAATCCACACAGGTTTACTACAGCTCATGTAAGTGTTTTCAGAACAAGTTCTAATGTGTAATTGTGTTTGCCAATTCTGAAGAAATGTTATTTCATATGCAATTACACCTTTAGATGTTTTCAAAATCATCATTTTGTTTGAATGTGAACACACTCATACCAACTGGCTCTGAACCTGGGAAAATACATAGATACATGTACATACAATGTGCATGACTCACAATGAATATCTCAGTTAGCATAACAGTACAGAATAAAAGCATGTTTCAAAAACAATTTTCTTTCTCTAAATGTGAACGTGCTCGCACCCTAGTGGCTTTGAACCTGGGGAGAGCGGAGTTGCAAGGTGCATGACTCACGCTGAGTATCTCAGTTAACATCACACTGCATCGATAAACAGCTACTTCTCAGTGATGCCCAACATTACAGGTACATGTACAGAGGAGTTACTGCAGTAATGAAACGAGAAATTGTATCCCGCACACATTCATGAATATGCCAGAGCCATGCATATATACAATGCATGAGGTTGTTTCATGAATCATTCAGGGAACATTCTGGATTACATTATGGACTTTAATACATGTACATGATAGTCCAAAGGAGAAAAAAAATGTATAAGCTCATATTTGGTAGGTTTGGTAGTGACAAATGTTGTGATAAATTTACATGTAGATGAGAATTTGATTGGTTCACACTTTTTTGTTGCCAGGATGCAAAAAAAAAAAATCATTTTTGTCTCCTCATATACAGTGTTGTACCATTTATTTAATGCCCCCACCCCCAAAAAACAAACAAACAAATAAACATGGAGATTTATCTCGTGGGGGGGGGGGGGGGTGGTGCTGCTTCATTTATGGACAAACCTTTCAATGATGAATTCACTGCATTTTGTACATTATGAGGGTCACTTGTCAATTGCTGAAAACCGGGATGCTGTATGACAGGGATGGAGTCGAGACCAGCCTCGAGGCCACATTTTGCCAGCCTTGGCCTTGGCCTCGGTCCGAGTCACGTGTACAAAGTCTATGGGAGAAATTTTTATCCAGCGGCCTCGTGACTCGGAACTGCCGGCCTCGACTCCATCACCGCTGTATGACTGAACAATTGATGTTCTACGTGCATTATCAATCCCACCAACCACTACGTGTAATCTACATATTACTCATACACATACACTCTTTTACGAAGCTTCGTAAAACATGAACCAGAAAATAAAGAAGAAAATGTATAACCAAAATGTCAAATACATCTATTTTAGGATTTAACACTTTTTTTTTTCGTTCACACCAACAGCTGACCAATTGACCAATTGAATACCAATTGAAATACAAATTGACCCATTGAAACAAATATGTCCCCATAGGGAGTACATGGAAAGTGAAACAATGGGTCCCCATTAACCCATTGAAATCAACCCTTAATGGGGACCCATTGTTTCACTTTCCATGTACTCCCAATTGGGGGCAATTGGGACCTATTTGTTTCACTTTCAATGGGTCAATTTGTATTTCAATTGGTATTCAATGGGTAAATTGGTCCAACTGACCAATGTATCTCTGTATCTCTGTATCTCTGTATCTCAGGCTCAGTTAATTTGGAGTTAGGATATCAATGGTTTTTTTTTAAGAAAAAACACATGCACAGGGTTTCTTCTCCCAGACAATGGGCTTTTCTTTTTTCTTTCTTTTTTTTTTCTTTTTTTTCTGCTTTTTTCTGCTTTGTAATTTAAGTCTAGATACTTGGAATACAGGCAACAGCTCAAGCATTTTTTATGTCAACCATCAACCAGTTTTTCAAAACCAACTTCCCTTTCTTAATGCCATTATGACATCAGGGAAAGTCCCTAGTACATTACAAGTCCATGTACATTTGTATGTGTGAATATGCAATGTACATGTACATGTTCAGTGTAGGCTAACTGCAAGAAAAAGCTGATTCTTATGGCATGTGTATTCCTCTTTGACTTGATTACACTTTCACAAAACCCTAAATAGAAGTGAAACATCGCACATATTTCAGCACTCCATAGTTGGAACAATAAAATTATGGTATATAGGCTACAGTACCGATTCAGATAAGGTACAGATTACATATGGATAATGTGATATTAAAAGAGGTCATTAAGATCTTATCACTTGCAGGAAGGAAATGACTATGTCCCTATACATTCAATACATGAAAGTCTTATCCTGGATTTGGTAAACCAGCATGTACATGTATGTACTCAATACATGATTTACTAATAATAATATGCCGTTCTTGAATAGCGCATATCACATTATGATATAACGTCTCTATGCGCTTCCAAAAGACTTTGGATATTATTACCCCCGCTTTAGCTCGAGCAACCGTAGCACTTCGTGCATTCAAGGAAAAAATCCTACCAGGTACCCATTTACTGCACCTGGGTCCCAGTGTGGCAAATGTAATTGTCCAACCAAGGGATTAGTGCCGTAGCAGGGATTGGAACCTGGACCTTGTGGTTAACAGTCCAGAGACTTATCCACTGGACCACAACACCTCTACTCACTGTAATGTCTGTTACAATGTACCTTAACCAAGTTGGCAATTGCTCCATGCTAATAAACCTTTTCACTGAGAATCGGGACTGAAATTTGGGTGGGGTCTGTATACAAGTATGCATGGACCCCTTTTGAATATTTTAAGAAGGGGGGGATGGGGGGGTCCCAGAGTGTAAATTTGGGATCCATACAGTGTACAGGTAGACATGGCACCTGTAGTATCGAGTCTTGCCGAGCTTCATCTCCCACCTGTGGGACTACATTTACATGTACTATATAATCCCTTGGAAAAATCAAGAACAGCATTGAACAATGACTGCTTGCTCCTCCTTTCTCCATCTCCTCCCCCCCCCCCCCCCTTCCGACTCCCTTCTCCTATCTCTCTCTCTCTCTATCTCTCCTCTCATCTCTCCCCTCACCAATCTCTCTCTAACTCTATCTCTCCTTGCTCATCTCTTTATCTCTCTTTCTCTCTAGTCTCTATCTCTCTCCTCCTCTCCCATCTTTTTCCTTCTCTCTCTCTCTCTCTCTCTCTCTGTATCCATCTCACCATCTCCCACCTGTGGGACTATCCCAAGAATGGAGACAGAGAGCAGCAGCATCCCCACGATGACTCATCCCTGATGCACTGAATATTAGATCCTAAATCACTACTCAGTCATTACAGTTTACACACAGCTGAGCTGGTCAATTTGCAATGCCTTGATCATCTCTCACTGTGCTATCAGAACCATTATTACACAGATTATACAGATGTACATGTAATGTACATAGAAGCAGACTGCTCCCATGTTGTCTACAAATATTTGTCATTAACCATTGTCAGATGTCATGCATTCATGTAAATGTACATGTTTATTTATTTGGATGTATTTGAAAGAAGAATAGACGGTTACATGTACCCCCCCCCCAACAAATGAAACCTTTCTTTTAATAGCAAGGGCACAAAGATTTGGTTTCTTTTGTCAATTATATCACTAAAAAGAAGACTACTGACCAAACCTCTGACATGACCGTGAGAAAAAAAAACTTGAAGATTCTTTTTTTTAATTTACAAATGTATCTTACATGTATGTGCGAAATTAATCACAAAACAGTAACTCTTCAGATATGCAGTTCAATGTTAGCCCAAAGGTCAGACTGACTAGACCTACATGTTGTACACTATGTACAACTACATGTACACAGTTTATTTTCTCAAATACCCAATAAAAAAATTGAACTTGCACACAGCACATTTGACCTGATATACTGTGGGGGTGCAATAACTATATGTACAAGTGCTTTTAAAAAGATGTGCATCTTTGCTATTAGTATGACCTTATCTATATTTACACTTCATGGTGCGATCGCAACCTATTAATCAAATCATGGTTTCTGAGATTACTTAGTAATTAGTTGTCAATCAATTAATGGGCCATTATGCTATGAATGCTCTTCCAAATCTAATCTTAACCCCAAATGTTTTGAAACTTTACACAATGGACTTTGTACTCATTCATAATGCAAAGTTGGGCATGAAGGCACTTTTAATAATCACCAAAGGAGTTACTGTTGACCTTAGAATAACACTTATTAAATGATCAAATTTATCAGGGCCTCATTCACAAAGACTAGTGAATCATTGATCATGAAACTAAATTTAACAGATCAACACATAATGATCAATGCAATAATCACAAATGCCAATCCAACATTCACCTGTTACATGTAACTCTGAATTATGCCCCCCCCCAAAAAAAAAAGAATTCTCTGAAAAATCAATATCAAGTAATATGGGCAATGCACTGTATGTGTAACAATGCTTTTACTTTCCTTTAAGGAGTTAACCCATTCATGACAGAGGTCCACATTTTGTGGTTTGGCCTAATATCTTCTAATGCAAAGCCCTAAAAATCATACCAAATACATGAGCAGAAAGAGCAAAAAATTATGCGCAAACTGTGCCCATTTTGGTTGCGTCAATATTCGTTGTTTGATGCTGAAATTTTTTTAAAGGAATTAAGCATCGAAATCCTTAAATTGGCAATGTGATAGAAAATTAAGAATCATCATTTTCCCCTGCAAATTGGCAACTTTTTGACTTCTCATCATAATTTCTGTCAATTTATATTCATTTCAGATACATGAAGTTTTATAAGAAAAATGTAGCAATAAAATTAAAATGTTGGTGTTGCCAATTTGAAGAATAAAAGCTGATCAAATTAGGCTTTAAATAATTCCTGTCATGAATGGGTTAATGTACTGAGTACCATACATGTACACTCGGCATGACTGTACAAATGAAATCAATTTGTTTTACGAGGAAAAATATGAGTAACACTTTGAGTCAAAGATAAGTACATGTACAGGGTGTAATTTGCCTACTGTACATCTGCGTGTAGTATCAATGCTCTAATGTTACGCTTGATGTAGTCGCATAGTGAATAAAGTCCGCAGTGAATCATTGGTTATCTCATGCATCATACATGCCTACAGCTCACCATTGAGGAGTGGTGAGCTGTAGGGTGTACAATAATACATGCCATACATTACTGTACATGTACATTACAGTTGACATGTACATTGCAGAACATGTAGCTGTGCAAACATTATAAGCAAGTCAAGTGTATTAACCCATAGCAGTACAGAGCTTTCTTGAGGTCTGAATTAATCATCTTCAATCCTCAAATTGGCAATACAAATTATTTTTGTGCATGTTTACTTAGCTTGAAAAAAAAATATGGATATAACATAAACCAAAATGAAATATAATTGTAAAATTGAATCAGAAATTGCCAATGTGAACACAGAAATAGTGATTATATATTATTCACTGCGTTGCCAATCTAAAGAGTTTAATGATTAGTTACACTTAAACTGCTCTAATTCGAGAACACCACACCATACAGCAATGGGAATGGGCTCAAATTTGTCGGTGCATTTTTCTCTTTCTGCTCATGTATGATATGTAATGCCTAACATTCTGGAACCAACAGATACTGCAAAAGCGTCTCCTAAAGGTGACACTGTACCTCTATGGGTTAACCATGAATGTGTGTACAGTCTGCAAATGTGGGGCAAACGCTGGTAAAATAGGAAAATTGAATACAACATTTAAAGGGAAAGTCCACCCTAGAAGTTTCACTGTTTCAATAAAAGGAGATAAATTTGAACTGTATTATAAAAAAGAAATGAGCAAAATCGGTCAAAGAATACGAAAATTACACTCATTTACATTTTCTAGTAAATTACTCTCGGCTCTGCAAATTGGCAACACTGATGACATCATATGCGAGCAGGTCTCCATTCACTTTGTACATGAAATTTCACATTTTCTCAATTTTCTTGGAAGTTACACATTTTCTTACCCCATAAGTCAAAGTATAATATGTAAAAAGCTATTCTTCTGAACATACATTGATTATGGGGGTTAGAAAATGTGTAACTTTCAAGAAAATTGAGAAAATGTGAAATTTCATGTACAAAGTGAATGGAGAGCTGCTCGCATATGATGTCATCAGTGTTGCCAATTTGCAGAGCCGAGAGTAGTTTACTAGAAAATGTGAATGAGTGTAATTTTCTTATTCTTTGACCGATTTTGCTCATTTCTTATTTAAAAAGCTATTCAAATTTAACTCCTTTTACTGAAACAGTGAAACTTCTGGGGTGGACTTTGCCTTTAAGTTTCAATACCATGCAACATTGCAAGCCTATATATTTACAGAGCACTGTAACTGAAGAGGTATTATGATTTTCCGTATCATTTCTCCCTATTCTTTTTTCAGTCAGTTATTTCCTCTTTGGACTACATGTATATTTTGTTTCTTCTAATTTCACACGCACATACATATACATGTACAGGTACTTGTTTGTGTTGCAGAAAATGTACAATACATGCACACTCCATTATTTTATGACATGACACCTACATTGTACATTGGCTGCCCATGTGTGTATCGTTCAACACGAAAGCAACATTTCTCATGTTATGCTCACTTGCAATGTACATGTAAAAGGAAATGAAATCTGACGTGAATGGTATCCACTATCATACATTGTAAATGTCAGAAAGGTCAAAGGGTCTACAACGCTGTACGGTACATGTTCATGTATGTTCCCATAATACCACACAACAGGTGCATTAGTATCACTCTTACAGGCATGTTCAGAGACACTCATGAAAATACATGGCATATTGAAAGAGCTAACATAGGAATACTCTGAAATCATATACCAAATATGCACAGCAAGGCGAGCTAAGCCTTTTGACAGTGAACAATGTGCACCCTTCTATTTACACACTAAACCTCCTCTGTACAAAAGTCGAGGGCCAAACAGACCCCATTCACTGAAGGTGTGGCCTTGTATTGTACTGTACTGCAGATGTATACATACTGAACATGTAGTGTACACTAAACATAATGTACACATTGTACATGATACAATGCATGGACACAAAACACACACATGGCACAATATGTAAGCTCATTGTTACTTAACCCATTCGTGACAGAGGTCCACATTTTGTGGTTTGGCCTAAAATCTTTTAATGCAAAGCCCTAAAAATCATACCAAATACATGAGCAGAAAGAGCAAAAAATTCTACACAAACTGTGCCCATTTTGGTTGCGTCAATATTCGTTGTTTGATGCTGAATTTTTTTTAAAGGAAAATAAGCATTAAAATCCCTAAATTGGCAATGTGATAGAAAGTTTAGAATCACTGTTTTTCCCTGCAAATTGGCAACTTTTTCACTTCTCATCATAATTTCTGTCAATTTATATTCATTTCAGATACATGACATTTTATAAGAAAAATGTAGCAATAAAATAAAAATGTTGGTGTTGCCAATTTGAAGAATAAAAGCTGATCAAATTAGGCTTTAAATAATTCCTGTCACGAATGGGTTAATCCATTCATGAGAGGAATTATTCAAAGCCTAATTTGATTAGGTTTTCTTCTTCAAATTGGCAATACCTCTATTTTTCTTTTACTGCTACATGTATGTTGTTCTTACAAGTCCTGTATCTGTAATAAATCAAAAATTGATGGAAAGTTTGCTGAGAAGTTAAAACGTTGTCAATTTGATTGAATAAACAGGGATGGGAGGGGTCATCACTTTGCCATTTTAAGGACTTTAGTGCTTATTTCCCATTTAAAAAAAATTCAACATTGCACAACAAATTATACAGATGCAACCAAATTGGGCACAGTCTTTCTGCTCATGTATTTTTTTGTTTTTAGTGTGTTTTTTTATAAGAGCTCTGCTCTGCATCAAAAGTTATTGGTCGACCTGAAGTGTACAGAAAATAAAAAGAAACTCTAGGCGGATATTATTCTTCATATAACAGAATATAAGCCGGTGCTAAAAACATTGTAATTCCTTTTTTACATGTATGTATACCGGGGTAATTCCATATAAAACATAGATTCTACTACTTTCCATTTTTCATTAAAAAATAATACCATCATATCATGTGAACAAATGGATTTTCATTGAGAATGTGTACATATATACATGTAATGTACATGCCCACTGGGTATATAGAGGCTAATGCACACGCATGCTAATGGGCTAATATCTATATATCAAAGGATATCTCCTTTGTAAAGAAAAAAAAATATACAGGGTATATATGATAATCCCTGCATAGTTCAGTGAGCTAATTGTTCTGTCAACTGGAAACATTCCATTTCTTTTAATAAGCGGAGGGCCAAAAGCAGAAAAGGGGGGTTTCGTTCCACCATCTGTACAAACTAAGTAGACCATGCTCATAATCTGCTTTTATCACTATTCATTTCCTGTACAGTATAAATAGAGTATACATGTACATATAGAACTTAAACTATCACTGCTGGCATAATTTCAAAACAAGTTTTGTCAGGAAATATGAAATATATGACATACATGTAGTAGAGTTTATTTGTTTATAAGCAGGCTACTTATTTTGTACATACTACATTACATGTAGTCGTGTACACATCTTTGCTGCCTTTCCCTAGCATCCAAAAGAAATTTTACAAGCCCGCTAACCTCAACCCGACCCCCAACCCTCCACCTGCATTTCCAGGTATGATGCACAAAGTGAAGCAATAACCACTATAATTGTAAGCCCTCTCTTGCTGTCACAAAGGCTCCTTCAAAAGCTTCAAAAGCTTTTAAATTAAAGGTGCGAGTCATCCTTACCTATAGTGTACGTGTGTAACATTTTTCGGTCTTTCTTAATGATTGTGCTCGATGACCACAAGTATCCTTTCTCCATTTTTTTTCCCTATGTTATCACATGACAATGGTCCATCGACATACAGAAATGAAGTGCAACTTAAAGATATACTTGAGTCCAGGGGAGTGTTTCATGAAGAGTCTTGTCGGTAATTTTCACTGACCAATTTGCTCTCAGCCAATCAGATGCAAGGATTTTCAGTAGCTTATAACAGTTGTCAGTGAAACTCACTGACAACACTCTTCATGAAACACTCCCCTGGTCATGTGATTACAATGTGTAAGACACTGTTTCATAGCAATTGGGAATGGTTGAATTAGTAGATGTACATGTACTAAGTATTTATAAAACTTGGCATTTGCCCAGGGCCCCATTGCATAAAACTTACCATTAATGGTACATGTGTAACTCTGCCATCAGTGGTAACAACATGGTAACAGTGCTCAACAGCCAATCAAATTCAAGGTCTCCATGGTACATGTAGTTGCCATTGATGTCAAGGTTACCATCAATGGTAAGTTTTATGCAACGGGGCCCAGAAGTTGTGAAATATCATAAATGATAATGATAAGAAGTCACCTTAATTTTGTTGGAAAGCACACACAGAAATAAGTATATGGGACTACACAAATGTTTAGAACAAACTCTATGAAGATTTTTCTTGTTACCGTATATTTCTAATATGAGGGTATTTGAACAGTTATTATTTTCAGGAGACATTTCTGCTATGATATTCTTCTAAATTGACATAAGACTGAGAAAGTTCACAAATTATCTTTTACCTCCTCCCAGAACCCCAGCTTATCAAATACAGAAGTTACCCAGAGCTCTATTTGCAATTAATGCCATACAAATGGGAACAAGTTGACTCAGTCGGTAAAGCGTCTGCCCAAAGATCGTAGCTTCGAGTCCACCCCAAGCGGATGACTGAAGCCTTCTTTGTGTGTTAACGTGCCCCTCCCGTTTCAAAGACGCAGGCTATGTTACACTGGAAAACACTCCGTCCCTCAGATAGGACGTTAAATGGAGGCCCCAGAGGTGAGCACAGTCACCACCTTTGCATGTTAAGAACCCACTGCACTGATCATATAAGAGTAGGGGGAAATCCCTGTGTCGTCGTCCACCTGCACACCCCCAATATCGGGAGGAGAGACCAGAGGGTTACAGTGATTCAGTTCACTTTTTGCCTCCCAGGCACAGGTGACGCCAAACAATAATAATAATAAAAGCCTATTCTGGCCATTCTTCTGCAGATACATTGCCCCTACTGCTGTGGGAAGGGGTTCCTTTCCATTCCTTTCAATTGTGACCAGTGCTGCTTGAATCGTACTCTACAAGAAAAAAATGAAACACCACAGTTCTGGCCTCACAGGATGCTGGGAAATTTTGAGGAAAGATCCTGTGTCTTTGTAAAATTGCAGAATGAGTTGGGAAGTTGAAAAGGAAAGTATGTGCACGTGTACTGCAAAACACAGTCAGGGTTGTTTTTTTTAAATGGAGTTATGAGATTTTTTTTCATCCAACTTTATACACATAGGTTACATGTATGTGCCTGTGGACTGAGCAATGTGATTTTTTTTTCCTTACTCATACTTGTTCATAAACATGGCCACGTTTTATTAAGGAATCCATCTTCTTCCCAGTGGTCTTAAACGATTGGGTGAATTTTGTGAATTACACAGAGATCATTTGCTTCCACGTGCAAAGAATGACCTCGGCATGTACGACAAATGTGCACCATCTCCAAGCAATGGGAAATGGAGTGATGGGCAATTTTTTGTCTCTTTGCAAATATCAGATCACATTTTTTGATTTCTTACTCAAACAATGAAAAGTACTTTCTCGAGGGTGAAACGTTTTGAAGGTAAAGTACAAAACCAGGAAATGTAGGAGTTTCCTGAGAACAAAGTCAGAATCCGTTTTGATATGACGATATGACCTTTTATTTTTGGTGGTTTCTATGGCATTTTGTGATTTACAGCACACATGGACACACTCCAGTGTTAGCAAGTAAAGGCAGTTCAGGGTTTGTTTCCTTGCCCATTCATAATTCCATTATTTTTTATCACTACAGAATGTATTTCAATTTAAAATGCCATTTGAAAGCCTTTCGTGCATACATATACGTTGTAACTGCAATATTCAGGTACATTTCCTTCTTCTTTCAGTGTAAACCAAACCCGGTTTACATGGATACATGTATAGAATGCACAAGAGAGCGGCCTGCATGTACATGTACATGCACACTTACTATGGACAATGTTATGCTTACATGTATGTGGGATTTTTTTTGTTGTTTGTTTGTTTGGAGTTTTTTTTTTTCTTTCTTTCTTCTTTTTTCTTTTTTATTGTTGGGGTTTTTTTGTGGAACATGTTACAACTCATGATTCCCTTCCAACAGGAAGTTACTACTGAATTTTAATCCCCTCTAAAGCTCACTGAGGTGAGAGAGACAAAAAAGAACAAATCTGTTTATTGCCTCTTCTTTTGAAAGTGTGAAATCACATGCAAACGACTGAATTATATTGTGAATCTCTCTGGGTCAATAAGCTACCACCTGTACAATGTACATGTAGAGTACAAAGTCTTCAATATGAGAGAGACCATTTTGGAATGTGGATGATATACAGTGTACATGTATTTTCATCCCCCCCCCCTCCCTAACAAAAAAATAAATAAATAAATAATCAATAAACAGATAAACAAACAAATGAATAAATAAATAAATAAATGAATAATAAACAGATAAACAAACAAATAAATAAATAAATAAATAAATAAATAAATAAATAAATAAATAAATAAATACATACATAAATTAATATATAAATAAAAAACATGTTACAACTCATGATTCCCTTCCAACAGGAAGTTACATGTACTACTGAATTTTCCCCTCTAAAGCTCACTGAGGTGCGAGACACAAAAAAGAACAAAGTTGTTTACCAGTATTGCCTCTTCTTTTGAAAGTGTGAAATCACATGCAAACAACTGAATTATATTGTGAATCTCTCTGGGTCAATAAGCTACCAAGTACTTTAGGTCATGTACACCTGTACATGTAGTGTACAAAGGCTTCAATATGAGAGAGACCATTTTGGAATGTGGATGATATACAGCGTACATGTATTTTCATCCCCCCTCCCTAACAAAAAAAAAAATAAATAAATGAATAAACAAACAATAAACAGATAAACAAACAAATGAATGAATAAATAAATAAATAAATAAATAAATAAATAAATAAATAAATTTAAAAAAACATGTTACAACTCATGATTCCCTTCCAACAGGAAGTTACATGTACTACTGAATTTTAATCCCTTCTAAAGCTCACTGAGGTGCGAGAGACAAAAAAGAACAAAGTTGTTTATTGCCTCTTCTTTTGAAAGTGTGAAATCACATGCAAAAAATTGAATTATATTGCGAATCTCTCTGGGTCAATCAGCTACCACCTGTACATGTAGAGTACAAAGTCTTCAATATGAGAGAGACCATTTTGGAATGTGGATGATATACAGTGTACATGTATTTTCATCCCCCCTCCCTAACAAAAAAATAGATAAATAAATAAACAATAAACAGATAAACAAACAAATGAATGAATAAATAAATAAATGAATAAATGAATAATCAATAAACAGATAAACAAACAAATAAATACATACATAAATAAATAAATAAATAAATAAATAAATAAATAATCAATAAACAGATAAACAAACAAATGAATAAATAAATAAATAAATAAATAAATAAATGAATAATCAATAAACAGATAAACAAACAAATAAATAAATACATGAATAAATAAATAAATAAATAAATAAATAAAAAACATGTTACAACTCATGATTCCCTTCCAACAGGAAGTTACATGTACTACTGAATTTTAATCCCCTATAAAGCTCACTGAGGTGAGAGAGACAAAAAAGAACAAAGTTGTTTATTGCCTCTTCTTTTGAAAGTGTGAAATCACATGCAAACGACTGAATTATATTGTGAATGTCTCTGGGTCAATAAGCTACCAAGTACCAAGTACTTCAGGTCATGTTTATGTAGTGTACAAACTTTTCAATAAGAGAGAGACCATTATGAAATGTGGATGATATCATGTATTTTTACCCCCTTACTCCCCCCCTCCCCCCAGGAAAAAAAAAACCAGATGGCTGGAAAAGCCACTCTCCTTTTCAAATACAATGTCATTTACATACCAAACAGATCAATGACCAAACAATCATCAGCTAGCCTGCGTGCAACATATTAATGACATTTTAAGTCCTGTCCACAAGTCAAAGACATCTTTCCACCAACTGTGTCCCAGTCAGTCCCAGTGGCTCTACTAGCTGCCATCCATCAATTCGAAATGGGGTTGCTCCACTTTTGGGCAGCTGTTCGGGGAATGGAGGGATGTGGACTGACATTGGTGGATTAACGAGGGATTGGACTTAATTATGAAGTCATTCTTTCCTAGCTCATATCTGGATGAAAGTATTCATACCCAGGCTCAGTCACATCGTGTTACCATGGTTCTCAGCAGTACATAACACTCATGGTTCCAATACCATGCGTACATGATTTTAGGCAAGGAAGAACCATGTGTGAAATTGCTGCACCATGCGTGGCGACAAGGGTAAAAAAATATTGGAGTATATATTCCTAACATTAATGATAAATGCTACAGATTGTTTTGTTTCTTGGCAATGTATTTTTGCTATTATGCCATTAGTAGACAACTCCTGCTCACCAAGAAGTATTTTTCATCCTTTTGCTATTGCATATACTGCTGCAACACCTAACTATAGGTGTTATTCCTTAGCTCTTCCGAAACTTCCGCACTTTGCGCAGAGGGGGAACCGTGGGTGGATTATTTTCTAGTGAGAACCCTGCGTGTTACCTGAGACAAGTTAGTTGAATTTCTGCTCTGGAGATTTCGATTCATAGTCCACAATCATGCTTAGATTGTTTACGAAGAATTCATTCAAAATGTTTATTGCTTCTTGATACATAATGTCCACCGATTATATTTAGCACTCTTCCCTACATTTTTTCTTCATTTTGGGCATTGTGTTATTAAAGCAACATTAAAGTTTATGTGAACAACCTTCAGGGAAGTCAACCTCTGGTGATAATGCATACATGAAGCCATACATCATATGTGTACATCTTATTATTCAGACAAACTACACACTTGTAGGAATGACTTTCAAGTTATCTAACAAGATGGTCTATGCAAAAAAATAGCTTCACGATTTTGCACAAATTTATGGAATTTCTATTATACACTGTACATGTACCACCTCATACGTTTACATGTACAGTGAATTAACGTTTGCTCTTCAAAAGTGAGTATTTAAATACTACATGTACATACAATACGTGTGTAGATTTTCAGATTAACGATTAACCATTTTCGAGGGAATTACCTTGAGGAGGAAAAGAGTCTACAGTGTATATCTTGTTTTTCCTGCAACCAAGAGCAGGTAAATCACAGATCTGGCGAAGTATCCGCAGAACTCCAGAGTGCAGGTGCGGCGCTTCCTCTGTCCTCTCTACAGCAGACGGTGGGAACACTTAATCTTGTTTAAACTGAATGGCACCTGGCTACAGTTTCCTGAAAGAAATGGAAGTGGAAGTGGATCAAGAATCATATTAAAAAAACCACTGAAATAGTCCTGCATTGTTTTTAAAATCAGTCAAAGTGAATTTGTTAATTTATATTCAGGCAACCAATGAGCAGTTGAATTACACTAACCCATTTCTTTTCTTCATCATTGGAAAAACACTACATCATGTAGTAACCAGTGTAACTCTTAAAGGCATTGGCTAACTTTGTGAGTAGCTGATTTAAAAAATTCTCAAACTAAGATGAAACATGTCTATGAGTACTTGTATTTGTACTCAAAAACCCTGAAACCACCCATAATTTGGAATGAAAAAGTGTAAGTTAGACGCAAACGGCGATTTTATTATCCTTCGTCTCACGAGACAATCCCTGAGAGGACCACTTTGCTTGAATTTGAAAATGCCGTTATGTGCCTCCCGCCGCGTGATTCGCCAATACACACAGTACTGTAAGGTGAGTCATACGCACATGCGCACTCCCTATGTCTATTCTGTGCAACCGAGCCTCGTATAGTTTTCAAACATTGGTTCCCTTTTTTTATATTTAAAAATACTTCCTGTGCATATTATACTTTGAAACTTTCAGACTGGTATTTTTACACTATAACCCTCATGTTTATCCCATTTTCAAGTAACAAAACAAGATTTTTTTAAAATCATAACAATGTTAGCCAATGCCTTTAACCTTAAAATCCAGTTGCAACCCTTATCCTAACCATATATATGTATCATCAACAATTAAATAAATTCTAGAGCAATTGCTGCCGAGGAAAATTAAACTGCATGCATGTGTAACTGCAAGTGCTTTAGTTCAGCAGTTATTGCTGTATTCCAGGAATCGGGAGGTCCAGGTTTCAAAACTCAGTCGGGAGAGAATTCTCAGAAACATACTCTGTAGTACATGTACGGTAGTATATTTTGGGCCAAAAGTTTACATACACTTGGGCAATTCCACAAAAATGTTCACTTGCAGAAAATCATAAAATCTACTACATTATATGTACATGTACATGTATCTTTAGAAATATTTGTGCTCCATGTACCAACACCATGAAAAATATGGTGTCGAACAAGAACTTGATAGCATGCTCTTTCAATTGATTGGCATGCCATTAATGCTGAAGGTATATTCAGGTGTGATTTTCTTTCTTGTCTATCATCAAGTCATCCTGAATACAGAAGGAACAAGGACTGCTGTCAGTTTCTTTTAAAGTTCTTAAAACTCTGACACAGACTTTTAAACAATAGACATCTGCACAAGCGGTGTCAATGTCATGACTGAGCAAAGTTCAAGTGATATTTAATACATTTCTTCAATTCTAGCTGCTTCATGATTTACATCACAGACTTTGGAGTTTTAGAAATTTGGTCCTGTGGGTGTTACACCAAGCTGTGTGTAATGCATGAGTTTAAGAATGACTGCAAATTGAATGCTTTTCCTCTTGTTTTAACAAAGTGTAACAGTACATGTATATTCCATAATCTCAATTATGGTGGCAAAAACTATACTTCACATTAAAAACATTTGTTATTTACATTTTTTTTTAAGTTTCTTATTAATGGTAATAATGTCAATCTACATACATATAGATACATGTATTTCAAATAGCTTTAATGTGATTAAATAAATTTATGATTGAGAATCCCATTTGGCTTTTGATATTCATGTCATTCTGAAATTCATGTGCAACTTCACACAAAGCTTGTGAAACGACCCCCCAAAACTGTATGCTCGACACTAGTATAGTATATGAGGTGCATAGTGAAAAACAAAGTTTTATTCTATATGTATACTCGATGATAGTTTTGACATGTGTATAATGTAATTTCCCTTACATTTAAAAAATAAATGGAGTACATGCAGAGCACTAGACGGGTTGGTCTTCAGTGAAGTTATGAACTAAATAAAAAAAGACTTGTAATTCAGAGATGCCAAGCCCAAAGGAGGGCTGTCGAGAACATTTACCATATTTTTCAGAAATGAGCGTTTCTCTATTAAAAAACACACGTTAACGCAGCATCATTTTCACACACATAAAGTGCCATCATCTGACCAATGCCATCATGCAACGGTTAACAGTACGCTATTATTATTACACTGTCTAATACATGTAGTTAGTATTTAACATCACCGAGGCATGGGAGGAGAAAAGTGAACTCAATCCCTGTGACCCTCGGGTCTCTCTTCACCATTAATTGGGATAAATACATACATATACATGTACACCTGTGCGTGCTAGTGTACCAGCACAGTGGGGTTTCCCCCTACCCTTTTTCGAATAGGGTTCTTAATATGCAAAGGTCACCGTAAATTTCGTGAAAACATCTGCAAGATCACTCGCACATTGATGAGCATGCGCAAGATGGTCACCATTTTCAATCTGCATAATACAATGGACGGCAGGGAAATGTAAACAGCGGTGAGTTTTTACCAGCTTCCCTATGATAAATTTTTGTCTAAATTTTCTTTTTTTGCATATCAAATTTTTAGTCCCAAGTGTCAGTCGGGTTTGTTATGGCCACAGCCGATAGTTAAAAGGCTGGTAGTGTCATTAGCCCCATAAAAAAGGGATTTTCCAGGGGTTGTTTTGAAGTAGTAAAATGGCTACTACGTTAACGAGACAGGGAAAAATGCCAGGTTGTGTGGAGAGTAAGTAGCGCTAGCGTTTTGTTTGTTTATTTACTCTCCAGGAGCCTCCAGGCTACGCGCAAGTGGGTCAATATGTAAAGGCAGTGTATACAGCCACAGTTTGTCTTTACTTCACGGCCACACGTGTGTGGTTGTATCCATAGCATTGGCGTGACAAAACAGCCACTCGTCTGAATTCCCACTTGTACTCTGTGACACGACAGCTATCACTAGTACAGTCAACTCTGCATAAGTCGAAGTCGCATAAGTCGAATAATCGCCTAAGTCGAAGGTCTGTACTGGGTCCCATTCCTTTATTTTCTATTGTTTTTGACCCCTCATAAGTCAAATTTTCTCTAAGTCGAAGCATTTTCTTCAGTCCCAAGAAATTCAACTTAGGCAGAGTTGACTGTATATGCACTGCACAAGCAATGTGTATTCAGGCGTACTCTGCGTTCGCCAATACATGGGAGAGTGCAACGGTGCAACGGTGCAACGCTGTACCGCTCTTCGCCTGTAGCCGAGACCAGCGGGTGTAGGTGAACTCACGATGTTGAAGGTCACACTACTGAAGTGGAAATTAATCACGCGGCGCAATCAAGAAGTATGGGTCTCGTATCAATCAAAAGTCAATATTTTTAGTCTGAAAAATAAATTTCAGATTCTAATATCAGTTAGATTGGTCCACTGGCGAACTTCAAAGGTAGTTTGCAGGGCTAACGATCAACCACGTACGTTTGGGCACATGCGTACGAACGATGTTTTTGTTGTTGTTGTTTCGTATTGGTCGATCGTTTGAATACGGCCGGTTGAATTAATGCGAGAGTCGAAAATTCGCTGATCTCCCTGCGAATAGCACGGAGGCGAACAGAGATAGAGGTTGGCTGCTGCAAGATTTTCAACCGAGAGGACCTAACGTTAGGACCCTGGATTTACCTGAAAATTGAGAGTTAAAAGGAATAAATCATAAAATCGGTAAGCTATATACTCTATCATGTCTATAGAGCATAATGAGATTTTTATATTCATGAATAAAGGGGAAAAAATCGATGATTTGAGGTAGTTTTCTCATTGTGCTGCCCAGCACGAGATTGCACGCACAACGCTGTGGGGCGCTTCTGTCTCTAATAAGGAGGAGTGCTGACCCTACCATTATAAGAGACTAACGACGACTGTTAGAGACAGAACACTTTGGTCTACGTCGGCAGGCATGGGAAGTCAAGAAAAAACAAAGAGTTAAGAAGAAAACAGTGGAAAATATGTCTCTGAACTTTTTTTTTTTTTTAGGGGGGGTACATATGGAACTCTTTCCGCATGGTATTGGTAAGTCAAGAAAAAACAAAGTTAACAATAACAGTGAGTTAGGCCTATCAAGTATCATCTAGGCTAGTCTAAGTCTAAGAAGAAAAAAAGTGGAAAATACGGTGGTTCTGAGCTTCATTTTTTTTTTAGCAGGGCCTGGCAGGGGGTACATATGAACTCTTTCCGGTGAGGGATACACTAATCATGATAAAGCTAGCCAGGAATGTGATGTGAAGTTGGAGTAGGCCCTAGAGTCACCAGTATGGTCTGATGCCCCTTGTCTGCGCAGTGCCCAAGTCTGCGCATACACATAACTGTGTGATTCTAACATCACAAAAGACGCAATGAACACAATCATCTTTAAATCAATTTTAGCGATATGTATCACTGAAAAAATGAGGAAAAACGAGAGAAAGGCGTCTATTTTATGTATTTTTTACTCACATGCCTTGAAAATGCCACTTTCATGCAAAAAATCCTGAACTGCATGTAAAGTGAATGAGTGCACAGACAAGGGCACCTTCCTCTTTTTAGCGTCAAATTTACACCATCGCCTTTTCTTGTAAAAATCACATTGTTCTTGTCCAGATTTTGATGAGATTTTCAGTACAGTTACTTCCTAGGATATGAGGATTAAAATGAGGTCAGCCATTAGAGGAATACAAAAAGGAAAGTTTGCCAATTTTAAGTGAAATATTAGGTGCGCAGACAAGGGGCCCCCCATCATACCACCAGTGCGAACAGCAGCTAGCATGGCTAGAATCTAACACTAACAACAGTTAGATCTAGGGTACAGGCTAGCACTGCAGTAGCAGCCACACTGTCGACTGTCGATTTGGTTCGAATCCCCATTGACTTTACATGGGACAAAATGAGTGCACAGTCCAGACTCTCGGACAGTCATGAACTAAATACCCTGAATTTGTACGGCAATGACTTACATTCATGACTAAATATAATTCTAACAATGAGAAGCAATACATACCTGTCTACTTCTTTTAATTTTGTGCCACAAAGTGAAAAATTCCGTAAATATTATCCTGGAAATTGGCGACGAATATGGGTTGGGCGTCTCACTTTCGCTCTCTGTGATTTTGGAGCTGTAAGTACTCTGCCAAGTGGGGGCGCTGGTAATTTTTTGTTTTAATTACGCAGACGAAATCCTCTTGAAAACGCTTTAGAGATCTCGATGATTAAAGTTACATTGGAGCGACGAGATTTAAATTTGCACCAATTTATGATGAAAAATGCAAAAGCTCCACACCCGATCCCTCCCCTCGGTCCCTTCATTACCTGGGTTACGCCCAGTGTTCTCGCCAGAAAAAATTCCACACATGTCGGCACATGTCAAGGACATGTGCTGCCACTCCTGAGGATGAGGGCGGGTGGGGGGATTCCCCCCTCCTGCGCGAATCGCGGGATATGGGAGCGTGACCCAAAGCGGAGACTTATAGTGGAGATACTAGGAGCTCTGAAGCCCTATATCAGTAAATACAACTTACAAAATATGGGAGAGCAGGAGAGTGGAAATTAAATAAGCCTGTGCATTCACAAGTATTTTTCTACCCATGTACACTTTTACCCATATGGATGGATACATGTGGTACCTGTTCAGAATTTGTCAGCAATCTGGTCACTGACTACATCAAGTTACCACATCACATTCTCTCCCCCTCTCAGTATCTTCCTCTCTCTCTCTCTTTCTCTTCTCTGTATGACCATGAGGGAAAATCCTACTCATAAAATTTTACAGCTTCTTTCAGCCTTCAACCTATTACCAACTACACTGTAGCTATTTAATAAGGAGTACACTGGTCTGTCCCTGGTAACTTCACAGGCTTACAGTATTTGAACTATATTGCCAAAAGTAAAAAAAAAATCTCTGGCATTTTTTATTACTGTTAGGAATGTATACTCAATTCCTTTTTTTACCCTTGTCGCCACGCATGTCGGGGCAATTTCACACATGGTTCTACTTTGTCTGAAATCCTGCACACATGGTATTCGAACCATGGGTATTATGTACTGCCGAGAACAATGGTTACGCCCCCCCCCCCCCCCCTCCCTTTCTTCACAACTCTGGATCAAGGTCATATACAGCCTGTTGAATGGAGAATCGAATGGAATGATCGGAGAACAGAAAAGACTTGGGGTATGTTTACAACAAAATCCCCCTTTCTCCCTTTCCCCCATTAGCACCCCCTTTCTCCCTTTCTCTTTCAGTCTTTCTCTCTTCCTCCCCTACCTTCTGCCCTCCATTCTTTCCTTAATCCCCTCCTCCCCCTTTCGATCCCTCCAACCCTCTGCTTCCTAAAGCCCCTACCTCCCACCTCTCCTTCCTTCCATGCGATGCATCCATCTCTGTCCGCCTTCCTTCCCCTTATTTCCTCCTCGTACTCTCAGAAGAACTGTTGGTTAAAAACCATTAGGTCAGTGGAGGGGGCAAGGGGGCACGAGCCCGGGGCGCCACTTTTAGGGGGATCGAAACTGCATGAGCAAACAAACAAACAAACAAAATATCCTGACCAACCAAAAAAGATTCCAAATTACAAGTTAAGTGTTTTTTTGTTTTTCCTTTTTTTTGGGGGGGGGGGTTCCCATTGGCGTCAGAAGTTGGAGGGAGACACAATTTCAGCGCCTGCCCCGGGCACCGTTTTCCCTATATAGAAACGCAAACATTATTGGTCAGAATATAAACCTACTGTTAAGGTAGCATGTAAAACATACGAGGAATTTTTAAACCAATGGCAGCTGATATAGGTTCCTAACCCGATTCATAATAACCAACTGTTTTGAGAGTGTACTTCCATCTCTCATTTCTTCCCTCTTCTTCCCTGAGGGCGCATAAGGATTTGTTCAATTCAAATGATTGATTCACTTGGATTTTTTTTTTTAATAGTTAAAACTTTAACAGGAGTTAAGACATTTTCAAGTTGTATATAAAAATGTATAAAGCCTTTAAAGGTATCGCCCTGATGATGGTTTAGACAGATTCTTCAAAGGAAATTCGAAGAGGGCAATTCCTCAAACTACAAGAACCTCTCCACCAAGTTTTATCATCGGGGGGAGGGGTGTCTATCAGTCTCGAACCCGATCACTGAATCAAATCAAATCAAATCAAATTATCATTACACAGATTGCTTAAATACTTTTAAGAAAAACGGGTCCAGCCACAGGTACGGGTCAAATAAGAGAAACCTGGGTGAGACAAAAAGGGGCGATGATGATAAGGGGCAAGATGACCCCCATAGCTGAGTTTATATACGTTTTGAATGAACAAATAAGGGTGTAGTTGCATGATCCAGCCCCTCTCTTTCCCCCAGTCTTCCTCTTTTTTTTTTTCTTCTTATTTTCTCCTATTTTTATTTATCTCATAGTGGTGGTCACCCCCCTGCCACACCCCCTGTAGCGCCGCTCCGAGGGGGGGGGGGGTCTTTCTATTCGTGCCATAAATGATAGCATTTCCTCTCTTACCTCACTCTTCACTGACGTACCTGGATCCTGTGTTGGGAAGACGAAGCAGGAGAATATTCGAGCCAACGATGGCATATGCATACTATAGATTTTAGCCTGAAATTCACTTTTTGTATGGGCCCCATAATTCGCGTGGACGAATTGGGGGATGTATACAGACAGGTGGCCGGTTCCTTTTCATTTTAAAGGCTTGGATAATTTTTAATTTCTCAAGATAATGATGAGTTTGTTCATTACTTTTCATGGTACTCAAATATGAATTCATATCTGCTCTTGCGAACGAGCGAGGTATAGGAAAACTTTAAGCAATGAGTCTTTTGGGGAAAAAAATTCTTAAGCATTATCATATGTAAATCATATTGAATATTGTAGTCCGTATTATATTATGTAACACAGGAACGGCGTTCAAGATTGTGTAAAATGGGGCCAACCTCGATCCGCAAATCAAGTTCCGGTCCTTCTCTTTGTCGAAGCCGCATGTCTGCCGATCAGAAAATTAGAAGGAAAAAAACAAAGATTATCATTTTACAACTAAAACTAGTCAATTCCTTTTTAATCGTCCATCTAAATTTTTTTTTTTTAATGGAAATTAGACATGGGATTATTTTGTTTTACAGAACATAGCCTACAATAATGAGCTTGCATACATCTGAGTTCGACGTGTTATAGACGACATAACATAAATACACTGTCATGTAACAGATGAAAGGCAATCATTATTAAAGTATTCGAACATGTCGAAGGGAGAGTATAAGAGCTAGGGATGAGTAACAAGGGAATGAGGGGCGTCAGTCCGTTTTATATTTGGGGGACACCGACGAGTGTCTCTTTTTAGGCTCAAAATTCGGTGACCCCCCCCCCCCCAGATCTTTTCTTGGGGGGGGGGGGGACATACCTTATATTGTATCCAACACACTTAAAATTTTGAGGGGACGTGTTCCCGACCTCCCACACCACCGATTGAAGGGGCTGACGCCCATGAAGGCCCCGAGAGAAAGATGATCTGAAGAAGAAGAAGAAGAAGAAGAAGAAGAAGAAGAAGAAGAAGAAGAAGAAGAAGAAGAAGAAGAAGAAGAAGAAGAAGAAGAAGAAGAAGAAGAAGAAGAAGAAGAAGAAGAAGAAAGAAAGAAAGAAAGAAAGAAAGAAAGAAAGAAAGAAAGAAAGAAAGAAAGAAAGAAAGAAGGAAAGAAAGAAAGAAAAAAAGAAAAAAAAACAGAAAGAAAGAGCGGAAAGAAAAGAAAAAAGGAAGAAAACGAAGAAAATGAAGAAGCGGTAAAAAATATCAAAAGGCATTGAATAAAATCATGCAAAATAGACAATAGATTACATAAGTTTTTGTGATATTTTATCATTTCATGATAAATGTACACGATATGCACAAACAGGGATTTTCCGACTCAAAACTATTCCCCATGTTTAGGGATTTCTTGCAAAAAAAGCGACGCATTAGAGCGACACACCCCTTTAAGGATAAAAACGAACACGAAAAATTCATATATTTACTAAAATCTAACGATTATGATATAACAAAAATTTGTGTATCCTCCATTAGTAATATGTATAGGGAAAGAGTGAGCAGGTTGGACCATAATATTTAGACTTTATAATTTTTGTTGTACTTTTTTTTTTTTTGGCAGAATAAGGGAGGAATACGGCAGGAGCCGCACGTGTTTATGTATAATTATTATGTCAATTATAGAAAATACAACACGATTATATTATTTTTGTATACTTTTACACTTTTGTTGTTGTTTGTTTTTATTTGATTTTGGTTCCACTGAGTTTGCCGAATATGTATACTTTGCCTCAATTATGTATATGCACTATGAACCTTGCGGACAAAGAAAGCGGACAAAATAAACAACCTCTCATTCTACCCTTCACAATGGTTCTGGTAGTCAAAAGAACATCCCTTCACAGCTATTATGTTTAATCATGTAGTTCCAGATGAATATGTATGTGACACCTGTTCCACATTATTTTAGACAATAGTAGTGAAGGGATGTTCTTTTGACTACCAGAACCATTGTGAAGGGTAGAATAAGGGGTTGTTTATTTTGTCCGCTTCCTTTGTCCGTCATGTGCATAGTGATGGTTATGTATATCCTTTGTTTGTTTTGCATTGTTCATATTGATGATAATCCAAAATTGTGGATTGAATATCAATAAAATTTGATTTGATTTATACCATTAGGCGAGTACCCCCCCCCCCGGCTTCTGTTGTTTCACCTTGAATGGATCTCCTTCACCCCCCCCCCCCCCCCCAGCCTCCCTCCGACCCGGCTCCGACCCCGCCCCCAGGTCCATCCGCCTAGCGCGCGCCTGCATGCACGTCACGTGTATATCATAGCGATAGGATCTGATGATCGCACGATCCTCCCATTTCTTTGCTGAAATGGACACGATTGATTGATTCGTGAGGCCTAACTAACGTAAGTAACTTTTCGTCTCTGTAGATATGAATATGGCACTGATGAGTCAAGGATCATGTATAATTATGGCAATATCGTGTTTCAGGCCCCACCTCTAATTACAACAATGTAGTTTGAATGTGGGGCTGATTCCCCACTATTAAGCCTAGATCTAGATCTACATTTTATTCGTTCAATAGTTGATCGATCATGAAACTCATTTTTACATTTTCACATTTTTAACATTACTTGATTGACCACTCCCTAATATATACTCGTGTTTACGGTCCCACCAAACGGGATTATGAATTGATTATCACGGTAGTGGGGCTGATGGGCATCAGCCCCGCTGCTGTGTTAAAACTTAATCACGTTTGGATCCCGTTTGGTGGGACCGTAAACACGAGTATACATACTGTGCTCATCAGCCCCGATGCTGTATTAATCATATTTGAATCGCATTTGGTGGGGCCGTTAATACGAGTATATATAAGAGAGTTTTAAAAGAAGATGATGATTAACGTAATGATCGATCAACACATTCTTTTATAAAAATTGTGAAAGTCCGTCTTCTATTTCTGTCCTAGTTAGCTGTGGTTTAAGTTAGGTCAGGAGAGATAATCGATCATGATGTATGTGGGCATCAGCCCCACTCACCATGCATTAATTGAGTGGGGCCTGAAACACGATTATGCCATAATTATTATGAAATTGCAGAATTTCAAAATTCAGTAATTCTCGGGGTATTTTTTTATGTCGTGTGGCTTGCATCCATCGCGGCACAGCCTCAGGTGAGCGCTTTCCTCTTTGGTATTCCCCCACCTCTGTCCGCCTAGCTAGCTCTCTCTCTCTCTCCCATACTAAACACTTGGGTCGCGGCTCGCTGGGTATGGTGTGCCAAGTGTTAACTAGGTTATTCGGTCCAAAACTACAGTCAGTGTAAACTAAAGTAAAACCAAAACCCTCATAATAGCCATGCCCACAAGCATATTCTGGCAAACTGATCCTCCCTTCCTCTGCTAGTGCTATGCACAAAATGTTTGTAAGGAAACAAAGTCAATGGCCCAGGCGACGTGAATATATTATAGCAGGCTTAATAATAAGAGATCATATCATAATCATCCTGTCTGTTTATTCATATTGGTAGGAGGTTTTGTTGCAAAATTGTCGTTGCACTTCATTTTGTAACGAAATGGTTCACTGTTCATGAATTGTATAAAGAAATAGAGTTTTGAGTGAACTTTTGACACTAAATTGTGTAGTTTTGAACCAAATAACTTAGTTAACAATTGGCACCCCATACCCAGCATGCCGCAACCCGAGTGTTTTCCAGCGAGCCGCGACCCGAGTGTTAAGTAAGCCAGCGGGAGAGCGGGAAATTTTGTGAAAACGGACTCAAAACGGGAGATCTCCTGCCGAAAAAGGGAGAGTTGGAGTCTCTGAAGAGAGGGAGCAAAGAAGTTCAAAATAAATCCCTACACTTTTAGAAATCAACTAGAAAAGGACTTCAAGGTGAATTAAAATTGGACGTTGCATACACTTGTGCTGTTTGGGCAATGTCCTGATTTCCATTCAGAGTGGTGGAGAACTGAAAGAAGAAAAAAATGTGATAAAAAGCTGAAAAGAAAAAGAAATATCTTGGTTTCATACAGGCAGAAGCTTTTGTAAATAAGCAAGTATTCTAGTAGTGGTTTATTTAAGCTGTATGTTTTAGCCACGCTGACTACCCTCTTCTGCATAATTTTTAAAAGAATCATTTAGAAATCTGAATTAATATTGAAAAAAAAGACTGGGCACCAATTCAAGTCACTGATGAGAACATATAGATCGTAGGTACATGTATGGTCAAGAATCCTAAAGCTCCGCACCCTTGCAAATTATGCATGTGCATGGGATGCGTTCAGTACACTAAACTTCTGATGTGACTGAGCAGTTAGAGCATCATCAAGGTTTGCCAGAAGAATCAGTTATTTTGCTTGATTTCTTCTGATATTACTATTAGCTAGAAATCAAGGTGAAATTCAACACCAGTTGGTTTCAAAATCAAGAATCCAGTCAACAAAAGTTGCCACCGGCATTGATATTGACTTGAAAATATGTGTTATTGACATTTGTCTGTCATAATTTTCACAACAAATTTAAAAATGTAGAACCACGATGCACTGTATAAATTCACACAAACCAATTATTTTTGTGACTTTTTAGCTGCTGAGCACAAAGTGAGTTATTTTAGGTCCCCATCATACTCAGTATTACTGATGTAATACTGAGGTCCCCATTACTGATGTACATCAGCATGACAAGCAAAGTGAAAAAACCCCAAAATAATAGAATGTTATTGCAGTTATCATTTGACCTTTTGGGTCAATGGAGCTTGTTATTTATTTATTTATTTATTTATTTATTTATTTATTTATTTATTTATTTATTTATTCATTTATTTATTTATTTATTTATTTTTGTATTTATGCATTTATTATTGATATTTTACAAAATGTTAATTCATTAATAATGGAGGGGGATTTGCTTGTGTCCCTATCCTCCCCTTGATCTACCACTATATTCAGTTTAATGATTATTAGTAGAAGTATATTGTTATTTATGTAATGAAGTTAAATCCTTATTCTTTCTCACTGTCTTACAGAAACAAAATAATGTTACCCAAGTTTGCCCCCCTTAACACTCCTTTCCACCGCCGTTTGGAGACTGCTGCCGTTCTCATATGGTGGTACATCTTCATGTGGTTTAGGATGACTGTTCAGCTATGTCTTTTTATCATGCTTTTCACAAGGTAAGTAATGTGTTTTCTTTCTCTCTCTCTCTCTCTCTCTCTCTCTCTCTGTCTCTGTCTCTTTCTCTTTTTCTCTCTCACTCACTCCTTTGTCATTCTTTTCTTAAAGTCATTAACCTGTGAAAAATATTCTGGAACAGAGAAAAAAAAAATCACTATCAAAAGGAAATCATACATTTAACTGTGGTAAATTCAGCATAGCCCCCACTGTAAACAAGACTCAAGAGGGAAATTCTACACTAGTTGATCTGAATGAAAAGCTGAAACTACCCAGTGAAGCAACTTCTATTGACTTTTGTATGCTATATGATCCTAATGCTACCAGCATAAAAGATATGCAGAACAGAAGAGTAAGTAGTTTTGCTCTGAAACAGTAGAGGCTTTTTGAAAAGAAAAAAAAAATGGAAATACATGTATGACTATGTCTGTAGGAAACGAACTGGTGTCAATGAATTAAACTACAAACATTCATATAAGAAGATTCCAGGTAGCATTTGGTGATCATGATCATTTCTAAGTTTGTAATTTGTTTTTCTGATAAGCTAATTTTCTTTCATTTATAAAATGAAACCCCAATTCCAACCTATTTTAGATATTTCTGGGTGTCTTTCCTGTTGATGGGCTGGGCATACTATGACAGGCATACCTCTCGCAAAGGTGGACGCCGCAGCGACTTCGTGCGTCGCACCCGGATCTGGAAGAAGATGGCCGAATACTTCCCAGCGCACCTTGTCAAATCGTCCGATCTGGACCCGAAGAGGAACTACATCATTGGAGCGCATCCCCATGGGATAATGAGTATTGGGTCCTTTTTAAGCTTTTCAACAGAAGCGACAGGTTTCAGTGAAACGTTCCCTGGGATAAAGCCTCATCTGTGTACCCTCTCTGTGATGTATACGTATCCCCTCTCAAGAGATTTAATAATGGCTGGGGGTAAGTTGTTGATTTCTGAATTTACTGATTCCCATTAACCCATTCGTGACAGAGGGTCCACATTATGTGGTTTGGTCTAATAACTTTTGATGCAGAGCTCTAAAAATCATACCAAATACATGAGCAGAAAGAGCAAAAAATTCTACACTTACTGTGCCCATTTTTGTTGCATCAATATTTGTTGTTCGATGCTGAAATTTTATAAAGGAAAATAAGCATTAAAATCCTTAAATTGGCAATGCGATGAAAATGTTAAAATTACTGTTTTTCCCTGCAAATTGGCAACTTTATGACTTCTCATCATACATTCTGTCAATTTATATTTATTTTAGATACATGATGTTTTATAAGAAAAATGTAGCAATAAAAGAAAAATATTGTTGTTGCCAATTTGAAGAATAAAAGCTGATCAAATTAGGCTTTAAATAATTCCTGTCACGAAAGGGTTAAGTTTAATACTGGTACCATACATCCAGTTCATGTAGACAATAACTTGAGGGATTTCCTTTGGTAAAGAGAACTCTTATCCTTTCAGCTAGGACTCCAGGGACTTCCTAAAATTTGGTTGTTGTTTTTTTATTCACATGATTTATGGAGATCCTCGGAGGGGGGGGGGGGGGGTGGAGGGGGAGGCTCAGTCACCCTCTTTTCTTACATAAAACGTTACATTTTCAAACCCTGTGGCTAATTGACTGGGTACTATCAACATACTTTGTGCTGAGAATTAATCTCAGATATTAAGAAACTTGAAAGGCATGACAAGAAAGAAAGAATAATACAGACCATTCAAGCATTTCAAGGGTGCAGGTGGTTTTTATGTGCAGGTTCCTTAAGGCATTAGCTAACTTTGTGAGCAGCTGATTTAAAAAATTCTCAAACTAAGATGAAACATGTGTATGGGTTACTTGTATTTGTACTAGAAAACCCTGAAACCAAGCATAATTTGGAATGAAAAACTGTTAGTAAGACATAAACTGGGATGTTATTACTTTTCGTCTCGGAGACAATAAATAAGAGGACCGTTGTGCTCGAGTTGAAAAAAAACATTAAGTGCCTCCCTCCGCCTGATACGCCAATACACACAGTACTGTCTGGTGAGCCATGTGCACATGTACACTCCTTACATCTAGTCTGTGCAACCGACCCTTACATATTTTTCAAACACTGGTTCACATTTCTAATATGTAGAAATACTTCCTGTGGATATCATACTTTGAAACTTTCAGACTGGTATTTTTACACTATAACCCTTATGTTTATCCCACTTTCAAGTAAGAGAATTAGAAATTTTTGAATTATAACAATGTTAACCAATGCATTTAAGTTCACATTTCACTTGAGAAGCGATGTTAAAGGGGAACAAAGCAATGTCTTTATAGGTAGGTCTTTTTATACAGATGGTGCTAAAACAGGTTCTACATTACGATAGTGAAGTATTTTACTAAATGAATGAAATATATTTCTATCCCTCCCTCTTTCTCTCTCTCCCTCTCTTCCTCTCTATCTCTGTCTCTGTCTCTGTCTCTCTCACTCTCTCTCATTCTCTTTTTATACTTTCAGGTATGTGTGATGTCCACAAAGAAAGCATAGACTACATCCTTGGCCAATCGGGTCCTGGCAATGCGGCTGTCATAGTAGTTGGTGGGGCTGGTGAGTCTCTGGAGGCCCGCACAGATAACCATGCAGTTTGCCTGAAGGAAAGGAGGGGATTCGTCAAGAAGGCACTTCAACATGGGTGAGAAATATGACTCTAACTGAATTTCACCCTAATCTCTTCCCCCCCCCCCCCCCTCCTCAAAAAAAAAAAAAGAAGAGAGAAGAAAAATTTGAGAATCCCCCATCAATTGCATAGGTCAAGGATCATTTTTAGGAATAGATCTTTAAAGATCTATGTGGGTTAATGTCTAGAATCCATAAGATTTTTGGCATTAATCGATTTTTGAAGCTTGTAGCTGTGACTGTAACGTCATTAAGCATGCAGCAGGGGAAAATGATTTCCTTATTTTAGAAAATTTACATAGTAGAAGATTGATCAGTGAATTGTGAAGTTTGGGAAACAATTTCATTTTGTCAGTGCTGAGTGAAATC